>ML675622.1:34081612-34093035 GCA_007922155.1 Mesoclemmys tuberculata
ATGGCGAAACTTGAGTGATCTTAATTTGTTTCCTTACTAATGCAAAGGTAAATTCCATACACCTTCCCTATGAGCAACTTACAGTACAAACCCCAAAAAGGCTGCTACCCCCGTCTCTTCAACTCAGATTCATGAAGGATATACAAATATCCCCTGACAGACAGTAAGATTGTAAAGCAGAGATGGCAATGCATTTTGTCCTTCCTCCTCATGTGGTTTGCCCCATCCCTCTAGTTGCCAGCTGGCATAAAGTAAGGGCCTAGTTCTCGGGACATTTTACTGACTTTAATGGAGTTACTCTCACCTCTCCAGTCACTACACAAATACATGGTAATGAACAGCCCCTGCCCCGAGGGGCTTACAGGAGTGGGAGCTTGCTGCCCTGTTCCCCTGAAGAGGTAGCGTAACAGGCCCTGTGGGGCAGGGCCGTGGCAGTGCTGGCGGAGTGCCTGGCCTAGGGGTGCACTGACGGGCATTGGTGCCTAGGTCCCCCCGCAATCAGGGGATTAGTAGCAGGGCCGGGCTGGGACACCCGGCTCCAGCTGCACCCCAGGCTGTGAGCAAACCCCTGCTCCGCTGCAGGGGAAGCAGGGCCGGGCGGGCGGGGCGATGATGGAGATCTCACGGCCCGCCTGGCCCAGGCGGCCCCGGCGGGTTAGCACCGCTGCACTACAACTCCCAGCAGCCCCCGGGCCCCGCCCACCGACCCGCCCCCTCGGGCCCTGCCGCACGGCGCTGCTGGGAGTTGCAGTCCAGGCCCGCGCGGCGGCGGGGCCGGAGCCATGCGGCGGTGAGAGGCGGGGTCGCGCGGCCCGGGCCCTGCGCGGGGGTGCTCTGGGGAGGGGGAGGGGGAGTGGCAGGAAGGATGGGGAGTTGGGGTGCTCTGAGGGAGGAAGAGTGGCCTGGGGGGGTATTTCCTTGTTCGCAAGCTCCCGTGAGGCACCCTCTAATGCAGCCCGCCTGTATGGGAACCCAGCACTGCCAACGCCCACGGCTTTCGGTGAGCCCCGCAGCACTTAGCGTTGCCCTTAAAGCCCCAGCTCCTGGAATCAGGAGGGGGCAGGAACATCTGTTTCCATTAAAAAAAAAAAAAAAGCTTTTAGCTCTTGTGATGGCAGAGAAAAACTTGAAATCACCAAGCAACTCTGTCCTAAAGGCTCTGAAACCTCAAGACACACAAAGATCCCAGTATTTATTGTTTTAAAATCTCATTATTTCAGTGTGGGGCCTCAGCCATGATTTTTAAGGCTGGGGGTTCGCCGTTTTGGGCTGAAATCTTTCATGTTCCTCTCACTCCCTGGGGCGAGTGAGGCCAGCCTGTCTGCTTTGCACTGAGAGGTGTGAGCAGTTGCTGTTTACTACCAAAGTTCAGTAGCATTGATGAAATACACTTAAAGCTTCTGTGTTCATTTCTTTCTACTCCAGTGAAACACAGGAAAGGAGGGTGAGATGGGGAGAGTCTTTGGCAAGGGCAAAACCAAGTAGAGATTTTAAAAAAGAAAGTTCCAATTTAACATAGAGAGGACTTGTATTAAGTTGGCACGTCATGTCAATAATGGATAATAAAACAGAAAATGTAATGTAGCTATATAAATCCATGGTATGCCCACAGGTTGACTACTGCATGCAGTTCTGATCGCCCCATCTCAAAAAAAGAGATATTAGAATTGAAAAAGTTACTGAGAATGGCAACAAAAATGATGAGGGGCATGGAACAGCTTCCATGTGAGGAGAGATTAAAAACGCTGAGACTGCTCATCTTAGAAAAGAGTTGATTAAGGGTAGATATGACAGAGGTCTATAAAATCATGAATGGTGCAGAGGAATGAATAAGAAAGTATTATTTACCCCTTCACATAACAAGAATTATGGGTTTTAATAGGCACCAGGTTTAAAACAAATGTAAGGAAGTACTTCTTCACCCAGTGCACAATCAATCTATGGAACTGGTTGCCAGAGGATGTAGTGAAGGCCAATAACTGCATTCAAAAAAGAATTAGTAAGTTCATGGAGGATAGGTCCATCAGTGGCTTTTAGCCAAGATGGTCAGGGACACAACCCGAAGATTTGGGTTACTCTAAACCTTCAATTGCCAGAAGTTGGGACTGGATGATAGGATGGATCAATTGAAACTGCCCTGTCTTGTTCATTTCCTTTGAAGCATCTAGCATCAGCCATTGTCAGAGACAGGATATTGAACTTGACGGACTACCGGTCTGATCTAGTATGGCTGTTTTTAGGTTGTTATGCTGGCAACTCTCTCTGTTTCAACAGAATCTAAGCTTTTGTTTAAAAACAAAATGAAGTTTCCATCTCTGATTGTTGTGAAGAGACCTTCAGCCTATACTGGGGTGTTTGCCCAAATGTTTTCCAGTGCATGGCTGTCTGCCTGAGCGTAGAAGCAGCTGAAACAATAGCCCTAGGAGCGGTGCGGGCAGCTCCATTCATAGCAATAAAGCAAGAATCTTAATAACTGTTTAGACATCTGCATTGTTAATCAGTTCATTACTCATCACTTTAGCAAAAACATCCTGTGTCTTTAAGATTGTGAGTGGGGCTTGAAAAGTATCAACTATTTCTTCCCTCCTTTTATTCTGATCTTGGTACAGGCAACAAGAGAAGGAAACAAAAAGCTACATAGCAGTAGACGCCAATGTCCTTTAAAGTTCTATGCGAAATAACAAATGCAAGGCAACGTGCCATGCGTGGAGCAAGCTTTCCCATAGAAAGGCAGATTGATAATCAAGTTTATAACTATGTTTCAGCATTCTGCCAACTTCTTGCTTTCTTTGACTGTCTCCAATGGCTTTGTTTTTGGTTTTTTGGGGTAGTGTTTTGTTTTGTTGTTTTTTTTTTTGCAGTAAGTCATTTGAAGCTAGGCAGGATTCATGTTTTAAAATAGATCTTCTGTAAATAAAAATTACAGGACTGCATGTGACTAAAATGAACCATGCTCCTGGGATATTTTCAATTTTTCAGAAATCATCTGTGCACCTTTCTAATTGACAGCAGTGGGGATTCTGCAATGAAGGTTATTTTTAGTTCCATCTTGTTCTTTATAGCCCATCTGGACTGTCGCATTGTCTTCCTAGTGTTCTAATAAAGGCCTGGAAGACAGAATATCTGTGGATTTATAAATATGGTAGATTTGGGTGTGAGGGAAGTAAAGCACTCTCTGCTACTTCCTGACCACCTCTCTTGTGTTTCCACGACCAGGGTCAACAGCAGCCTGTCCAGCGATGACCACCTTCTGGAGGATTTGGAGACAGAAGGAGAACGGCAGCTGAAAAGCCTCCTTCATCATCAGCTTGATACCGCTGTCTCCATTGAACAGTAAGCACTGAACTAGGCAGCAAAGCACAAGAAGCTGTTGGAGGCTAAAGGCTGCCCCTGCTGGCTCTTGGGTGCTGGTGGATGGAGCACATTCAGATTATGGAGTACAGCAGCATTAATGCTGTAGCAGACAGATGATGAACAGATAGTAGTGTAGGTGAGTCACTGGCAAATAGATGGAGGCAGGTTGCACAAGAAGAGCTTCTTGTGCTGTGTCTCACCCAAGCAGTGAGCAGTGTAGCTTGACTTTTGCTCCCAGCTTTCTCCTCATGCAAACACAAGGTGCAGTTAGATTTTTCAGCCACTAAGTGACACTGCACATAATAGAAATATACATTGCTTGATGCTTCTGTGCCTTATATAATCTTATAGTATCAGGTAAAAAAATATGGAGCATGCCCCGGTTGCAGAGAACAGCACTTCAGAAACACAGCATCTCTGGTGCTCATGGTAGGCTGCTAGCAGTGAGAGCATGTCCAGGTTTTAAAGGCCAACATCCTGTCCCACACACTTAATTTCTAAGTGCTGAGGACTGCTTGTTTTGCTGTTGATTTGGGTTGCAGGTGCATGTCCAAGCGGCGATGCTTCGCCCCAGCCGCTCTTTACAAGCCCTTTGGAGAAGAGGCGGCAGGGACTCTGACCTTATCACAGTTTCAGGCGCTGCAGGAGAGTGAGCAAGAAACAACCTCTCTTCGCGAACTGGGGCTCTCGGACTCAGAGATCTTGCTCTGGAAGAACCATGCTTCAACAGATAAGGTGAGGAAAGAGCTTTACTAGCAACAGCAGGAAGCCGGAACCTAGCATTGAGAGCCGTCTAGAACATAATGGAGTCTGGAGTTCAAAGCTCTGCAGTGAATTAATAATGGACAATAATAAATTGCTGCTTTTAAGGCACCCTAAACATTCTACCAAGGAATGATTAACAATATGTCTGTGTTTCATAGAGCTGCATTCACAAATAGATCAGAGAACAGGAGCATATGCTATTCACTGCTCAGCTTTTATTCAGTTAAAGGGAGCCAGGAATATTGGAGTGTCTGGATACAAGCAACCAAGGAGCAAAGCAAATGAAATCAGAATGATCAGTATGGTCAGAAGAGAATGAGCTGCACATCATTTTAACCCTCCTATGTGTAGTGGGTTCCCGGCTTTGAGTATGTGATGTCTCTGCCCTCAGCTGGTGATAACAGAAGCTCTCATGTCAGCCCCCCTTTGAGGGTAGCTCTTATTCCTAATCAGTGCCACTCTAGTCTGAATTGCAGCATCGCCCTAGAAGTGGGGTGGGTTTTCTCCTGAGTGGTGCTGCTGCTGTATTTCAGGGTTCTGGGCTGGGGGCAGCCCCCGAAGCCATGAAGGAACGGCTGCAAGCCATCCAGGAGAAGATCACAGAGCGCCAGCGCATTTTGTCCCTGCCGCAGAGATTTGCTGGCAGCAAGCAGCTGAGCCGGCGGGAGATGGAGATTGAGAACGCGCTCTTCCAGGGAATGGACCGTCACTCCTTCCTGCGAGCACTCTACCACCAAGGTACATGGGCTTCCAAATGCCACCAGTGCCCCTGGCAGGGTGGAAGTAACAGGAGCAAGTGTTCTGTGAATGTAGATCTGGTCAGTCTGGAGAGTTTCCTTCTTGCCCTTTCTCCCTGAAGAAATGGATCTGCTTCTGCACCATGGCGAGGTGGAGGGAAAGAGCTGTCTTCCTTTTACCAAAAGCATCTTGCATGAACAGACTGTTTAAAGAAAGGACTCCCTAACATATGAGTCTGCACAGAGCCACTGTCAGATTGGACACTCCCCCACTGGCAGGCTGAACTCTGCGCTCTCTGCCCAGATGGCATGGGTAAAGCTGGAGACAGAGTTCAGCCTGGTATATTTAATAAGAGTAAGATGATTCTCTTATTAATTATTTGTACTGTTGTAGTGCCTAAAGGCCCCAACCAAAATCAGTGCCCCATCATGCTAGGCAGTGTGCATACACATAGCAAAACTGTCCCTATCCTGAATTGCTAACAGTCTAAATGTACAAGACAGACATAGGGTGGGACAGAAATTGAGGCACAGAGAGAGAAAATGACTTGGCCTGCTGGGTGACCTTGGCCTAGTCAGAAATAGAACCCAGGTGTCCTGATTCCTTGCCCAGTGCCCTCTCCACTTCACCACACTGCCTCTCATCTGAGCATCACTTTTCTCCTGCCTCTTTGTTGCATTCCTTCTCACAATCTGACCCTTATGCAGTGATGTCGAACACTGCCCTAGGAGACTGCAGAAACACATCATATACCAGATCATAGAAAAGCTTATAAGGGTCACATTTAAAGGGGTATTGCACGCCCAACAATTAGGTTTTGTTTGTTAGAAAAATGGTGCTTTTCACGCCTTATTGAAAAAAATACTTTTAAAATTATTACTGTTGTTTGTATTATCATAGTGGTTAGGAGCCCTGGTCGTTGATCAAGGCCCCATTGTGCTACGTATTATACAAACAGAGCAAAAAGATGGTCCTTGCCCCAAAAAGCTGACAATCTAATGACATCGCTCCCCATTCCCACCTACAGCAGCAGCATCCAGGAAATGCAACTGCCTGAGGACTGACCGCTCTGGTGTCAGCATCCCAGCAGAGTGCAGTGTAACACAGTAAAAAAGCAGCCTGCTTAATGAAACATGAATGGGAGGAAAGTACATTTCATTTTTGCCCTTTCTTCCATTAAAGAAACTAAGGAAGGTGTTGTTAGTAACCCAGGCAAAGAAACGCCTTTAAGTCCATGATTTTAACCTTATGGTGTCCCTGAAAGCTTAAGAAAATGGTTTTGTTCAAAATGACGTTTTAAAAAGCTGCATGGCAGGAAATAAGCTTCACTAGCCATGATCACGGACCAGATGGTGAAAGTCCTCTGCTAGCTGGAGTGCAGGGGAACCAGTCAACGCTGCTGATCTCTAGAGCATGCTGAAATCAAGTGGCAGATTAGTTGGTTATAACATCTGCACAATAATTGTGCCGGAAACAAGTCTTATAGAAAGCATTCCGGTAGAGATGTTGTTCTTCTCGGAAGCCTGTTCTAATTTGCAATGCCACCTGATACTGCTGGTGGCCTACGTTTTGCCTTTCAGTATCCCCCAAGCTCCTGTTGGAGGCTGGACTGAGCTGCCCCAAAGCAGAACTTCCTGCCTTTAGGACCCAGGCTCTAGCTGTCTCCAGCAATTTGTTCATTTACTTGTGGTCGTAGGTTTTGTCATGTCACCATGTTTTTTATTGTGGATTAGATGAAGCTCAGAAGAAGATAGTGAATGAGAAGGACCCCATGAGTCACTTGGAGACTGTCTGTCAAGAGATGCTAAGCAAGCCATTGCCCAGGGAATGCCAGTCTACAAAAAGTGATCTATGCTTGCCTGGCTTCCCGGCCCCAAATGGATCTGTGGTTAAGGATACTGCACAGCTTCCGGACCAGGGGAAGCAGACAGAACAGGATGGAGGTCCCAGCCTCCCCGCGATGAAGACAACAGGATCTGTGTCCCAGCAACCCAGCCTGGGGCCTGTGACTGTAAAGGAGCCCGTGGAGTTCATCGCAGAAGAGGAGATCCTCAAGAATCGTCTCTCGGAGGAGCAGATCAGGAGCATCCCCCGATTTTACTCGTACACGCCAGGAGAGCCAAGCAAGGTATGGTAAGGCCAAGCTGAAGGTAATAAACTGGGTATGTTTTTCCTTCCCAGTTATCACTGTACCATGCCCTAACGCAGAGCTGTGGGGAAGCTGTTTTGGCACCTGTATTAGATTTGTAGATTTCAAAGCTAGAAGGGGCTACTGGGCAGAATCCTGTAATGGGTAAAGATTCCTGCTTTCTAAAGACTGAGCATCACCAAAAGAGTGTCTGCAGCTAAAGGACGAGTAGCCTCCTCTGCTGAGGAAAAAGTGGGGGACCTTTGGAGTCTACAAAAGATTGCCTTGCTTAAATAACCCTAGGATACCTAACTGCCACCCATGCTTCAAACCCAATCCCAGACGGACTGTAGAGGGAGGAAGTTCTCTGGCTCTCAGAGATGTAGACAAACATAGTGCCACCTCCATAACTAGTCATGCGCAGTCTGAATGCCTTGGCACAATGCTGTGTTTAAACCTTGTTTAACAGGCTGCAAGAGCTCATGATAAAAATAACTGGAGCCAACAGGAATCTATGCAGATATGGCGTGATACAATCTCAAAAAAGTCACAAGATGTCTTCTAAACATACAACCACCAGTGTGGGGCAGAGGGGTGTGAGAGGGCAGAGCCAGCTCCTCCCTCCCCATGTGGGGCAGAGGGGGGCGAGAGGGACAGAGCCAGCCCGTCCCCATGTGGGGCAGAGGGGGGCGAGAGGAACAGAACCAGCCCCTCCCCATGTGGAGCAGAGGGAGTGAGAGGGCAGAGCCAACCCCTCCATGTGGGGCAGAGGGGGCTATGGGAGTGAGGGGGAAGTTAGCTGTAAAGAGATGACCCTTTTCAGCACAAGGCTGCGGTGACTCTTTCCTCCCACCCCCATTGTTCTGGGGGCTGCTTAGGTGCTGTATGTGAAGAACCTGAGCCCTCGGGTGACAGTGAGGGAGCTGGTCTCGCTGTTTGCTCGGTTCCAGGAGAAGGATGGCCCACCAATCCAGTTCCGCTTGCTGAGTGGCCGCATGAGGGGTCAGGCCTTCATCACCTTTCCCAGTAAGTTGCTCAGCTACATCTTGCAGGCCTTTCCTGATGAATGAAGGTGCAATGCCAGCTGCTCAGTGCACTGTGCTGGAAGGGCCACGCTCCCTGGGGTGAGAGGAGAATTTGGCTTCCATACTTATCTGACCTCAGCTTCCCATACTGCCCCAGTGATGAATTCCAGCCCTCCCATAGAGTAAGAGGGAATTCAGTGTCTTACATTCACTCAGTGTTGGGATTCCCCACACACTGCTCTACCGATCAGATCCCAGCACTGTGCTGTATCCAAGAGCTGTTAGTGGCCAGGAGAAGCCCACATGGTCCTGCGGTCTGTGCTTGAACCCAGTGGAGCAGAGCTGGCTGTATAAGCAGTTATATGTGCCCTGTAACCTGAGATCACTTTACTGTCCTGTTCCAGGTGTTGAGATTGCACGGAAAGCAATGCTGCTAGTGAACGGCTATAGCCTGCTGGGGAAAACGCTAGTGATGGAGTTTGGGAAAAGCCATGTGCAGTCATTAGGTGTTGATTCTACGTCCTCCAGCTCGTGTGCCACGGACAGTGCAGAGAACCCCACTACCAACTAGTGGACAAGTAATCTGTGGGGCTTGTGTGGATCCTCATGGATTGTGGTTACTCAGCTATTGAAACAGTCCTTTAATGCTCTCATTCTGAGCTCAACACTCAAATATATAAATCCCAGTGTGGGATAGGGGAGTCCGGGATATAAGTTCCTTCAGGTGAGACTCAGAAGAAGTCTAGAGACAACCCCACTCACCATGGGGCAGAGGTGACTCTTGGGATGACAGGAACAGAGGCAACCCCTCCTGGTGTGGGGCAGAAGGGATGCTGAGGTCAGCTGGTTTGATAACCGGAGGATCTTAAATGTTTCGAGGGGTGAGTCCTGTGCTGAATTCCATTCCGTATTTATTTTAAACAAATAACTTTATGCTGTTTGTCCAAGATGTCTGTATTGCCACCACTAACATAGCATGTGTTAGTTTTTCTCTTCTGTTTTATATCTGTATTTTGGCACTGCCATCTGAATGGCCTTTAAGGTAGGAAAATATGTAAATAAATGTGTTCAGGTTGTGTTTTCCTAGTGCATGTCTGGTTCCCAGATGAACCTTTTGCACTCTCAGTATTGCAGGAGAGCTGCATCATCATCTCCTTTGCCCAAAGGAAATCTTTTTGGGTACTGCAGGAGCCTTCTGTGTAGGACCTTTCTTTTAGGACCAGATGTGTTTTGCTTTGCAGACTCTAGATAACAACAGCAGAACTCATTTCTTCCTCACAAGTTACTAGACTGGAACAGACCAGCTATGGGTCTGCTTGGTCTGGGAGCCTGTCTCTGACAGTGGATAGCACTGGAGGGTTCAGAAGAAGGCATAAATGCCCCTGTCCTCACACCACATCTGTGTTGACAAATGCATTTGATTGTGCTGTGCTACGTGATTGGGAGCACTTCTTGAACCCTAATACCTTGAAGCATAAAGTTTGGTAGCCGTTGGAAATTTTCCCAGCTAGTCTCACTGCAGATGCTGTTGTTGATATAAATGTCCAATTGCTTTCTGAGAATTATGTTGTTTTCTTCAGAAATAGCTGCCTCTGTCAATAAATATGGCAAGTTATTGCAATGCTTCTTCCCCATCATCCTGACTGTCTTTGGATAGATGCATTTGAGATCCCCTTGCCCGCTGAGTGATGGAACCAGATTTCATGGCTTTAGCAGAGATGAGCTGCAACACGTGCCACACAACCAGAAGGGTTACAGATTCCCTAGAACAGCTGGTTCCTTCCCCAAGCAGCCAGCCAGTAGCCCAGCTGTCTGTTACTTTTTTCTCTCCTTGCGTAGTCTCTCCCTAGCTTGTCAGTTTGATTTTTCTGGCTATTGTCTCTTTTGTCAGCTCTTGTTAGCCTTTCATCATGTGCCATGCACAAAATCTAGGCTTGAGTTCAAATGTCAAATGAAGCGATATGTAGTGTCCTACTTGCAGTGCTGGGGGGATGGCTTTGGAGCAAAACAAAAGCAGAATGTAGAAGTGTTACTACATCCAGTCTTGAAGGATGCTCTGCACGCCACAACAGAGCTCTCTGGCTTTGGCACTGGCCACCTTTGTCCTCACAAACTCTGTAAGCCTAATTCTTCAAAACAACAACATGATGGGCACCATATCTGAGGAGCATTCTTGGACTTTTCAAACACCAGCCTTCCTTTGGGGCCCCGAGTTTGGCGGGCCCAGCTGGCTTAGTTGATGTTGCCACAGTATCATCACCAAGTGATGCATCACCAAGTGCATCACAGTGCATCACCAAGGCGATGGTTCCACGCTCCAGGCTGACTGGGGTTTAAATTGACTCTCTCAGGGAGCGGAGACGGTGGCATTTTCTTCCACTTTAGAAGAGAGGAGAAAACAGCGGGACATGTCAGGGAGCGGTCTAGCTTATCCCTTGTGTTTCCTTTCATTGGCGAATCTTCTAATTCAGTTTCCGCCTTTCCTCCCGCATGTCCCCGGACGTGTGCATGCTTGCCTGATGGCAGAGAAGGGATGGTGGGACTGGGGGATAAGCTTGGCCGCTGGGCAGGGCAGGGCGGGCGAGCGCTCCATCAGCAGGGGCTAACCTCACCGGGAGAGGGGGGTGCAGTGACTGGGCCGTGCACGCACGGCGTGTGGATGGAGGAACTTCAAAACCCAAGACAGCCCGAACCCCACAAGGCCGCCCTGGCTCCTGGTTGTCGGGGCGACGGGCACAGGCGGGACTGGTCCAGGAGCCGGGCGGCTGCCCCCGGATGCTGGAGCCGCAGCGGGCACGGCAGGCGGTTGGCCTGTCTCTTGTATGCAAATAGAGCCAAGCGGCTCTTTGGGGAGCCCCTGGGGCCGGACCCCATGAGGAGCGCGGGGAGGGCCGCCATGTTGCTGTACGGACGGGGCAGTTGCCTTTCGGAGGTCGCCATCTTGGTGTACGGCAGCGTGATGAAAGGGGCACGGGGCCGGGGAGGCCTCCATGTTGCTGTACGGCAGCGTGCGCCCCGCGGGGCCGCCATGTTGCCGTACGGCCCGGCCCGGCCCGGCCCGGCGGTGGCGGACAGGGGGCCGCCATATTGCCGCGGGTGACGGGCGGAGCGGGGGTCTGGCGCGGCGCGGGGCCGGGCCGCCCGGCAGGGAGCCGCCATGGCGCGGAGGCTGAACACGGAGCAGGGCATCCGCCTCAGCGCGGTAGGTGCGGGGCGGGGCGGGCCGCGCGCGGGGGGCGGCGGGGCCTGGCCGGGCCCTGACCGCCCCGCTCTCCCCTGTCGCTCTCCCGCAGATGAGCCCGCACTACCTGCAGAGCAACGGCACCAGCCACACGCGGCCCTTCAGCGCCATGGCCGAGCTGCTGGGTGAGGCCGCGGGCGCGGCGCCGGGGCTGCTCGCTGTGCGGGGGGGG
>ML675622.1:34093435-34341008 GCA_007922155.1 Mesoclemmys tuberculata
CTGTGCGGGGGGGGCGCCGGGGGGGCTGCTCGCTGTGCGGGGGGGGCGCCGGGGGGGCTGCTCGCTGTGCGGGGGGGGCACGGGGGTGGTGGTGGTCATGGCCCTGGTAGCTGTGCCTGGGGGGGGTTGGAGGGCACGGGGGTGTTTATGGCACTGGTAGCTGTGCATGGGGGGGGTTGGCAGGCACGGGGGGGGTCGAGGCACTGGTAGCTGTGCATGGGGGGGGTTGCAGAGCACGGGGGGGGGGTCGAGGCACTGGTAGCTGTGCATGGGGGGGTTGGTGGGCATGGGGGGGTGTTCGAGGCACTGGCAGATCAGTGGTGGGGGCTGGGCCGTGGAGGGTGCTCGTGAGTGGAGGGCACTGAGTGGGGGGGCGCTGCTCCTTGCACAGTTACTTCAGTTCAGGTTGTTGGAGGTGGAGAACTGCATCTCTGCCAGGGGAGGGGGAAGGGCATTGCCCTTTGTTGGAGGGCACCGGGGAACCCCCGGGGATGCCTGCTGTGCTAGGTCGCTGCGGGGGTTGGATAAGGCAGTGCTGCCAGGGAGGAGTCTAGGGCACTGTTAGACTGTTGGGTCACTGTGTAGGTGCTGGGCAGCTCTGCCGGGGGGATGGGAAGCTGCCGTCTGAGCCTTAGCTCTCTCCTCATATAACGACGATGCAATTCTTGGCTCTCATGTCTGAAGCTGTCAGTGACCTGAATGTGGCTGGTGCAGCGCTGCAGGCCTGAGTCTGCAGACAGATGGCTCCAGTGTCTGAGACTGGCCAGCGTCTTGTCCACCAGCAGGAATGTAAAATTAAGAACACTGCTAAATTTTGCTCTTGTTGTTCGGAACCTGGTGGGCAGCAGGGAAGCTCTGGTTTCATGCTGCTTGAGAAAACTCGGAGCAGGTACTGAGGACAAGGATGCAATAGCAGGGTACCATAAGGTGCTTGAAACCTCTCTTGTGGCATCTGAGGGTTGACCTTTACCAGTCTTGGACCTCATGCAGGTGTGAGTTAATGGAAAGTTTCACAGCTGGATGCAGAAGGATGAAATGTTCTGGGACAGGCAACTTAAAAAAACCAAAGTGTTGGCTGCTTGAGCCTGCGTAGAGATTTGGGCTGTTAGAATAAATCCAAGGTGAGATGGAATAATGGCAGTGAAAGGGGCATGATCAGCCCTTATCACAGGATACAGCAAATATTACCTCCCTTTTGTGCTGTGTCTACATCATACTATGCTATACTGTGGTTTTGCAATTATCATACATTCTTTGATTGCCTCCTCTGACCGTCCGTCCATGTCCTTTCACCACAGACTCCAATTTTACAAATTTCTGAGCAGCTACAAATAGTCAGTTGTCTTAATTTTTTTTATAAGCAAGCTGCTTGAGTGATTCTTGCTTTCACCTCACATGCAGCATTAACCTGTCCCTCAAATTCTACTTGCCTGATGCTCAAGACTGGGTGTGATCAATTCTGCCAAGCTTATGGCCTGATATTTTATGACCCTTCAGGACTACAAGGGAGCTTCCTTTTAGGACACTTCCTTCTAGCCCTGAAAGGTCCCCAGATATCTATTTTAAAATCATGACCTTTTTATGTACAGAAAAGGCACTTTTTTTTAAAGAAGTTCATATTGACTTTTTCTAAGCCCTATACAAGTGAGCTGAAGGTAACCACAGCACCTGGGTTTACACTGCAAGGGTTCCAATAACATTTTTATTTCTAAACCATTTTCAAACTAGTTCTTCTGTAACACACACAGCACATACAAAATACACACTGATAGGGTGTGGAGTTATGATTTTATTGGCAATTGTCTGAGATGACTTGCATACCTCATTAGTGGCTTTCTCAGTCATAAGAAACACAGCTCTCCTGAACTCCTTCTGTTCAAATCTTTTGATCATAGTATTCCTGTATTCTGTGTATGTATAATTCATATTTTCACACCCTCCTATGGTTTAAGTATCCTTTTCTTGTGGTAGGCAGTTTTGCAGAATATGATTCATCCTTTACCAGCTATTTCCCTCAATTTGGAAGAAGCAGGATGCAGGCATGCTTTTGTTTCCCAGATTGCAGGAGATCGGGGTATCAGGAGTAGTTGAGGACATGACTATACCTAACTGGCCAGGTTTTTTCCTTCCACAGACAATGCCTCAGATCCTGGTGTGACGGCTAAGCTTCTTTCCATTGATGTTGTGGTGATCAAGGGGGAACTTTGTTTGACTTTCACAGATAATGGTGCTGGAATGACACCTCACAAACTTCACCGTATGCTCAGGTAACAAGCTAAGAATTCTTCCTGATATGGTTCTGCTACCCTAGACTCAGATCTTGCACACAAGGGGTGTCGTTGAGCCGGGGTTCAAGTTTTCAGGAATCCTGATTCATGTGCACACATAGCTCTCCTTGTGGTTTCTCTTCTCTTCCTTTCCCTCACATTGTGCAAAATCCTAAAATGACAGCTTTTAGATTTGTCCTTCCACAAGCTGCTTTTTAACATATAGTGCATAATCTAGGGACTCTTGAGTTTTACATGCAGGGCTGTTACACACACAGGGTTCCTCATGTAGCAACCTGACCCTGCCTAGCTAAAGTCATTTGGCATGAATTAGAACCAGTAACTGAGAGCACATGCTTCAGTACATAGGAGAGGGAGTATTTGCTTAAAATAAACAAATGTCTCCTGGAGTTAGTAAATGAAGTCAGGGGTCCATGGTCTCGTTTCTGAAGACAAATGGTAATAAGTTCCTGTCTTGTCTCCTTTCCCTTCAGAATATTAAGATTGCTTGTGGTTTTAGAGAATGTGACTTTTCTTTAATCTTTTATTCTGTGATGTAAGAAGATAGGCTTTCCTCATCGCTGCTTTCATGCCTCCTTGTTAACAGTGGTAGAAGGAAACATGGCCTGACTCTCTGCAATGAGGAATTTCAATTCAATGTCCATTTTTATTATATAACTAACTTTAAAAAATTAAATTTTAAACTTACTTTTGATTCTAAACCATAGAACATCAAATTTGCTGAAGTGTAACATCAATGAAAATCTTTTTCATCCCAAACACTCAGGAACAGTCTCCAAGAGATGACCCCTCATTCCCATCCCCTGCCAAAAGCATAAAGATCAGCTGGATGCTCTTGCAGTTGGTTCCTAGGGTAAAATTCTCCAGAGGGTGGCTCTCTCAGTAGAGTCCCCACCCCTCACTCAGGTCTACTGTAGCCTGAGTTCAATAAGCTTCAGGGCGTGATGCAAGGCCCACTGATCTTATTTGCTCTTGTTTAGGTTTATTCCTCTTGTGCTTTAGTAGTCATACTAGAGGCCGTGTGATCATCATTCCTCACTGAGGGTGGAGAAGGCTATGGAATCTGTGTCTTAAACACCAAAAAGATGTGCCTGGGCAGCCATGGCAATAGGTACTATATACATTGAAGAAATCGTGTTAGATTTGATAGACTCTGGGAAAATTAACTATCATAGGTTAGAAAATTAAAGAATAAAAACTTGCATGTCTTTGCATGCCTCTTCGTTTATGCCTTGTGTCTGGCAGATGCCCAGGGACCATCAGATGCCTACTCCTTTGGGGCCACACCAGTCACACATTCCTATCTTCCCACTTAGTGTTGGTGCTCATATCCTCTTTCCCCGGAGTATCACCAGGTCCTCCCTCCTTTCTTGCCTTGTGCTGCATTTCCAGTACATTTGGAGGTATTTCCCCTCACAGGCATGCTGCTGCCCTATCCATTGTCCTGTTCTGCTGTTTCTCTTCTTAACAAATGCCTGTAACCTCCAGATTTCCATTTGCCCCAATAATAATTTTGCAGTTTCCAGCAGGCTATCTGCAAATCAGATAGTCACGCGGGGTTGGTTTGGTTGTTCCTCTGCATCAATTTGTTGATAGATAAGAAAAGGTGGGGGACAGAGGCAGAGAATCTATCACTTCTTCAAACGCAGTGAGCACAAAACCACAGTTCTTCTGAAAAGTCAGAGGGGTTCAGGAAGTGAAAACCAGAAGCCTTAGCCCCTTCCTGCTCTGTGTGGTTAAGGAGGAAAGCAGTGGCCTGGTCTCTTAGCTGAGTGCACTTGAGTTAATGTGAAGTGGCTGTGAAATTGAAGTGGGGGAGGGGCAGCAGACTCTAGCTGTTAAAATTCGAAGACTGAGAGAGTTTCAGGGTCACGTGGGACGCTCATTGCAAAATCATTCCCTGGAACTGGAAAGATGCTTTCCAAATCTGTTGTTGGACTAATCTAGAATGAGGTGTGGCCAAAGCCACAGTATGACCCTTTTTCCTTCCTACATCACTTCTTCGCCCTTCCTGTGATGGTGTGTCGTGGAGCAGAGGGACTGACTGTCTCATGCAAGCACACCAAGAGCCTGGAAAGAATGAAAAGAGAATTGGATGGAGGGGCCTAGAGTTGCTGGCACATAGATATCTACGTGGAGGACGGATATTGAGAGGAGGGAAGGAATTTTCTGATTATTAACTAATTACTTTGCCCTCACCAAAGGCAGCCTAAATATCAAAGAGCTATCTTTACTAACAGGGTTCCACCACTAGTCTCTCTCCTGACTGCAGACGATATTTAAGCATAAAGTTATAAAAATGGGTGACTTGGACATGCAGGGCTTTAGAGGAATACTGGAGTAGTGCTGTGGTCATGTGCCAAGACTGACCCTTTAACAGGTAGTCTGGGTCACAGGCGGCTGAGTCTTGGAGATGCGCTTATCTGAACTGCATCGTTGCAACATCTTGAAGTTTATCTTACTGCACATTGGCCTCACGCACCAGTGGAGCATATCACATTGAGATAGTGTGTTATGTAATTGCAGTATCGGTGTGGTGTTGTCACTGTGACACAAGAAGTAAAACGGGCAGTGGTGACAAACCCTTCCTTGAACCAACCTTGATTGGGGGATCTGATAGGAGGGGATGCTGGACTCTCTTCAGTCTTGCCAACCCCTACTGAGGGTTTTATTCCATCTGGGGAGTAAACGTGCCGGTTTATCTGAAGTCTAGTGCTTGGAGCATAATGAGGAGAAGAGGACACGGGGTCTAATAATGATTCTTTGGCTCAGTGTACAAACTATGGCAGCTTTTCACCTCTGTAATTCATTTTCTCTATCTGTGAAATGAGGATAATGGAGCTACATTGCAGAGGTGTTAGGATTAATTAGTGCTTAGAAGTCCTTGGGCAGAAGACATTACAGAAACTCTAATTAATGATAAAACTTACACTCTTGGCCACATAATGCAGTGAGAAGCAGCACTGTCTAATGATTGGAGCACAGGACTGAGCATCAGGAGAACAGGATTCCAGTTGCAGCTCTGCCACTGGTTTATGATGTGACCTTGGGCAAGTCTCTTAACCTCCCTGAACCTCCATTTGCAAAGTGCTTTGAGATCTTTGGCTGGGAAGTGCTGTATGAAGGCAAAGTATTATTCATTTGCCTGATGCACTGTGAGCCAGTAGCCACCATGGAGCTCACATTAAAAATCGTTTTCCACTCCACGCATTCCTCTAGGTCCTGCTCACTCTATCAGACAACTGTCCACTTGACTGACTCTCTGTGTGTGATTTGCAGCTTTGGCTTCACGGACAAGGCAATGAAGAAGAACCACCCTTCCATTGGGGTGTATGGTAATGGTTTCAAGTCAGGCTCCATGCGTCTGGGGAAGGATGCCATTGTCTTCACCAAGAACGGAGGTGCACTCAGCGTGGGGCTCCTTTCACAGACCTATTTGGAACGTGTCCATGCTCAGGCTGTTATTGTCCCAGTGATACCATTCAACCAGCAGAACAATATCCTTTCCTGTAAGGCAAGAGTGGCTGTGCAAACTGAACCATCTGGGAGGGGATGCAGGGGTAGGGGAAGCGTGGTGTTGAGGAAGCCCAAGGGTCAGTGTTTCATGAGGCAGTAGTGTCTGATGGTGAGGGTTGTTCTGGGATATTTCTGGGTAGCCTCCCACAGTGTCACCTGCATGTGCCACTGCCTCTGAGTAACATCTGTAGAGGGTGCCAGCCCTATGGAGTACTGTGGTAATGGCAGTGTTCAGCACTGCACTTGGAGAGTCCCTGCTACAGTAACTGTGCTTGGTGTTGCAGCCGTCATATTATTCCCCTGCACTTATGTCAGAACCTGTCATGAATCCAGTGGGCACTTCCGCTAACTTCCTTGTTCAGCATAACTCCTAGAGAATCTGCAGTAGCTGCATTCACCCCATGGCGTGCCCCCTCTTCCCTAGTCGTCGTCTGGTTTGTGCCCCCACATTGTCTTACCCCCCTGCAGCAGTAACATGTTCGTTTGGTGGTGTGATGTGCGCATATGGTACTGCCTCCACACTAATGGGAGCCGTGCGTTGAAATGGCTGTGCATGGTATTCCTCCTCAAATTAACAGCAGTGAACAGCTTCACTTCCTTACAGCCTCCCCCTCTGGTAGAGTTGATGCCTGGTAGTATTTTTCCACCAAGTTGCCAGTTCCCTTGGTTACCATTTTGCATGGTTCAGCTCCCCTTTGGAAACCTCTGCTGCTGGCGCTGTGTGTTGTCATGGTCCTGGTGGGAGCCTGTGTCCATGTACATCTCCTGCCAGTGCAGTAATGTCTGAATTCTTACTGTCCTATTGGTAGTGGGGAGGGATGAAACCCAGTGCGGTCTTGCTTTTTCTTTGACTCTGTGGCTTCTAAAGAAAATGATTGTTACGGATGACTCTGGTCCCAGCCTCGAGGCCATCCTGAAACATACGCTCTTCACGACGGAGGAGGAGTTGCTAGCCCAGTTTGATGCCATTCCAGGCAAAAAGGGCACACGGATCCTCATCTGGAACATCCGCAGGTACTGGGAGCCACAGTGCACAAAGAGGGATGAGTGGGAAATGGTATGTTCGGCGCTCTGTAAGGCTGAGAGAGAAGAGGTAATAACGCAGTAGCCTCAGGATTGAGTATCTAGATGGGCTCAATTTGCATCCACGGCAGTTCAGCCCATCCTCATTCTGAGGTATAAATACCCAGTTTTATGCAACTTGCTGTGTTTGGCTCTTCAATATAACAATGGCACCATCTTACTCCACAAGTCTGCTTCTTGACTGAATCCCAGCCAGATCTGCTGGCGTTAGTGACTAAATATGTTCTGCTGCTCATCTTCTCTCCAGTTAGCCCTGCAGAACCACCACGGCTAAGAGAGATTCATCTGGAGTGTATCCTCCTCTGTGCATCACAAGAATTGTTTAAGTTCCAGCCACTACAACTGTGCAGAAGGTGATGGGTTAGCATAGGTATCAGTGAGGGCCTAAATTGGAGTGCAGATCTTTTATTAGAGCTTGTGGCACATGGGAAGTGAAGAAGCCAGCTTGAGTCTCAACATTTTCAGAGTTGGTCATTAGAAATACTCCATTATATTTGTAGACTGAGCACATTTGATCAGTGGCCTAATAACAGAGAACTATATGGTGCCCTCTTGTCCCTTTTTCCAGTAGGATTGCACTTTGATGACCAAGATCCTGCCTTTGGTGTATGGAGATATAAAAATCCTGTGTGTCAGTTGTTAAAGTAGAGCATTGCTTAAATCTCCTTGCTACATTTTTCCTTTGCCTATTATTGTGTAGGATTCTGTGTCAATTGGCTGCCACATGCTATCCTAGAAGTAAATGCATTTCAGATATGTTCCATGCATTTTGTTTAGGAAGTACTCGGGAAGAAAGATGCAATAAATATGTAAAATATTTATCAATAGTGCTGCTGGTTAAGTTTTATAGCCAATAAAACTATCCTGAAGCTATTTTTCACGTCCAGTTATTTAGAGAAACAGTGAGAACATTTCTTTTAGTTCTGAAGTTTCCATTTATTTCCTCACTTTTTTAATTGGGTTATGTCCTTAAATTTGTTGCTGAGAAATTAAGTGATACATTTAGCGATGGAGGGAGCTGAATAATGCAATTCTGCAGCTTACAGTTTTTATTGTTTTTTAAATGAGAACGTTTTCTAGACTGAGAATTTGGGCAAAGATGCTTTGGAATTTATCTTTTTTAGCAATAGAAATCTAGACTGTCTTGAAATTATATCAAAAATGGTCTCCAGAAACTCTATTTATAGATAATTTGGTACTATGTTCATGCTGCAATCGTGAAACTTTGCTTTTTTTTAATGCAACTTTTATCAATAGAAAAATTCTCCTACTGACTCCTTCAATTCCACCCCCACATGGACTGCAGAATATGTTGGGATTTTTTATCATTATGCCATAAAGAAGCATTGCTAGTGCATTTCCTTTTAACTTTGTAGTGTGCGTCCATGTCCACCAGTGCTTTAGGAGATAGCTTGTGTTGTGTACATTGTGGCACATACACTGTGAGAAAATTGTGCAACTTTATAGACCGATGAAAGATTTAACTACTTCTTCAGCACTTAGCACCAGTCTGGAGTGCTGTTGCTGCCTTTCTCTCCTATCTGTGGCAGACCCTGGCATAATAGTAAGTGCTGATAGTCCTGGTGGCATGTTCTGTTATCAGACTCTTATCCTCAGATGTTTATAGCCCCTCTGGAAAATTTCACTCCAAGGTTAAGATGAGATGCTGAGTGAGGGGGAGAAGGGCTGTTGGTATTAGCTACTAATGCTCAGAAAGGGACTTTAGATCACCTTCATGTGAACCTGGAAAGACAATGGGTTGCAATGCTGCAAATTTCACATTTAGCCTGTCTTATGGATGACTGAAGATTCTGTCACTGCAGAAATCTTATGGTTTCTATAAGATCTCCTCCAAGCTAGGCTTCTGATTAATCAGATGCTTTTTAGGTAAGCCAGTGGGATGTACTCATAGGGTAATTCAGCTAAGAGTACATCATCAAAAATGCAGACTTTAGCCCTACATTTCTTTCCTCCCAAGCACTAGCTGACTCTGCTTCCTTCCTTTCCCCCTCAGCACATAGAAGGGGCTTCTGTAGAACACTAACAGAGGCAGTTATGGGCAGGGAGCTTGTTACATCATCCATCTAGATACCACCACATTCCTACTGGGAAACCTTTGATAAATCTCAGTATTCCTTCTCCTTCTCGTGTATAATTTTGTGTTTGGGACACATGATGTGAGAGATATGGGTTCCTCTTCCTGTGTCTGCCACAGACTTGCAATATGTTCTTAGGCAAATCACTTAACCCCTCTGTGCCACAGTTTCCCCATATAAAGTGAGGATGTTTCCCTGCTTTCACTGGGCAGTTGAGGTACTCTTTTAGTGTGGTGTTTGGCATAGAAAAGCTATATAAATATAATGGTTGCCTGTGGGGTAACTCAAGGGGAACATGAAGGAAGATGTAACACTTTGAACCACTTGCCAGGTACGCGGATGATCTTGTGAGTGGAAGGGAGCATATTAGTTGCTTATCCTGCCACTAGGGGGTCAAGATTAGAGGAACAACTTAGTTTTTACTTTTCTCATAGCATAGTCCCACCAAGTGACTGTGTTCTTATGGGTGGGACTCAGGATACTGTAGCTTGACGGCTATAGAGCTGTTCTGTTGCTGATACGGGATGGCTGGATAGGATGTCATGTTGTTTTTGTTTGATGCTTTTCAGAAATAAAGATGGGAAGCCTGAGCTGGACTTTGATACAGACAAATATGACATTCGGATATCGGACTTCAGCGCAGAGGAATCAGAGAATGCTGGGAGGAAGGTTCAAGAGTCCTCTGCACCAGAAACAGAGTATTCCTTGCGGGTGAGTTAGGGTTGCTGAAGTTATACCAAAGTATTAGATTGATACTTGCCCTGTGTCTATCCAAGGTGAACAGTGTCAGCTAAAAGTCTGTGCTGATGTCAGCCGTGCCGGGGCCCCTCCCAGGAATGAAAAGGTATGGAATCCAAGCTGGATAGCTGCGTTTGCCTGGAAAGGACTCAGCTCCTTGGCTGTATAAGACTGACTGAGTTGTCAAATAACTTGACTGTTTTCCCTAAAGGTTTCCAGTGAAGTCTGCCCATACTACTGTACCTCTCTCCTTACCCTGTCCCCCTGACCAGGCATACTGCAGTGTCTTGTACCTGAAGCCGCGCATGCAGATTGTCCTGCGGCAGAAGAAAGTGAAGACTCAGCTGATCTCCAAGAGCTTGGCCAGTGTTGAATATGATGTATACCGACCTACCTCCACGGTATCCTTATAGCTGCCTCTGACCTTTCCTTCTCCCTGGCAACTTCTGTGCATCCAGGGCAACACACAATAAGGGTCACTTGTTTCCCAGTTGACTCCTCATCTGTACTCAGAGCTGGTTTGGGTGGGCTGGAGCAACAGGATAGAGAAACAGAGGATTGAAATGAACTTGGAGACTGAGATCCCAACCTGAATAGTTTAGGAAGGAGCCCTGAAAACAACTGATGGATGGGGGCAAGAGTGTGCCAATTTAATGGATGGAAGCTCTCGCACATTTCAAGTATGAGCGAGGGCCAGATGAGTGGAAGGAATTTTCATGCTTTTGTAGTCTTGGCAGCTGAATTACAACACCAGGCTTATGTGATTATCAGCACAAACCTATGTAAACCTGTTTAAAACTATAAATATCTTTGAAAGTGTATAGGGAAGAACCCTCAGTATAAACCAGGACCTGGTTTCTGTGTACCGGACCAGAACTTGTGTATGACAAAAGCGGAAACCTTTTTCCATGCTCTCCTCTTTGCCTTGTTTATCAACATTCAGTTGCTACCTTTATTTTTCCTGACTGACTGGAAAACTTGAGACCTGAGTTCATTTCATTAATTTTTTTTGCCAGCTAGCTATGTGAACTCAAGGTTTTTCTTTACCGTTTTATGTGTGTTTTGAGAACACATTGGCAGAAGAACAGAGATATGATTCCAAATGAAGGCAAAGCACAAAGTGATCTGTGCTTTCTCAGAACTACAGGGAAATAGCACAGACACGGTATGGCTTACAGTTAATATTTAAAAAATGACATTGTGTAAAAAATCTACCCTTCCCCTTGAAAACGCTTAAAAAGTGGTTCTGCTCTGACAGGTGACTCTGTAAAATTGGTATCCTGGGATTTCATCTGTCTCAATTTCCACATCAAATGTGAAAAGAGTGAAAAAGTGGTTTTATTTTTAACTTTCAGCCCTGCATACTCAGCCAGGAATCAGAGACTTTCTTGATTTTTGCAACTTATCGACGATTAGAGGTTTTACAGATTAGATCCTGCCTTTGGTGACTCTAAGCAAACCATATTATTTTCAGTGGGTGTGCATAGTTATACCTGAGTGGAGTTTAATAAGCGGTGCTGATGCAGAAGGAGGAATAGACTTTGGTGTGTTCTCTCATAACTCTGTTGGTTCTGCAGAGCCAGCGTAAGTGAAATGTCCCTCACACTGAAAAAATGTGTTAGGATACACTTAAGATAACCCTAGAAGGTGACACACAATGATAATATGCCATCCACATATATTCTGTAAATGTGGGAGCCCTCTTAAAGGGATTGGCCAACCAGTAACAAGGTTGTTCTTTATAAACAGCTTCTATTTTTAAACCTAGTAGCAGAATTTCTTGGTCAGAACTGAAACCAAATGAGGTGGGTGTCGTGTAGTTTTCTCAACCTCAGTGGACTTTGATGTCTTTATTTCATTGTTTGTTGAGGTTTCTTCAGTCTTGTTTACAATGCCAAGACAACCAAATTTCATTGTGATATTAGTCATTTGTTGATCCATCTGGCTTATTATACAGTTTGATCAGGGTTCTTTGTTCAGAACTTGTCTGCTTCGTAACCAGCTTAAAATAAATACTGTAACCTTTTTAGAAACCTAGGGTAAAACATGATTTTAACCTATCTGTAAGAGTCTTTTTCTAGCAAGACTGACTGTATTAAAGTGTTGGACTCTGATGGGCTGCAGTTATGCTTATCCACCATTTTTCACTGTCTACAGGACCTTTCTCACTCCACAAAGGCCAGTGCTCAGCTCCTGCTAGAGGCAAAGGTGTTGCTGTAAGCAGCACAGCATCTGAATCTCTCACAACCTATATCGTGACACAACCTACAATTTGCATGCTTCACCTCCTTCTGGAGACACTTCACCCTCTGCTGTTTTCCACCAGCACTCCCCTCTTCTCCTTTCCCTTCTTCCCCCCTCCCCACAGGGCAATGCGCTTCCCACAAAATGCCACTCACATCTCCTTTCTTCCTCCTTGAAGCTTGCTGTTTTCTCCTTTGACTAGTTTTCTCTCAGAATAAAAGGGTGAAGATCACCTTTGGGTTCAACTGCAAGACCAGTAGCCACTTTGGGATCATGATGTACCACAGCAATCGACTCATCAAGTCCTACGAGAAGGTGGGCTGCCAAATGAAGGTGAGTGGCCAGCACTTCCCCTCTGCTTTCAGGAATGGAGGAGTGGAGAGGAATATGGCTTCACCAGAGGTAGGCCCTGTCCATAGATGGTTGCTTTCAGGTCCCATAGGCCTCCAGGATCTCACCAGCTTAGTGCAGAAGTTCTTGAACCTGGTAACGGCGTGTCGGTAGCCATGAACAGTTTACTATACATATATCCATGTTGTACGCTTGTCTAGAGGCTGAGGTTCAAATTCATCCTCTGAGACTATTGATTGCTGCTGGAAGGGGCAGATGCCAGTGGGGAACTAAGTTCTGAAAGCCTTCTTTACACTCATTACAGAATTTCATGTGTAATGGTTGGGCAGCATAGCTGTTCTAGCAAGCTGGCTGTTATTCCTTTGCTTCTAGGGGTTATATTGTGGGGAGATCTCGGATTATTCACACAACTGAGAGGTAACACCCCTTAGATACAGATACATTGGTGGCCTTCAGAGTAAGGAAGCTAGCTGGTATTCCAGGTTCATACCCTATGGGATTTGTGCTCCAGCCTTACCTTGCCTGTAGTGTGTCGAGGGATCTGCCAGGGGGGTTTGAGATCAGGCCCTTGGATATTGCCACGTGTTCATACCTGATGCATATTGCTGCTGTACATGGCACATGCAGAGGTGTTACCCTTGGTTCTTGTACTGGGAAGGAGATATGTGGTATTAAATGGCATTGCTCTTGCTTCTGGTATTACAGGGGAATAGGAATTGTTCTGAAGGTGCTGCCTTCCTTTCCGTTGTAATCAGTATGGCTGAAATGATTGGTTCCCTTCCTTCCTTTCTGACCATTGGTGTAGGGCGATGGCATGGGCGTGATCGGGGTGATTGAGTGCAACTTCTTGAAACCAGCACACAACAAACAGGATTTTGAAGAAAGCAAGGAATACCGGTAAGGGAAGCTGCAGCTGGGGCTACTGCTATGCATGGGTTTTAGGCCATCTTCCTTCTGCTGCCTATACCAGAAAATGTTTGAGACCATGTGTCTTGGCAACCTGGAGAGACCATGCTCTCCTGGGTAGGGAGAAGGAGGTGTCTTCATGTTCATTTAGCTCTGGTTTCCATGCATGTCTCCAGCCATGAACCCTAAATACGGCCCCAGAGATCTATCTGAAATAGAATAGCCTGTTTTCATTCACTAAAGCAGTGTTTCCCAGGCATTCAGACACAGCCCCATTGCAGGAAAATTAAACAAGTCATGCCTCACCTTGAACCTTGTCATGTTAGTAGAGCAGCATGAGAAAAACTGGCATTGAGGCTGTTCCGTACCCTCTCGCCCCAGCTAGTCCTTTAGGTGGGTGTGCCCCCACAATTGTGGGGAAATGCTGCGCTATAGACATGAACTTTTACAAATTAACGTGAGCACTGAATTTAGAACAAGGATGGGGGAGGGGTGCAGAGCAGACCTGCCATGTGTCTTTGCTTTGCAGCCGCTCTTAAGTTAGTACAAATAGCTATCAGAGCTCTGGGCTGCTGTACTGAGGTGAGGGCCCCTTGTCTCAGCAGGAAGTGAGAAGTGAGATGTTTGTGACCATCTCTCAGGTCTATCATTTTCCTGTCCCCTTTTGCTACCAAGCTGCTAGTTTATTGACTTGACTGGAACGTGCATTCTTGTGAGTTGTCTGGGTTTCATGCTGCTGCTGCTGGATGGGTGGGGGCTTCTGCTGTCAGTCTGACACCAGGAAACCTGTTTTCCGTGAAAAGGGTAGATCCTGGGTGCAATTCGTCCTTGAGTGCTGCCTAAAGTTAAAGGAGACTAGGGGTCCCCAAATCTTGCTCCCTATAGCAAGCTGGTCTGTAGAACGAGAGACAATAATTTAGGCTGGGCTTTGACTAGGCCTGTGCTTTGTGTTCCAGTCTGAGCACAACTGATTAGAATTTGGATTTTCTCTTTTCGTAACCGAGTCAGGGCTTTCTGCATTGTCAGGTATCCTCTGGCTGTTGTGTGTAGACATTTTCTATTGGAATGTGTAGGTGATGGCTACTCTGTCCCAAAAACCTTTTAAAGACCTTATTCTGGAATACCAGCCTCATCCAAACACAAAGGGTAGAAATGCAGCTATCCTATGTGGAGAAGAAAACCCTATCAATGTCTGCTCCACCCACTCTTGCTGTGCACAATCCGCGTGCTAAGGCTTGTCTGATTTGTTTTAAGTTCATTGATGTTGGCCTTAGTCCTAGTGGTTACTTGAGTCATATACAGCAACCAATGGCTGGATGAGACATTTGAGACATTAGGCTACCAGGAAATGTTAGAGGGACTGATGGTTTCTTTTTGGAGGGTGTGGGGGAACTGCCCAAAGATGTCAGGAAGGGCTAGCCAAGACTAGTTAGCTGCCTGGGTTTGGTATGGCCTGTGAGGCCTCAGTCTTTCACTGAGTGAAACTCAGTAAAAATTGTGTGTTTATGTGTAGCCAAATTTTGGGGTCAAAGATGAAACTTTAGCCTCTGCACAGCCTGACTGTGAGCCCTAAGGGATGCAGAAATTATAGGATGAGGTTCTCTAGCCTGTGTTGTGCAGGTGATCAGACTAGATGATCATTGTGGTCCCTTCTGGCCTTAAACTCTCTGAAAATTATGAGGTACCCCTGGTTTGGAAGGGAAATGACTCTGACTCTGAACATAAAGGCAGTCCTGCTCCAACGAGAGGCTCAAGGAGCAATAGAGAACAAGACCGCCGAGATCTTGAGTATCAGGAGCCCTGTCTACTGTGGTACTGACGGACTTCTGAAGCTGTGGGATGGGTGGTGGACCAGGCTTATTCCTGGTACAAATGTAGAAGAACGTTCCGAAGCCCAAGCAGGCCCTTCAGTGGCATGGCTGGGTCACTTTTCTGGTCCTACCACTGTTATATCTGAGCACCTCTGGTTACTGTGGCCAAAGGCTGAAGCAGGCAATAAGGGAGGGTTGTTTCTCCGCCTGGGTTGTTACTTGTGTTGCCTGTTGTGACTTTCAGTGGCATTTGCCTGTTCTTCACTGCTTTCCCCTTCCCTCTAGACGGACAATTACTGCACTGGGACAGAAACTCAACACTTACTGGAAGGCGAAGGTGGCACAGATGAACCTGGGTAGTTTGAATGCAGCCCACGTGATGGCGTGAGTTCGAACATGATGGTCTGATTTTAGTGCACCATTAAAAGTACAGGCCTTTCATCTGCAGAGGTGGGGTGGGGAACTGAGGAAGGGCAGAGAGTATGTATGGTGGGAGATGTAGCTGTGAAGGCTGCTAGTGTAATGAATTAGTGATCTCAGCCTAGTCCCCTGGCTAATGTTGGGGATGAGCAGGACGTGTAATGATAGGGTGTTCCAGGTGAGAATCGCATTGGCAGATGTATGGAGGGCACTGTGACTATGATGATGTGGTGTTCCAGGCTGGGATTTGCAGTGTCTTGACCCGAGCTACCTGTCCAGATTAGGTACTTATACAATCCAGCCTTCCTTTTCATAGCTCTCATCTGAACAGCGCAATAGCGAGGTGAGCGATCCATTCCGAGGGAGCTGTGTGCAACTGACGAAACGTGGCGATGCGTGGGGTTGCTGCGATGGGGTGTGGGGTATGAAGTTGGTGGTTGTCTGTCCCCTGCAAGGCCAAGCACTTTGTTCACAGGGAATTTGGTGGCTGGGAGGCAGCTTCACTGGGAGTTGCTCATGTTATACAGGCACTGCCTTCAGAGTGAATGGGGACATCTGAGAATGAACAGTTATTAAAAGCAAAACGTGGGGGGGAGACACTGCCAGAAATTGTCCATCAGGATAGCCAGCCATGCAGTACCAGTGCTGGATGCAGCGTTCCCAGTACACAAGGGATGAAATACAGGAAACGGTAGTTCTTTGTTTTGCATCCAAGCCATTTGGTCAGTGTACCTCTCTTTCCAGAGGGAGACCAGACCAGACTTGGGTGCAGTGTGAGGAGTGTTTGAAATGGAGGAAGCTCCCTAATAAGGTTGATCCTGCATCATTACCTGAGAAGTGGTTCTGTCATCTCCATCCCCACCCCAAGTACAAGTAAGGTGCTCACCTGTCTCAGTCCTTGTCTGAACTTTGTCTGCTGCCTCCCACTCTTAATACAAACACTTGCTGTCCAATTATTACTGGCCCCTGCTTCCCTTCCCATGTACATGTGCATCTTCTATATTTCAAGGCATATGCAGCTTACCTGGCCAGCTGCTATGATCGCCCCTTGGAAAATACAGGTATGGGACTAAAAAAAATCCTACTTGAAAAACCAGTCCTCATGTGGAAGGAGGTTCATAGAAGGATGCCTCAAGGTTCCAGACTAGGATGGTGACTGTTTAATATATTAATTGGTGATCTGGAAAAGGAGGTGTCAAATTACAGATACATAACAGTTTCAGGCAAGATTAATGGATTGTGAGCAGCTTCAGATGGGCCTACTTAAACTGAGTAGTTGGCCAGCAAGATAGACAAGTGCGAAGCAATTCAGGTTAGAAGAAACAATTAAAATTACTCATATGTACAGATGATTTCTAAATTAACTGTAACCTCAGGAGAAAGACCTAAGGTCATTATGGACAGTTGAGTGAAAACATCTGCTCAGTGTGCCATTGTTGTGGTTTAAAACCAAACCAAACCCATCATGATGTTACTGGGCAGGTGCCGTAAGACAGGGATAGAGAATATTACTGATACTGTTATGCTTTTATGTAAATCACTGGTATGCCCAAACCTGGAATTCTGTGCCTAGTCCAGGTCACCCTATCTCAAAAAGAAACAGATGGTCAATGAAAATTATTAGAGCTATGGAAGCACTTCCATAGGAGGAGAGATCAAAAGGACTAGACTGAGTAGTTTAGAAAAGGGACTGCTGGATGTATATACAATAATGTAGGGGTGGTCAGTCAGAAACTGCTCTTTGTCTTTTCTCATAATATAAGAACCAGGGAATATTCATTCAAATTTAAACGTGATAAAGGAACTCCGTGTTCAAATGGCACATAATTCCCTGGGGGACTCATTGCCATAAGGTAAAATGGAGGCTGGGAATTTAGTAGAATTAGATGTTTTTATATGATTTTTATCCACATTTACATTTTTTAAACTAGTGTTTAAGGGATGTAAACCCTCCTGCTTCAGGATATAAGCAACCCCTAGCTGCCTGTGGTTAAAGGAGTTACTTTTCCCTATAGGCATATGACAGTCTAATTGTTCATTTGGGGGGTTTTATGCTTTCCCCTGAGGCATCTGGTATTGGCCACTGTGTGAGACAGGGATTGCCGCACTGTTCTCAATAGTAAATCCTCATTTGAGAGGAAATGACACAGATGCAACAATACTTGATGCCATGAAATCAGATCTTAAAAGCTTCACTTTCTGCCTCCTCGACTCTGTAATTTTAGGAGGTAGGTGGCTGTTTTTTCCCCCTAAATATTTCAAATTTTGTTTGTTTCCAGGCTGCTCCCATAGCTCTCTCCTTGTCTGAAATAGATGCAGGGGTTATAAGGAAAGATAAAGTACAGAAGAGCCTAAGAGAGCAGCTGCAGACATTGTACACAATGGGGAATTTGTAGGTGACAATCAAACTGTACTCTCCTGCTCAAGCACGACATACCGATCTCTTTGCAGAAGCTGCTCAGCACCCGAGGAGCAGGAGCCCAGTGATGAGGAGATGAGCCCCAGCTATGATCGAAAATTCAGGAAAGAGTTAAGTATATGCACACTCCATCCTGCAACAGCCAGGGAGGCAGCAAACCAGTCTGGCTTTCCCACCCCAGTCATTCTGCTGCTTCTGCCCACTCAGGCAGCCAGGGAGGGGGGGAGAGAAGAAGCAACCCCTCTGCACAGCAGGGCAAGGTGCTGGTGGCATCTCCCAGTCTTCTCACAGGAGGCACAACCTGCCTGTGGTTCCTGGGTCACCATCAGTGATGCCCCCTTTGTTTCTCTCACCCGCTCAGAGCAGAGATCCTAGAGAGAGTAGACTTCTGTAGTTAATCCAGACCTCCTGGTCACTGGAGTCACAGAGGTTCTGCTGCTGTGATAGTAAACTCTGTTCGTGCGGAGAGGTATCATAACGTCTTAGGTCTTGCCCATGCCACCTACCACTTGTTTCTCCTGGCAGAGAGAAACTTCAGGTCCTGGTTGAGTCTTAGAGACTGGAAACTGAACGCCTTCTTCCTTCCCATCACTTAGAGAGCAGACCATGGAGAGGAAGAGGAGGAGGTTGTCTTCATCTTTGGAGAACCTGGAACCCCAGGTGAGAGGAAGGAAATTGACTGTAGAAGGCTTTTGAAGAGTGGGGAACCCCGCTCTGTGCTGTTGGGGGATAGCAAAGTCTCTGCCCTGCCATGTTATCTTTCTTATTTATGTCTTCTGCTGAGAGAGGAGCTGACACAAGGATCACGGAGTATTGGCTGAAACAAAGAAACCCTGTATATGCACAGCTTGGACATGTGAACACCAGAGCAATATTAACACCGTACTTATGAACAATGTGACAGTGCTTAGGAGCTCCAGCTCTCACATATCACTCTTTCTCCCATGCCCTTGCCTTAATCAAGGGGCTGGATCTTGCCCCTTTTCAGCAAAAAAGGGGTCAGTGAGATTCCCCCTTTCTGTCCTAGGGTCACAGGTCTGGTTCTCTCAGGCCCTTTCCCACGTTCAGGTGAACTGGTTATATGAAGACTCTGATGTTTTGAATTTTCAGGAGCACTGTCTTTCGGACACGGCTGCCCAGGATGGGTTCTCCGGGCAGCTCTGGACACTGCAGCGTGCGACAAGGTTGGCCGTCCTTTAGGGACAATTCCCTCCCAACAATCATCCTGGTATTAAAACATCTTCCCGCCCTCTTCCAATCCCAGCCTAGTCTTGCTGCATGCCCTCTTCCCAAAGATACCCTCATGTGAGTCATGTCGCATGCTAGACTAGTTTTCCCAGATCCAATGGGAAGTACAAACCTGGTGAGGACAGGGGGATTTCTCACTTTCACCTTCTTTCCTTCCCATAAACCACCTCCCAATAAATCATGCGTTCCATCAAGCACGTAAGTAGGTGAGGCTTTGATCACTGTTGCAGAGCTTTTGATCTGGTTTGAGACCAAGAGGTTCTCTGAGGTGTTACTCTGTCCTGTCCTCACTCATGTTTGTCATCTCCTCCCACGGTAGTAGCATCAATTCCTCCTCTTTCCTTAGTCATTCATGTTTTCTTCATGACATGGTCATTCCACAATATCCCCAGGTGCATGTCTGTGTCTGTGTAGAAAGAAAGTCATTTTGTCTCTTGCATGCGTCCCTTTGCATGGAAGGTCTCACAGAAGCACCAGGAAACACTTCACATCCTGGCATGGAGGAGCTAATGCACCGTTTTCCTGAACTGGGAAGGAGATGAACTCTTATAACCCTAAATGCTAACTGTGCCAACTGGGGGAAGTGGAGGAGAGTGGAATTCCAGTGACCATGCAGTTATGAGTTCAATCCTCAGCTGGTCAAGCCTGCTGAGGTGGTTATCACAAGGAGAACCATTCAACATCCAGCTGGCAGAGCCCCCTGAAGTAGTAACTGCTAGGGGAATGGGGCCAGTCTTCGACTTGTGGAGACTTGTCTGACAGTGATGTGTGTGCAGTCCATGGCCATTGGAGAATGGTGACTGAGGGAGTGGGAATTGATCTTGGCTGGCTGAGTGAGCCCCAGTGCTGGTAACCACTAGGAAAACTCTCTTAATTCCTAGTTGGTGGACCTGCGAATGGGGGCTCACGCTGAATACGCAAGGTTGTCCCCTTTTCCAGAGCTGCAGCTGGCCTGTGAGAGGGACTGTTTGTTTTATTGTTTCAATGCTCCCTTTCTTGCCAGGTATTATCCACTACCCCAGAGCCCTGTGCAGCTCAAAATAACAGTGTAACATGTGTGGTGAAGCAACAGCCTGAGGAAGAAGGGCCTGATAGGATTGCCGGCTCTCTCACTCCTCCCCCTCCTCTTGACAAGATCAGTGCTGTCTATCTGACCACTGGGCCTTTGGAGCAAAATATACCACAGACAGCGAGGTAAGTGGGAAGCTGCAAACTACTGACCTCCTGTCAATAACAATCCTTCTCCTGTTATGTGACAACCTCTGTGTGTGAGATTCTGTGGGGAATATGCTTGCTCATGGAGCACAGGGACATGAGGCAGGGAGTGAGAAGGGATTATCTGAGAATCTGATTAAAGCAGGTGTTGGCTGGAGCCAGCAGATTTGCCCTCATTCCTCTTACACTTTCTTTTTGTAACTTCAGGTGCTTTAAACACAATTCAGCTTTCTTTTTAGTGGTTTGCTGGCCTTGAAGTGGGAACATGGAGCGCTTTGATAAATGGATTGCAAGGCCATCTGGTTTAATTATGGCTTCAGCTGGTGTCTGTGTATCCTCTGCTGAGCTGTCAATGCTGGCGTTATAGCAGCACTCAGTGAGTCCCGGTACGCTGGGGGAAGGGAGTGGGGTTTCGTTTAATTCTCTCACAGGTACCTAGGTCATGCAAGGCTGAGCTTCTCCAGTCCTTTACACTGATACCCACGAGGTCCTCCTTTCAGTGCTGAAAGCACGAAGTTTGGAATATTACTAACTAATCAAGGTCACGTTTGCAGAGTTGTTTTTCCTTTTGTGCTTCTCTTTGAGATGAACCGCTTGCAGGTTGTGACATACATTGATTCTTCACCTTAACCTAGAACAAAGAAAGGGCAACAGGGTGGAATAGAGGAAGGTACAGAAATCCTTGTTAAGTCCTAATTTTTTAATCTTTCCCTCCTTTCACTTTGGCTAGTGTCCTTTTCCTGTCTTCCTGCTGCCACCACCTTCACAGCTCTATATACATACAGTGTCTCAACCTAAATTAATCTCCGCACTTCTTTGCACTGGTGCTGTTCTGGTTCTCCGACAGCCCCTGGGGGCAGTCTGGCTAATGGGCGATGTAACTTCCTGTCATCAGATGGAGTCAGGAAATACAGCAAAATTTGTGAAGTTCAGTCTTTAAGAGCTGTAGCTGAAAAGCTAGTTGATTTTTGTTTTCCAGCAGGTGGAACAGCTTCTTTGGTTAAGAGATGCTTCTTAGCTAAATCTGAACTTCACTTGGGGTTTGGATTCATTCTCCTTCCTACCTCCACGTTTGTCCAAGTGTTGTCTCCAGTTCTATATTCATGTGGGAAGTCAGTGAACACGTTACACACGTGCATGTTGTTAAGTGCTGCTGTACACCAATCTATGCACTGGGTGGCACAATTTGTCCACCTTCCGTTTTAGAGCCCCATTCTGGATGATTGCTTAGAAGAGTAGCTGCTGAGATGATAAAGACTGGTCCATATGCACATGTGTAGTGAAATGTAGCACAAGTGAATTTAAAATGCTTTAGAGATAAGGCAAGGGCACGAGCAGAGATTCTCAAACTGCGGTCAGTGGAACACTTTGGAAACGCTGCTTGCGTGGTGCTGACTTTATTTCCAGCTTCTAAATCATGTCAAAAAGCTGAAAATACATTCAGCACCTTCCTAACACTGCTTTTCCACCTGAGCAGTCACTGTAGTTAACTATAGAACATGGTAGACAGAATCTTCATATTGAAATGCTCCACGATGTTGAAGAGTTTGAGAGGTCCTGCAGTAGAGGATCAAACGTTCCAAAAGTAACAGATCCCTCCATTCCTAAGTGGACCCATATATGGTGAAGAGGCACTTAGCCTGTCACTAAAATATGGCCACCTCTGGGGTAGAAGATGGTGGCCAGGCTGGACAGCAAATTTTAAGGTTTTCCAGGCACAGAAGTGAAGATTAAATTCTGGCTGATGTTTGTACCAGGAAGTTTAGAAGGGTTTTGGCCATGGTGGGATTTGGCCAGGATATTGGCCAGCACCAGCTCTTTCCTAGTGGAAAGCACCCAGTGCAAAGTGACTTGGAGAAAGGTAATGCAGTGTGGGATGGAGGCAGCAAGGGGAGATTTGAATAAACGTGAAACCTTTCAATCAGGGAGCAAAGCTAAACAGCACAAATATGAATAAAGGGGGACATAAGCAGGCATCCACTTTGTGTTAAAGCAAATGTATGTTTTAGTTAATACTGCCCTGGTTTTTTTCTAAAATAACCAAGCGCTATATTTACGGCTGAGACTGTGAGATTGAGAGGTAGGTGTCTGTCTACTGGAGAAGATCTGTTTTAAGACATGGCCTGGAATGAGCCAGTCTGAGAGTTTTTAGCAAATGCAGACCAGCTTCTCCCAATCAGTACAGGGTTTTTATGGGTGTTGGTGCACTGTGCACTTACAAATGAGCTGGCTTCTTCCTGGCTGAAGTTCAGCTCAGTTTTGTTTTTAATTACGTGAATGCATCCGCCAACTCTGCTTGACTGGTGCAGATTTCACTTGGGATTGTGGACAGTATATGCTTCGCAGTGTATTGTAAACTTTATTTAACTGGCTCATTTTCCTGATACTTAGAAAAAGCCCAGCATTTTAAATACACTCTGTGTTGTGTTTAATGAAATGTCAACCAAACATTTTTCATGAGAGATTTTGCAAGCTGCAGCTTGCTTCCATTTGGGTACGCGGGATTCACAGCCTTTGCTCTGTGTGATCAGAGGGGCGGGCAGTGATGATATCCAACCGGTTCGCACCGGTTCGCGCGAACCGGTTCTTAAAATTAAAAAAATGTAGCGAACCGGTTGTTAGCGCCCTCCCCTGTCGCGCTCTGCGGGGCGCTGGTGGGTTTCGCGCGAACCAGTTCTTAAAATTTAAAAAATGTAGCGAACCGGTTGTTAGCGCCCTCCCCTGTCGCGCTCTGTGGGGCGCTGGTGGGGTTTCGAATTTGACAGCGGAGAGTGAGTTTCACAGCGGAGATTCTCCGCTGCGATGCCAGAGTGTGCCCTGCTCCGCCGCTGAAATTGACAAGGGAGAGTCAATTTGACAGGAGAGTGTGCCCTGCTCTGCCTCCGAAATTGACAAGGCAGAGTTATTGGAAATTTGGGATATCATCACTGGGGGCGGGGGGTTCTAGCGGATTGAGTTTAAGGAGAAGTGGGGAATCAGAAACTCCAGAGTTCTAATCCCAGCTCTGCCACTGCCTTCGCATGTTCCCCACCTATAAAATGTGGCTAAGAAGAGTTTCTTTCGGGGGTCAGGGAGGGTGTTATGGGGGTTATTGGTTAGTATCTGTATAGGCCTTTGAAAATCTAAGAACTGCTCTCCTGATTCCAGCAGTGACCTCCTGACCGGTGGGGGTAAGGGAGAGGGAAAACGATTGACTTCTGTTGGGGATCAATATTAGTGCCTAAACCACTGACGTTCATTTTGTCAGTGGAAAGGAGGGACACTGCTTTTCTGCTGCACAGGGTGGGGTTCAGGCCCACTGACCCAGTCTTCTCTTTTGCAGCCAGCACAAGCTGTCCTCGGAAGAAGAGCTGCTGGAAAAGCAGAGGCAATATCAGGAGCAGATAGAACCTTCCCCCCCAGATCTGACCAGTCCCAGCCCCCCCAATTCTTTGGAGAGGGAGAGCTCCACTGAAGCAGACGAGGGCCAGGAATACAGCGAGTCTGACAAGGATGATCAGAGTGTAGCGGGGAGCATATACTCTTGCCTAGTCAGAGAACATCTGGATGCACCCAATAGCACCAACCCAGCTCGGGAGGCTTCACGCATTGGAGGTCTCTGTCCCACCAAAGAGACTCCAGCAAGTCCCAGTCACTTGGAAGGAGAGCAAAAGGAGACGGCAGGGGTCCAGGCAGAACTGGAAGAGAAAATGCCAGCTTTAATAGCAGAAAGCCAGGCAGCAGATAAGAGTGTCTGTGTAAATACATGTGGGAATGTGGAGGAGGTGGACAGGAGGCCCTTTGTGGCTGTTGTTGGTATTTCGAAGGCTGCTGTGGATGGAGAGGCTCCCATTCAGCTAATCCCCTTTGGGTGGGAGGAGAGACTGGATAAAGCAAAGGTTGAAGAAAAGGCCCAGAGCCACAACGATCCTCCCCTTGAGGGGGACAAAGGAGGAAGAGACTTGCAGATACCAGAGACTACGGATCAGAGGGATACAGTGGAGCAGGAGGAGCTGAGACGAACTGTGGAGAATATCTCGGTGGAACTGAAAAGCATCTCGGCGGAACGGGATTTGCTTCAGGGCAAGGTAACATTAGCACATGACTCTGAATTCTGGTAGCGCAGGAAGGGGTAAAGTTCTGCAGCAACAGGGAGTTGGATGGGGAAGATCAAGACTGACTTGACAGACAGAGATTCCCCTTCTTCTTGCTCTCTCTCATGCAAGGCAGGTAGGGGTTAGTGCTTCTTCCTTATTCTACTAGCCATTAGCCTCTCCCTCAGCCCCTGGAAAGTTTTATTTTTCCCCTCACTTCCTGTGCATGCCCCTGCATTTGCTGTTTCTTTAACTAGGTGGAGGAACTGGAGCAGGAGAAGTGCCACTTGGAGACGGATTTCTTGAAAAGCCAACAGGAGTTGGCAACGCTCAGAGCCCAGGAGACCGAAGGCTTGTACTGGAGCAAGAAACACATGGGTTACCGCCAGGCTGAACTGCAAAACCTGACTGCTCAGCTGGAGAGGACCATAGAAGAAAAGACAAAGCTGAAGGAAAGGCTCAAGGAGACAGAGATGCACCTGGAGGTGCTTAGGGAGGCGCATGTCTCCTGCAGGAGCCCGGAGAGGGGGGACTTGAAAAGGTCAGAACCATGGGTTAAGCCATAAATAATACCATCAGTCCCAAGGTGGGAGGGCTGGAGGGGGAGAACATCCACATAGGAAACTGACTTCTGGGAGAACGCTTTTCTGGTACCCATGAATTGAAAATGCTGTACGAGTGTTGGTGGGTTAGTACGGAGGGTGCTAGGTTGTGAGGAGAAGGGGGCTACTGAGAGCTGCAGATGAAGCCAGGTTTGAAGGATACCACCTCTCCCCCTCAGAGTTCCTTTGGCAGGGCTGGGTTCTCTCCTGCAATGCATTGTGCACTTTATGGAGTATTCCTGTTGCATCATTCAGGCAATATTGGCTTATATAAGAATAGACATCCTGGGTCAGACCAATGACCCATCGAGCCCAGTATCCTGTCTTCCAACAATGGCCAATGCCAGGTGCTTCAGAGGGAATGAACAGAACAGGAAATCATCAAAGCATCCATCCCGTCACCCATTCCTAGAGGCTAGGGATGGAGGCTTCCTTAAGGAGAAGAGAACGTTTCAAGGGAAAGAATACTTTGTGGGTACTGAACTCTCCCTTTCCCACAAGCCTGGGACTTTCCATATCCAGGATATCTTTTTAGCCCTGCTTCTAATGACAGCGTTTACGGAATCATAAGGAACAAGTGTGAATGTTGAGTTCAGAGACTTTGTTAGATTCACAAACACAAACCCTCTTTGTGGTAAGTTTTGTTGTGCCCCAGTTACAGAGAAGTAAACTGCATTGAGAGATGAAGTGACTTGCAAAACGTCACATGAGAAACTCAGAACAGATTTGAGACCCAAGTTACATTCCCCTATTTCCAATCCTGTGTGTGAGCCCCAAGGTTTTCCAGTCCTACCATCTGCAAGCTGCACTGCCTTTAGAATGGAACAAAGAACCTTAGCCCCCTGCGGCACTGGTAATAGGAAGAAAGAACGCAAGTTAGGGGAAAGGGATGTGTTGAAACCAACATTTGTGTGTCTGACTCTTGTCTCTTTTCCTCTTGCCCGCAGTGCTATGGAGAAACTGAAGAACCTGCGTATGAATGTCAGCCAGCTCCTCTCGCTGGTCCTCCCTCACCTGGAGCTGCAGGATATTAACTATGAGTCAGACCAGGTGGATGAGATCTTGCAGACGGTGCTGGAGACTAACAGGATGTCAGAGTAGCCCTTCTCCCATGCTGCCATTGTGCCTTTTTGTATAGTTCCTTTTAATAAATCCATGAATTCATCATCCTAACTCTAGGCCTTCCTTCATGTCATAAAGAGCGAAGCTTCCATTTCCCTGCTTCCCCACCCTTCTTGTGGTTCTTTAATCGTGTCAACAAGGTCCTGTGGAAATCAGCATGGATAGTTCGTTCCTCTGTGTCCTGGCCAGTCTGCTTTGTTTAAAGCTGCTTTTGGGATTTACGGAGTTGGGTTCTTGGATTTCTTTCTCTCTCAAATGCTTTTTCAAATGATTGTTTAAATAATGGCGTGAGACAAAATTCTTTGAACTAATTTTAACATTCCAAGTTGCTGTGGGAACCCATTGGTGACTCACTGACACTATCCTGGTGGCAGTTTAATTGCAAAGCTCTAGAATGATATTGATGAGGTGGTTCTGCATTTTTCAGCAGATGGCACCCTGTGTAAAGCTCACCTCTTTGCCCAAACTTCCCTATAAGAGTGCCCTCGTTCTCAGACCCATAAGAAACAAAGCCAGCATCAAAGCCTGCCTTTTGTGGGGCATGGAATAAAGAGATCGTTGAGAATCTGTCATAAGTAAAACAAAAAAACCCCTAAACACCATGGTGATGAGGACTGTATAAGTACCTGAACAGATCTCGCTCGCTCGCTCGCAGGGAGGGGCCATTGGATCCAGACACTCTACTTGCCTAGAAAATGGAGTTTCCAACAGGTATAAAACTTAAAATTCTTCATTCATCTTCCGGATTTGAAACAAACTTCTCATCTGATTAAAAGTGAAAGGAACACCCCCACGTATAAGGGTTGCATAATTGGCCAGGCTGTTTTGATTTAACTTGGAATCATGTCTATCTTGCAGAAGGATTTGTCCAGACTTAAGAAACAAATGGCCTAATAGGTACAGCAAATGTGTATTGTGTTCTTGGTCTGCATGTTCTTCCCTCCATTATACCAGCTCAGCCTGTCAGCTTGCCAGATCTGGCTGAGCAGCGTTGAACCAGGTTACTATTTGGGTGCGAGACTTCCAAGTGCCATCTACTCCACAAGCGCTGTGCTAGCGTATCTTTCTCTGCTGTTGGTAAGGTCACTTACATTATCACATGCTTTTATGTTGCCAGTGAGGATGGGGAAGGAACATTTTGATAACTTCCCATCAAACTTCAATGAAATCGGTGTCCTGCAAAACATTTAGAGTTAAACCAATCAGTATTTTCCAAGAGAACTGTTCTTTCAGAAAACTTCCCATCTAAATATGAGTTCATGGAGTGTTATATCAACTGTCTTGCATATTTGGATTTTAATATCGGAGTGCATTCCCTTCTGATTGTCTTTGAATCATAAAATGTAATCATCTGTCAAGAGACTTCTTAAAGTTTGGGAGCTAGGTGGTTTCTGCACACAACTAATGAACAAAACTTAACATGACGATCAACATGGCTTGCAGACCAGGACACTTCCATGTTTGCTGCTCAATGCAATTACATCAAGAAAAGCATTCCAGATGCAGGATAACCAGCAATCTGGGGTAGTTTCCATATTTCTGATCAATCCATGCAGTTTATTCCATAAGACCTCCTTTGAACTTTCCACATCTTCATAGCACAGGGGGATAAAAGTTTCTTCAAAGAAAGCCAATTGCAATTCCTCCTTCATGCCCAATCCCTCCTTCCAGCAACTGACAAGAATCCCCACTTCTTCAAGTGATTGCCCACATCCATTCAGTTGTGTGCGCACCCAGTGTGCTGTTGAGGGAGATGTTTCCCTCAGCAGGACCTGCTGCGGTACAGCATGCACCCTCTGCTGCCTCGTGCTGCTGGGTGATGGTATAAAGGGCATAGCCATTCCCCACCCCCTCAGTTCCTTCTTCCCTATCATGATGGTTGTTGGAACATTCTGTCTTGCTATTGCAAATTTCCCTCTTCCATTTATATATAGCTGATTCTAGTTAATAGCATTAGTGTTAGGGCAGTGTAATTGTAGGCTTCCTTTGATTAGGAGTGCTCTCCACCTGTTCTGGCAGACTCTTGATTGCCAGTCTCCTCTTCCAGTAATGAGAGAGAAGCACCAGAAGATAACATCTAAGGACTCAGTATTTGGGAAGTTGAGGGCCCCAGCATCAAAGTCTAGCAAACATGCCGGCAGGGAGGGTAGCGTGCACTAGCAGCCAACGAGCTCTCTGGTGCAGATAACTGCTCAGGCAGGGTCGTTGACTTCAGCACTGGTACTAGCCTCATTGAGACCGACCCCTAAGACAGCACCATCTGGCTCAGTGGTACAGTCTTCATTGCCTCAGCAGCAGCAAGAGACTCCCAGTATTGTCAACACCTGAAGCATGTGCTTTGGCATGTGACCTGCTCAGCTTCTTGGTGCTGGTTCGCCAGTGGTTCAAGAGACATCCCGCCCAGTATCGATGGCTGCTCGTCAGGATTTGGTGCAGTTCGTCGTTTGGTACCTTGGGCACCACTGGGCAACGTCATACCTTGTCTGGTGCTGTCAAAAGGCAAACGGGTGACGATTTCACTGATGCCCTCTTTTCTCCGGATTCTTGGCACCAGCAGGGGCACCTCCTTCTTGGTTGAATGAACCCAGTTTGTCCTGAGAGTTGGAAGTTGGATTGTATGTGTCACAAGCGCATCCCATTAATTACCATCTCTGCGACCCAGTGGAAGCTCTGTCTTGACTGATTGGTAGAGACCCTTGGTTAGGAAGGAATTGCGCTGCAGGATAATACCAATGACCATTTTGGAACACTTGGGAGTTTCCACCTGTCTCCAAGTCGTCTCCATACCTTTCCCATTCTTCTTCTAGTCGAGATCCTCCCCATCAAAAGCAGCAGGAAGCTGCTTCTAGTACTGGGCTCAGTACCAAACTTGAACAACTACCCTGGTGGAAACCCCCCCCACACACACCATGCAAGAATTGGGGTAAACTCCACCTCAGCCAGTCCTGAGGTCATTGCCTAATGAGATAGTAGTGTTGAAAGGTTCCTCACCCACACCAGACAATTACAGAGCCCACCAAGATCTTCTAAAGAAGGTGGCTTCCATTTTAGATGGAAGTGGTTTAAGAGAGATCTCTCAGGTTGGGCAATGTCTTGGCATATGTGGGATGTTCTCGAGTAGTTCTCCCAATTAACGAAGCTATTCTGGAGCCCACTAAAGTACTGAGGCAAACTCCATCTTCCCTACCTCCCATAGTTAATAGAACTGAGCAGAAGTATTCTGTTCCCTCAGAGGGGTTTGAACATTTGTATACCCAGCCCCCTCCAGGCTTTTTGGTGGTCTTGGTATCAGTGAGTGAGCACACCAGAGTCAGAAAGCATGTATGCCAACATCAAAAGATACAAAGAAACTTGGTATCTTAATGGGAAACTTTATTTGACAGTAGGGCTTCAGCTCAAGTTTGCTAATCAGCAAGTATTGCTGGGTCTATCATTGTAACTTCTGGGAAAATGTTTTGATATTTATGGACAAGTTGCTAGAAGAGGTGAATTTCTTGCTATGGTGGATGAAGGAAAGTTAAGGTATATCTACACTGCTGGGGCTGCGTTGGGCTCCATGGATTGATGCAGTGGGATCTATTGAGCGGGCAGAGACGATCCACACAATCAGTCCCGGAAGTGCTTTTTGGCCGACATGGTAAATCTACCTCAACCCCCCAAAAAGAGTAACACTGTATCGACTGGAGGGCAACGCAGCACAGTGGAGATACTGCAGTAAAGGAACGTTAGTAAGTCGACAGGAGATACGCAAGCTTTAGTACGTAGCTTACCGGCAGCGTAGACCAGGCCTTAGAAGCCAGGACTTAGCTTCAGGCTGCTTTGGATGCCGTGGATTCCGCAGCTAGAGCTATGGCGTCAGCCATTCCGATGCACAGATGTTTGTGGCTCCTGTCATCAGACCTTCCTCAGTAGGTCCAACAGACTATGCAGGATCTTTCTGCTAAGGGAGCCATTACTTTTCTTGGAACAGGCCAATAACAAGTTGAATAGCCTTAAAGACTCTAGGGCTATGCTCAAGTCTCTGGGTATTTATACATCTTTATCAAAGAATAAAGGTCATATTCATATGCTTCCTTTTCGCCTCCCCACCAAGACCAAGCTAGAAAGAAAGGCAAAACACTCCTACTTTTTCAGCATTAGCCAGCTCATATGGACAGTCTGGGAACTCCAACCAGCCACTTTGGCATCTTTGTCAAGGTCAGGCTAGCAGTGTCCTGTTTTCTAGCTTCTCCGATCCTGGTATTTTCCAACAGGCTATCCCACTTCCTAAGTGCTTGGACCCACATCACTACAGACCAGAGGGTCCTAAGGACAGTGGAATTGGGGTACACTTTGTTTATTTCTACTGTCCTGTTTTCAGCAGCCACTCTCATGAGGAAGTTCTCCTTCAGGGATTTCATTCTCTTCTCCATTTGGGAGCTGTAGAAGAGGTTCCTCTGCTACTCAGAGGGAAAGGGTTTTATTCTCGCTATTTCCTATCCCAATAGCAAAAGGAGGCTTCAGACCTATATGAGACCTGTGACAGCACTAAATCATCTAAAGAAGATAGTTTTGTGTGGTCATGCAGGTTTCCATTATCCCCTCCCTGGATCCTGGCAACTGGTTTGCTGCCCTTGACTTCAAGGACACACATTTCAATGTTGCAATACATCAAAGCCATAGGAATTCCTCAGGTTTTGGGTCAATCAATCCCATTACAAGTTTACAGCCCTACCATTTGGCCTGTCCAGAGCCAAAAATGTATGTTTGTTCAAAAAATGCATGGCAGAGCTGGCAGTGTGCTTGAAGAAATCAGAAGTTCAAGTGTTTCCCTACCTGGACAACTGCTTGGTGAGCAGCTGGACAACTGGTTGGTGCACTGTCCATTCCATGACCTACCTTCCTTCCCCTCTGTAGCAGAGTCTGTCCTATAAGAAAGATGGCAGCTCTGCCATCATTCAGTAGCGTGAGGCAGCAGAGGCATATGGGCATATGGGTACCACAGGTACCTCTGCAAGAAAAATCTGATAACTGTAGTGTGCACATGTGCATCTGAAGTGGAATGGACATGTGCAACATATCTTGAAGAACAAGAGTTACAGAACATGTTAATAGTTTCTGATCCCCAGATCTGTTTGCTGTCTTCCATTTCTTTGCATTCTTCTTTTCACAGGGGTAGCTGTGTTAGTCTGTATACAGCAAAAACGAGAGTCCTGTAGCACTTTAAAGACTAACAAATTTAATTTCTGCAGGCATAAGCTTTTGTGGGCTGCAACCCACTTCGTTAGATGCAAGAAATAGAAATCAGATAGGGGAGATATATATACATCCAAGGGTAAGGAACAACACTGGAGAGGGTAGGTGTCAGGAAAAAAACTTCAGAAACAGACTTCAGCGAGAAACTGCAGAGCTGGAACTCATCTGCAAACTTGACACAATCAAACTGGGTCTGAATAGGACTTGGAATGGTTCTCTCATTACCAGAAGTCATTGTCGCTGTTCACACATTCTCACCTTCTGATCAATGGTTGTGAATAGGCCTCAGCTACTCTAACTGAATGGACTTGGCTAACACCTACCCTCCCCATTGCTTCTCCTTACCCTTGGATGTACACACACACCCCCATCTGATTTCTAGTCCTTGCATCTGATGAAGTGGGCTACAGCCCACGAAAGCTTATGCCTGCAGAAATTAAATTTGTTAGTCTTTAAAGTGCTCCAGGATTCTCGTTGTTGTTCTTATTTTCACATCCCAGTATATTTAGGTCTGGTTTCAAAGGTTGTATCTGTTTCTAGAAGTTCTGATTTTAAAAAAAAAATTTTTTTTAAGTTTACCTGCCGAGATCTAGCTTTGTACTCTGTATCGTCGTGGGCTTTTGCCGTGCTTCCAGCATTCTGGACTCACAAGTAGAAAAAATAACAAAGATTACTGTGGTCATAGAAATAAATGGATTCAGCTGACTGATCTTAATTTTATGCTTTAGAAACTGAAAACAGCTTTCCAGCTATCGAGCCAGTCCTGCTGCCCGTGGGGAAACTTCAAGGTCTCCATCAGTTTCTTTTTATTTTGCAGGTAATTAATTCCGTTACTAAATACACCTGTATATCAGAGAAGTTACTCTCCTTTCTTTTGCAATAAATTATCTTTACCATCCTTCTAGTGAATATTTGCAGATCTGTTCACCACAGTTAGATGATAGCTCCAATTTAGAAATAGTCTGCAAATCACAACTAGGGATTCTATATTTCTTCATCTTCCCCAAAGACAAGACCCTCTTTACCTGTTAGCTGTGCTGCCTTTTAAAAATTCCACTCTTTCTATTACATTATTTTTCAGCTGTAGTGAGGGAATTAGAGCCCCTGACCTTCAATCTCTTTCTCAGCTTCTTGGCTACCTTGACACTGGCTTATCTAGTTTTGAAACTGCGCACTTCCCTATTATAGCCTGGCAAAGCTCATTTACCAACTCAGATACCAAAATATTGTTGTACCTCAATGATCATCAAAAAGTTAATATGTAACTCGCCTATCAAAAATTATCCATCTCAGGTGAGCAGGTGAGAATAGGGTGATACCATCTTTTCATCAGCTTACCCTTCCCAAAACTCTCCAATTTCCCCCCCCCCCTTTCCCTCCCTGAGCTACAGCTAGAGGGAGGCCTATTCTATCAGGTATTGGTAATGAAAAGCAGGCTAGCAAATGCAAGCTTTTGGAGACTGTCTCCCTTCCTTATTTTAAATTTTACAATGAAATACTAGAATGCTTGAACTTCTTTACAAAGTGTGACGTGTGCAAATAACTTCCTGTATTCACTTAACTGCTTAACAGGAATCCTGTAGGAGAGGGCAATTAATACAAACCTACACTCCTGGTTTTATCTTAAACAGTGCTAATTTTACCCTCAGATAAATTGGGAATTGACGTATGACCCTGATCCTCCACTATTAAAGTCAAAGGGACTTTTACCATTAATTTCAATGAACGTAGGGTCAAGCCCTATGTACCTTGTGCAATTACCAGGATATCTATTAGAAAAGGTGGACTCAATCCCCATGTTTGAAGTGTGACTCTCCGCTGACGTGGCGGTGTCACAATAGCACCTTCATACTTGCTGCTGCCTATATATGTGTGTGGTCATAGCAATTCACTTGGCTCCATTTTTATTCCTGTTCGCCCAGGACAGCTCATACAGTTGTGAGGATGAGCTGGATTCTCTTTTTGGCTCCCATGCCAACAAGCCTTGTTAGCCTAGTTTTGATTACAAACTCCATTGTTGACCCGTGAGGTAGAAAGATCCTATGGGATGAATGTGTAGTGCTAACTGCACCTGAGGGAGTAGGGAGAACATAATGCAGACTGGTTGTATCACTTCTAGGCCATGGGACATTATTAACATCAAGGTGACTGTCAACTTGTAAGCCCTGGGATATTAGCTTTCCAGCCCGGTGGGCAGCAGCTTGAGAAGTGCACCACTAGTCTTTCCCCGATCCTCTAATGCTGGTCTAAAGTATCTTCCTCTCCATGAGATAGAAGACTTGGGCCCATTTTCCTTCTCCACTTGTTTATCTATGACTCCGAGTTTGTAGGTTCCTTCCCTAACAGGCCGAGGGAGGCCTTCCTGCATGGATCTTAAAAGCAAGGGGCAAATGATTTTTTACATCTGCCGTGATCCAGTTCCAGGCTGTCCAGAACTGCTCCCAACCAGGAGGGGCTACCTCGGGGCTGACTGTCGGAAATAGGGCAGACATCCCGACGGTGATGTTCTATAATTGGATTTCACCCAGCCAGTAACAATGCGAACTGCTGGATCACTGTAACAGTCTGACCGTGGAGTCACAGCCAGTCCCCTTCGACTTTCCGGTCTATCTGGTCACCCAGGCAAGCCGCACTTAGCGGTAAATGATCGCTTAAACCAATTATCACAAAATATTCAGTTTGCTTCCAGTCACTTACCCCAGATCAGTTGGTACCCTAGATCTTACACCACAGGCAGAGCCTTTAGCCAATCCTGTAAAAAAAGCCCATCTAAAGGTTTATAAACAAGGAAATAGCAATGTTTACAGGTTAAAGCAAACACCAGTGGCACCTAATTCCTAAGAATAACAGGCTTGTAGAGATCTGTCAGTTCAAAATGTCTTTCAGAGACAACCTACGGGTAACCACTGGGGGTTCAGTGCAGTGTCTCGGGCCCTGTGAGAGTTCAAACAGCAAAGAGAGAACAAATTTTCCTGTCTTTATTTTTATTTTCTTCATTCAGCCTCCAAATCCATAGGATGAGCTTCCTTGCATCTATCACGTTCAAGGTATTCACCAGCACTTTGCATGGCGATGGCCCATCTGATTTTGATAGTTCTTCCCGATGGGCAGATGACCGCTTCCCATCCGAGTTCACAAGTTTAGAGCAAATTTTTTTCAAAGTTATAAAGCAAAACTTACGTATTTCTTTATAGCCGGGAATACAGTCTTTAGAAATAAGATTAATGCGGCACCAATTTACAAACGTTCTAGAAGGCTAAAATACCAAATACATTCTTATAAGCTATTTTGAGCAACGCTAACAAATGAAGTGGTCTGGTCTCTAGCTATGAATTTTGTCAGTTCTTAGCTAACACCTGCAGCCTTGGTAAGGACTGGCACCAGGTTTGCCAGCATCGTAAGCAGCATTTACTCTGCCCGAGCCAGCTGTTTACCAATGACTTTAGAATAAAGGTGTTTTTTTGGGGGGAGTATGAGACAGGAGAAGAGTGCCAATCAGGAAACCTATGATGAATGGGCAGGGTAGGGCTAATCAGAATCTAATCTCTGCAGCCCGGCCCTGACCTCTCTCATATTCAATATCTGCGCTGCACCATCACAATGAACTTATGGCACCCAGAAAAAGAGTGGAAAATCCAAAGGCTAAGGGAGCAATAACTTTACAGTAAAGAGATTATGTAAAGGTGCAGGAAAAAGATATTGGAGAGACGTTTGAGTTTTGGTCCTATCTAATCGGTTTTGAGGAGTCCACCAAAAGTCTCTTAAGAAAAAAAAATTAAACATGGGCTTCCTTAGGAGTGCTGCATGCTGCAAGTTCAGAACCAGAATCTTGCTGCTTCCCTGGGTCTGTTTTATCTTTTCAATATGAATGTAGCTAGATCTTTTTTCTGTTATTGCTCCACTATTTTACTAGAGATTGAAGTGAGATTGTTGTGAAAGTGCAGCTGCACGTTTCTGCAATCCTCCAGTTCCTTTCCGATTCTCTGAGGCCAGGTCAACACTAGAAACTTTTGCTGGAATAGAAATGTCAGGGGTGTGTGTGCATGAGTGTGTATGACACTTATATACCAGCAAAAGCCCTGGTCGGGATGCAGTTCTACTGGCATAAAAGTCCTTTTGCGGGCATAGCTTATTTCTCTTGCGCCACAAGTACAAGTTATATTAGCCAAAGCACATTTTTGTTAGTATAAGCTGATTCTATGTTGGGAGGGTTTGGTGGTAAAGCTACACCAGTTATCCTTTCCTATTGTAGACTGGGCTTAAATTATCAGAAAAAAGCATCTGTGGTTAGTCAACTTCCCCATAACACTCTGGAGATCAAGTCCTCCAGCCCATCTGATTTACTTACAGTTACTATTTTTAATGTATTTCCAAATCTGTTCTGGATCAATAGCCATTTAAAAAAGTTTTCATAATTGTCCAACTTTCTTTGGTTTTTATTGTTAAAGATTATTTTTAAAAGGTCAGTGTCTGAAGTGTTTGAGACATCAATTTCATCCATTAATGAACCTACTTTCTCATGCACATCTGTCAAGATGTCCGCAATGGCTCAAGAGCATGAGTACCAACCTCAGAGCTGACTGTTAAGAACCAAGGCACAAACCCGAAATTGTTTGAGTTCTGTACTTAGATTTCGCCAACCAACTATCAAGTGTAAACTCCTCCTTAGGCATTATAACAGGCTTAACATGGAGTCACGATCTCCCTGAGCGCTCCCATCTCTCTTGCCAGTCAGACAAGACTACCTTTGTGACAGATCGTCCCTTACACCACAAATCACAGCAACATTCAGGTTACTCCCAGTCACAAAGGGCCAGTCACTTACCGCACATCAGTTGCACCTCAGATCTCACACCAGAGGTGATGCTTGTAGCAAGTCCTATAATAAATTAGTAATAGAAAAAGGAAAACGAGATGTTTACAAGGTTAAAGCAGGTAAACATACATACAGAAATGAGTTACAATCTTAAATTTCAAAGGGTAATAGAAGCTTCTGTAATAAGCAAGCTCTACATGTCCTTCAGGGCTAACCGAGGTTATGCAACTGGGAATCCGTTGCTTATGGCTAAAAACCTGGCCCCCAGAGTCTAAACAGCAATGGATCCAGTTCTTTCTTGTTAGGGATTTTTATTTCCTTCTCCCTTCTGCTTTGGGCTGCAAACTCAGCTAATGAGAGGAATTCACTTGCAAAATTCCTCTTCATGGACAGGGGAGAATAAACACACTCTTTTGTCCTCTTTAATGTTCCACTCTAATCCATTTGGTGTCAAAGGATCTTCTGTGTTGGGCAGGACATAGCACCTTCTGTTGGAGACCAGCATTTCACCCTGGTTAATGTTTCTTTCCTGTCTGGTGATTTACACAGTCACAAAGGCCTACACTGCAAATGCTCAAATATTGCCGTACAACTTGTGATGCAGGCGTTTTAAGTGAGAGTCATGCAGGCAGCAGCTTACAGGCATTCAATAAAGTCTAAACAGTAAACATGTTCTTCTTATTCTAATACCTATTTAATACAGGGGAGCCGGACTGATTCCAGCCAGGCGTTTGTCAGCGTTCAACCGAGACTTTGGGACTGTCAGTGTCTCAGCTGCTCATGGTACATTTGTGAACGTCTGTGTTTCCCTCAGATCCACTACGTGGCTGTGATTTTTCTGTCCTTGTGCTCCCGTCAGCTTTTACCCTGAATGTCTTAATTGGCTGTGTTCCCGTTTGTCTTCCCTCTTCCATTTCCCATGCAGCTTTTTGCAGCTACTTTGAAGAGTCCCTGTGATGAAGGTGCCCTGGCCGTTTCTTCCTCCCTTGCCTGCTTTAGCAGAGGAATTGTTGTCTCTGCCTTGGTATGGTGTCTCAGGATTCCCAGTGTTGCCTTGCGTGCTGGTGAATTTTCACACTTCCACCCTTTGCTGCGACTTACTAAATTTCATAATTCACCAGAGCTTGCCTTCCTGAGATCTCACTCTTAAACTGCTATGTTCTGTATGATGCTGCCTTCAAATAGCGTGTGCTTGCTGGTGTGAATCTTTCCTATCAAAGATTCTTCTCCCCTCTTCCTATTGCTGGAGCTAGTTTTAAAGTTTAACTTAAAACCATGCCAGTTTTGAACCCAGGCACATTCCAGGTAACAGACTTGTCTGGGCTTTAACTCCTTATCTTCCAGGCGTCTTGACTTTGTTCATCTTTTAATTTCTCGGCGTTTTTAAAAAGCCAATCCTTATTCACTGATGGGATCCTGCAGCTTCCTAGTATGGTGAGGAGAGGTGCTGAGAATCCAGGGGAGAGCAAACAAGCTGGGGGGAAATGTAAAGGTGGCTTGATCGAGGACAATGTGGATCTTCCATTTGCTCATGCTGTGAGAACTTCTTTCAGTTTTTTTTTTCTTCTGCTCTTCAGCCATGAGCACTTTTCACACTCTACTCTATCACCTTGAGTTGTGAGTGCCTTGTGGCAGGGACTGTCTCTTACTAGTTATGTGCACACCATCTAGGGCAAGGGGACTTCATGCCCAAGCGGTTCCTCGGCATGTTATCGCAATACAAATATTTCAGAAATACAAGAAATCTGTGGTAAGAAGCCAGTTTCTATTCTCTGCCTCCCACTGGATGCACTAGTCAATCAACACAAGCAGGCAGGATTTTCAGATGTATGTTGCCAATAAAGGCTTGTCTACATGGGGCAAAAAGCGCAATATAGCTACTCTGCATTAGCTCCCCGAGTAGACACTTCGACTGCACACTGAGTGCCTTTGTCTAGATTAGGTGAATCCACTTTGGAAGTGTGGAAAGTGAATGTCCACATGGGAAGTTAGTGTGAAATAGCTATTACGCGTTAAATTCACTCTCTAGCTATTTAACCTGCACTTCCCCATGTAGACAAATCCTTAGAAATTCAATTTCACTTGTCCAGACTTGTGGTGTTTGTTCCCGGTTGCTCGGGGACAGGATTTTCTCTAGGCTGGTTGAGAGGCATAGAGATTCCACTCCAGCTGTGGAAGTGAGTCACAAGTTCCTAATGTAGATGGGAATTCCAGGGGTGAGAGTTACCACAATCGGGCTGGTGAGAGAGGGGACAATTGTACCAGAGCCCCAAGCTCATGAGGGCCCCCAAAACATCTGTAACTGGAGTGAAATGGGAGGGGATCGGGCCCCAGTGAATGCTGCATACTATGCCCCAAGTTTCTTTCAACGGGTCTGTGACTCCTTCCCAATGTGAGGCAGAGGCAACTCTGGTGGGTGAACGTTCCCTCCCATGGCAGGGGTAACTACTAGAATTGGTTTGAATTGCGATAGCGCCTAGGAGTCAGGGTCTCGTTGTGGCAGGCACTGTACAGACGTCTAATAGACTGTCCCTACCTCAAAGAACTCACAGTCCTAAGTGTAAAACTCCAGATAACAGCAAATGCAGGCAGGCAGACAGGGAGCCCCCGGAGAGGACACCGATTAGCGTGCAGAGCAGCAGTGCTAGCTTACTAGCTGCCCAGTCATTGCCGAACGTTTGAAGGTATCGTGGCTAAGGAGTTCCAAGGAGGACAGTGAAATGGCTATGCAGATATCTGTGGGGTGCTTCTACCATGCAGGGCAGAGAGCATGAAGCTGCCCGTTGGAAATTTTTAATACTGGGTAATGGAGACTGGTATAATCTGGGAGGTGAAGTTGGAGGTGTTGACATCTTGATCCAGTAAGAAATATGATGGGGAGGGGGAGGATAGGCCAAGTGAAGACAGGTCGTTGAATGCAGCGGGGAAAGGGAAGCCAGTGGAGGGACGCAAAGGAAGGGGTGATGTGGCGGATGGGACAAGCAGCCCTAACGCTGAATTCTGCAGCCCCTAGATCGAGGTGTGGCTGCTGGTTTCTACCTGGATTTGTTTATGGCACCAGTATCGCTTCTGAAGATAAGAGCATGTTAATATGTTATTGCCCCTTGCTTGATCTGAGACACCACTCAGGCAAGGCCATTAAAGCTACCTTTCCTGGCGGGGGAAGAGATTTCTTTATGGCAGCCCGATTAGTCATCAAAGCAGGGCCACCGCTTAGCCGGGAAGGCTGGGTTCAGGTCCTCCCGTTACCATGTTTCCAGTGTGGGGGTACTGCAGGACCCTGGGGAATGGAAGCGATCCCTGTCCTTGGATGGAAGTGCCGTGGGAAGGCGGCTGTAGGGATAGCACATGGAGGAGCTGGTTGCTTAACCGTGAAGGGAGGAGTCACTCCTGCCATGGCCGCTCATTCCGATGCCCTCAATGCCCTGCTCTTCTTGTTTCACCGAGTGTATTGCACTCACTGTCCTGCTTGCCCTGGCCTTTCCTTGGAGTGATTCACCCGGCACTGCCAAGAAAGCTCTGAGGGCTGATAACAGACAACTTGCTCATCAAGATACAGAGCATGCTGGTGAGAGCCCCAGCACAGACAGCTGAGTGGGCATGGGGACAGAACAGTCCTTTAGCCCCTAGAGAGTGGTCCCTGAACAGCGCAGCTAAGCTGAGTTAGCAGGGGGACAAGACGGTCTGATCTTTGCGCTGCACGTTAAAAGACACTGTCAGTCCGGCACCTTCCACCCCCCAGAAATTCACATTGGCATTGAGAAACCAAAGGCGGCTTGAAGAACGGGACCTTCAGACAGCACCGCGCTCCCAACACCCCCACTTCCATTGCCACGCTGAATGAGTTTCCCAGCCACTCCTCCGGGTGCAGGGGCTCCGTCCTGAGCACCTCCCACTCCTCTACGTGCCTAATTATTGCCTGGCTTTGGTTCCAGCCAGAATCGATTCTGCTCACAAAGCAGTTAGGCTGGAGACTTAGCACAGGGACACAAATTGCAACACCTCCATGGTCATGAAAGAGACACATCTGCAGAAATAGCCTCACGCACCCTCTCCGGCTGTAGGGTGTGGGCCTTGGCTGTCCAATGTCACGTTGCATATGCCATGTCATTGAGTTGGGCTGTGCTGGGAGAACCCCCAGCAACCTGCTGAGCCTAATTGCTATCTTTCCATATCATTACAATCGCTTGTAGTGAAGAGTGTCACTGGATTTAGATGATTTCCTTAAATATTTTCTCTTTTCCTGTCGTTTATTCTAGTTTAAGAGCAATCCAGCTCTCTTCAGCTCATGTTTCACGTGTTGTCTGTAGCTGGCAGAGATCTTGTCAACTTCCCAGGTGTGCTAAAGATGCACCAACGCCTGATGATGCATTTTGAAAATCTTTACGTAATTGTCTTGTGTTGCTTTATGTCTGGCCTACACACTTAGAGTCATAGAAGATGAGAGTTGGAAGGGACCTCAGGAGGTATCTAGTCCAACCTCCTGCTCAAAGCAGGACTAACCTCAGTTAAATCATCCAACCAGGGTTTTGTCAAGCTGCAGCTTAAAATCCTCTAAAGATGGAGATTCCCCCACCTCCCTAGGTAACCCATTCCAGTGCTTCACCACCCTCCTAGGGAAAAAGATTGTCCTGATATCCAACCTAGACCTCCCCCACTGCAACTTGACACCGTTGCCCCTTGTTCTGTCATCTGCACCATTGAGAACAGCCAAGCTCCATCCTCCCTGGAACCCCCTTTCAGGTAGTTAAAGGCTGCTATCAAATCCCCGCTCATTCTTCTCTTCTGCAGACTAATCAAGCCTAGTTCCCTCAGCCTCTCTTCATAAGTCTTGTGCTCCAGCCCCCTAATCATTTTTGTTGCCCTCCGCTGGACTCTCCCCAACTTGTCCACATCCTTTTTGTAGTGGGGAGCCCAAAACTAGACACAATACTCCAAATGTGGCCTCATCAATGCCGAATAGAGGGGAATAATCACTTCCCATGATCTGCTGGCAATGCTCCTACTAATGCAGCCCAATATGCTATTTGCCTTCTTGGCAACCAAGGCACACTGCTGACTCATAGCCAGCTTCTTATCCATTGTAACCCCCAGGTCCTTTTCTGCAGAACTGCTGCCTAGCTTGTCAGTCCCCAGTCTGTAGCTGTGCATGGGATTCTTCCGTCCTAAGTGCAGGACTCTGCACTTGTCCTTGTTGAACCTCATCAGATTTCTTTTGGCCCAATCCTCCAATTTCTTTAGGCCCTTTAGAGTTGGTTCCAGAGTTGCTGGGGCGTAGCCCACGGGAGTGCTTGAGAAGCGGGCACTTGCTCTTGAAGTTAGCGACGGGATCTTTATGAAAGGATTGGACACACGTGTGAGACTTTCGTGCCCTGCTGGCATGTGTCACCTTACTCGTGGATTCTGGGGCTGCTGTGAAAGCTTTCCCCAGGCCTGCCAGAACCAGGCCCTGTTAGTTTTATTTGTGTTGCAGCAGCGCCAACTGAAGCCAGGACCCTGTTGTTCTGTGCATTGTACGCTCAGTGAGAGACTGCACTTGCCCTAGACAGCTTACAATATATAGAGACAAGGCAGAAAAACGACGAGAGGAGAAATAGAGGCACAGAGAAGCAAAGGTCACACAGAAGCTCAGTGGCAGAACCAGGGCTGGAACCTAGATCTAGCATCTTCCCCACTGCTGACTCAAATTAAAGGTGCCACTAGGCCTACTGCCTGTCCACAGCAAGTTACCGCAGTAAATCACACTAGTACGCATGCACTAGGGCTCTGCTACACCGTAGCTACGTTAATTCAAATTTCTCTGCTGTGAACAGGCCCCTCGATCTCTGGTTTCAGAGACTTGTAAATTGCAACAATGGTTCTGGTGCACTTTACAATCACGGCTAGCTCTGGAGTTCTACTTGGCGCCCTAACAGCTCACGGAACAATTCTGACACACTGGTTTTGAAATGAAAAAGGAAATTCCAAGGCAGTCTTTGCTAAGCTGAGGTTCTAAACGCCTATCAGGAATTCAAGAGAATGTTTGATTTACAAAAGCCGTATGCTGTGCTAAGAAACCCTACTTTAAGGTTTCACAAACTTCCTGTCTATTAGGTTCCCTAAAGAACTTTAATGTTGCCCCCATAGCCCTGCCAGTTTCATGCCCAACTCTGAGGCACCCTTTTACTCACCCACCTTACATCAGTTATTTTGACCATATCAGCTGCATATTCTGTTCTTCCCCCCCTGTGAATTGGGAGCTCTCTCAGCTGAAAATTGTAGCTGCTACAGTGTTGAATCTTTTAACAAAAGAGTGTTACTTCCAATTGTTTGTTCGGACACTTGCGTTAATTAGGTGTGGATAAAAAACAAACAACCCTCGGAATTTTTAATAGCCTGAATAAAGCATCCCTTTTCCCAATCAGGTCTCTCTCCCTGAATATCAATGATATCATCAACCTCCTGGTTCTTCTGTCATCCATAGAGTCTTTGAGTCAGGGTGGGACAACACTGTATAGACAAGACCTGAATTTCTAGGGCAGGGGAAAATCCTTATTTCAAGTCACCTTTGTGCATCATCTGCAAAGAAGCAAGTGCTTACAATTTTGACTTACTTAACTAAATGTAAATGAATCTTGGTTTACACTACAGTTAGGTCGATGCAAGGCCTCTTGTATTGACCTAACTATGGATGTGTCTACACTCAAATTTCACTACTGCCAACATAACTGCCCCGCTACGCAGCCTTAATAACTCCACCTCCGCAAGCAGCATTGAGTCAAGGTTGATGTGGTTAGGCTGACACAGCGTCAGTGTAGACACGGCATTGCCTATGTCAACTCTTATGGTTTTCAGAAGCTGTCCCACGGTGCCCCACACCATGCTGACAGTACAATTGGTACAAGCGCTCTTGGTGCGGACCCGCACCGCCAACACAAAGAGCGCCATATGAACACGCATAGGTGGTTGAATTACTGTGACGGCTGTATGCTGGTGTAACTTAGGTCAACGTAATTTTGTAGTGTAGACGTGCCCTGAGTGATGAACTCAGCACCATTCCTGGACTCACATGAAGGTGTTTTTGTGTGTGAGGAATAGTCTTTAGAAATGACTAGCTGCATAGTAGGTGGCTAGCACTTGGCAGAGTCTTCTCTGCTATTGTCACCTGCTTCACTACATTTTCTCCTTGTCTTGTGCTCCTTCTGCTGGACCTGGACCCAAGTTCCTTTCCCTGCCCCAGAGTCTGGGGTAAGTTACCCCAGAGACATGGGTTGGCTAACAGATCAGTCCCACCAAATGATTTGCTCATCCATCTCAGGGCCCTTTTGGTCCTTTGATCCTTCGTGTCCTCTCCCTTCCCTCAGATTGATGTGCAAACATTTCAGTGGCTGGGAGAGCCTTTGAAGCTCATTGTTTGGCCCCAGAGGAAGCTGGGTGGTGAAGAGTGGTGAAGGCCCTGCACCTTGCAATGAGCTGCAGCCTTCCCTAACTAACATCTCCGTTATCACTGAGGACAGGTCCCTGAGTTTGCTGCTGCAACAACTTGGAGGGCAGAAAGCATGAGTCATGCTATTATCAGGAGCATTAGCGCTTCAGGTAAACATGATTTCCCTTGTGCAAGGTTAATGATGGAGACAGTGACGTCTGAGCAATGAACCTGGTGGCCCCCTCACTTCTTGCTAATCTAAATTGCTTTATGTTGGGATGGCAGGTAGGGAACCTATAAAACTGCACCTGATGCCCTCAAGCTCATTAAAGGAATCTTGGCAAGGAAAGAGGCATTCACTGTACATCAGATAGGGAGCAGCTGGAAGATGTTCATACTAGTACTGCCAACCAGCAGGAACTGGGCGTTCCCTCAATGCAGTGCCCTGGCACAGCCTGTCATGGCCCCAGCGATGCATGATTCCTTGTCGCAATGCACTGGTCATGTCAGTCATGATTACTGAATTCCACAGGACTCCACATTGTAGTGCTTTGTCGGTGCCTCCTAAGACCTCAGTAGAGCGGGGCAGAACTTTGGCAAAACCAGCTGCCCACCAAATGGTGGACAGTCCCTGCAGACTGTCTCAGTGCTCCTGTCTGGCTGGACTGTCCCTTATCACCTTCTTTCATTGTCACACACGTTGGTTTCATTGGTGCCTCTGCAGCTTTGGCATCCTACGTGGTTCCCAGGATGTGCTTATTGCTTATATGCAGGGCTTTTTAATTATACGGCATCATAGGATGTAGCCTAGGGCTCACGGCACGTGCAGAGCATAAGAACAGCCATACGGGACAGACCAATGGTCCACCTAGAGCAGTATCCTATCTTCAGACAGTGGCCAACGTCAGGTGCTTCAGAGGGAATGAACAGAACAGGTCTTCATCAAGTGATCCATCCTGACAGCCATTCCCAGCCTCTGGCAAACAGCAATTCTGTCTATCCTGGCTAATAGCCATTGATGGACCTATCCTCCATGAACGTATCTAGTTCTTTTTTTGAATCCCGCTATAGTCTTGGCCTTCTCAACATCCTCTGGCAAGGAGATCCACATGTTGACTGTGCATTGTGTGAAGAAGTACTTCCTTTTGTTTGTTTTAAACCTGCTGCCGATTAATTTCATTTGGTGACCCCTAGTTTTTGTGTTATGAGAAGGAGTAACTAATACTTTCTTCACACCATTCATGATTTTATAGACCTCTATCATAACCCCCCTTAGTTGTCTCTCTTCCAAGAAGGAAAGTCCCAGTCTTACTAATTTCTCTTTATATGGAAGCTTTTCCATACCTCTAATCATTTTAGTTGCCTTTTTCTGTACCTTTTCCAATTCCAATCCATCTTTTTTCAGATGGGGTGACCAGATCTGCACACAGTATTCAAGATGTGGGCATACCATGGATTTATAAAGAGGCAATACGGTATTTTCTATCTTATTATCTGTCCTTTTCCTAATGATTCCCAACATTCTGTTAGTTGTTTTGGCTGCTGCTGCACATTGAGTGGAGAACTATCCACAGTGACTCCAAGATTTCTTTCTTGAGTGGTAACAGCTAATTTAGATCCCATCATTTTCTGTATAGTTGGGATTATGTTTTCCAATGTGTGCTACTTTGCATTTATCAACATTGCGTTTCACCTGTCATTTTGTTGCCCAGTCACTCAGTTTTGTGATATCCCTTTGTAACTCTTCACAGTCTGCTTTGGACTTAACTCTCTTGAGAGTTTTGTATAATCTGCAAATTTTGCTATCTCACTGTTTACCCTTTTTCCCAGATAATTTGTGAATATGTTGAACAGCACTGGTCCCAGGACAGACCCTAGGGGATACCACTATTTACCTCTCTCCATTCTGAAAACTGACCATTTATTCCTACCCTTTATTTCCTATCTTTCAAACAGCTACTGCTCCACGAGAAGACCTTCCTCTTATCCCATGACCGCTTACTTTGCTTACTAGCCTTTGGTGAGGGACCTTGTTAAAGGCTTTCTGAAAATCTAAGTACACTATATCCACTGGATCACCTTTGTCCACATGCTTAGTGACTCCCACAATAAATTCTAGTACATTGGTGAGGCATGATTTCCTTTTACAAAAACTATGTTGACGCTTCCCCCAACAAATTGTGTTCATCACTGTGTCCAGTAATTCTGTGCTTTACTATAGGTTCAACGAATTTGCCTGGTAGTGAAGTTAGGCTTACCAATTTAGAATTGCCGGGATTACCTTTGGAGCCTTTTTTAAACATTGGCATCACATTAGCTATCCTCCAGTCATCTGGTGCAGAAGCTGATTTAAATGATACGTTACGCACCACAGTTCATAGTTCTGCAGTTTCACATTTGAGTTTCTTCAGAATTCTTGAGTGGACACCATCTGGTCCTGGTGACTTATTACTGTTTAATTTATCAATTTGTTCCAAAACCTCCTCTAATGCCATCTCAATCTGGAGCAGTTCCTCAGTTTTGTCACCTAAAAAGATTGGCTCAGGTTTGGAAATCTGCCTCATATCCTCAGGTGTGAAGACCTATGCAAAGAATTCATTTAGTTTCTCCACAATGACCTTATCTTCCTTGAGTGCTCCTTTAGCATCTCGGTTGTCCACTGGCCCCTCTGGTCGGTTAGCAGGCTTCCTGCTTCTGATGTATTTTGGAGTCCATGGCTTGCTGTTCTTCAAATTCTGTTTTGGCCTTCCTAGTTATATGTTTACACTTCACTTGCCAGAGTTTATGCTCCTTTCTATTTTCCTCAAGAGGATTTAACCCCCGCCTTTACTTTGTTACGTTGTTGCTTGTTTGCTTGCTATGTTTTTTAATTTGGGGTATACATTTCAAATGAACCTCTATTACAGTGGCGTACCATGGGTCTCCGGCGCCCGGAGGCCAATACTTGCATTTGGGGCAGCGGCAGTGCCCCACAGGGGGGTGTCTGCGGGCACATCTCCCACTCACCCCCTGCTGTGGGGGTGGCGGGGCAATGGGGAACAGGAGGGCCGCCCAGTGGTGGGGTGGGCAAGGAGGACACTCGCTCCCCTCGCAACAGGAGCCCTCAGCCCCCAGTAGGCCAGAGATGTCAAAGTCTGGCGGCCCCTGGCTGCCTGCGACAGCAGGGAGCAGCTCCTCCTCTGAGGGCCTGGCAGGCTTCCCTCAAGGCATGGCTGCCTCTCCTCTCCCCCGTCGGTATGCCACGGCTCTATTATTGTGTCTTTAAAAAGTTTCCAGGCTGCTTGCCGGGATTTCACTTTTGGCGCTGTGCCTTTTAATTTCTGTTTAACTAACTTCCTTATTTTTGTAAAGTTCCCCTTTCTGCAATTAAACTCTACCGTGGTGGGTTTCCACCCCTCCCCGGGATGTTACATTTTATTGTTATGGTCTTTATCACTAAGTGGTTCAGTTACATTCACCTCTTGGACCAGATCCTGTGCTCCACTCGGCACTGAATCAAGAATTGCCTCTCCTCTTGTAGGTTCCAGGACTAGCCGCTCCAAGCAGCAGTCATGTAAGGTGTCAAGAAACTTTATCTCTGCATCCCGTCGTGCGGTGACGTGTGCCCAGTCAATAAGGGGTTGAAATCCCCCATTATTATGGAGTTTTTTATTTTTATAGCCTCTGTAATCTCCCTGAGCATTTCACAGTCACTTGCCATCCTGGTCAGGTGGTTCGCTGTACATCCCTTCTGCTATATTCTTATTAGTCAAGCCTGGAATTACTATCCAGAGAGAGTCTATGGCATAGTTCGGTTCAGTTAAGATTTTTCTTTCATTTGACTCTACGCTTTCTTTCACATGTAGTGCCACTCCCCCACCAGCATGATCTATTCTGTCCTTCCGATCTATTTTGTAACCGTTGCAGGCTTGGTTGAAGAGAGGGACTGAGCCGGGAGGAACGATAAGGAGCGTTTGTTTGGTTACAGCTTCTAGTCCACTCATTCCCCTTTGTCTCGTGGCCAACAAAGTGAGCCCCGAGTTCTCTACTTTACAACTTTTTATCTAAAATAATATGTAAATACACACACTTCTCCAACGCCCCATAAAACCCCTATGTGGTGATATAAATGGTTATAAAATGAATATTAATGGCTATGGGAGGCATATAATTATACCCGCTCCGTTTGTTATTTACCGCTTAACCTGCGTGGCATATGCATTTTTGCTGTGAATTTGGCTATCTTGACAGCAGGAATGACCATAAATCTCCTTAACGAACCAACTGCAAAGAAAGAACAACGGGCAAGATATCCTGAGCTGTCTCTAACAGGCATGCTGTCTGAGAAAGCACTTCTTAGCACCGCCTTCATCCAGATGGTGAGGGGAGGAATAGAAAGGGGGGGACATTATAACCCCCTTACCATGGTACCCCTCCCTAACTCCAAGGCAAGGAAATTGTTGTGGTTTGCACATGATTATTGCTTGTGTAGTTCATGGCCTTTTTAGCCCAAGTCAGGGGTCCCATGGAGGACAATTTGTGTCCAAAGCCTGGGCCCAACTCCCAGCCCCCCAGGAATATGGCCCAGCGCTGACATTGTTCGTCCCCACGCCCACAGTAACCTGGTATTGCACCAAGTTTCTGTGATGCCTATTATATCAATATCCTCATTTAATATTAGACATTCAAGTTCACCCATCTTAGTATTCAGACAGCTAGCATTTGTTATATAAGCACTTAAAAATGGTCAGTTTTTAGCAGTCTGGCATTATATGTTGTACTTGAATGGGACTCTTTTTCATTTGAGTTTCTCACCAGATCTTACCCATATTTTATCCTCTTCCATCCTCTCCTCCTTACTAGAGTAGAGAGAATCTCCATGAATAGATCCTTCCCTAAGGGATGTCTCCTTCTGAACCACGTGCTCCTCCGCACCTGTAGGCTTTCCTCCAGCCCTTAGTTTAAAAACTGTTCTACAGCCTTTTTAATTTTACATGCCAGCAATCCAGTTCCATTTTGGTTTTGGTGGAGCCCATCCTTCCTGTATTGGCTCCCCTTTCCCAAAAGGTTCCCCAGTTCCTAATAAATCTAAACCCGTCCTCCCTACACCATCGTCTCATCCTTGCAGTGAGACTCTGCCTGTCTAACTGGCCCTGTGCATGGAACTGGAAGCATTTCAGAGACTGCCACCATGGAAGTCCTGGACTTCAATCTCTTACCTAGCCTAAATGTGGCCTCCAGGATCTCTCTCCTACCTTTCCTTCTGGCACCAGTACCTACATGTAGCACGACCACTGACTCCTCCCCCGCACTACACATAAGTCTGTCTACATGTCTCAAGAGACCTGCAACCTTCGCACCCAGCAGGAAAGTCACCGTGTGGCTCTCCCAGTCATTACAAACCCAGCTATCTGTGTTTCTGATGATCAAGTCGCTCATTACAGTTACCTGTCTTTTCCTAATTACTGGAGTTCCCCCCCGGAGAGCTATCCTCAGTGCAAGAGGATCGGAAAGGAGGGTCCCAACTATGGGATCATTTCCCTCTGCGCCAGTTTGATGTTCCCCTTCCCTGAGACTTTTGTCTTCTCAGCAGTCCTAGCGGGGGTGGGACCGTCCTATGGTCATTGAGGCTGCCATGTTTAATTAGTTTACTTCTCATTTTTGATCGATGTCTCTAATAAAATGCAGCAGAGCCAAAATAGGCACGTCAGCAAAATCCTTCATCTTTGACCTCCCGGTGTGGGTGGCAGTGTTCAGCTGCACGTGCCCTGGAAACACACAGCGTGGTAAGGCACTCTTGTCTCCTGAGACCCAAGGCCATGGGATGAGTGCAACCCATGGCCCGTCCGGACCGAGTGGGAAATTGCTGATGGTGGCGCAAAATGCACTGTGTTATCCTCCAGCGGGTTAGGGGGAGAAACCCGTTTGCTCGTTGAGAAGAGGCTGGCGCTGGGATTGCTGATCCAGCCTGCTGCAGCGTAGCATCGTGGTCTGAGCACATGCCTGGAAGCCAGGAATTCCTGGATTTAGACTGACTCTAGCACTGCCTTGCTCTGCTTTTGGGCAAGATACCCTGCTCTGTGTCAGTTTCCCCGCTGTAAAATGCGACTGCTAAAGGCCACCTCACAGGAGGAGGAAACGGTGCCTGAAAGTGCTATAGCAATGCCAGAATTTAATAGCAAAGATGAGACTCTGAAATGTTTTGAGCGACCCTGATTAGCCTCTGCGTTTTAAAGTAAGAGGCACAGGACTGTGCTGCGTTGTGGCCTGGCCTGGCCCGCGCACCTGGCCCTCCCTGATCTGCTTCTTTCTTTAAGTGTCTCAAGGATTAAACATTCCAGCCTCTGGGTCCCTCACTCCCCCGAGAGCTCATTTAATGCTCCTTCCATGGGGTAAGTGTTTGGCTGGCCCTCGATGGGGAAAGTCCTCTCTTTACCTGTGAAACAGGAAGAGTATGGGCAGTGCAAGCTGCCCCCAGGCCCGACCTACAGGAGGTTGGGGGAAGTTCTCTCCCGTCCTATTCCTTGAGGGCCAAGACGGCAAACAAGGGAGTGGCTTGTGATGACAGTGCTGGTGTGATGACACCTGCCTGCTAATATGGCACTGGCTGGGTTACTGTTGCCCCACGGTGGATTTGCTCCCTTGTCTGGAGACGAAAGGTGCTGCTCTCCCGGTACTAGTCCTCCAGGCCAGCCGGCGCTCCACCCAACCAGCTTGAAACGTCCTCCTGGCTCACCTGTAGCACTTGGCAAATATGAGTGCATTTAAGCGTGGCAGTTCCCCCTGTAAGCAGGTGGCTGTTATCTCCATTTCACAGCGAGGGAAACAAGGCATGGAGCGGTGATGTGACCAGCCAAGGCCCAACGGCTGGCAGAACTGGGTATAGAGCCCAGAGTCCAGTTCCCTGGTCTGGCTGCAAGCCTGGAGGCATTCACAGCTGTGGTGCACAAAGACTTGGCTGGTGGCCTGGTGCTGGCTTTCCTTATGCCAGCTGAGGACAGACAGGGTGATGCAATGAAGAACAGGGCTCTGTGGGCCTAACTTTTAAGAACACCAAAGCCTGATCGCTCTAGAGAGAGAAAAACAAACACCCCGGTTCTCTCTGGCTCTCTACGTGGCTTCCCCAGGGATATTGCACAGTGCACATGGCAGGGAGATGGCCTGTGATTACAGTGTATTGCCATAGCACCTAAAGGCCCCAGCGAAGATCATGGGCCCTTGTGCTGGGTTGGCAGGGGGTAAGGACGGTCCCTGCCTCCTGGAGACTGACACTCTCTGTAAGAGAGTGGTTCTCGCCACCAAGGGCGAAAGCGGATTGAAACCGGAGTGGGCTCTCTCACTGCACCAGCCATAGAGGAGGGGGGCTGTATGGGAGTGGTGCTTATCCCTGCTCTGCTCCCCCCAGGCCTCCCCAGCCTCCGTGCTGTGAAAACACTTGGGACTCCTCACGCTCATCACAATGGTGTGGAGGCTGGCACAGGGCAAATCGGCACTTCCCGATTCACCTCTTGGACTCCTCGCCAGTTCCTAGACGTGGCTGGAGCCGGGGAGGTGCAGATGGAGCGAAGCTGTGCGTGACCATGGTGCAGAGACGGTGCCACCAGACAGATGACAGGCCATGGACTGGAGAAGACAGGCACGGTGCAGGTGGGAGTGGCCTTCAACATGGAGTGGGAGACTGGAACATCTCGCCCGGGAGTTGCTAGCCATACTCTGGGATCACTGGAGCGTTTGCCCTGGGAAAGGACGGCGCCTGCAGCTTTGGGACGTTACGTAATGAGGGATAATGTGATGTTCTGACACAAAGGTTTGCTCTGATGGATGGAGCCAGTAGCTAATCTAGTTTACCACTTCAAGATCGCTCCCCAGTTTCCCTGCCCCTGCAATCCCTTCTCACGGGGGAGCTTTCCTGCTGACCACGGCGGGGATCATTTCACAGCTGGCCTGGGGTGGCCTTGGTGTTTACCCTGGCTTGTGTTGCTGTGTGAAGGGAAGGGGGGGCAGGCCATACTCCTTGGGCGACTGCTTGGGGTTCTGCAGCCCAGGCCGCGTCCCCGCCTCCCCTCAGCTCACTGTTGGAACCCTCCCACTTCACGGCACAGCCGGAGCACGACGTAACACGTGGCCCAGGCTTTTTGCCCTGAGGACTGGCCCAAGCGCAGTGGGAGGAAGGGAGAAAGCGTGGAGGGCACTAGGGGAGAAAGGTAGCATGGATCCTTCAGGATGCCCAGTTCAGCTCCTGTCCCCCTTCCAGGGCACATGGGCGGGAGTGTCTGTGAAGTCCCTGTGTGGTTCCTTTGTAACCCACAAAGCTTCACACACACACAGGCCAATGAGGCTCTCGCAACCAGGGCCGTTCCCCTAAATCACCCCCCATCACACAGACTCGCTCGATGCCGTCCTCCAACGCTGAGGGAGCCATCAAGCCCTGTCAGTCATCCAGCGAGGCTCGCTGCTAGGCAGGGAATGCTCCCTGCCTGGGGGATCCCAGCCCGGTGAAGTGGGGAATGCCAGGCTGCTGGAGGACTGGGTTTACTGGAGCTCTGGATGAACAGCGAGTGACGCAGGGGGTGTCGCACAGAGCTGTTTGCACCAGGCAGACGCCCAGAGCGTCTCTAGCTAGGCCCACGTGAGGAGGATTCCAGTACAGTCCTTAATGACAATATTGGGTGCCTGTAGAAAGACCCTTCCAGGCTAGACCTCCAGGCATTTACCAAGGAGGAAGTTAGCCCTGTTTTAGGAAGGAAGTCTCACACACTGTCACTTGCAGCCCTCGGCTTAAGTCCCAGGAGCCTGCTCCATCCACTAGACCACACTGCCTCTCTGCTCCCTCAGGGTCTCCCTCAGGGCTTGAACTGTGGTCCCAGGAGTGCCAGGTTTGCGTCAACGTGCCTGCTCACGATCACCCCCCCACTGAGCTCCCGTCGCCTCGTCCTGCCGCCCTGGAGCTCAGGGAGGGTTTTCCCACCGAGCTGAGTGGGACCAGAATCGGGCCCTTCCCGAGCAGCCGCCCAGCTCCTTTTTCGATCTTTGTTTACTCGTACCATCTGCACGGGGCCGTGGTGTTCCCATGCCCGAGGGTCACGGCTCTTCAAAGCCAGGCACAGAAACAAACATGCAGGATTTCACAGGGGGTTGGGCTTGGGGCTCGCAGTCCCCTTTGAAATACGCCTCCCAGCCTCTGCTGGGCAGCGGGTGGGCGGCTGTAATGGGCACAAGGTGGCCTGGCCCAGCCTTGGGGAGTGGGTGGGGTTGTTCCCTGTGGGCCAACATAGAGCCGCTTCGGCGCAGAAGGAAACTTCAGCCACAGCATGACTGGAAACACAAATTTATTGCAACGCCAGGCTGTAATCATCCCTTGCCATCCTGACCCACAGGGCCATTCAGCAAACACGCCTCTCTTCCCATCCAAACCACCCCACAGTACAGTAAATGCTTCACGACCAGTCCCTGCCACCTCCCCCTGCTCACCGGCTCTCCCCACCGCTGCCTGGCCCCCTTTTCCCTGTCATTCGCCCTCGGGCGGGTGACGGTGGCAAACATGCCCCTTGCTCTGCGGCCAGTACGCATCAGCACACAGGCCAGTGACCCCTTGCGAAAGCCTGGTGCCGGGGGCTGAGTTCTGCACGTCCGTCGGCCGCGATGCTTTCTGCGCACTCGCTGCCCTCGTGGCGCCAGCCCCCTGCGCTACAGTTCTTCCTCCTGGCGCAGGGGGGGTTCCCAAAGGAGAGAGCTCCCCTGGCCTTGTATCGTGCTGCTTGCAGCGTGAGGAAAAGCACGCAGAGGCTCCGGGAGAGTCCGTGTGTCTGCAAACAGCGGAGGGCCTTGTGGGAGCATCAGTCAGTCAGCAGATTGGGATTTAAAGGACAAGGAGTGCAAGAGAGAGGCAATCCGTGATGAGCACGGCCTCTCTGCTTCCCTCCCCCCCCCCGTTCAGTCCTTCTGGGTGCCCCCCAGGGCAGGGTGAGGAGCCACTGGTTTAAACACCATCTGCCTTGCTGCTGGGGAGTTGCCCATGCCCCCTAGACGTACCCCGTCAGGCTGTAGCCATTGAACTCACTCTTAACCTTTTGGGGCTGGCTGAGGGAAGGCCGGGGGCTCTGGGTGAGCAGGGGTTTGGAAGGGTACGAGCTCTGGTAGGCTGTCTCGGACTCCCGGGGCGGGCAGGACGCAGCCAGTATACAGCCACCGACGACGGAGAGACCGGCTGAGACAATGCCCAGGTACAGCGCTTCCCCCAACTCGAACTTGGTGCTGTCGGGGATGAGCGGGTTGTAGAAGTCCTGCAGCACCACGTGGATGTTCCACACGATGGGGATGAAGCACAGCACCCCGCCCAGGATGAAGATCACCCCTCCGGTCACCGCCACCATGTCCTTGGCCCGGGAACCCGGGGAGAAGATGGTGCACCTCATCCCCGGCGCGGTGACCAGGCAGGCCAGGGAGGAGACGGCGCTGGAGGTCACCATCAAAGCCTGAGCCGCCTGGATGTCCGGAGGCAAGGCGAGCATGGAGTTGTAGATGTCACACTGCGTGATGCCGGTGCTGAAGATGGCGCACTCCATCCAGAGGCCCTTGGTGAAGCCCACCGCTGTGACGATGCTGGCGCCGATGTAGGAGCTGTTCTTCCAGTTGGGCAGGAGGGTGGTTATTACGGTGCCCAAAAGCCCTAGCATTGCCAGGATGTAGCCCATGAGCTGCAGCCCGACCGAGACCATTTTCAGCGTTTCTCGTCACCCGGCTGTGGCTGACTGTTCCTGCCGTTCCTCGCCAGCTGCCAGCTGCCTTGCCACCAGCCCCTTTCCTGTCTTTCTATCGTGGCATCTGTTGGAGAGCAGCTCCTCCTCCCCGGTCCTTGTATGCTGGGACTGTGGGGGCGGGAGCAAGGGGAGGAGAAATTCCCTGGAAGGCAAAAAAAAAAAAAAGAAAAAATCCCCAGCGGATTAAATATTGACCAGAGACTCTTGAGAAACGCCAAATGCCCTTTCGCTGCCGCTACCTCCCCTAATAAGCTTTAGAGCAAGAAACCCACCAGCGAATAAACTCTGCCAAGGGAGCCAACATGTCCCTTTCTAGCAGAGGCCTGGTGACACCCACCCCCGAGAACGTGAGCTTTGCTTCACCTCTCCATGTTCGCTTCCTGCCCAGCTGCTGCGTCAGCTCCTGGCACCATGGGCCATTGTGCCCTGCTGTTAGACGCTCACGCGCTGGCAGCCTGCCAGAGGAATCGCCCACAGCTGCCCGAGGAGCCAGACCCTAACGCCTGCCGCGCTTCAAAATCCTGCCTTCCTGGAGACATCTCCACTAGCCGGTGCTTATGCCATGCACCGAGAGCTAGGGAAGGAGGCCTCTGTAAGGGCCTAGCCAGTGCCCAGCTGCCTGCCAAGCCAGGCCAGTCTCTGATGCAAAGGCAGCGTGAGGTTTAGTGCTGTCTGGATGCAAAGCCCTTCAAAATGGAGACTCTCTGTCCCCGCTCCAAGGTTATATTCATCTGGGATGGTTCCACCTCCCTCCCTAGCTTCAGCAGCGACTGGGCCGGGGCCAGGAATCCCTCTCGGAGGAAGCTGTGTGTTTTCCTCCTGGGTAAGATCCTTTAAGGTCTCTTGCTGGCTGCCTGGTGGCGACAGCAGCAGTGGGAAGGTGCAGCTCCGAAACGCTGTCCCTGGGAGCCCTGCCTCAGCCTCTCAGAGACCTGACACTGAAGCAGCTGACCCTCTCTGCAGGTGAGGGGACAGGTCCAGCTCGGCCTGGTGGTCTCTCCCGCCGTTCCCCGCCCTAAGCTGCATTTCTGTCTCCTCTGGTGTGTGCAGCTGCGGGGCCCCAGCCTGGCATTGGCTGGCCAGGCTGCTCCTACGACAGCACTTCTTAACAGTCGCTACGGGGGCCGAATGGCGTCTGACCCGGAGCTGAGGTTCCCAATGCATCGGCCGCTGAGCGCTGGGACGGAGGGGAGAAAAGCTCCCCAGCCCCTGCTGCGCCCTGCTTTCTGCTCTCCTCGGTGCATGGCTCGTGCGTCTGCATCGTCTCCTGTTCCGGGTGCTGTTTTCGGATCCTGCCTTTCCAGCCTCAGCCAAGCACTGAGAGGAGCCCTGTCCTCCAGTACACGAGTAGCTGGTGCCATTCAGTCAGGGTGCTCCTCCCGGGGAAATGCCGGCGAGGGGATCAGCTCACTCGGCTTTGGGGAAATCGTTAGTTTGAATTCAGCCCCTTTCTCTCTCAGAAACTGCTTCCAAATAAGCCCATCCCTTTGCAATGAACTGGCTGCCCGGGTGGATTTGGGGCAACGGTGAGGAGCCACTGCAGTGCTGAGCTCAAGCCGTAGCCTGTATCAGCACCTCGGGGCTGAACCCCCAGATCCCCAGAACGCGGGGCAGGAGTGTGGGGTCGCTTCCTGATCTTCCCTGGGCGGGGGAGCTGGGACACCTGAGGGAGGAATGGGGCCTGCACGGGAATGCTGTCGTCTGGGAACTAACTCCTGCAGACGCTTTTTGTCTTCGTTTTGCTGGCCGAGCAGGGCCCGAGCCAGCCTCTAGTGCAGGGGTCCTCAAACTTTTTTTTGCTGGAACCCCCCTTGAAAATATTTCAGGCTGTGACAACCCCCCCACCCAAGGAATAACCCCCCTCCCTTGCCATGCCATCCTTGCGGGCAGGCACAGGGGGCTGACAGCTCGTGACTCCCCCCATAATAACCTCATGACACCGAGGGGTCACGACCCCAAGTTTGAGAACCCCTGCTCTATTGCCTAGTGACATCTGAAGCTTTCACCCGGATGGCTGTGTTGGCTAGATACACTCCCTTCTCAGGCTGGCCGTCCCCCGGCCCTGGCAAACCCTGTCTGCTAAAAGCCTGTGCCAGGCAGACACCTTGGTGAAGTGTCTAAGGGCTGGGCTGTGAAGTCGGAAGCCCTGATTTCTGTTCCTGCCTCTGCTAGTGATCTGCTGTTGACCTTGTCCAAGTCCCTTCAGCCAGAAGTGGGCAGCTGGGATTAATGGGTGACTTGAGACACCTAGGGCCTGGTTTCCCCAGGGACTGTTATCAGCCACAGCTCTCCTTGACACCAACATGTCTCCAGCTGGGCATTTACACATGGAGAGGCCTGAGTCAGTGGAAACCGTTTTTTGAAAATGTTGGTAGCCACCTATCTGTGCCTCAGTATCCCCATCCACACAGTGCGAGTCTGCCTGCCTCAGGAAAGTGCTTTGAAAGCTACAGAGGAAAAGCGCCGCCTCCGTGCAAAGCATTTGTTACAGCGTTGGGTGCTGGGGGGTGCTCTGTTTGTTAGCAGCACCTCATTGACACTAGGAGGAAACAAACGTGACAGACCCATGGCAGAGCAATGAAAATAGCATAGGCCTGCAGTGCGAACAGGCCCTAGGGCCGGCTCTTGTCCTGCACTAATGCTGCCGTGTGGTGCTCTGCTGGAATATTTCTTCAGCCCCTCTCTCTGCCCCTCATTGTCATCTGTCTTTGGCCGGTCCCCTCCTAGTGCGGCGCAACAACATGGACAAATGGCGCCAGCTGCATTGTGCTTTGGAGTCTTTATCCCCACCGGGTTTGTTTCTAAGATCCCCACTGGTGCAGTCAGAAATGGGGGCTGTTATCCCTACAAGGCACAGCCGTTGCAGTCCAGCTGCCTCTTTCACTATGAGAGTCAGCTGCAGGCTTTGACTGGAGGGTTGCCAATTTTGGTGGGACATATTCCTGGAGGTTTCATCAAATGACATAATCTCAATTAAAGATTAAATCTTTAATTCCTGGAAACGCCAGGGCAATCCTGGAGGGGTGACAGCAACAACCCACACCAGAGAGTGTAACGAAGCAAAAGAACCTGTCCTGTCTCCTTTCCCTCAAATCTGCCTCTCAATTTTCCTATTGTCAATTTCCCCAACGTCTTCGTTTCCTTCCCTGCCATCAGTCCTTCCCCCAGCCCAGCAGCTTGATGGTATCCCCCCTTCGGCATTTCTGCTGAGCCCATCACTCTCGTAGTTTGGCACTGCCCCTTCTTAGTCCCAAGGCAGTTCACTGGTGCCAACAGCCTGTTTTGTATCACAGCTCTGTTAAACGTGGCGCCGACTGCAACGTGGACGCCAAAAGTAGAGCAGAAGTGTTGTTCAAAGCCTTGCAAAGTGACACAGGCAGAGCTGCGTCCTCCAGCGCTGACATGCAGCCAGGAAAAGGGGCATTCAGAGCCCTAAGCGTGGCTCAGTGATACTCCACAAAGGCATTGAGGCCGGGCCGGGAAAGTGAAGAAAGGAATGAGGGGAAAACTGGCGCCCGGAGAAGAACTTGCTGGGGCTTTGAAATACTTATGAGAAACACACCACCCGAGGGGTGTGGCAGCCTCGCAGAGTGGGGATTGCACAGGGGCCACGAGTCATCCACGGGCAGGACGACAATGTCTGGTCCCGACGGGCAGTGCAGAAAGGGGGATAAAGCCCGGCGGGGGGGATTAAGGATTTCTAACTGCTAACTGCAGCTTCGCAAAATCCATCTGCAGATCTTAGCCTGGGCCAGAGGCTTATTCCAGATCTGAATGAAACCCTCGAGAGATTGCAAAGCGTGGAGGAGCCGGTGGTGTCTCATTGTTCGTTTTGTTGTGATTCATTAACAGTGTAATTAGTTGACAAAGGGGTCTGGGGTTTATTGCCCGTGTGATTTTGTGGGGGAGAGGGACAGGGAGACAAGAGCACCAGGGCAGTTTGGGGCAAACAAATGCCGAGCTGGACAGTGCAGCTCCCTGCAGCGTTTGGGGTGCTGATGTGGTGCAACCTCCAGCCTGTACCCACTCGCAGCTGGGAATCCTGCTAGGCTCCAAAGTAGGAAACTGGCGAGGCGTGGCCTGGCATGGCACAGATGGTCAGAGTTGTCCGTGGGAGGGGACTGGAGAAAAGGTGGGATTCTTCCTGGTGAATGTAGGATTGCCCGTAAACCTCTGGGCCTCATTTTAGATAGCAGCATTGTGGAAGCATCCCTTTGAATTGTCCCAGCCAATGCAGGGGGAAGCACATGGGTTTTCCTTGGAGAGCTCCCATCAAACCAGCTGCAGCCCCACTTCCTTTAGGAGCTCAGATTATCAAGATCAAAGGTCACCAGTGGAATGGCAGATCTGCTGTCGATAGGCCACGGCTCTGCAGCTGGGATGCACTCTCAGCCCCACGGGATGTGAGAAATCCAGACCCCTCTGGCATGCAGGACGTGTGTGTGTGGGGGTGACTCTGTGACCTTTGTCTGACTCTCTGCCACAAACTCCGAAGTGCGCTGCTTTCAAGGGTCTGGAGAAGTGACAGCTAAGCAGAGTGTGCCAACACCTTCCCCGGCCAAGCTGGCGCCTGTGGAAAGGGCCAGAGACCATTTGGGAGGCGGAGGTGTGAAGTCTCCCATTTCAGGCTACATTTTCCAGCCTCCTATTCACTCCGCTGATTGTGTCTGTGCCGGCACTACTCCCAAGACGGGTGAACGCTGCTACGGGGTCCTGGCCGGTGTGATCAAAGGATGGCCGCACTGACAGAGCAGTCAGTACGGCCACACATCAGACCTGTCCAACCTCAGGCTTTGGGCTTTCTCGGGCCCTCAAACCTACCTCCGGAATCACAGGATCTTTCATGCTGCAGCTGTGAAAATGGCCCTGAGCAGCGCAGAGAAGGGACAGAGAGAAAGGGTCCTGTTTGTCAGGCTGCAGAGGAGAGAATTGGTGAGCTCTTGTTTGGAGTCCCTGCAAATTGGGAACTGGCGCTTTAAAAAAATTCCTTTTCTGTCAGTTTGGTGCTTTGTCAGAGAGAAGCTGTAGGGCCAGTTTCCAATCGGGATGGATCTCATGCCAGGGCAGGTTGCTACGCTGCGCAGACCCCAGGGCCAGTCACGTGACCAGAAGTTGATTTTATTTATGTTTTCTAAGGTGCATTATAGCCCCAGTATGGAGACAGCGTCCTTGCATCAAAGAGTTTGCAAATGACAAACAGCCGAGTGTAGGCCAAGGGAGGTGGACACCCGACAGCAAGTGTGAAAAATCAGGATGAGAGGTGGCGGGGGCAATAGGCATCCATCTAAGGTAAATCCCCGAATATTGGGCCTGGCCCTAGAACATCGGGACATCTGCTCAGGACTGCAATCGTAATGGCAAAGCGATTGCACTGGAGCGGGCGCATGGCTTGTTCGTGCCGTGGTTGTTGTACAAAGTAGAATGTGAGCCAGGTGCAGGGGTCTGGCCAGGCTGTGGGGTGGGTGCAGGAATTTAAATTTGACTGGTTTTGCAGGGGCACGTTAAACCCGGGGTTGCGGCGGGGCGAATGAGTGGTTTTGTGCCCCCGCTGATTATTGGGGGCCCGGGCCCCTGCTTGCCCCCCCCTTGCGCATGCCCCTAGGTGGGTGGTTTGGGCTAGCAAGGTGTCCAGGGTGTGAGCATTGGGTGGAGTGGCCGGGGCATGAGGTTACCAGCTGTCCCACGGTGACTGGGAGCAGGGGCCAGTGCTCCTGACCTTTGCAAAGAGCAGCGAGGCAGACAGCGCCAGAGGCTCTGGTGGGCTGCAGAGAGCTACTGTCTGGGGTGCCCGCTCAGCCTGGAGAGAGCCAGGGTGAGCAGACCCCGCGGGAGTAGAGAAGTCTGTAGCTGGAGAGGGCTGCGCCGGGCCTGCCACAGTGGGGAAGCGCTGCAGAGAGCAGGCTGGGGGGAGGAGAGAGAGGCCCCAGGACTGAGCATTGTTGTTTGTTAGGCCAGTAGATTAGACTCTGGGGAAGGGGCGTCCCTGGACAAAAATAAATCCTGTGGGGTGTTAATAAGGGGTGCAAAGAGGGGGCCGGAGGCAGGATGCTGTGGAGTCACAGCAGTCCAGAAGGGGGTGCTGTAGAGCAAGGGTGCCGTTCTGCAGCGCCCCCTTGTGGCCCGCTGCGCCGCTTGCCGACTCCAATGGGAGTGACGGGTGCTGATCCCCTCTGATGATGGGGCGTGGGGTGAAAGTTGCTGGTGGGGACGTGCAGAGGGCATTCGGGCAGGGGGCCAGAATCGTCCCCTGCTTTTCTTCTGGGCGACATCCCCTACCCCTGGGACTCTGAATGGGAGCAGGCGTGACTTGGCTTTGCACACAGGGCGCTCCAGGGCAGCGGGAGGCTCTGCATCAGGCGGCGCACGTCCCCCAGGCTACCCAGCGTTGGCCCAAGACAACGTCTACGGTGGGCCAAGGCGCCCAGCTGGGACAGGCCCTCCATGCCTCCTGAGCAACCCTACAATAACAACTCGGGCTCCTCAGCATGATGGGGGAAAACAAGCTGTACGGCGACAGCTTTTCATCCTCGATCGGAAGCAAAACGGGGGTCTGCTCCCGCTGAAGTTGGTAGGAAACCACCTCTTGCCTGCAGCGAGATCAGCCTCGAGGCCTTGGTGAGAAGACCGTGGCTTAGGCTGGGGTGTTCCCCCAGGGATCAGCCCCCTGCTAGCTGATGGGAATGGGCTGGGCCGTGGTGGTCACGATGCCTAGGATGTACCGGCTCAGCGCGCGCTGTCTTTACTGCAGGGCAGGCCCGTGTTTTCATAACTGCCCTCTCATTTTGGGGGCCGGTGTTTATCTAATCGGCGGCATTTATCTGGCCCCCAGCACCAGAATAGCTGTGCAGCTCGCAATCGCTCATGTATTTATCATCCTGACCGTCCTGGGAGGTAGGGAAGCGCTGTTATCCCTCCGTCTCCCGAGCCCTCTCGTTTGTGTGTGCGAACCGCGTTTGCACGTGCAAACCGGCTAGTCCAAGCCGTGCTGGCTTCAGGGAGGCGCGTGCCCCGGGCGTGCCCCAGACACAGGCACCTTACATTGTAAAGCAGAGAGGAGGGGATATTGAAAATCTGCCCCATGGTGTCCCTTTGTGCAGTCCGTCTGTCTGTCTCTCTCCTGTCCGTACAAATAACACCTGTGTGATCGGCTGGTTCCCACAGGCTGCTGGACTCTTTGGAACTGGGGGGAGTGGATGGGGGATCGAGACTGACTGGCTGAAATACTTCTCACAGCAGCAGCCCTTCGCAGCCCTCCCCAGGGTTTGTTATTCTAAGACTCCTGGCCCAAATGAGAAACAAATGGGGAACTGCTACAACCCCTGCACGTGCTGCCAGGCAGGCAAAGGCTTCACCACTGCCACACATGGGGGGCAGAGGGGAGCCCAGTGGTGACAAATTGTGTGCTCTAGAAGGGCCCAGCAAAGCCTAAGCGCTCATCCCCAGAGACCGAGCATTTGGGCCAGCTGGACACAGAAGGCAGGGGCTGGATGGGACCATTTGCTATTTTCTTTCCTTCTCCCACAATGAAGGCTTCGTGGGCGAGGGGGCTGACCTGTGACCCCACTTTGCCTCCTGCCCCCACCGCCACCCTGGATGTGTTTCTCATCCGGTGCCCACCCAACGCTGAGAATAGCAAATAGGGACGCGGCGTCTCATTAGGGTGGTTCGTTGGGGTGGTTCTCCTTGGATAAAGAGGGGTGCCAGTGGGGAGGAGGGGATGTGCTTTTATTTACCTCTTCATCCTCTTTGCACTCCCTGTCGTCCGCATCAGCCAGGACCTATGCGCCTCTTTGGGATGCAGTGCTGAGGTCCACGCAGGGCCAGGCAGGCTGGCGGAGGGTGATGGTTGTTGGCTCCGTATTGAGGTGAATGATGGTTAATTTGGGGGTAGAAGGAGGACAAAGGATGGAGGAAGAGGGGTAGGAAGCAGCAGGCCTGCAGCCCCCACCAAATGAGAGCCTAAAATGGAATGTCCCTGGAATGGGGGTTATTTTCCCTGCTGCGCAATGGGCCTTGTCTGGAATCAGACACGTGCCTGTGACAATTGCTCCTAGTCTCAGCTGGCAGCAGCTTCCAGTGCAAACTCCCAGGCCCGGGGTGCAAAGTGCCTCGTGGTGCAGGTCGCTGGAGGGAGTGCTGCGGGGCCCCCCCGCCCCAGGATACGGGGGGGGGGGGGGCGAGAGGCCCACATGAGCCCTGAATCCCCAAGCTCCTGCCCCTGATTGTTTCTGTTGCACAAACCCTGGTAGCTGGTTGCCTCCTGGCTGGGCGAACCCTGGCGGGTGGGCGGAAGGGCAGCACTAGAACAGTGGCCATGTGGGCCCAGAAAGGAGACGACTTACGGCCGTCACAGCTCTGCCACTGACTGGAGCCACTCACGTGGGCCTAGATCTTCAAAGGCCTTTCGGCACCGAACTCCCACTGAAATCCCACTCACACGGGCGTCAGGTGCCTAAACACCTTTCAGGATCTGGGCCTTGCCCTGTCCGAGTCGGAGCTTCCTCCACTATAACGTGGGGCTCACGGTTTTACACGGCTGCCTATCATCCTAGTGGGTGAGCACCTGCTGTAGGAAACTGAGAGCAATGAAGAAGTTCCTCGTGGCCTTGGAATCTCTGGCCCCGCTCCCTTTTCAGGGTCCAAACTCTGCCTGGGCTACCCTTTTGTTTGTTTTATTGATCACCCCTTTGTGAAATGCTCGGAGATCTGCAGCTGGAGCGTTCTCTGTTAATGGTAAATAGCGTTGGGTGTAAGCTTGAAAGGACATGATTGTTTTACAGCCCCGAGGAGCAGTTGTGCCAAGGAATCGGGCAGCGAGTATTTACAATCAGACACGAGGGAGTTTCTGCCCTGAAAGCAGGGCCTGTTGCATGGCTTGCGACTCGTGCTCCAGACACTGGGCCGGGTGCACACTTTATAGCTAACCAGCGTGCTCAGTTCTGCAGTGCTCAACTCACGACGGCCACGCTCCTTCTTTGGATTGTCCATAGGCTCCTTTCCCCTAGAGCACTCGCTTCCGGTTCCAGGGCCCATGGCTGCTTTGCCAGGAGCAGAGTTAGTGGCCAACCCTGCGGCCAGAGCTGCCTGATGAAGTAGGACCCCTGCTCTGTGACCATGGATGGAAAAAACTGGAGTGGTGGATTCCAGCCAAGCAGCCTCGGAGGTGAGTGAAAAAAGAGGTGCCCCAACGGTGCAAGGAAGGGCCCAGCGTGAGTCTGGTTTGATACAGCTCCAAAGGGGAGACTGCTGTCCCAGGGCTTGCAACGCGCAGCAATTCAGGTGCTCTTAGCTGGGTCCTGTGCAAAGTCCCCTCCCTGTGGGGCTGCGCTGACTCAGCAGGGAAGATTCCCTCCGGCTCCTTCCTCCCGGCCCAAAGCGGGGGCTCTGGGCGTGGGGTTGTGGCCCCAGCCCAGCGGTGTGAATGAGAGTGGAGATTTCCGGCTGGGAGGTCGAGATGTCACAGTGGAGCCTGTGCTAATCAGATGCCCGCAGCAAATCTCATGAAAGCTTCAGGGCCCTAATTACCAGAGGCTCCCCCCGGGTGCTGCAGATACCAGAGCAATGTCCCACCCGAGGCCAGAGAGAAGAGTTGGGTGGGACTGGGAAGCAGAGGGTCCTGGGGGCCATGGCACGAGGCCTGCTTCAGCGCCACCTCGCGCCCTTTGCAGCGTGGGGGTGAGACGATGCCATTTGGCCCTGGGCCTGTTTTGCACACTCTGTGCCCCGGGTCAGTGAGAAGGTGGGAGGGGGCCCGGGGCGGCCTGTCCCCCCATGGGGGCGAGGTATGAGAAGGTCTGCCTGAGCGTAATTCCAGGATCCCACTTCCCAGGGAGCGTTTGCTAAGGGCCCAGCACGTGCTGGCAGCTCCCAGCCGAAAACAGGCTCATCTGGGGCGATGCACCGGCCCGCCCCTGGCTGTAGCACAGCACCGCGCCAGCCCGGGAGGGCAGAGCCAGCGCCAGCCGGGCTTGGGAGAGAGGGCCCCTTCTGCAGGCAGTGGGCGCTGGCATCCTGAAGGCCTGCAGTACCTGTTGCTAGACAAAAGCAGGGCCAGCTGCAATGGTGGGGCTGCCTCCTCGGGTCAGCCCTGCTGAATGATGCATCCCTCTCTGGCCGGAGCGCATAGGCCTGGAGAGAGCTGGCTGTCCCTGTTTCCCCTGCCATTGGTGATGCAGCTGAGCCCCAAAGGAGGAGAGGCGAGGATCTGAAATGTCGCTTTCCCCCCAGGCTACTCCCCGCGCTCCTGCATCCCAGACGGCAAATCCTCCTGGCTCCGAGCATCCCACCCCGCCACGGCGCTGGGCTGACGCCGTGTTCTCTGGGCTGCCCGGGCAGCATCCAGCCCACAGAGCAGCGGCCCAACCTCAGAGCAGGATGGGGCCCGCGATGAGAGACCGGCCGTCGGTACCGAGCCAGGCCCACCATGGTTCCGTCCCTGAAATCTCACACCGTCTCTCCCCTCCGCTGGTCTCCAAAGTCCCCCTCTCCTCTCTTTCCTTCCCACCCTCCGTCCCAGCCTTCTCTCCATGATCTGCGCCATCCCTGTACCACGCCTAGCACAGACACGTTTCCTGCCCATGTTACTGCCCTCCTCCCCCCCGGTAATGGGCACGAAACGCTCCTAATCACCCTCATTAATTGTCCCCCCTCCTCCGCACCTCCTGGGGCTTTTCTCACAAATGGTGTCTAACTTTTCCCTTCTGTGTTTTGTTTTTCCACCGGAGCTGCCATGGCCCTGCAGCCTCCTGCTGAGCCGCTGTTTACTCAACTGGTGCATAGCGCACACCCGGGGACCTCCTGCTCTCCTCCCTTTCCCAGCCCGCAATAGCTGACGAGCCACCAGGCTGGGAGGGCTATAAAGGGCTCCTAGGAAAGGCCGAAGGACCGGAGAGACCTCGCTGCTCTTCCCCGGCTCACGGCATGGAAGCTTCTCGCCACGCTCCCCTCGTACTGGCCGGCTGGCTCCGGGGACCGCCTCCTGCCTTGGGCTGCGGGTGCCCTGGCCAGGGACCAGAGCAAAGTGGAAGGTAACAAGGATCTCGTGGTTGCAGCGCCCCTTGCTCGCTCTGTGTCGGAGGAGGTGGGGCTGGTGGAGGAGGCAGCATGCATCTGTTGGCAAAGGGGCAGGTGGGGGTGGGTTGTACGGGACAGGGTGCGCCTGGCTGCAATTTTAAATAAGGACGTGGTGCTTTTCTCCCCTTCTGCCCTGGGGGCTCAGAAACAGCCTCCCCCAACTCCCTTTGCCAAACCCACTTCCCAGATGGGGAAACTGAGACCGAGAAGGAGGGACACCTGGAGGCTGTGTCAGAATCGGGCTGGCAGTCCGGGGGTCTGCCCACAAGCAACTAATCCCACAGAGCAGGGGAGGTGGAGGGCTGGGGATGCGGGCTGCGTCTCTGCGTTTGTGTGTGGAGGGGGGCAGGGTCTAGGGCTGGAGGATGGGGAGGATCTTACTGCTGAGAACCCCCTCGCCCTGCGTGCATGTGCCGGCGCTCCTGGCCCTGCATTTGCTTTGGTGTTTGTGCTATGCCAGGGGCTTATCTGTTGTGATGAGCTGGGGCTGCTCAGCGCGACAGTGCTCTGGGCATGCGACCCACCCATTGGCCCAGTCCAGACCCCTCTCCTTGTCCCACTCTCGCAGATCCCCACCTCTGTGGAGACCCTGGCTTCCCACTGCACAGGACCTGTGCAGGCAGAGGAGGGACCAGACGGACCCGGTGAGTTTTACCCTCCCTCTTGATGCGGGGCAGGCCCAGACCCTCACGGGGTGTACGCCCTGTGCCAGGAGGGCAGGCAGACTCTGCTCTCACTCGGGGCCTGGCATGACTGAGGGGCCCCTGGTGTGTTCTCCAGGGCCTGGCTGAGATCCGGGATCCCAGCGCTCGCCTTGGGGGCCGTCTCACAGCCTCCACGCAACTCCGGGCGCGTCTGCTGCTGCGCCTCCTGCAATGTTCCCTCGCCCATCTCCAGGGTCTTGCCTAGAGGGACATACCCAATCCATAGCCCCCGCCAGTGCTTCCTCAGGCCCAGTGGTGGGCTGCGGCAACCAGAGCCTCAGCTAGTCCGCTAGGCAACGTCTGGGCCCGGTACGCACGGCGTCTCTTGCAAGGGGATCGCTGAGCGCTGGTGGCCAGCACTCCCTCGCCCCTTCCAGCTCCCTCCCGGCCTCCCTGGACACGGGGCATCTCAGGCAGGGCTTCCCTAGTCCCAGAATTGCCCCGGGGTGCAGGGTGGGGCAGGGGAGAGTGGGTCGGTGGGCGGGGATGGCCACTCGTCCCGCACCTCTGTGCACAGTGCCGGTGTAGGGAGAAGTGGGCCAGCCCTCGGCTTCATCCGTGCGGCAGCATCCCTACGGCTGGGTCTCTCCTGGGCTGTGTCAGTGGCATTGCCCCGAGGTTCCTTCGAAGCTGCTGGCCTGGGGAGCTGTTGCGCCTGGCAGCACATTGCCAGGCGAGCAGGAAGAGGTTGAGGGCACAGCCACAGGCCTGGGCAGGGCTGAATCCTGCTGGGAAGGGCTAGACAGGGGGTAGTGAGGACTAGGCTGGAGGAAATGTCCAGTGGGGACTGATCAGTGCTCACACGGAGGTGGCCGTGGGGACTTCCAAGTCTGGATGCTGCCCGCCTGCCACAGGGGCTATTTCCACGAGGCCCAGGACTCCTTAAGGGGGGGCGAAGGGCTTCAGCTCGGGGTGATGGGCTGAGCTGGAGGGGGAATTCAGGTGAGATTCGGGGGCTGCGGGATTGGCTCCCAGGGGAGATCCGGCACTCAGGGCCCCCCAACACCCAGCGGGGAGAGGGGAATACCAGCGGGCAACAGAGCCACACATCAGTCCCAGGAGAGACGGAGAAGCCCCATGAGGGCAGCTGGCCCTTCACGCCAGGGCAGCCATCCTGGCTGCGCTCTGAGTCCAGGGGCTAACAATGGGGCTCCCAACCTCTGCTGGGGGCGGTTCCACAGCCCTGCCCATCTCAGGACCAGGAAACGTTCCTGCTCTTCAGCCTGAACTTCCCCTCTTGTCAGCACATGTCACTGCTCCTCTCCCATCCTGCCGGATCCCCGTGCGACAGCCCTGGGCCTCGGGGTAACACTCCCCAGAGCTGGGAGAGCCCTCGGAGGGGGCCCTAGGCCCACTCCCTGTCCCCGCTATGCCTGCGTCAGTGCTGGGTCTGCTTCTAACACAAGAACAAGAGGATGCACGCTGGTGGGAGGCAAATTCAGAAGTGGTTCAAGGAAACACTTTCCAATGCAGCACACACTTAGCCTGCGGGACTCTCTGCCACAAGGCGTCATGGAGGCCGAGAGTTTAGCAGGCTCATAAAAAGATCCGACTTTTGAACAAGAGCAGCCTGGGTTAGAACAGGCACCGCTGAAAAATGAAATCAGCAAGCGCTTGGCAAAGGGGCTGAACCCTCTGTGTTCGGGCAACGAGCCAGACTCTTGGGGTCAAGATGACACTCTGCCTGGGGGTCGGTTAGTCCATCACACTGGCTTACAGTGTCGTCCTCAGCAACAGCTGGTGCTGGCCCCTGCCAGAGACAGGCCATGTGGCCCTTGCCTCTCATCTAGCCTGGCGAGGTGGGTGAGATCAGATCTTTTATTGGACCAACGTCAGTTGGTGAGAGAGATTAAAATAATAAAATCTGCCCTCCCCCACCTTGTCTCGCTGATATCCCGGGGCCAACGCAGCTGCCATGCTGCAAACAACGGGTGATCTCTGATCTGGGCTGGCAGGTCCAGAGAGTCATAGAAGACTAGGGTTGGAAGGGACCTCAGGAGAGCATCAAGTCCAACCCGCTGATCAAAGCGGGACCAACCCCAATTAACTCGGCCCATCCAGGGCTTTGTCAAGCTGCCCCTTAAAAACCTGCCCCTGCTTCCCTGGGGAGACGATTCAAAGGCCCCAAGAGCTCCCACGGGCAGGCCAATCTTTCCTGCTAGTCAGACTAACTTTTCCTTTTCTTAGTTTCATCCTATTCTTCCCAGCTAGAGACCCTGAGCTCTCCTGGTGCACCCGCTGCACCCCCGAGTCCTGGACCTGTAATCCCGTCCTTCCCGCCCCCCCCGTCTAACATGCCCCCCTGTCCCCCATGCTGGGGGGAGGCGCCAGTGCCTGGAGCTGAAGGCAGGTGTCTGAATTCCTGTTCTTTGTCTCCCGAGGCCTGCGGCAGCGAGATGCTGGTGGCTGGTGGGTCCGGCAAGGCGTTGGCTCTGTTCCGGCACCCCGTCAGGTAAGCGCGCCACACTGCGCCCGCAGCTCCCTGGGGCTGCCGCACAGGCTGCTCGCTTCCGTTCGCCGGGGCGGGGATCTCGTGCTGACGGTGCTGGCTAGAGCCTCGGCTGGGCTGGTACCCTACTTTCCAGCCCTGCACCCCCCTCCCCACCCAGTCCTGCCCTCCCATCTCCCTGTAGCTCTGCTGATGGCCCACGAACCTGCCTTGCAGCCCCACTCCTGCTTCTCTAATGCTGGGCTCCCCCCACACAGCTGTACCCCTCTCTCCAGACCTGCAGCCCCCTGCTAGCCCAGTGCAGGATGCGCTGCCTCGCCCCGCCCCACATGCCCTTTCCCGATAGGAGGCGAAGGAACCTGTATGTCTCAATCTTGTCTTCCCCACAGACTCTTGTGGCCCCGATCCAAGTCCTTCGATTATCTGTACAGTGAGGGGGAGAAGCTGCTGGAGAACTTCCCCGTGCAGGCCACCATCTGCCTCTACGAGGCCTCGGACAGCGAGGAGGAGGAGGAGGAGGAAGGCTGGGGAGAGGAAGGGCAGGTGGAGGAGGAGGGACGGCAGGCAGGGGAGTCCGTGTTATGGCAGGAGGCAGCCTGCCATCTGGGGAGAGCTGGGGCCAGCCAGCCAATAAAGCTGCGTCTGAAATGAACCCACAGTGCCCACCGCATGGGCAAGACTTGGCTGTGGGGATAAATGCCACCCCCCTTCCCTGGTGCTGCCACTAAAAGAGCCTGCCGGAGACTTCGTCCCAAGGCGCTGGAAGCCCGGCCCTTGCCCTGCGACACTGGGTGAGTGGTGCGTGGGGAGGACGAGGGGTCAGAGGGGACTCGGAAGCATGTTCAGATCTCTTCATCAGGGAACGCAGTTCAGCAGGGGCCACAGGTGCTGCAGAACACCAGGCCAAGAGGGTCCTGCTGGAGGCGAGGGGGAGGAGGGAGCGCTGGGGGCAGCTGGGCTGAGCGTGCACCGTGGGGAGGACTCCTGCATTCCAGAGCACGCTGTCCCCGAGCACAGGGTGACCAGATGTCCCGATGTGATAGGGACAGGCCCAATATTTGGGGCTTTGTATTATACAGGCGCCCATCACCCCCAGCCCAATTTTTCACACTTGCTGCCTGGTCACCCTGCCCGAGCAAGGCTGCTACCTGAGGCTGATTTCTGCTTGCTGGGGCTGAGAAGTGGGGCTGGGCTGGGGGCAGAGGACAGCTTGCCCTCCTGCCTTGGCCCCTTTGGAAGCCGGGTGAAGGATCTCAAAGAAGAGCCCTGTACAGACAAAGCTGCAGGAGCTGGGCTCGGAGCCTGCTCCTCCCCACCCTGAGGGGGTGTCTTCCCCCCGTGGGGGGCCCTGGTGCCCGGCGGGAGCTCAGACACGGTCTTGGCGTTTTCGTCGGTGTGTTCTGGGGGCTAATTTATAGCTGGGGCTTGGCGAGGGAAATAAAGTGTGTGATGCTCTGACGTCGGGGCTCATGGTCAATGGCGCTTGGGAGTCTGGTGTCAGGAAATCGGCCCAGCCCGGGGCAGGGGGCCTGTGTGTGACGGGGGAAAGGGCTGGGGGTAGGGGGCTGAGCTGGGAGGGGCAGGGCAGGATCCTCACTGTGTCCAACAGAAGGTGGGGAGGAGGGGCCCCACAAGACAGAGGGACGTTGCCAGGTTAGCAGCCGCTCCATGGCTCTGGGGTCTCCCAGGTTTGACTGCAGTCCCTGGAGCCTGGCACAAGGCCATGGCCTCTCTGACCCACACCTCTGGCTGCAACAGGCGGGGGGCTGAGAGCCAGGCTGTGCGTGGGGCTAGGGTGGGGGAGCTGGCCAGGCCTCCAGTGCCAGCCTGTGTTCGGACTGGAGGCACCCTTCTCGTTGGCACTTGGGTGCAGGCGTCATCAGGCCCGGGCAGTGCAGCCCTGGGACTAATGGGGCTGAGGGAGGCTGCAGGGGGTGCCTAAAGCCTGTGCCCTCCAGCACATGCCCTGCCTTGCCATGTGGTCTGGCTCAGTGGCAGCCAGAGACCACTCAGCCTCATTTTACATCAAACTGCTCAAACACCTCCATCGAATGGCCGAATGCAGAACGGCCCAGCGTCAGCAGGGAGCCATGTCACTCTGGCCTCTTCTTCAGTGCCAAACTAGCGGCACTAATAGTGTGACAGAAGGTCTAGTGGTTACACATCTGCGCCGGGGATCGGGAGATCCGAGTGCTGGTCACGCTGCTAGGAGATGATCGTGTGCCAGGCTCCAGGGACAGCAGTCAAACCTTGGTGAGCCATGCTGAATTGACTGAGGGGTGAACATATTTACCTCTTAAGCACCCAAAGTCCCCATCTTCTCGGACCCATTCCTTGCTCTCACCTGCTCTTCTTTCAGCTGGCTGGGTTTTGTGGCTGAGCGAGCAGGCTTGCGGAGGGGGGGATGAGGTCACGTCTGCAGAGATGCCCAAGGCTCGTCCCATGCATGCTTTTGCAGCAGCTTAACTAAAGTGGCTGCAATGTGATCCCCTCCAGTTGAACTGGTGCAAGGGCTCTGCAGCCAAGCCCTGGGGAGGCGTGCTCTTATCCCAGAGTCAAAGTGCCCTCTTCTGAGTGTGCCGAAGTCAGTAGCGAATCAGGACAGGTGAACCAGGTGTCCATACGCAGCCTTCACTGAAATAACCAGAGGTGGGACTCAAAACTAGGGTGATGGTTCTGGTGCAAGTTCAGGTGTCAGCCCATCCCGAGTCACAGCTACGGCCTCTGTGGACGGAAATGTGCTTTTACAGACAGCCCTGCAGAGCCTGCTCTGAATATGAGCTCCTGGATCATCCAGGCCTTTGTAAATTCCAGCTGCAGAATCTTTAATTGTGTTGGTGCCAGGAGCCAGGAAGAACCTAGCTTGATGCTCAGATCCCTAAGTCTCTGGCTGCCAGAAGCAGTGACTGGCTGACAGGGGATGGATTACTTGATGATTCCCTGTTCTGTTCACTCTCTCTGAAGCATCTGGCACCAGCCACTGTCAGAAGACAGTACACTGGGCTAGCCGGACCATAGATCTGAGCCAGTATGGCCAGGATCATGTTCTTATAGGTGTTATTATTGATATAAGGGTCCCAGGTCTAACACACAGCCTCCAAACCAAACTCTATCCTGCCTGTAAACTGTAATGAAAACTCCAGAACCGCTAATCCAGTGGTTCTCCACCAGGGGTACACAGAGGTCTTCCAACGGGTACTTCAACTCATCTAGCTATTTGCCTGGTTTTACAACAGCCTACGTAAAAAGCACTAGCGAAGTCAGTACAAACTTCAATTTCATACAGACAAGGAGATGTTTATACGGCTCTATATACTACACTGAAATATAAACACAATATTGATATTCCAATTGATTTATTTTAATTATAGGGTAAAAATGTAAGCAATTTTTCAGTAATGGTGCTGTGACATCTGTATTTTTATGTCTGATTTTGTAAGTAAGTTGTTTTTAAGTGAGGTGAAACTGGGGGTGCGCAAGACAAATCAGACACCTGAAATGGTCCCGTAGTTTGGAAAGGTTGCTCTAATCCACATCCGTCCTCGTTGCTGTACTGTCAGGCCTTTCCTAAATGCGAGCAGCTACTGACACCTGGGGGACATCAGGAGTGTTGCAATTTAGGTGACATTTTCCTGCAGCGTTTGAGATTACGTGAACTCCTTGAGCTACTTTTTGCATTGGCAAAGCCCGTTTGAGTTCCCAGCCCTTTCCTCCTGTCAGTGAAGAGCATGGACCCCCCCTCCCAATTTGAGTCAGCAGAGGAAAAATGTTGATTTCTAGCTAAAAGGCAGCTTGTGTTCTCCAATATCGTGTGTCAATCACTGATACCCCAATTTATACAACACTTTGCTGTTGCCCTTCAAATCAATATTTTATAGCTACGATTGTGTACGTACAGTATCATCCCTCCTGTGCTAAAGGCCTTGCTTTGCATGTCAAAGAGAGAATCCCCCCAAATTTCCTCCACTCTCGTCTCCACCTAAAGTCTGAAAACCAAGCTAGGCCCTACGTGACTCCTATGCCATGGCTGTTTGTACAGCATTAGGAACATAGGCCTGGTAGGGTTGGCTTCTCTGAGGTACAAAAAACCAGGGCGCCTGGGATGTTCCAGAACCTCCCTCATGTGCTGGTTACAAGCCTTCTAATTTCCAGCCTAAATTTCTTTGTGGCCAGTTTCTCCTCATTCCCTCACGGGTGCTGTTGTAAGAGCCTTAGATAATAGATAGTGTAGAAGCTCAGCGCATCGTCATTGTGGTTTCCACTATTTATTAGCTGCACCCTGTGATGCCGCAACCAGCTGTTGCAGCTCCGAGCTGTTTGCCTCGAGCCCTTCGCTGTTGTTAGCTGCAGCACTGAGGATTCTGGGGTCCGCACCCCGCCGGCGGCAGGACGAGGCGCTGCCACCACCTGTCATCCCCTGGCCCAGCTCAGCATACCGATCCCGCGCCCGTTCTCCCCACGTGGCGATCGGCCGTGTCTGCTTGGACTGTCTGCGAGCTCGTCGGGGCAGCACCCGCCCCTTACGACGTGCGGGTCCAGCAGCCGGGACAACGGGGTGCTGGGCTCAGCCAGGGCCGTCACTGCACCACGGCAGGGTCCCAAGGGGGCCCGTCCCCATCAGCCCGGCAACGCGCTGGTGCCAGGGGAGCACCGGGGCTTAGCAGGCCTGGTGGAGCCGGGTCCCTGGGCTGGGGTGCCCAGGCAGCAGGTGTGGCAGACCGGGGTGGGGTGGTGGGCGCCTCTCTTAGACGGAGCCCCAGCTGCTGGGACTGGCCCCATGGCATCGGGGCATGGTCACCCTGGCACTGCAAACGCAGCCAGCCAGGCCCGCCCAGTGCCATGGGCCCAGACACTGCGGTGAGGGGCGCCCCAGACACGCAGCCAGGGCAGCCTCCCTCCCTCTGCGTCCTGGCATGACCCAGCCATTAGGACTACAACTCCCAGAGCACCCTGCGGCGCAGAGGCTCGCCGAGCCGGGACCGGGACGGCCCTTTCTTCAAAGGCGGCTCTGCGATTGGACACAGCAGGCGGCCAGGCCCGCCTCCGCCTATTATGATTGGCTATGGCCGGAGACGCGGGGGGGGATCTTTTCCCTCCCGTTGTGTGATAGGGTGGACTGGAGGGAGCGCTCACGCCTTAGCCGCTGTGTGATTGGACATCGCCGGCCGCCGGATCCGCCCCCCCGCCGCACTTTGATTGGACAGAGCGGGCTGCTCGGCCACGCCCCTTCTCCGCGGGTGGGCAGCGGTGGCTGCGGGCTTGGGCTGCGCCGGGCAGGCGGGAGCCGCGGCTCCGAGTGTGTGTGTGCGCGGGGCCGGAGCGGCGCGGCGGGCATGAGGTACCGGGCGGGGCGGGGCGGGGCGGGGCGGGGTGTGGGGGGGGGCAGGGGGCTGGAGGAGAGGAGGTGTGGGGAGGGAGGGCAGACGAAGGGGGAGGTACGGGGGGAGCAGGGGCAGGGGCAGGGGGCTGGGGCCAAGGGGGAGGGGCCGTGGGAGGGGGCAGTGGGGATGGGGGGTGCACTGAGGTGGCCGTATGGGAACGGGGCAGGGGCTGGAGGAGGAATGAGCTGGGGGGGTCCTGGGGCAGTGGAGGGGGGCAGGGAGGTGTGGAGCAGGGGGCTGTTTAGGAGATGCTGTGGGAGTGGGGGGCGTGTGCCAGAAGGGGGTGAGGGACAGTCCTGGGATGGGGCTGAGGGGGAGCGGGACATTGGGGCATTGGACACGGGGCTAGAGAGGAAGGGGGTTGAGTCCACCTTTGGGAATCAGGAGGGAGTGGGGGAAAGGGGTGGGGTGGGGTGGGGGAAAGGGAGCCTGGGTGGCAATGCTAGGAAGTGTGGCGTGATCAGTGGAGGAGCGCTACGCTCCGAGGAGCTGGGGAAGTATCAGTTAGGGGTGCGGGTGCTGTGGACGGGGGGAACGTGTGCCCACTGGGGCTCCTGTGGGATTCGTGACAGGGCTAGGGGGGCTGACAGTGGAGGGTGCATGGCTGGTATGTATCAGCTTGGACAGCTGTTTGCGAGCGTACCACTCCAAAGCTGGGGAGTTTTAGGGCTGGTTTGTGGGGATGAATCCTGGCCCCCTTGGAGGTTTGTGGCTTGGTTTGTAGGGATGACATCCTGGCCACCATGGGGCTTTGTGGTCTCTGGGAATCGGAGCTGGTGGAGTCTTTCCTCTGATGTGTTGATCTTGGCTTCGAAAACAAAAATAGTTCTCCGAACATGCAAAGCAGCTGGCATCCTTGGCGGTGTGACGACTGGCGATCCGGCAGCCTCCTGGCGTGCCAGCGGACGTCAGTAGTGTTACGGGATCCCGCAACCTGCTCCAGCGCTGGCAAGAGGATCAGGGGTTCTGGCTAACGGCTCTCTGCATGCATCCCTCCTTCCCCCGGCCCACGCACCCACGCAGAGTCTGCATGTATTGCTAGAGGCAGAGGACACCATATTCTACCAGCACCGGTTCCTCCTTCAGCATCATCGTTGGGCGGAGGGAGCCCGGGGGTTGCGAGGTCTGGAAGACACGAATGTGTGACTGCATCAGCATCAACATTCCCATTGCTGTATCCCTCACGCCTCCTCACCATTGCCATGGCAACCTCCTATTGATGGTGTATTTATAGAGGTGGAAAACACTGTTCGGTGAAGGAGGGAGGGGAACCGATCGGGTGGGCGTTGAAGCCCGGCTCTGGGTTTGGGTTCCTTAGCTTGTTCGTCATCCTTAGGCAGAAAAAATTAACTCTTCAGTGGCCTTTGAGGTGTATATTTCTTGTTCCAGACTCTGTGTTTTGTATGGGTGCCTGTAATGCTGCTGTGTTTAGAAATGTGAAATACATGTCTAGAATATAAATGCATATATATATGTGTGTGTTTCCTTTACTGATATGCTATGTCCATGTCAATCATGTATAACATAGGTGTGTGAATATTTAATTTCCTATCTACCAGTTTGTCTTTCTGTTGGACTAAATAGCCCTGCTCCTTCATGATGGGTATATACTCACCTTCCTTACATGACTGCCTCCCATCAACTAGCCCCTTGCAGGTGTAGTTCAAGTATTATCAGCTCTGCCTCAAGCTCAGAATTAAGTTTTAAAATTAAAACTCTTCCTAAAAATCATTCTCTCGTCACACAGACCCCTGCCCCCTAAAATGCATTGTCTTTGAAGAGGGCTTCTCAGGGAGACCATGTGGCCTAATGAACTAGGATTCCTGATCCCTGCTCTTGCCATTGACTTGTGTGAGGATAAGTTAAGGATTGCAGAGCACCAGGTCCCTTCTAAGTATTGCTGGTGGGCGATGAGGGTTTGTGTAGAACCTGCTCCTGTTGTCACATCCATATTTATTTCTTAATGAAAACTGAACATAAACAAAAATTAGCCAGAGCAAAGCAACTCTTGATTAGAGCTGATGCAGCTGATCTTGTTATAGTCCATAGAAGATCCAACTGGATGATTACAAGTCCTCAACCTGTGTCACTTCTATGGTTTAGACACTGAACTTTCCTGTATCGGGCTAACCAGAGCTTAGAAAAAATGTTCAGTGCTGAAAGCCTCTATATTGGTCCAGTCTGTCTGCCTAAAACCCCGGTGGTATGTGAGATAACAGACCGTAAAATCAGGTTATCTTGCTTTCTTCCTTCATCCCCACTTTAATTCCAGCATGCATTTTGCAGTCAATATGTCACAGACTGCTGGAGATGAATGCTTTAGGCCATTGAAATGTGCATTCCATATGTCTACAGACTTATTTTCTGTCTCTAGCCCTTCTTGATACAGCTTCTAAAATCATGTCAGAAATGTAGTAGGGTGTTGTCAGTGGATAGAAATGTTAGCAATAACCACAAAGAGGTGATGTGCAAAGAGAGCTCCTCCCTGTCCTATTGGGCTGAGAAACAACTGCTCTGTGCTGCTGGAAGGCTTAGGTTCCTGGGTTTTGAAGAGATGTGACATTTATTTCTAGCACTGGTGATTTAAAGTAACTGAAACTGGCACTGACCTCAGCTTAGCTGAGCTACTTAAAGTAGTGGTCTAGATCTGAGTACTGTAAATCCTGGCCCTCAGACTAGAGTAGCTTTTATTTCTTGTCCCCCCATCCAGTAAAAGTACATTTTGGTGAGAATCTTTTTACTTCTCTGGTTTGCAATGTCACTAGAGTCCCTGGATGGAATTGTGCCACAGAATGAGGGGTGAGTTCTCCTGTGCAGATCTGAGATGTGGGGGAGGGAAAGCTGGGGAGTTCTTCAAATGATGCACCATCGGTCTCCGCTGGGTAGCAGTAGAGCACAGTAGGACGGTGGTAGTATAGAGACTGAAGGATCCACTTGTCACTGGTGAATAAGAGATTTCTCCTGTGTGTGGAGGTAAACCGGACACTTCTACACTGGGTGATTTTATTGTTTGCAGCAAGCAAACCTTTCAGAAGAAGCATTGCCTTCCTGAGTTTACAGGCAGCTGTAGCGCGTCTCCTGTACGATTAGTTTTGCCACGTAGCATGAATGGAACTCGTCTCATTTTCAGTGCTGCTATTCAGTAGGCTGAGCAGCAGTGAAACAATCAACAGTTTGTGTCATTCTGCAGCTATGTGGAGAAGCTGTGAGCAGCAGAAGCGTCCCCGGGAACTGTTCAGGAAGAGGACGCAAAATTAAATACATTGGAGGCTGTTGAGGGGCATGGCTAGAGTAGCAGTAGCCGGGAGCTGGGGAAGGGGAGCGGAGCAGACTGCTCAATCCCTCTAAGCAGTGCATCCCCACACGCTTTCTAGGGGATACTATTACTACATTGCTATTACTGAGCTTGTGTCCAAGTAGCGTCCTGGGGCCCTGCTCTGTTACTCGGGCGCCGTACAAACTCAGAACGGATGGTCTCTGCCCCAAGTAGCTTACGTTCAGTGGGCAGGGCTCTCCAAGGGGAGTGGGGAGAGGGATATTTCCTCCTTCATCTGGTGGGTATGTTAACCTTAAAGCTAGGCAGATCAGCTTTGATCAGACCCTCCGGGTCATGCTCTGGCCTGGCTCTGGGCTCCTGGCCATCTGGCCCATCTTTCCTTTTGTGTACACGGTTCTGTATGCACCCACGTGTCCAAACTCTCTTCTTCGAGGTCCTCATCCTGTGAGGTGTTTGAGCAGCCTCAGTTCCTACTGACCCAGGGTGTTGAGGACACTCCGAGCAACCTCCACGAGAGAGGCTTTGCCAAAACGGCTGTTCTGGTCTAGCCATGCCCATAGAGACCTCTAGTGGAGACGCGGCAGAAAGAGCTCTTTTGCTGAAGTGGTTCGACCACGCTCCCAAACAACATAGGCCAGTGGTTCGCAAGCTTTTTGGCTCGAGGGCCACAAATATCGTTTCTACAACCCTGAAGGGCCACCAGTCTAGCAGCTCCTAAAACGTGTATTGACGTGTAATACAGCTGAGGACTACCGATCACTCTGTATTTAAAGCAAACAAACAAAGCACTGGTGTAGGTGTGACTGTCACTACGCACTGAAGCACGTGGCCTGGCAGCTAAGTCACAGTGGGTGGCCTGCTAAGTGCAGGCCAAACTGGAAGGCACTGGCTTTTAGAGTCCTGCCCCTCCTCAAGCATGGTAGGTCCTGGCTGCTCCACCAGCAGCAAACCCCCTCATCCCTGAGTGCAGCCAGATGGAAGGAGTTCAGCGAGGAGGCTGCCTCCTTCCTCGCTGATCTCCTGTTCCCCTGGCTGCAGCAGGGAAACTGCATGTGTCCAGTAGCCTCATGCGCTCCAACTAGGTCTCTAGGCAGTGGCTCCTTTCTGCAGCCAAGGGGATGGGAAATCCATGCTCCTCTCCTTCTGGCTCCAGCAGGGACCCCAGCACATAGGGACCCAGGAGGAGCGCTTTGCTGTGCTCCCTGCAACAGCCAAGGGGAGGGGAGCGCTGATTTCCCATCCCCTTGGCTGCAGTAAGGAGCCTGCACTGGTTTTGTAGCCTCGTGGCAACACACTCCGCCTGGGTCCTTAGGTGGCTGCTCCCTGTGCAGCCAGCAGAAGGGGAGTGGTGGGCCACTTTGAAAGACCCCATGGGTACTTTTGGCCCCCAGGCCATAGGTTGGGAACCACTGACATAAGCTATACAGGGAGAAGGACTCATGCTGGCATACGCACATCTACATGGAGGTTTTTGGCAGCACGGCTGTGCTGGTCGCGGTGTGGATTTTTCAGCATAGCTCTTCCAGCAAAACTTTGTAGTGTAGACCTGGCCCTAAGTCCTCCGTACACAGTGTGGGCTTAGCGTGGCTGGTGGAGCTTTCCTTACTAGGTGGGAGGTGCTGACCTTGCAGTGAAGGGTGGCTAGCGTTAGGGGCAGTGGATGTTGGACGTGGGCTGGCTGCGAACGAAAAGGTCTGCTGCAATGGGGAGAGGTAAAGCACTTTGCAGAGTCAGCATGTTCTGTGCCTCTCAGTCGTCAGCCTGAGGCTGGATGATATGAGGCTGCCCGTTAATGTGTGGGGACGGGGGCGTGCTACGTCTCTCTTGCAGGATGAAATGGAGAAGAAGGCATGGGGGTGGTTTTTCCACTCTCTTGTTGAAGGGCGTGTTGTTCCCTGAGAGCCGAAGATGCCCTGTGCTGACTGACAGGACTCCCGGAGGGCCTTGTGGCCTGCTTCTTGGGCATCCTGGGGTTATGCAGCGCCTCTGATATGCTCAGTCTTGGAGCTGTGGGATTTTGGGGCTGATCAGATGCTGCGTGGACATGTGGGTAGGGGGGCTGAAGGCGCATTGGATGAGCTGGCAATTGGATGAGCTGCCGTTCTGTGATGCAAGGTGTGTACCACAGGCGCCTGGAGGAGCTATTGGGTGGGTCATGTTTCTGATGGGGGGGGGTATATAGAGCTCAGCTGGGACCTGCAGCAGGCTGCCTGGGCCCCAGAAAAACCCAGCTTTTCACATGGATCAGTCCCTGCTTCTGGTGTGACCAAGGGCCTGCAGCTTTGAGCCCTCCATGACTCTCCCGTTTTCTTCCCAACAGGTAGGTGAGAGCCCTGAGTGTCTGAGAAAGGCAGCATGGCAAGTAAGTATTTTCCAGCAGGGCCTCAAGGGCTGGGAGGGGCAAGCATGGTCTTTCCACCCCTCCAGGAGAGAGCCGGGGAGAAGGGTCCTCCTGCACGTGGAGAGGGGGAAGGGCTCAGCCTCCTCTTTGGGAAGTGGGTGGGGAGCAGTCTCTTGTGCCTTGGGGTAGGAAATGGGGCAGTGTCCTGGCTTGGAGCAGAGGGTCGAGCCCGCCTTCTCCTCCTGCACATCTCTTCACTGTGTTTCCGGGCGGCAGAGTCAATGCCTGGTGTACAGCAGAGCAGCTGGTCCCTCTAGCATGCCTTTACCACACCCTGCGCTCACGTCCACCAGTGCGTCTTCAGTCGCACCGCCGTTTGGCTCAGCCTCGTTCGAAGCCAGGCAGGCTGCCGTACCGAGCCAGGCTGGGCACAGATCATCAGCATGGAGTCCTGCGCCTTTCTTCCCACCGTGCCCTGGTCACTGCCTCAGCCGCCTCCTGGGCTGCTTTCTACACTGCCCGTCTGGCAGCTGTTCCCTGTCTCAGCAGTGCTGCCCAGGCGGTGGCGCTCATTCGTGCACTGTGTTCACAACAGGCAGCGGCAATTTGACTTTGTTCTGCTCCAGTTGCTAGCATGGCTCAGAGGAGGATTTCCTGGGAGCATGGTGGGGCTGATCAGAGAGTGCGGTGGGCCTGGGTGACCCAGGCCCTGCAGTTGGTGTGCAGATGAACAGCCGAGTAACCCACTGCGATGGCCACTGCTCAGGCTTGCAAGCTGTGCTGTGAAGACATCCAGGGGCTAATAGTTCAGCATGAGAAAGCTGGGACAATGATAGCAGGGTAGAAAACTGGTTTGATCTTTAAAGAGCTGCACTGAATCCTCCCTACTCGTGCTTCCAGCAGCCGGAGGTGCTGCTGGCAGGCACAGGCTGCGGGTGCTGCTGTGGTGAGAACCTGGCTGGGAGATGCCAGGCATCTTGCTGGGATCTCAGGATCTGCTTGGGGAGTGCCAGGATCCAGACCTGAGAGCGGAGACAGCAGTCAAGCTGATCCAGCAGGAGGAGCCAGGGGACGAGGGCTGCTCCGTGCCAGGTACGCGGCTCTTTGATGATACGTTTCCTGCCAGTGGGGAGGCTGACTGCAGGTGCGGGGAGGGAGCTCTGCAGTCAGTGTTTTTAAAAGGCCCATGTCACCTCACACAAAGGCGGACATGCCTGCCCTGCCATTCCCCCCATCCTGGCTCCACCGCTGCCTGATCCCTCCCCGATAATTCCTCAGTTCTGGCCTCCCAGTCAGTAACCCTGCCCAGTGCCTTTCTGGCTGTATGAACTGCTGGTCCCTGTCCCCAGCTGCCACTGAGCAGCGCCACGTGCCTGCTCTGGGAGCTGGAGAAGCAAGGGGGGGAAAGGAAATAACCTGCAGCTTACGTCTACACGTGAGAACTTGGTTTCAGGAAGCTCCCTCTTGGCTGCGGTGGCCTGACATTTATGTGGCACTGCATCTGTTGGCCCCCGCGCCACAGCACCCAATTAGCATGCTGCGCTTATTTAGCCTCCATCACATGCCCTCCTGGCTGTTTAATGCATGAAAGACAGTCGCTGGCATATTTTGATAGCAAAGCGATGTACAGTTAGCACAGGCCATGGGAGCTGCTGGGATAATGACTGCGCAGCCTACCTGCTGTCAGGCACTGAATGCATTGAAAGAAATCTACTGGGGATATCAATTAACCTTCACCCTTATTACCCCCTGTGTCTGCAAACCTCCCATAACACCACTGTACTGAGGGACATCTTCAGAGGCACAAAGGATCCAGCTGTCGACCGTCTGCAGGGCTCACTGGTCTCTGTGCCATTGAAAATCTGTCCCCAATCCAGTTTGGAGGCAAGGCTTCTTCCTCTTTACCCCGTAGAAGCACATGCAGCCTCTGCTTTCACTGAGCTTGTCCCCCAATATCCATTTGAGTGACTCCAGGCTAACCTGCCAGCCTTCCCCCTCACTCTCTGACATCCCCTTGCTTACTCTTGCTGGGGCTGTCAGCACAGACGTGTCTCCGAGGCGCCTGCTTGCCAGTGATATGTAGCCTTTGTTAGTGCAGTTATACCAACTCCCTATCCCTTCCTTGCCCTGCGTTCCAACCAGGGGAGCAGTGATTCACTATCTCTGTCCTTGTAACAACTATGAATTCGAAGAGGTCCCTGGGGTCGCCAGTCCAAGGAGACCCTTTCTGGAAGGCACTGGCGTTTGAAATCAGGCTAGAACGATGACTTCCATTGCGTTCCTTGGTGAGCCAAGGAATGATCAAGCTTTTGCTTCCCTTATTGAAGCGCTTGCTTGTTTCTTTTCATTATAGAAGCACCATGGATGTCTCTGAGCAGGGCAGGTGGCCAGGCTGCACAGTGGTGGAAAGGCTGGCAAACCTGAGGGCCAGGAAAAGCAGGGCACAGGTTTGTAACTTCAGGAAACCCAGAGGGAGACTCTAAGGCGCTTGGAGCGAGGGTTCCAGTGCGAGGAGGAAATGAGATCCGCTTCTGAAGGACAGCATGGGTCGAGGGCAGAGGCTGCGGAGCTGGTGCCAGGCTGTTTCCAGAAAGAGAGGAGATGACTTGAGGATGCACAGCTTCCTTGTGAAACCTCCACCCATACACGAAGGCTCAAGAGAAGATGACAGCTGAAGCTGACTCAGCAATCGATTCATGCATCCTCTGCTCAGTACAACCCAACTAGGCTGGCTGCTGCTTCCTTTCCTGCTTCCTCCCAGCCATTCCCCATGAAGTTCCTTCGCAAAGACTGGAAAGATAGGAGAGCTGAGGCCCCAGCAAGTTGCACCTGGTGACTGTAAAATGCTCTCACTTGTTTTTGTAACTACCTTGCTCTGGTCTAGTAATGCAGCTAGCCAGCATCTTTGTCTAATAAAGCAGAGTCTGGGGAAAAGTCCATGTAATTCACATCCTTCTTTATTATCCATGTCGAACTGTCTCCAGTGACTCAGGAGTGTGAGTAGCTCAGGGTAGACTGCAAAGAACCAGGACACAAACCCCAAATTGCCTGCCAGTTCTAATCTTAGATTTCGCCAGCCAATTAGTAAGTGTCAACTCCTCAGGCACTATAACTTAACATGGAATCACAGACAGATCCCTGGCATGCTCCCATCTGCCTTGCCACCCGGGTGAGCATACCTTTGTGATAGATGGTCCCAAGAACCACAGCAGCATTCAGGTTACTCCCAGTTCCAAAGGACCAGACACTTACCGCACGTCAGTTGCACCTTAGATTTCACACTGAAGACACCACCTATAACCAATCCTATAATAAATTATCTAAAGATTTATTAAATAGAAAAGGAAATGAGCTATTTACAAGGTTAAAGCAGGTAAACATATATACACAAAGGAGTTACAAACTGAAATTTTAAAAGGTAGATGCTTCTCTAATAAGCAAGTTCGATATGCCCTTTAGAGCTAACCCAGGATAAGTCCTGGGGTTATTTTCTTATGGCTAGAAAATCTTGCCACCCAGAATCCAAGCAGCATAGAAATTGAGTTCTTTCTTGTTAGGGGTTTGTCTTCCTATCCCCCCATGTGCTCTGAGTTTTGTGAATTTAGCTGATGGGAGGAATCCACTTGCATGACTCATATTCATTGGGAGGGGAAGAGCAGAGCAACAAACATCTTTTGTTCTCCTCAGTGTTCCACAGTAGTCCATCTGGTGTTCATGGGGCCTTCCGTGTTGGCCAGGATGTAATATCTTCTGCTGGAGACGAGCACTGTACACTAGTTAATGGCTCTCTCCTGTCTGGCGATTTACAGTGTCACAGAAACTTACAATACAAATGCTTGAATATTACGTATCGCATCTGTGTCCCATATTGTAAGGTGAGATAAATGCAATTCACGAGCATTCAGTAAAGCCTAAATATGTTCTTAGTATTCCAATACCTGTTTTAACACTAACATACAAGTGAGCGGACTGCTTCCAGCTATGCGTTTGTCAGTGTTCAATTCAGACCCAGGGACCTTAGCGTTAGCCGCCCTCTGGCTCTGGTCTGCCAGCGTCACAATCCAGACAACAGCAGTTCGCTCCTCCATCACCTGAGCAAATGTTAATAAACCACAGGGCAAAGAGTAAATGCACAACCCATCAAGTGTATCCCATCACGAGTGAAAGATGTCACCTAGATGTCTCCAGAGTAGCATATGCCATAAAACCACTTGCCATGCCAGTGGAGAGTGGGAAAAATGAAGGTCACATGAAAACGTAAGGAGAAACCTGCTATCAACATAGCAATAAAGGATTCCTCGTATAAGACAAGGTAACATTTTTAGTTAACTGCTGACATGATCCTTCGTGCAAGTGCTGCCATCAGTGAGAAAACGTGTACGCAGAGCACTTATCTGGGCAAGTCGCAGGCTATGCTGATAAAAACAAAACTACTGCTCTGTGTGTAACCATTTGGTTGTGTGTAAGTGGCTTCAAGTCCTGCTGCCCTCTTACTGCACTGTGCACTGAGGACTTTGCCTTTGCTTTCAAGTGGATTTTGCAAACTGCGGATGCGACTGCAGATATAATTGCTGCAGTAGTCCCTGAGGAGTCACGGCAGGTAACCTACATGTGCACCTTGCCTTGGCTCCCAAATGTGCACTCTTCTGTGTTCAGGTCCCAGAGTTTGTACCATCTGGGAATGGGTTTCATGAATGGAGGCACTAGTTGCCATGCAGGATGATGCTGAATTGCCGGGGGGCTGGAGACCGTTCAGTGAGAGTAAGGTTCGCCTTTGTTCCCTCAGAACGGTTCTGAGTGTTTGGCCGTTCTCTTGGGCGCTCTGCCACTGTCTGTGTGTGTTTGCGTGCTCTTCCCATGATTCTCAGTGAGTATGACCCTGTCCTCTGAACACGTTCCGGCTTGTTGGGACAGAGCACAGGGGAGCTATCCTGATTATTTAAGTCCATGAAATCTCTCTGCCACCATGGCTGCCCTGGACACATGCCGCTGCATGGAATGCCATGCCATTGCAAGAGAATGAAACCAGCACCTGTGGGAGACTTCTCAGCCCCAACCTGGGACCCTAGGGACAACTAACTGTCCTGGGTAGATAGCTTCCACTCTGCTGCAGGGTGATGGGAGCTCTCCTCCTCATGGGCTGGTGCTTCTGTGTTGAGGCTAGTCCCATATCCACAGCACGGAAAATTACCCTCCTTTAGTGTGAAGTTACGCAGCCTCTGCTGCTCATCCCAGGTCCTGAGACGCGTGGTGTCCCCAGTCTCTGGCATGGTCTGGCCCCAAAATGGGGCTTCATCTGGGGAGCGTCGTTCTTCGTACTGCACAGATCCATTGGGGCCTGGGGGCACGAGCGTCGCAGCCAAAGCTGCGGGAGCTGCTAGTTTTGGTCTCTGGCTCTCCCTGGGTGCTGTCGGGACAGCTTCGCCGAGGCTCCAGCTGGAACGAACGGTTCCTGAGCTGAGCTTTTGTCCTAGCCTGTCTGGGAACTTGGCCTTGTCTCCCACAATCCCTCTGGGATCCAAGGGGGCCTTTTAGAATCTCCCACAAGCCCCTGCTTCAAGGGGGTGTGCTGGGAATGTGGGATGCAGCGGGGTGGGGAGGGACGCACTGCCGTGTTGGTGCTTGCACCGGCATCATTTCCTGCTGTATTTACTGCGGTGCAGACGCTGCCTATCCCACTGGCCTATAATGTGGCTGCAGCGTGGGCTGAGGCCGTGACCTAGAGAAGGATTCAAAGCCCCTCCTCTCCTTCCCTCCGACGTGGGCGCTTCTGAACCGAGAGTCGCTGCTCGTCATTTGGCAGGGCGGCAGTTGGATGCGTGGCGCTCTGGCTCTCCTGAGCAAGGCTTGTTTTGCTGGCCACACAGCGCCGCCCGGGGAGGGCTCAGACCGTCTGCGCCGGGAGTTCCCGTTCCTCCAGCCATGCCTCATCCCTGTGCACTGGGCCTGTCTCCTGTTACGGCTGTGAACGGAGCTGCCCCCTCGCAGCATCAGCTGTGCTCTGGTCCCCTGTCGCAATGGGTGCTTTGCCTGCATTCCAGCTGGTGGGTCCCAGGCTATCGAACCGAGTGCATGTGTTCTTGTAAGGAACCAGGGCCGCTGGTACTGGGTGGCTGGATCTGCCCAGACTGGGGGCCGTGCAGGTTTCATGTGCTGTGGTGTGGGATACTACAGCAGGACAGCCTCAGTGTGCAGGGAGCGACAGCGTGAAATCCACCCAAGGGCTGGGTTTGCACATGAACGCTATACCCCAGGTATGACTAAAATCCCCCAGGAGCTTGGCCGATGGGCCCGTGCCCCGGCCCCATCAGATGCTGTCAGTGCATGTGGCCTGGAGCCCCTCTGTGAAGGGCGCTGCATTGTGTGGGTTGGTTGTGGGCTGGGGTCTGATCCCCTCCCCTTCCAGCACTGGCTTTCCCTAGGGTGGAGGTATGGGGAGGAGGGGACAGGACAGACAACAGCCTCAAGGGTGTGAAGTTACAAACAGCCCGCTGTAGCAGCCAAACATCCCCCGTTTCCCCTCAGTCTTATCCTGCACGCCTGGGGCGGGGCCCCTCTTTGAAGCATTCAGGGCTGTTGAGAGAGGGTGGGGGGCTGTTATGTGGTTTTTGCATTCTGCTGTGGGGGGGGGGATTATTAAAGCTGTACTTGTGAATCTCTCTTGTCGTTGTCCTCCCTCAGTCCTGCCCAGCCCACGGTTCCCATCGAGCCCCATCACGCTGGCCCTGGTCCCGGGCAGCAGGAGAGCCCGTAAGTGGCTGCTCAGCTCCTGTTTTGCCCTCTCTCTGGCAGGACGTCGGGCCCTCCTAGCCAGCGGGACTGGGTGGGCCCTAGCACTGGGCTGTGTAGCAAAGCCAGTGGGTGCCTCCGCCATACCTGCTGGGTAGCTGAAGCTGCCATCTATGCAGTCACCTGTGCCCTGTGGCAGTGAGAGGCCACTGGCCAGCTCGTGGCCAGGCTGGGTGTGCGGGGGTCCTCAGCACCTCTCTGCATTGTGTGTTTCAGTGTTCCTGGGGGCCAAGAACGCCCACTCGGTTCTCAAACGCTTCCCCCGCGCCAACAGCTTCCTGGAGGAGTTCCGCCAGGGCACCATCGAGCGGGAGTGCATCGAGGAGATCTGCAGCTATGAGGAGGTCAAGGAGGTGTTTGAGAACAAGGAGAAAACGGTATGTGGGGGGAGAGGCTGTGGGTCCTGGGGCCCGAGGGCCTGGAATAACTTGAGCCCTGAGGTGGGGGTGGAGGAGATGGAGGGGAAAGAGCGCGGATTGCCCTGCCCAACAACTGGTTTGTTCCCTGGGTGTCAGCAGGAAACCTGAGCTTAGCTCTTTGTTACCCACCTCTTCCACTCCACACCACACCATCTTCCCCTCCAGCTGTCTCTGCCCTGTGAGCCGTAGGCTTGGCCAGGCATTGCTAGCACCGGCACCGTGTGCTCGTGGCACGCTCTCCCCGCAGCCTAACCTGGCCAGAGGGTGGTGCTCACACTGGGGCCCTCGGCCTCTCGTTGGACCCTTGCTGCTCTCGGGGAAGAGCCCAGAAACAGGTGCGCTGGGTCCCGCGATGCGTCAGGTGCTGGCTCCCTGGTTCGTGCCCCGTTGGAGGGAACCAGCGGGAGGTGGCAGAACAGGTCTGCCTCAGCCAAAGAGTGGAGGCTGGGCAGCTGAGAGAGCAGCCCTTCCTGGTGTCCCCCCGCCCTCCAGCCAAGGGGCGCTGCTCTGACACGAAGAGGCGCTCTGCTCCGACTCCCCTGACTGGGGCTGGGTTGTTTCTCTCTGCAGATGGAGTTCTGGAAGGGATATACTAACTCCGTCTACTCCGTCAAGGACCCTGGGCAGGGCACGGAGCGGTCGGATGCCATGTACGTGGTGGTGCCTCTCCTGGGCGTGGCTCTGCTCATAGTCATTGCCCTGTTCATCATCTGGAGGTGCCAACTGCAGAAGGCCACGCGCCACCGTCCCTCGTATGCCCAGAACCGCTACCTGGCCAGCCGAGCAGGCCGCAGCCTCCCCAGGGTCATGGTGTATCGAGAGACATCTCATAGCCAGGGGGAAGGCCAGTCCCAGCGCGAGCTGGGCAGCAGGGTGCCTGGAGACAGCCGAGCAGGGGGCAGCTCCCAGGTGGATGGCACTCTGTACCCGCCGGGGCACTCCGTCTCTGTCCTCTCCAGCCTGTCCAGTGCCACCCCTCCCCCTTCCTATGAGGAGGTGACCGGGCACCCAGAGAGCAGCAGCGGTGAGGAAACCAGCGTCTCCTATAATGACCCGCCGCCCAAATATGAAGAGATAGTGAGCACGGCCCCCACCTTGGGCAAATAGCGGCGCCAGCTCCCCGCGCCCGGACCCTCCTTCCGCTGTAATTCTCTCTCTCACTTTTACTAGACGATGCCATCACGGAAAAGCCTTACCTTCTTTGCTCACCAAAAATAACTGTCCCCAATGGGGGGGGAGGGGCACCAGAGTCCAGGCAGGTGTGCAGGGAAGAGCACCACCTGTGCAAGAAGGCACAAGCCCTGGAAATCACCCTCTTTTGCAGCCACAATCCAGCTTGCAGAGGCTCTGCGTGGAGAGAGATCTGCCCCCGAGAGGCACCCGGGCAGGTGACATTAAGCTCCTTGGTGCCCATGATCACTGGGGTGAAGGGATCTTCGAGCAGTGGCCCACTGGGAGTTCGTCTCCCTGAGGCCCAGCAAAGCCCCGTTTCTTTTTGTTGTGGGAAGAGCGGAGCAGCATGAATCAAATCTCCTGGGGGGCATGAGGCACTTTCTGCCCACTCCAAGCAGGCAGCTCTGTCCATGGGACAGTGGCACTAACAGAAGCGGAGAGGGGCGTTCCGTGGAGCACCAGGCTGGGAGCAGGGAGAATGGCCCCGCCAGCCCTTTCCCATAAGTGCCATAACAGCTGGAGAGGAGTGGCAGATTGTCACTGGCCCCGCGGAGGGGTTCTCGCTGGTGTGTTCAATCCAAAAAATAGGTGTAGTGTTGTCCTGTGTCTGAAACATCTGCACTGCTGCCTCAGCACCCACCTCAGCCCCGCTGCATATGCACACACTGTCCCTGGCACCCACGGAGCTGAGATGCCCATAGACATGGGGCCAGCGATCAGACAGACAGGCCCTTTAAAGTGTTTCTTTCAACACCCGTCAGTCGAGCCAATGATGGTTTGTGCCACAGCAATTGTGTTCCTGCGTCTGGATGAGGTCCTGGTTTTCCCTGCATCTGGATTGTGGGCCCTTTGTTCTGGGCGAGGGCAGGGATCACTGCTCACTTGTTTAGCACTGACATTTGATTTTGCCTTTGGAAGATTTCCTTTGCCTTGGTGTCTTGCCAGGTGTGTGTGTGAATGTCAAACACTTGAGATCCCTGCACAGCTTTGTAAGGGGGTGAAATGAATCCACTCGCTAGCTCTGTTCCCTGAAACAATGAGTCAGATGCAGTTTATATACGTCTCCTCCCTCTTCTCTGCTCATTCTGCCCATCTGTGTTCTGCATCACTGGGCTATTTGGAGAGAAGAGGCTGCTGCCAGGGAGGTGATTTGTGATCCTGTATCTTTTTTCCAAAGGGGAATATCCCAGTGGTAAGCTCCTGTGTAGAGAATGTCCCTAGATGTGTGTATCTGGGGTTTGTGTCTCTGTGATTACTGCTTTTTGTATCATGCCTATTCTAGTGAGCGGTCCTTCTGTAGCACTTGGGGACAAGGGTGTTGAGCTGGGATTGTCCTTTTATGCCTGTTTCTGTGTGGCTGAGGAGGGCGGGCGGGTAATCTGTCCTTTTGCCCTGCATGATGCCAAATCAAAGATTGGTCCTGGCAGAGTTTTAAGGTTCTTCCCTTTCTTTACATGTGGGGATGCCCCTTCCCTCTCGACTAGGGGTGCTGGAACAGTTTTTATAGTGGGGGTGCTGAGAGCCATTGAAACAAACTGGAAACCCTATATGTAATGGAATTCACTTCAAGCCAGGGGGTGCAGTAGAACTCCTAGTTCCAGCACCAATGCCCTTGATCCTTCCCCATCCTCCCCCTGAAACCTCTGCCGGTGCCTGTCCCATAACTTGGATGCTGTTATTCCATCCCTTGTCCCACCAGGCTCCAGCGTCCTCTGCTAGTGCGGTCTGCGAACCATCTGCAGAAAGGGAAGTGTAGAACTACACGCTCATCCCTGCCGTCCTGCAACCCCTGCCTGCCAGCTTTGCTTCTGCAGGACGATCAGCTCTGCAAGGGGAGGGCGTGAGACAGGCCTCCTCAAGGCCCACAGCATGGTCTGCACTGAGGCTATTGTACAGAGCCTGCCAAGGCAAAGGGGAAACTTTGGGACTCTGTGAGCTCAAGGCAAGTTGACTTGGGACTGTAGGGCCTGGTGCCCTTTCCAGGGTCAGGCAAGCACAGCTGATTTCAATGTCTTCTGCTGCCCCTTGCATTCGGGGTCTCACTTAGCTGGCAGAGCAGACCGAGAGGAGGTAGGAGAAACATGAGGGAGGGCAGAGGAGGGAGAAAAAGGGAGAGGGGAATTGTGAATGAACATGCCCTTGGGAAGAAAAGTGAGGGAAGGACAAACTCAATGTCGGCCAGCCCACAGTGCTGAGAAAGTCCTGAGTCGCTCAGCCGCTGTGATTAGCCACCTGAACTATATTGCCCTCAGCAAAGATGCTTTGTAATGTTTCTGTTAAACAGGAAGCACAGTGCGGGGAGTTGGCGAGGGGCTGGTGGATTCTTCCCCCGCCCCAACATCTCCCGAGGCTGGGGTTGGCCATGTGGGTAGGAGGCATTTTCTGTATGGTGCGTGTTTGATACAAGCCGCTACCTCTCTTCATAAATGTGACTACGCGGAAGATCCCATGTTCACAGCACCCTGTGCGTTATATGCAACCAAGTGGTCAAATTGCCACTTTTCCCTGTAAGTTTTGGGGATGGTCACAGGTAACTGTAAAGAGCTGTATGAAACGTCACAAACGTTCATGTAGTGGGGAGACTGTGGTTAAGGCACAAGACCCACAGCTTGAAGATCCGAATTCTGTTCCTGGGCTGGGCACTGATGCACTCTGTGACCTTGGGATGCTTACCCTCTCTCTGCTTGTTTCCTCATCCATAGGAACAATACCTCCCAGGGGTGTTGTGAGGCTAAATTCATCGCATGTAAAGTGCTTTGAGGTCCTTGGATTGAGGAAAAAAGGATCCAGTGCAGAATAAATGGGCAGAGTGTAGGAAAGTTTCCTATAAGGTTCTTCAGTTGCTCCTGAGCTCCCTCTGTCTGCAGAGGGCAGCGTAGTGAGATTTCCCTCTTCTCCTTAGGGGTTTGAGTGCTTTGGTGCATGGACATGGGGTTTCCCTAAGGGCTGTGTTGAATGTCAGGCTCTAGGACTAACAATTTAAAACCAGAACACGCTGTCAGACCCTCTACAGATGCAGCTCACACTCCCTGTCCCAGCTTCCATCAGATACAGTGGAGCTCACAAGCCCAGGCTGCTCCCTCCTGTCCGTTGTTGGGCCCATTTCAGAATGCCTGGAGTATGCAGAAATTGAGGGTGTGGGCAGGTTTTGCTCAAGCCTGGATCTCTGAATTTTGTCAGCAGTATTTTTTTTTAAAGAGACTGTGTCAGACCCAGTGATCGTGTTTGGCTTTTGAAATATCTTTTTTGTGTGTGTGCAAAATATCTGTTTTTAGCCACTGGCTTTTTATTGGGGCTGGAGCACTAGTTACAGAGAGCAGCTTAATTAAACTGTGGACCAAATTCCCTGCTCTTAAGAGGGCACAATTCCATTGTCATATACCAGCAGTGAATTTGACTGTGACTCACACCACCTTTGTTATTGTTTCCTGTGGGCTTTTTCACCTCACTCCAAATTCTTTCCTTCTCTTCAGAAATCAGAAGCACAATGAGGACAGTAAAAATCAAAGAGAAACCCCAGCAACGGAAAGGTTTAATGACATCAACAAAAACAGTTTAGCCAAAAGCTCCCCAGACTCTTTAAATCTCTCCTGCAACCCTGTCTATCTAAAGGCTGCAACCTTGTGCTAAGGCAGAAGAGCCAGAAGGTGAAACTGACCATGATCAAAAAGTGACCCAGGGCAGCATGGGCATAAAGCGTACCCAGTACAGAAATGGGGTAAAGTGAGCTCTGTGTGCTTTTAAGAACCCAGAGAGTTGCTAGTAATACAGGCCAGGCTAATTCTGCTTGGCAGGGTCTGAGATTTAACTTGATGATGTCCACTTTTTCCAAGCTGCTTTGGAAGCTGCTACTTTCTGGAGGGGAAATGGGTTATTGGTGACGTCTGTGGAGTTGCACCGTGCACTTATGCCCTTACTGGTGCCAGGGCCCACCGCTCACACTTGGGATAGACACGAAGGGAATTGCTGAAGGGAAGAAACTGCATGTGCTCCTGTTGCATGTCATCTTGGAAAGCAATCCAGTTGTTTCTCGGGGTGCACCTCCAACTGGTTCCTTTAACAACCTTGCTGGTGAGTTCCTCATTGCAAGGAGCTTTGTTTAGCAAGGGGGGGCTCTTGCTTTCTCCCACGTGTCTCCTCCCCTTGTTCTCATTGGGAGCCTCCGATGTGGTGGTCTCACTGTGCTAGTATTGAAATGTCCAGCACTGCCATCCCTGTATTGTTATTTGAGCACAAATCTCCCCCCATGAGCCCCTGAAAGGACATTTCAGCCGGGTCGGACAGTCCCGTCACTTCATACACCTCTCAAGTGTCCCGGGTTTGCCTGTGGCCCAAGCACACCCTGTGTTGTTCTCACTCCTTAGTGCTGGGAAATGTCGGAGTAGAAATGTGGACTCAGGAAATGGAGGGTTATTGAAAACATTACTTCTGTTCCAGGTGCCACACTTGCATCGTTTGCAGCTGCCTGCACTGCTATTTGTTGTGTCCCTCTCCTTCTGGGTCTGTGTTCCACACCTGGGCCTTAGCACGCTGAGAGGTATATATGATCTATAGCCGTGTCAGGATCCCAGTGGAGCCTGAAAAGGAACAGAGGGAGATAGATGGAAATTTCTTCCTCTCTCTCTCTCTGTGTAATGTTCACAGTAATTAATCCTGCAGTTTGTATTCTGTAAGACTTGGTATATTTCTGTGCCAAAATATTATTTATTAAAAAAAACCCACTGTCGAAATTGTTCAATGTGACTTTTCTTGTAACTGAACTAACCTTTTGGCGTCCAGTTATTCTGGAAGATCTGCTCCTGTTTAGGATGGAGGAGAATCTCTCTGTGGGCCCAGGTCAGCCTTGCACTTTGTGTAGTCACATCAGTGCAAAGTGAAGCACTGCGCACGCACAAGGATACCATTCTCATCCCTGTTGTACCTTGCATAGCTGTTTACACTTGTACAAGGGCTCTGGATGCGCTGGGCCCAGTGCATTGACTAGCCTTCTAACTTGGATGAAGGTGGCCAGCAAGATTAAACTCAGCTTGGAAGGAAGGCCTGAGAACTCTGCACGCCGGGCTAAGGCTGGCATTATGCTTCTTGAAAGATAAGGCATGGCCTGAAATTCATCTCGGGTCCTAGAATGCTAGGCTGGAAACACGGGGCGTATTGTCTCCAGGTTAAAGTACAGCACTGCTCTGTTCTGGACTGCGCTGCTGACTCATGCTGGGACCTCTAGCTGGGTTCCGCCTCTCTGTAAAATGGGAATAATTCCTGCTTCACAGACATTGTGAAGAGGAGATGTTGTGATACTTATAAAGCAACTGGAGAGCCTTGTCTGGACGGCAACATATGCTGTTCTGGTTTCTGCCTCAGCAGTGTCCCCGCACGGTGATCGGCTGGCTCGCTGACCAGCCCCTAGAGCCTTCCCATTGGCACAATGCAGCAGGGATGAAAACGAGAAGAGGTGGTGTTCGTGGATGCCACGCTTGGTACCGTTCAGTGCGTGGAACGATATGCAGTCCTTGCCGCACGGCGCTTCCATTTATGTACAGACTGCTGCTAACCAACGGGGCTCAAGGCGTTCCTTGGGTAACAGTGCTCAGCTGCAGATAAAGCCATGAAGTGGACAGCTGCCATGAGTTTTCAAGCAGTGTCCCAGGCTAAGATTGATTAAATGTTTGCAGTGGTGATGTGGGGTGAGATTTCCACAGGGTCTGTAAGGGATTTAGGCACATTAAGTCCCGCTGGGACGTATGCTCCCAAGTTGCATAGGCATCTTTGAAACTCTCCCCCCTAAACAGCAGGACGGAGGTAGCTGGGGGTTATTTTAAGTCCTTTCATGACCAGAATCTATGGCCAGGAATTGGATCTCCAGCCCATGGCTCCAGGAAGAGGATGTAGAGCTCCATTGTCTCATAGTGCTTAGCAGGCAGTCACCGACAGATTGTTGGGGTGCTGATGGTGGGTCCGTTTTATTTTCTGACATTTATAAAACTTTCCACCTCTTGCTGCGGCTCCTGGAGGCATTTACAGGAAAGAGATTGTTCAAGGGACTCCGTCAGGCCAGCTTAGGCCTGGCACGTAGGTTTTTGTTTGGATTTAAACTTTTCCCTGTGATGTCTGTAGCCCACATAAGGATAAGACCCTGCGAGGGCGTCACAAAGTAAAACTGGCTGGAGATGTGCCAGGGAAATCGACCAGTGTTCATTGCAGAAAGTAAACAATCCGCACCAATCGGGGCAAAGGAAATTCAGGGGTAATATGCTTTAGTTCCCTGCTCTACACCAGTGTTTCCCAACCGGTGTGCTGCGACATAGGGTGCCGGCAGGCCTGAGCGGGTGTGCCAGGGAATTTTTTGAACAGCTACTTAAACAGTTCTGAATTGGCTCGTGAATATTCATGAGTTCAGTTGGAGACTATCTGGTGGCGTGCCTCAAAATAATTAAAGGTATCAAGGCGTGCCATGGCCGAGGGACGTTCGGGAGCCACAGCTCTACACTGCCATTGATAAGAGGTGCTCAGCATCTCGGACAGCACAATCACGTTTTTAAAAAAAATGTTTTAACCTGACCGTCCCCCCCTTTTTAATAACAAAATCGCAATGTTGCTGAGAAGGATTTTCACTAGATGGCAGCTAGCTTGTGGAGTGGAGGGGGGGGGGAGAGATTAACAGCAGTGCTTCTCAGTACTATTGCTATGATACATAGCAGACAGCTGAAAGGCTAGCCCTAGCACAACCCCAGAAAGTGCTTCCCTCTCACACTGCCGCCCCTCTAGCAAACACACTGTCCTGTCTATGTGGAGACAGAGTTCCAGAGCTGAGGTCCTCCATTGTCATTGTCAGCAGGAACACAGGGCTATCTGGGTGGAGCAGGCAGGGAGAGGCAGTTTTATGGGTAGCCAGGCTTTTGTAGATGGAAAATGCCTGAAAATGTCACATGGGATTATAACTTCAGATGGGGAGAACACAACAGGAGCAGCGGATTTCTTAACAATCCTGTTTTCATGCTAATAGTTAGACTGGAAGCTCCTTGGGACAGGAACTGTCTTTTTGTTCTGTTTGTACAGTGCCTAGCGCAATGGTGAGCTGGTCCGCGACTGGAGCTTTTAAGCAGGATGGTAATACAGCTAATAACTTCCTTACAAAGAATTGAAAGAGGTCCCCTAGGAATGACAGAGGAGCATTGTCTTAGAGCCCTTACGGGAGGGAGAAGGATCTAGTGGTTAAAGCACAGCACTGGCATCAGGATTTGATTTCTATTCCTGGCTTTGCCTTGGTGAAGTGACCTTAGATAAATCACTGCACCTCCTCTGTCAGGTGGCAGTTATTTGTCTCTCACTGACAGGCTAAAGTCATTAGTGTTTGTAAAATGCTTCGCAATCCTCAGATGCAAAGTAGCATAGAAAAGCAAAATATTGCACAGCCCTGAAGAGTTAGCTGTTTGCAGGGTCAGGTCCTGGGCTGTATGAAACTCACCAGACAGGAGAGTGGAGGAGAAATGCTGAACATATTGTGTATGCAAGAAGATAAGTGGATTTCTAACTCCCCCAGACAAGCCGACAGGTGCTAATTAGCCACCTGCCATGTCTCATTAACAGGCCCTTCTGTCTCTTTAAAAGAATGAAGGACAGCTGCCTCCTTCAGCCAATCCCACAGTTTTCCTGGAGCCTAACCCACCAAAATGGGAGGGATCAGGCCCTTGAGGCTTGACATCACCATCCAGCTGATTAGAAGGGGCCGGAAGAAGAGTTGTTTACAGGTTAGTAAGTTTCATTAAAAAATGGGAAATAATGCAAAAATAGCAGGAAAGTAGGGAGCTGAAAGGAGGACAAAGTTGGCTAAAGCAAAGAGGGGCGGGTGGGTTTGTGGCTTTAGAGGTGGTGCATAATGTAGCAAAGTTTAGTTTCCTTTCTAGAGGAATTCATGGATTGGCATGGGCTAACTTTTGTGACTGATTCCAGCTTCTCTCTCTTCCCAGCTGCGTGCAGCAACACAAGGACACCAGGCTCCTGGCTTAGTCAATTTGCTTGACTTTATCCCAGGCATTTATGTGTGCCTGGGACTTGCAGGGAGCCGTGTGTCTATAGGGCTGCCGTGTGTCCCAGGGACAGGATCAGTCGTGGTGGGACTGGTGGGGCAGGGGCAGTGGGCTGAAAAGTGAACTGGAAAGGAGCCTGTCTCCTGACTGGCGTTTTGGCTCTTGATTTCAGCACAAATCTGGTGCTGTTTATTCTGGTCTGGTTTCCCCCCCAACTGGGGCTGCATTATCGTTTTCTTTAGGGAAAATTAAACAAGATCTGTCTCTTTAAAGTGCGGGTTTGTATTCTACTATTCAAGGTATTTACACATGCCAGCCCCACAAGTCAAAGCCTTCCCTCTTTTCCCTAATGGCTGGAGCTCAGCTTTCGCTGTCTGCAGTCTAACAAGGCCCCCTCTTGTGGGTGTAAGCATAGCTCATTCTCTGCTCTGCCTCCGTGCTATTGCTATGTATGTGGCACACCTCCTTGCACCCAGAGCCCACCTGCCTTTCATTCCTTGCCTCCATGCTGCGCTGCCCCCATCTGCTCAGAACCTACCATCGATACAGCCCCCCACCCCATCATCCCCCATCTTCCTCACTTCAGGCCAGAGTTCAGCCCTCCTGGCCTCACCTCTGCTCCTCTTGGGGTTTTTCACCTTCCCCAGGCCTGGGCAGCAGTGGGGTCACCTTTCCCACTTCCCAGCAGGGGAGTCCCAGCTGCCCAGAGCTGACAGCCATTTCTAGGTAAAATTAAACCTCCGTCATGATCTCCCGATAGAACTCTGTTTTACTTAAAAATCACCTCTCTGGTGATAAATCCACAAGAGCTGGTGTGTCTGCCCACCGCCACAATTCACGGCTGGTTGAGAGGCAGTGCTGGGCACAAAATGCTGGCCGACTTTTACCCAGAGAGTAAAGCACGTGACGTCTTCCTGCTACAGGGAGCCAGAAGTGACCTTGATTTTAGCATCCGCTCCAAAGAATGGACCCTTTGGTAATGCAGCGTCCCCTTCTCAGGGCCTAGCACAGTCCGCGTTGGATCCGGTTTGGGGTGTGTGGATCTGCAATGCCTCTCAGTCCTGAATTGTAGCACCCACCCTCATCCTAGCTCTATGTACCTTGCTCTGCCTATCCAGCCTGGTTCCAAACCTCCAGCACCCCTCACTTCTTCGTCCTGGGGCTTCCCACGTAGCTTTGCCACTGCCCGTCTGCCCTTGCCCTGCGTTCCAGCATTGGGCATTGCCTCAGTGCTGTGTCCTCTCTTTACAGTAAGTTGACCCCCCTGCTGCTAGGGACGACATTGAGGCCAACAAAGTCCCTTCCACATGTGACTTGACTAGGCTTAGACCTGTCTTCAGAGGGGAACGGCGGATGTTCCACAGGGTCCTTAACGCACAGCCCAGTTAAACCCACATCAGCACGTGTGGGGTCACGTTAGCTGGCCAAGTTTCTCATGCAATAGAGGCGGGTGCTGGTGGTTCCTTCCAGGCCCGGGGCTCCTGAGCGCCCCCCTCAGGGAGGGTTGGCGAGTCAGACGTGCTCTGACTTCTGCTGCCTAAAATGTGACATGCAAGCCAACGTGGAGAGAGACAGCCTCAGCCCTCCTGTTCGGCGGGTCTGACGGGCGCACGCTGCCAGGAAAGCCTTAAAGAGTTCGTTTTGTTTAAAGAGGGAGATCCACCTGCTTGAGGTGTGGGGCAGGCGGTAGCTGGGATGGCTGAGAAGAGGGATCGAGCTGAGCTGTAAATCTGATCTGGATTCTCTGTCTCCTCTCTCTCTCCTTTTCTCCAAGTGGAAATAGCCCTTACCGCTGCCCTGCTTCTCAGTCCTTCCCTCGTCTCCCGCCAGCTGCTGCTGAACCCATGAAGAGAACAAAACCTGGGGGAGGCTTTTGGGGGGAAAAACCAGGCTGCATGTTTTCTTCCCTGCTAAAATCCTCCCTGGATGTCAACGCCTTCAGTGAGGACGCCAGGCTCCTATCCAATGCCTTGCATCCAGAGATCCCAAAGAGCTTTACAAAGGGCGGGAGGGGGTCACTGTCATCATCCCCATATTATAGGAGTGGAAACTGTGGCCCGGGGAGGGGAAGTGACTTGCCGAAGGCCACTCCGGCAAAGCTGGGACTAGAGCCCAGATCTACTGAATCCTGGTCCAGTGCTCTGTCCATTAAGTCATGCTGCCTCCCCTGTGGTTGTGAGCTGGGGAGCCCAAATTCTCTTGTGTTTTTTTCCCCTCCACTCCTGCCGTGGAGAGGGATTATTGCAGCACAAACGCACACCAATTTGGTGTTCTCTCCACGGTGCAGATTGGGAAATGGGGGCGACTGTGACTTATCCCAAGTCAGTGGCAGAGCTGGGCCTGGTTCTCAAAGGTGCTGTTCTCCCCCTCTTTTCAGCCGCATGGACAGCATCTCCCTCTGCCGCTGTTCCGGCTGCTCCCAGCCACTGCACCTTGTTTCACTAGGCTTCTAGCTTCAAAAGAGCAGCTGCTGGAGAGCCTGTTGCTAGGGCCCTGGGACCCATTTGATGGTGGTGATTTTTTTTTCTTCTATGGAAAAGGAATTGAGCTGTTCAAAATAAATGCAGAACAAAACTCCCTTGGCTGCAGAAACATGCTCCTTGAATCCTTCCTGTGGTGGTCTCTGTGCTCTCTATTCCCGGAGCGGCTTCCTCTTGTCTGTCGTCTTCGTTTTGTTAATCTTTGGGGCAGGGCCCAATGATTCCTCCCTCCTCCCCCCTACTGTTCTTCATTAAGCATGTTTGTCACAGTAATGCCAGGTTCTTACCCCTGTACTTCCCCACGTCTAGGGTGACCAGATGACCTGATTTTATAGGACAGCCCCGATATTTGGGGATTTGTCTTATAGGTGCCTATTACCCCTCCCACCCCCTGTCCTGATTTTTCACACTTGCAATCTGGTCACCTACCCACGTCTAGTCATGACCCTCTTGTCATGCTGGGTGCTGCTGTCTGACCAGTGGCTGGTGGCAGAGGGGTGTGACGTCCTTGCCTCGTTGTGCTCAGTGGCAGAACCTGCCTTGGAAGCTTGGTGAAGGGACAGAACTGTCCCAACAGGGTAACCATGTTGGGTAACACTGGGCTGGACTTGGCTTGATTTCTGTTGGTTGGTAACTGCTCAACTGTGCTTTCTAAGCTCGCCAGGTGCCTCTAAAGTGGGAGATTGACACTGATGGACCGCTTGGTTTTTTAAAGCCCTGGTTGTAGTCCCTGGTTCCTTTTGGGACCATCTCCTTGACGCTTGTCCTAACAAGCATCTTTGTTCAAACACAACCCATCTGTTAGGATGCTCACTGTTACACCTTTGCACTCTCATGCTTTTGTCTGGGTGGGCATTTCGCTGCCCTGCCCACCACAGATTTCCCTCTAGCTCATCTCTCCTGGCTCTTAAGCAGCAAAATGGCCACACCTATGCTATGTACTGCACCTTTATGTTGTGAAAAGCTCCTCCTCTTGAAGAGATGCTGGCTGTTTTCTTCTTAAAGTCACACTAGGGCTGCTCAGAAAACAAGACTTTGGCCTGCAAAAAATTGAGATGAAAATGGCAGTGGGGAAAAGGGAGGAAAATTCCCTCAAATTTCCCTGAAAGAAATGAGTTTGGGTTTTTTGGACAAACTTGAAATTTTTTTGTGGAAAGAACATAGTTTTGATAAATTCTGTTTAACTGAAAACTGTTTTCCTTCAAAAAACAGTTTTGATGAAAAATGGATTGCCTGTACCATGTATACTGTGCTCTTTCCCACAGACCCTTTCCTTTTTGTTCTTCTTACTCATTTCCTTGCTGTAAAATAAGTCATTTACTGCTGAAAGTATTTTCAGCATGCATGTGCTCTTGGCATATGGAGAAATGGGAGAGAAAACACTTTCCCTCCTCTCCCCACTTCCCACAGGAATGTCCTATTTTAATCTGTCAGAATCTATTCCCCCTCCTCCCACCAGCTATACTTCTTAGGATGTGCAGTTCCTTGGCTTTTAAAATCTAGCGTCTGTTTTATATTGATTACCTCTGCCACTGACCTGCTGGGTGACCTTGGGCAGGTCACTGCACTTCTGTGCCTCCATTTCCCCAGTATCACTTCCCCATTTCACAGGTGAAATGCTTTGAGATCTAGTGATGAAAAGCATTTTGAGAGTTGGGGGGGCTGATTAGTTTTGCATCTTAAATTGTGCCCACCTTGGCAAGGGGTGAGACTGTTGGTTTTGATGATCGCTCTTTCAGTGGGGGGTGGACTTTTTTTTTTTTTAATTGTGTGACATCACAGGCTGCTGGAGTGAGGCTGGGAATGAAATGACAATGTGGCCGTTTCGGGGCCTGGAGATGAACCGAGCCCACTGTGACCTGAGCTTCATGGAGGCCATCAGCCAGCGGATGCAGGTGCCCAACAGGCTGAAGATGGTGGATGAGTCCAGCCCACTGGAGGAGGCGAGAAAAGCTGAGGAGTTTCCCCCTTCCTTCCGGATGCACATCCCTGATAGGCTGTCGCTGGCAGGTGATGCGATGGGCTGGCTCTGACCGGACATGGACTAGCCCATAGCGTAGAATGCAATGAACTCTGGGTAGCATCCCCTGTCAGCTGGTCCCAACGCGCTTTGCAGAGAAAGTGGGGATGGAGGGTTTGTTTCCAAGAATTGCATCAGCTGCTGCTGTGTGAGAGGAGAGAAGAAGCAATGCAGGGGCTGCAGCGGCGAGGAGGCAAAAGATCCGTGTCCTCCTGCGGCAGGAGGGAGGTGTGGGGAAGAATGTTAAAATGCTTGGGGGGGGGGGGGGGCCCGGGGGGGGGAAGCAAGTGGGAAGTGATGTTAATCACAAACAAGACCGAGTGTGGAGCAAAGATGTGGGAGAAGGTGGCTGTGACGTATGGAGGTTTAGCTGGAACAGTGTGAGTCCATGGAGAATTTTGAAAGCCACATGGGGGATTTTGGCTTAGGGCCGGAGATGGTGATGGGGGTAACGTAGCTTTCTGGAGTGACAGAGTGGTCCAGCTGCAGCATTCTGGATCTTAGACAGCAGGAACCCAAGAAAGACTGAATCAGCCTAGATGAAAGAGAAGTGCTGGCGAGATGAAAAATGGTTCAAGAGGGCCAGGGCGAGGGTGGGTTCTGGCCGTGCCTATAGAGCTGGTGACAAGGCAGGTCTAACAGAGGCAGGTTTTCAGCTGAGGAATGGGTGAGAGTAACAATGTTTTGGGGTCAAGGCTTGCTCAGTGTGTGGGGGGCAGAGGGGTTGAGGTGGGGTGCCATTCAGCCGAGGTCAGGGAGAGGGCATGTGCTCGTCGGAGAGTGGTGGGGTGATGGAGGGAAAGATGTAAAATCCTCTTGATGCCATTCAGGCTGGCTAAGATCCTGGAGTAATCTGTTTGGGGGAGGTGGAGCGATGACCAGCATTATCCAACGCTCCCTCCCTTCGGTAAACGCTCCTGTTTGGGATGCCAGGTAAACAAGGGCGCCTTGCCCCTGCTCTTTGAACAGGAACTCGGAAACCACAGTCACTACGCAGCTCCAAAGCTGCTAGCAAAGTGCCTTCCCGTCTCTGTGCCTGGAGAGGAAGGCTTAGCCTCTGCACAGCTGGCGCGTGTCTGCCTAATGCTAGATGTAGAGACTTGGCGCTGAGGCAGTGAATGTCTCATTCAGAGGAATTTTGTCATCACTCTCCATTCAGGCTCCTCTGCATGTGGGTGTAAGACTCCCAGCATGGGATTTCCATGTGCCGGTGGGTGGGCGGGTGGGTAATGCCTGCTAATGAAGCCTGCCCCACTTTCAGCCCAGGGGAGAGCGCTCTAGTGATTACTGGAAGCAGAAGAGAAATCCTGAAGCAGATTTCTGGGGGAGAACCTGGAACAAGCACTGGTTAAAGGCTGCAGACGACTCTGAAAGCTGTGGAGGAGGGTGAGGGTGGGTGGGAGGGTTTTTTCCTCTCCTGGTGGGGTGCTGTATTGGTAGCCATAGAAACACAGAGCTGCTTCTCCCGGGGATTTAAGCATCTCTCTCACTCCCCCCCAGGTCTGCACATGACACTCTTACATTCTGGGGGACACACATGCGTTTCTAACTGCCCTCTCTTTCCGTAGAGATGATGGATGCTGGTTTAAGGCCTCTCCTGTTGGACCAACTACAGCAGCACCCCTCTATTGTTGTGCATGCACCTGAGGACCCGTCCACCCAGCCGGTGGCATTTGGGGAGCTCCAATTTCTGAATGCCACCACCCGATCGGGCACCCAGAAACGCAAGCGATCGGTACTGTGCCTAGAACGGACATGGGCACCCAGAACAAGGCTGTCTCCAGGAGACAAATTCCTGGGATGGTGACATGTCCCCAGTTTTGGTTTCCTCCTGGGTCCCATAGGCCACCTGTTAGTGCCCTATACCTATGACATAGCCCTGATCCAAGAGAAATGACCTAGCACATGTTAAAGGAGAGCTCCAACCTCTGCAGGATAGATTGATAGGATGACCCATGTTGTAGGCAACTCCTAGAAGTACTGGTTTGGTCCAGAGAGCGAGGTCTTTGGAGGGGTTCACTCAATTCGTTTTTGCCCCCCCCCCTCCCCGATGCCCTCTGTTATCTCCTCTGGGCAGAATGCATCCTACAGAATCCACACTGGGGCCGCTTTGTTTGAAGTGGTGTGTCGCAAAGATAGGTCAAATCGGGCATTTTTCAAACCCCCACTAACGAGCAACTCTCCTACTGTGTCTGACAGCAAAAGGAGTTAGTTTCAGCAGGGCTTGTGATCCAAACAGTGTTAAAAAATCCAGTGTCAGATACTCGAGGTCAATTTTACTCTAATGCAAAACTAATCTAGAAGAAAGAAGCTGTCTCCCATTTCTCAACCATTACAAGTAGAGATGTGCTTTTTTTTTTTTTTTTTTTTTTGTGTGTCCCTTGGACCATCCAGCCAGGCCTCCTGTAAAGTGCTTTACAGGAGTGCTGGGATATGTAGAGCTTAATTTCCTTCTCTTCAAAGCTCACTCAGTGATATAAATGCCAAATCCAACTCTTCTGGCTCCAGCAAGGCCCTAGCTGTGAGCTGAAACCAAGGGAAATGCTGGGAAGCCACCACATTTTCATGCAGCGCCACTATGGCTGATAAGGGAATGCTGCAGCTGGGAAGGGATGACACTGGGTAGGGGGTAATCACACATGCACTTCAGGCCCAAGATCAGGGTTGTTCCATTAAAAGCCGATAATAGCGGAAATGTTTTCAGGGAAGGTCGGCTCACCGGGCCTTCTCTTGCTCCCAAGAAATGGCAAAACCCCATCTGTCCCCTCCAAGAACAGTATATTTTAAGCTGCCTCACAGGCTGTGGCAGGAGGCTAGTCTATGATCCAACCGAGGCACAAACGAGCCGGTCTTGCTTTGCTGTCTGAGCCAAATGCAATGCAAGAGAAGAAACACATTTTCAAATGAAGTTCTCTACAAATCCTTTCAGCTTCAATAAGGGTTTTTATTTGACTAGGATTTTTGGTATCTAGACAGGGTCCTTATTTATTCTCATGGAGCCAGGCTGATCATGGGGAAGGCTGGTGTGGAGATGGGTTCTGGCATATGCTGCTTCTGGATCTAAACATGCTATGTCACATCAATGCCTCTATGCACTGAATGCTTGTATAATTATGACGTGCACTGTATAAAGAGCGGGGCTAAAGTTACCACAGTGTCAGCCGGGATGGTGTTGCATAAATAGGTGATCGTTCTGTTACCCCGGTAGCGGAGTATGAATTTGAAATCGGTGCCTGCGGTCCTTACTCAGGCAAAACTCCCATTGAAGCCAGTGGGTGCTTTATTGGAGTAAAAACCACAGAATCAGGCCCACGGTGCTGTGAAGACAGACTTGTTTATTGCGATAAAACCCGCTTGGCACGGCAGTTTCACAGTAACTACAGCGGTGCTGTGACAGAGCTGTAGCAATCCTGTTACCAGAGAGGTGGCCCTCTGCTAGCCACTGCCCTGGTTGATGGTGGCAGAGCATAGGGGAGGCCATGGGATCGTTGAGGGGGTTTAATAAGGACAGTGACTCCCAGAGTTTCAATACTAATGCTATTGTTCATGTGTTCTAACAGGCCCATCCTGGCAGACTGCGGAAGGAGAGAACTGGGAGCGAGAACCCCCAGCTTGCCTTGCGTCGCACAAGCCAGAAACCTGACCGGTGAGAATTGCCAGGGGCAAATTCACATGCTGAACCATTGGCATCTCTCTTATTGTGATCAGATGCCCCACAGGGCCGCTTGGCCCTGTGGCACTCACACACAGGTGGGAGGCATGACCTTGGTCTGTCTAAGGGTATTGACAGGCAGCAGCATGGAAGGAAGGAACCATGCCCGTTTTGGCAAGTGCTATGAAAACGGTCTTTTTCAATGGCGACGTCCCAGCATCTGATGATCCATCCTCTGGTGGGCGATCCGCCGTACGAGGCGCTCTTGGCTCACTGAGGACTGAAGGTATGGTCAGCGCTTAGCCTGGTCGTCATGCTGAAAGGTCTGGTTGGCCTTGATCTGCTTAGCTAGACAGGCCATGTCTCTGCTGGCCATGCTGATCTCCCTCCTCGATCTTCAACAGCGGGCTAGCCTTCCCTCACGCTGTCCATCTGAGAAGGTTGGAGCCCTTCACCAGCAATATATTAAGGCTCTCTGATCACCTTCCTGACTTGGGTATCATCTCCGTTTTACTGAGGCACAGAGAGGTTGCTCCAAGGTTATGCAGCACAATAGTAGCCGAGCTCAGGACAGAATTCAGGTCCACTGACTCCGAGAAGCAAAATCCTCCTTCCCTTTTTACTAATGCTGTGACGGCTGACTTTGCCAAGGGCTGGCAGGGTATGGCATGCAAGGATGGCCGTCCCTGACCACATTCAGAGGAGCTGTTAGTCAGATATCACGGTAGTGTGTGTGGTGTAGTATAAGCACATGGGTCACCAACCTATTGACTCTGAGCTGATGACCTGGTTGAGCATAAATATCCTAGAATGATTGAAATGAAGGGATCATTCCCTGTCCTAAAACAGGACCACATATACCTAGGTCATCCCTGGCAGGTGTTTTGTCTAACATATTACTACAAACCTCCAATGATTAGGATTCCACAATCACCCTTGGTAACCTATTTCAGTACTCAACCATTCTTAGCCTTAAACAGTTTTTCCCAGCCTAAATATCCCTTGCTGACTATGTCTTGTCTGACCTTCAGTGCACAAGGAGAACAATTGATCATCAGCCTCTTTATAACAGCCCTTCCCACATTTGAAGAATATTATCAGGTCCCCCCCTCAGTCTTCTAGTCTCAACATTAAACATGCTCAGTTACTTTAGCCTTTCCTCATGGGGTCAGGAAGTTTTTAAGCTTTTTTTTTTTTTTGGTCACTTTTGTTGCTCTCCTCTGGACTCTCTCTAGTTCGTCCATATCTTTCTGAAAGTGTGGTGCCTAAAACTGGACATGATACTCTAGCTGAGGCCTCAGGGCCGAGTGGTGCGGGACAGTTACTTTGCCTGTCTTACATACGACACTTGGGTTAATACACCCCAGAATGACATTAGGTGTTTTGCAACTGCATCACATTCTTGTCTCCTGGTCAATCTGACTCCTTCTCCCCTCCAGATTCTTTTCAGCTGTGCGACTGCCTAGCAAATTAATGATTCCCCATTTGGTACGGGTGCATTTTATTTTTCCTTCCTAAGTGCTGTACTTGACACTTGCCTTTATTCAGTTTCATCTCATCAAATTCAGTCCAATTGTCCTGTTTGGAGGACAGGATTAGAATTCAAAACGCCCTTCATAAAGTGCCCGCAATCCCTCACAGCATGGGATCACCTACAGATTTTATAAGCACACCCTTCACTCCATTATCCAAGTCATTCATGAAATATTAAATAGTGCCAGACCCCTGAGGGGCCCATTAGATCCTCTCCCAGTTTGGTAGCACACCATTGATAACTGCTGTTGCACCCAATTGTGTACCCACTTTATAGTAGTTTCATCTAGACCACATTTTGCTAGATGGCATCTTACAAGGTCATGTGGGACTGTGTCAAAAGCCTTACTGAAATCAAGATGTATGCCATCTACTGCTCCCCCTCCTATCCACTTGGCCAATAACGCTGCCAAAGAAGCAAATTAGGTTGGCTTGGCATTTGGTCTTGACAAATCCATGTTGGTTATTACTCATCACCCTGTTATCTTCTAGGTGCTGACAAGCTGATTGAATCACTTCTTCCAGTATCTTTCCAAGTATCGAAGTTAGGTTGACTGGTCTATAATTTCCTGGGCCCTCTTTTTTTTTTTTTTTTTTTTCCCCCCCCCCCTTTTATGTTTGCCCTTCTCCCGTCTTCTGGGACCAAATCTGTGTCTCATGAGTTCTTGAAGATAATTGCTAATGGTTTCTTAAGTGTCCATTTGATGTATGGGTGTAAGTGAGATGGTTCTCTTGCAGGTTGTTTCATTGTGGGACTTGGAGCCATCATAAGGTCACAGAGAGCAACCAAATCTTGGAGTCCCCCCGGTGCCCCAGTGTGTAGGGTGGAGGGGTGAGAAATGCAGCCAAGCATGGAAGGAAATAACCGATGTGATTCTGTATATGCCCCGCAGGCCAGACACAAGCCCACTGTCCAGCCCCCCCATCCCCCCGTTCCCCCAGGATGGTAGGATCTACTCCCTGCAGAACATCTTCCAGACGGTGTGCTTCCTGAGCCACGTACTCCTCCACCGTGTTAAGAAGTCTGCCCATGTCCGTGTCCAGCCCAGGTGATTCCGTCTGGCTTGTTTCAGGCCTGCATCTGCACAACTCTTCGTAGGGGCTGCTGCTATTTATATGCCTCAAAGACTCCATGTGGCATGAAGGGGGCATGTGCTTTTAACCTGTAGGGAGCAGGAGAGGAGCCATTCAGACTGTTGTGGGTTCTTTCATGCTCGTTGCTGCCTTACAATCCCAGCTGCTAGCCTATGGTGATGGGGTGAGGGAAACTGAGATGTGCAGTCAGCTTGGTCTACCTGAAGCTCCCAGAGCCAGGCTTCGGTCCACCTGCCTCTGCTAACATCAATAATTCCCTTGGCTATCAAATGCCTCCTGTGTCGTTCACATGATTCAGGCCACGCTTTAATGTTACACGAGTGCTGGTTTTCTGCGTCTACACTGCCTGGTTGGTTTTCTGAAATGGGAGGAGGGAGTGGGAAAGGGAATCCAGAGTTGTTTGGCTGCAGGTTCCATCATCTTGAGCCTCTGGCATGGGTTTCTGATGCAGCAGCTCTTCTCTGCTGAGATGACGAGCTTTGCAGGCTTCTTACATCAGTGGCTATAATGTCGTCATCCTTAAGCTACCTTTCAGGATCCTGTTACACTGAGTTGTGTGGCCCCTGCAATTAACATGTCATCTGTGACCTCCTTAACCAAATAATTTTGAGAAAGGAGATGGGAAACAGAAGCTATATTGTATAGACACAGAATGACATTCACTCTTTGAAAGCAGCTTGACTAACTCCCTTCAAATCTGACTTGCTTTTTGAAGTCTGTTTTCTTTACAAAACAGGCCAAGTTTGAAATGTGAGTTTTGGCTATTTTTCTCTTTTGCAAATGCACCATTTCTGATACACACAATGTTTATTTTCACCCACTGTAAAAAACTGACTGAACTGATTTTTCTCTAACTCTCATAACCAGAAAGAAACATTTGGTAAATTTCTGCTAGTATGACGTTCTTGAAAGTTGAGTCCCTGGGGGGGGAAAAAGAGGGTTGGAATTTAAAATAATTTTCAGTCTATATCATAATGAGCACTACCTAAACCTGGTATGATTTTTCAATTAAATTTTTTTGGGTTGTGTCAGTTAATATTTGATGTCTGGTGACATTAGCCCTATTGCATCACAAAGGTTTTACTTTTGTCATGGCATTATATAGCGTTTGATCAAATATTGTCCATTTCCTTAAACCTCTTCATACTGTCTTGGATTGTGGTGTTTACCCGCAGAGACAACTTTGGGAACTAATTCAAATCCACAGAGATCTCTTATCTGTATTGTATATGTTAACTTATTCCACATTTTGTGCCAGAGCCTCTCAACTAGAGTAGATGGGAGCAATGAAGTCATTGGAGCTATATCCATCCATACTAGCGGAGAATCTGGTTTCACAATGAAATGTGTTTGGAGTACCACAGGAGGAAAGAGATCTGAAAATGGCAGTTCCCTTTTAGCCTAGCTCTAGTCCTATCCACTCACTTTCCTAGGACAAAGCTTTTCCTCCTGGTAGTCCTGAGGAATCCATGAACTGGAGTTTGTTTTGCCTCGTATATTGCCATGGGCAGGTCTGTCATTAATGCCAACTGGGGGATATTCACTGCTGGTGATGTAAGAAGCAGACACAACACAGGTGGATTTTTCTTCTTCCCCTGGTCCCATGTAGAATTTCTCCTGAGGGCAATAAGCTCCTTTCACTAACGAAGTGAGCCTGCTGGAGGTCATGGAGAGTAATGAGACTCCTCCTTTTTAGAGATTCTAATCTGATGGCTGATGCACTGGGACAGACGGTCCCCATTTGAGTTTAGTGGGGAGGGGGCGGGGGGGCGCGGAAACAGCTTTACATACAGTGGGCCAGATCCGCCGCTGGTGTAAATCCACATAAATCCATAGACTTTAATGGAGCTATGCCAGTTTGCCAGCTGAGACCATGGCCCTGATTTGTGTTTGCATGCACAGGTCTAATGACTGTGTATATAGAAAAGTGACACTTGGTAAATATCCCATTCTCTACACGCCACACAGTGGGTTCCTACCAGTTCAAGATATGTCTCTGTAACACTGGCCTGTGCAGCATGGGTTGTGTATTTTGCAATGATGCTTATTGAGGAATGCATGTTGGCAGGGTTTAAGTGGTTAAAAAGCCATGCAGCATCGCCACAATAACATCTGGGGCATTTCCTCTGTGTTTTGATTCCCCATTCAACAGGTGTGCTTGGTGTGTGAATACCCTCCCCCCACCTCTTCCTGGCTACATGCACTGGTTGATGTGATTTCTATCTCTTGATCTCTATTTGTTTGCAAATTTGCATCTCTTTGTTTTCCTTCTGCCTAGCTCCCCTGACACAAGGCTAGCCCCAGAAAGCTCCCTGGAGGAGATCGGCGTGACTGATGTTATAGCAATGAGAAAACAGGTGAGAGAGAGAGAGAGAGAAGAGAAATTTTGCAGCTGGACTCTGAAAGCTGTCTCCGGGATAACAAGCGCCATTACCAGTAACAGCAGTGAGCCTCTGCACAGCGAGCGTTCTTACACTGGCCCTTGCAGGCATCCCCAATGATAGGAGGGACCTGCATATCTGTGGGCTCCTCTCCCAACCAGTGCTCCTATCCTCAGCTCACCGTAGGGATTTCACCGTCCTAAGGCAAACGGGGAAGTGCTTGCCTCTCCCAGACTCCACTCCCTGACACTAAATGGCCTTGGCACTCTGCTGGCCCTAATGTTTTGCTTCCTTAAGCAACTGCCTGCTGTGTTCATGTGGTACAGATGACCCTTTCCATGCCAGGCCAGCCTCTCCTGCTGGGAAAGGTAGACCTGGCGTGGCTGTAACCTGGTAGAGGGCAGCTTCCTTTCCATCGCCCTAGGATTCCTCAGTTGCTGCATAACTTGTAATTGAACTGGCTGCTTTTTTTGCAGTTGAACAAGATCTCAGGGAGGCTGCGGACTCTGGAGGAGCAATGTACCGGCTGGCGTCAGAAGGAACTTCTGGTCTACTCCGTGCTGGTCTCTGCGTGTCTCATCAACACCTGGCTTTGGCTAAGGAGATAAAGAGCCCTAGCCATACCCTGTGCATGCGTGTGTATGTGAGCACACTAGGGGAATCCTCGCTAGAGCACTGATGAACTGTAAACTGTGTGCTGCTTTAACACGACCGACCCACTTCTCATAGCGCAGATCCCCTGAGGATCTGAGACCTCTGGGCCCCGTTGGCGTGAAGGTGAACAGACTGGGATGTGTCTGTGATGCTGGGGGAAGTGAGAACTGCAAGGCTGGGTTCGCGTGGCTGTGCAGCCAGTGACTACGAGGAGACGGGTGGGAAGGATGGAGAGTGCTTATTTATAAACCGTGAACTTCTGTCTGTGTCCTCCCTGCGTGTCGCTTTGGGCTGTGGCTATATCAGATTACTACTGCTATACCAGCATGAAATCTAGTGGTGTAAGCTGGACTGGGTCAGTACTTGGGTGGGAAGCCTCCCAGGATAACCCAGGTGCTGCAAATAGTAGTGTTGGTCAGTCAGGGGGTGGCCCTTTTTTCTTCTTTTCCCCAGCATCTGCACTGAACTGGTGCCCCAGCCTGGCGTTAGGGGGTGCTAGGCTGCTATTGGTTCCATCTTTCAGAGGAGAGGCATTAATGAAGTTCAGGGCACCCGTGGGCATCAGAAATCCGCTGCCTTTTGAATATGGTCAGCCCTGGTCTCCTGGCCCAGTTCCAAACGGATAACTGAACTTCGACTTCTTAAGATTCCCCTGGAGTTTTATTTAGACACTTCTGCCTCTCCTGGCCTAAATTCATGTTTAGTGTCTGTGCCCTTCCGAACAGCTGCTATGTCTCATCTCAGAGAAGGCTGCATTTTTTTGTGGTGGGTGAAGCCATCTGTGTTTATTTAGTTTATAAAGTACATTGGTGTCCTTGACGTTGCAAGTTGATCTGTAAGATCTCTGTCGGTTTTCAGGTGTTGTCTAGGAGCATTATAGTCCAGGAGTCTGGACAATGACATTGGTATTTGGATGTAAAGGGGGGATAAATGAGGCTCGGAGTATGAGAGCCCATCAGCTGGATAATAAACCATTCAATCAACTCTTGTTGCACCATGTATTCCAGGAGTGCTACAGGCTTGGGCTGGGGAAGAAAAGAATTGTTCAGGCTCTGTGCTAAGGTGCCTATGGTAGCTAATGGGGAGCTGTTGCCAAGATGACATACTGAGCAACTGATGTGGCTCTAAGATATTTTGGCTCATTACTGTCTAAAAAAACTGTCACATGACGAGTCTGGAAACTGCTGCCATTTACCTTCTTTGATCTTCGCAATCTTCTGTTTTGGAAGAATGTTAACCATTGGGATCACACATGCAGATCCCTTGTTTAGCTCATTTGCAGCCCACAATGTGCTTTTTTGCACGAGTATCTGACTTCACTCCCTCATTTTGAATGGTGGTTGGCTGCAGCAATATTCTCATTTATATAGCGCAGCCTGCTAAGCACTTTTATAGACCTGTACAAAGACAGGGACTCTACCCGAGAGGGCTTGCAATCTAAATAGACAATGTGCAAGTGTAAGAGGTGATGGATGGTAGTAGCAGAAAACAATGCTGCTGAATGGTGAATTTTAGCATATGTGCTTATCATGGCCTCTCACACAATTCATGGCTATACTAGGGAAACTTTCAGTTTGTTCTGTAACACTGCACACAGCCAGAGTTTGTCGGGTTTTTAGCCCAGTTGTAAGCAGGCTTCTCTTATGCCATCTATAAATAAATATGGATGCACTTTAGGTCATTTAGATGTCCAAGTACCTGATTTACAGACACGGATATGTAGAGGTTTAAATGACTTACATTGTACCAAGTAGCCAGGCCTATAAATCAGATTCTTGGGCACCTAAATAATTGACCCATAAATCAGTGTGGGTGCAAATTGTGCCTTGGAGGCCAATGACTGAGCTGAGGAGAACATCAAGATTTACTGCAGCAGAGGCTGAGATCTGCTAATTGTTCAGCTGTCTCATGATGAAATGATGGTGTGCATATGGGGCTGGATGGCTGTCAGCCTAGAGGTGGTGCCTTCATCTCAAGGTTAAGGAACATTGGTGAGGTCATAGGGGGGGACCTTGTATTGCTTCTGTGTGGTTTTTGTGCGGTGATGAGATTTCAGTCCATAATCACTCCAGCGTGTCTCAATTCTTTTGGTTGAGGTTTCCAAAGGGCCCCACCCATTCCAACAGGGCTCAGGTGGGCCTGCTCCTCTCACTGTATCACTCCATTCACATCTATTTTTTTTTTTTTTTTTTTTGAAGAGAGAATCTGGTACAGTCTCAGCTTGAATTTTGCCAGAAATGTGTGCGCTCTTATGGGGCTCCTGCCTTTTTAGAACAGGAGCTGGTTGCTGTAGGGAGCTTTACTTTCCAACTTGCAGAATCAAGTCTGTTCTGTCCACTCAGGGGCAAGTGCTGACCAATCACTGGTGGTGCAATACGGCTTTATTTTGTAGAAGGCATATATCTTGCTGTTTTGTATAAATCAATAAAAAGCATTTTTAAACAAAGCAGCCTCTTGGCCAACAGTGTCATGACCCTCATGGGCCTCAAGCCTGTGTCTGTGGCTTCCCCCGTTGCCTGTCACTTCCCTCTTTCCACCGAGTAGCTTACTTCTATGTACTGGAGCAGAAAGACCATGAAACCTGAAGCGACATCAGAGATGCTTCCCCTAGGGCCTGGTTGGAGGAACACAGAGACCTCTGACTGGTCAGGGCTTCCTATTTAAACCCAAAGAGTGGCAGAGGGACATATCTGCACGACTAGGATGACCAGATGTCTTGATGTTATCAAATCATCCACATATAAGACAAAGCCCCACTATCTGTAACTATCCCCCCCCACCCCCCAAAAATTTCCTGATGTTTCTCTACTTGCTATCTGTTCATCTTAAGCGCAACTGGGCTCTGCGTTGTTGGACTCCTGTGTCCTGCCCTGTTCTTGATCCTTGTCCTGGTCTCGAACTCAGACCCATGGCTTGATTTCTGACTCCTGCTCCAGTCACTAGACCCAGCCACCTGTGTCCAGGCCCTGCCAGGCCGCCTGTGAACCCACTCACCACATCAGGCAGGGTAGGAATCACCAGGCATTTGGCCTGGGCGCTGCAGGGCTGTGACCTTGTGCTGGGTGTTCGAGCCCTGGCCCGCCATGTGTATTTTTAATAAGGCTCCAGTCTCCTGACCGTCTAAGAGCCTGCTGGCTAAACTGGCCAACCCCAGTAAAATGACCCAACCTGAGGACCGTGGGGAATTCACGACTTGCTGCTGCTGATTCCAGCTGAGGAACAACCTCTTCCTCCTCGGCACATCCTTTCCAGCAGAGACAGGACACCGGACCGGCTAAGCTGCTGTCTGTTCTGCTGCTCTTGCTGGTCCTCTTCCATTGTGACGACCATGGACGTTTGGCAGGCTGCCCCTGTCCAGGGTGAGCTCCTGCCCCCTTGGATGGGGGCAGCTCTTCTGTCGCAGGAAGAGACTGGCTTTTGGGAAGTGGCCCTTCACCACCGCATTCTTCTGTACTGCTGTAGCACTTTCCACCCAAGGATGGCAGAGCTCTGTGCAGCTGACGACAACGCCCCCTTGGAGATGGGCATTCTCCACACAAGGGAAACTGAGGCACAGAAAAGTGAAGTGACTTAACCAATCATCAGTAAAACAAGAACTAGAACCCAAGAGTCCAGACTCTTAGGCCCCTATACCATCCGCTTGACTACACTTCCTCATTAAAAACCAGTGCTTGAGCCCAGCCAGGAACTTTGGGGTGGTGGGGTCTGGACAAGCCTATAAGATGTGGGGAGATGTAGAAAATGAAGACCATGGCTCGGGAACAGGAATACAGAGACATCAGGTTTACACGGCTCCTGGAGAGTCCTGTTCGGCTCCATGGTCCCTCACCATGGGCACTTTGCACTCACCAGCCCTGAGATTTCACTTGGTAGGTGGGAGGCGTTTGGAGAGGCCGAAGGAGATCGGCTGGCAGGGGGCAAAGCAGAGTGAGTGTGGAGCCAGGCTCCAGGGTGTTAATGCCTCTCCAGCCATGGTGCTCTCAGGGCCTCTGCAGGAGATGTGCTAACAGCCCTGGGTGAAGCGAGGGAATTAAGTAGAAGGGAAGAGGGCTCTAACACGTGGCAAAACCCAGCTCTCTTTACAAACCCCTGCTCCTGCAACACCAGAGCCTCGTCCCCTGCCTCGGTTTCCCTGTCTGTAATGATGCTCCGCAGGGGCACTGTGAGGCTTGCAAAGACTGAGGCAAATCTGCAGGGGGCTGCTGCCCACTATGCCCACAGCTACACAAGGGTTTGCTTTATCCCTGCCATCTGCCCTTCTCCATTTTGCCTTTGGCTCGCTCTGTCCCTTGTGCGGGTGGCATGGCAGCAGTGTTCCTCCCTGGGGAGGCCAGGAGGAAGGAGAAGTGGCAGGGCACTTGGGTGGAGGGTGTCTGAAGTGGGTTGTGACAGAGGTGCCCGGCCAGTCACTTGGCCACGATGCAAAGGAATGGAAACAAACAGGCCTCTGGAGTTCCTGTGGAGCTTCTCCAGGTGTCTGTAGGCACTGGGGCTGCTGCCTGCACCCCTTTTTCCTTCCCTCCAGCCTGCTGGCATAAAGGGAAAGAGCATCAGAGTCATCCTCTGTGGTGCCCAGGGCCTCTTCAGTGTTTGTGTGTGGGACTCCTGCCGCCACAAGGAGCTAAAACCCAGGAGACTGAGGGGTGGCAAACGTGGGCTTAACTACTAGTGAATTTCTGTTGCAGCGCTGTGTTCCTTCACTCATGAAACGAATTGACAGGAGGGGCGGGGTCTCAGCTGGTCAAGTTCTTCCCATGGTGCCAGGTAAAGAGCCCGGAATTTAGATGTTAAGCATGGCTAGATGGTGCTTGCCCCATTCACACCTCTCAGCCCTGCTTGGCTTTGTAGGATTGGAGCTAGACTTCATCCGTGATAGAATTGCCAGCCTGTGGCAGGCATGATGGGCAAAGGCATGAGTTTAGTATTACTGCTAATTCTGAGCATGCAAAAATCATGAATTTGGCCCCCAAAACCATGAGATTTAATAACCATTACAATACACTTTGGATTCTTTTCAGCTGCCTTCTGGGTTTTTGGCCTTTAGATTCACATTTTGAAGGTTTTCTCTGCAACCATAAGGGCTAGAAACGGTTTGTTTCAAACGCAAGATGAGATTTTCATGTAATCACATGACTCCAGAACCTAAGGCTTTTAGAAAAACACCAAATATTGTGAGACTCGATAGCACCGCAGGAGGTGGCAACCAATTGATCTAGTCAAATTAGCCACTACCGCTTACAGCTGTTTTAACGTAGCTAGGGATTGGATAAAATACATCTTTCCTATAAATCCGAAGAAGCTTTGCGGCACAAATAGAGCCCCTGCTCTCTTATTACAGTGGCTTATAAAAAGCTTTAATATCTCCTAAAAAGCTGAAGATGACCACATGAAATATGTCTCCTGCGCAATTCTGCCCGCCTGATAATCTCCAAACGAGCCTGTTCACTTCCCTGATAATCTACTGTCATATTTCACTTCCTGCTCTGACTGCTGGGGGGGTTTGTGTTTCCAAAGTGGCGACCGAGGCACGTGATATTAAAATATTGGCCTTTTCCTGCAGTTTTCGGTCCCAGTGACAGCTGTAGCATGGCATGGAGAAAGCGGCCGAGGAAATAATAATGTTAGTGCTATGGCTGACTGCGGTACCCTGGTGGTATTGATTAAAGCAGGGATGATGGTCCGTGCAGACGCAGAATGCCAGGGTTCTAGTCCTGACTCCCCCAGTTTGTTCTGAATCTGTAACCCTCAACATCCCGGCATCTGTATGCCAATGGCTCAGTGTGACAAGGTGGGCGAGGTAACGTTTCACTGGCCCAACTTCTGCTGGTGAGAGAGACAAGCTTTCGAGCTTACACAGAGCTCTTCGGGACTGGGAAATGGGGTGTGAGTCACTTAACGTCCTGGTGACGCACAGAGAGGTTGGGCTGGTTAATTCCTTAAGGTTTGTAAATAGATCCTCAGACCAAAGTTGCTATGGTTGTCCAGCCACACTATTCCTTGAATGCTTTGTGAAATGTCTGGCTCCCCACCTGGGAGGGCAGGGGAAAGGAAGAAACAGATATCCCTAGGGGACTATTTGTGGGAAGGGCGGTTTTTCCAGGCCGGTGCAGATTCAGCCCGATGCAGATGGAGGGCGAGTGTGAATTGGCTGGGAAATGGAGTAGTCCCAGCCCAGAGGTATCAGAAGGAGCGAGAGCGTGTCAATCTCTCCTCCCCTTTCGTTCCCCAGACACAAAGCCATCTGTGATTAATGCCTGTGAAGTACACCTAGTGCTTTGAGAGCGCACAGGGGATGCGCACGCCATAGCAGGGGGAGAGAGAGAGGCCAGCTCAGAGCTGCCTGGAGAGCTTTTCACTGCTGTTGGGGGCACATGAAAGTTTGCTCCATGTCTTGGCTATAAGCTATAGTCTTGCCCCATGGGCTACTAGCCTGGCTCCTGGGGCCAGGGGAAAGGCAGCATCTTGGAACCAGGGACAGAGCTGTTTCTTTTCAAATCAATATGTGGAATTTTTTTTAAAGATGTCCTAAACTAAACAGTCTTCAGAAGCTGCTGCATGTTGCTGGGGTGAGGAGCCCGCATCAGTCCTGGGAGGTAACAGAAGTTTGCATGTGGCTTGCTGCATCCACCTTCTACACTGAGACGGGAGCTTGGATGCGAGCGGCTGGGTCAGACGGCATCGCCACCGGAAAGGCCGAGCCAATTGGAACAAATTGCTCATGATCGCAAAGGCTGCTCTGCTGCTAAGTTTGGACGCTGTGCTGCGCGGGACGTTTGACTAGTAAGTAAAAGGGGATCAGTCCTGTCCTTCCTGGGCGCATGCCTCTGCGTGGGCCACATGTGGCTATATTCCCCTATCTCGCAGTGTGCACGTGTATAGTTCATACAGGCATGCATGTGTCTAGTGGCTGTGGGGGGTGACGTATATGTTGCTGGGGTCAGGAAGGAATTTTCCCCCGGGTCAGATTGACAGAGACCTTGGGTGGCTTTTGCCTTCCTCTGCAGCGTGGGGCATGGGTCATTCGTGGGTTTAAACTAGTATAAATGGTGGCTTCTCTGTAACTTGAAGTCTTTAAATCATGGTTTGAGGACTTCAGTTACTCAGCCAGAGGTTAGGATCTATGACAGGAGTGGGCGGGTGAGGTTCTGTGTCCTGCGATGTGCACGAGGTCTGCCTAGATGATCGTGACGATTCTTTCTGACCTTAAAGTTTAGGAGTCTACTCTTCGTGCATAGCTGGATGTGTACGTATGCCTGATTGCTGTTTGCCAGAAGCTGGGGATGGATGACGGGAGGAATCGCTTGATGGTTACCTGTTCTGTGTGTTCCCTTGGAAGCACCTGGCATCGGCCACTGTTGGAAGACAAGATATTGGGCTGGCTGGACCATTGGTCTGCCCCAGTATAGCTGTTTTCATGCATTGCACCCTGTCCAGCTATGACTGGGGGTGGGGTGTGTGACAACGTTGCCTCTCTACGTGTGTGTATGCATGTTGATAGACGTATTCTTTGTAGACAAAGCGCTTCGGTTTATAATGCATTGCGTGTGGGGATAGTATGTGCTCGTCTCCTTCGCAGGCTGCATATTTATGTGCAAAGGTGGTGGTGTTTGCGTTTTGTGCATGGTGTATATGGGAATGACAAATTGTGTGTATAATTGTGTCCCTGCAGCCTGTCTCTAGTGGAGGAGTATGTGGTGTTACGGGAATACATCCCTGGAAGTGTATGTGCATGCGGGTACCCAGTGGCTACTTGTCTGCGGGGCTTTGTGTATTTCATCGTGCGTGTCTGTCTACATGGAGTGTCTTTTTAAGCTGCAGTGTTGTTTTGTGGTGTGGTCACTGCGCACTTCTCTATTATTGGCATCTGTGCCCTCTGCATACATTACTTGCTGGAGCGGTGTACCCGGGCGGTTGCCCACTGTGGCTATATGGAGTGCAGGTTAAAGGCTCGGCTGAGCGTCACCGGGAACTGAACAGGATGATACTGTGGACTTTGTTTTAGGTGCCACAAGTTTGCTTTCTGCCCTGTGACTGCATTAGGGATCTGTGGTCTCCAGGGGAGCTGCGGGGATTTCAGTTGCTCAGCCCCTCTGGTAAAAATGGCTCAGACATTGTCACCCTAAGGGAAGTTTTGAGCTGCCATCCTACGTTGACGTGGTCTGGTCACAGGCAGTGACAGGTGACCAGTCCAGCTGCCAGGATCCCCAAAGATTCTGCGGGTTGGAAATGCCTGTTCTTCCTGCGGATGCAGTGAAAGGCCCATCTCTGCTCGGACGGGTTCTAGTTTTAACTGAAATTCATGGGAATAACAGTGAATGCAAAACCTCCATTAATAGTGTCGTGGTTATGGGGCTGGCTGCACCTCTGTTTCCCTTTGTGGATTCTGAGTTCACTCCCTCAGGTCTCAGGACTTGAGGCATCTTCTTCTGGGCCAGAATTCTTTGATTCTCCCGCTCTCAGACTGGGCCCTGGGCTACAGGGCCCTATGTATTGACTCTGCTTACCCAGCATGTCTGACTAGGCTTGGCTTCTGCACTTCTTCCCTTCAGGGGTCTCTGGTGACTAGACTGACCAGAGGGGCTGCTTAAACCGAAGTATTGTTTAATCTGAACAGTAGGAATAAAACATTTGAGAAAAGGATTTTAAAACAATAGAGTCTACATACCTGCATCTCTCTTACCTACAGCCGACCATCCAGGCTTCGCTTCTTCAGACACCCCTGGGTGCCAGCCACAGGAACCTCCAAGAGTAACCGGCTCCCCCTAGAGAGAGAGTCACTGTTACTCTGCTGGAGTTCTTTGTCTTTTCAGGTCCCGGGCATCTTGGCCCCACTGTCCAAAATCAGTTGGGTGGGCCCAGTGGCAGGGTGAGCCGGTCAACTCAGGGCCATTAATTCTGCCATGGTCCTGTAACAACCAGGAAGTTTTGGCTGAGAGGCGTCTTGCCTTGAGTCTTCCGTCTTCCTGCTTGTCACCCAACAGGGCTGTTGATTTAACGCAATACAGTCCTCCGGTCAACACCCCAATAACCAGGTTAGCATATAGTATCCATAAACGATTACCGAGCCGCCTCACTTTCGCCAAAGCGTTTGACTGGGCTCTCGTTCGTAAAACGTGTTATCTTGTGGGAATTTCCCTCCCTGCAGCTCTCCCCAGCATGGCTGGGCTGGGGGAGCGGTGGCTGACACTGCAATAATCTCATCAGTGGGTGAGCTCCCTCCTCACTCTGACTCAAGCCCCCGGCGCCGAGGACTTCTGCAGCAACGTTCCTAAAGCCGGGGTGAGTCTCTGCACCTGTGCAAACCAGGGACTGAGCGTGCTGGCTTTGACTAGGCACGGTACAGTACGGTGCTGTAATCTCTGTCATCAGATCTGATTCCTGGCCTGCAGCACGTCCCCCCGCCCCATCCGGAGCAGGGTCCCCCCACAAACTCTGCCTCTCAGTCCTGACCTTCCGTATTCCCTGCAATCCCACTCCTCTATCCCTTCACCTGTCAGTGCAACTCGCTTATTCATAGCGGACTGAGACACTCTTGTGATGTCTGCCTCCTAACACTGCTGCTCTTTGTGCCCGGCTGGGTGTAACTTGGTTGGCTGGTGTGTGGGTGGCTTTAGAAGTAAGGAAGACCAGGGAAACATTAGACACCCTCCTTTCTTCCTCACACCTAATTGTTCAGGCAGCAGTTACACAGCCAGACTACTTCTTCCCTGCACCGTCCTTCCTCATTACTCACATCCCTGCAAGACTGTCCTACAGATCAGCTTTATTCTGTGCCAAGAAATTCCCATGAAATCCTCTTCATCTCCCCCCTGCCTGTTCTGCTGTTCAACATGCACCAATTTAGCATTACAGCTCTTCTCTGCCCTGTCCCCTCCAGACTGTGTGAAGTCTTACAAAGCCGTCTGCTCTCTTTTCACCACTTCTCCTCCTGCAATCTCTTTTACCCCAGAACTTGCAGCTGTGCTTTCACTAACTTCTCTAAACCAGTCTGATCCTGGCATCACCGTGGGTCTTTGCTCTACCGTCACTCCTTGTAGAATGTCTTCGCTCTGGTGCATGCAGTATTCGAGATGTGCCCTCGGTGAACCCCTGTTGGTCATCATAGGTAGGTTAGCCCTGCAGGGAAACAACTGTGTTGGGCTGCTACATCACAACATCACATTAATGACTTAATGTCATGGCAGGCAATGGCCTGATCTCTTCCTCTCCATCTCTGTTCAATGAGATGTTTATCGCTCTCCTCTGTCTTCTGGAGTAGATGTGCCAGGCCTGCCTCTGTGTGCACAGGCTCTCTGTACTGCTGGAGCTGTTCCTGTATCTCACACGAAGTCTGCCTTTGGAGAGAGAGGTGGTGGAAGTTCTGTTTCCACTGACGGGTTTGCAGTTGCCAGATGACCCCGGTGTCTGGCTGTACATGGCTATGGGGTGTTTGATGGGCCACTAGGTAAGAAAGCTGGGCAAGGAGGGCAATCAGCTGTAGCCAATTGTTGCATGACCAATGCGCTCGCACTCTGAGTCACCACGGATGACTGCTGCTCTGCTTCATTTTACTCTCCTATTGCTGTTTCCTCTACCATTTCATCTTTGCTCCCTTTGGACTTCCCGTTCTTATCTCCAGGGGGCCTCCACTGTAGGCCCTCTGCCTGGCACCCTCTCCCTGAGTCAGTCTGCTCAGCGTCCGCACTTGAGGAAACACCCTTTTTGCCAAAGGCCTTTGTGATGCTAACAGGGGTATCTTCACCCCACAAGCACTGTCTCTATTTAGACACGTTGCCCGTCCCTGAGGAGCAACGAGGCAGCCAGATGGAGCTTGTCACCTCCACTGTTTGACCAGCTCTAGTTCCCCCGGCACTTCACACTGCGACAGATCTTCCCAGCAGACATGGCAACTGGTGCCAGCATTCCTGGCTGGGCTGCAGAACGGTCCATGGATTGTGTAGTGTGTGCCCCTCCCCATCATCCCCACCCCATTTTGTGTTCACCTGGAGAGATGATCTCTCCGCTCTGATAGGATTCGTCTCCTTCTCTAGGGCTGGCTGGGAGGGACTCCTTGCTAAGCCCTCCGTGGCAGTCCGAACTCAGCCAGGTTGCTCTCTGTGGAGCGGTGTGGCGAGTTTCTTCCTTCTCAGGACCGAATTACTCTGGGCTTATTTCTCCCAGCCTGCTGGCCTGGAAAGGAAGAGGCTGAGCACCAAAGCTGGGTCTCTGCTGGCAGAAGAGAGCATGAATCCTAGGGCTTCTGGGTCAATCTGAGATGGACACAGTAGCATTGACTGGACAATAATGCTGTGGGACACTGGCAGGGGGAGCAGGTCAGAATTTGCAGATCAGTTTCCACCCCACTCCAAAGGAACTTTACTCTCTCTGCTGGGGGATGGGAGAGCTCAGGATTTAGAAGCAAAAACCCCCCATCCCACTTGAAAGCTCCTCTTCGGTGGCCTCTGTGATGTGAGTTTTGTGTTCTCGGTTCCATTCCAAGGGACAAGTGTTCACACTGAAGCAAACCGAAGTGGCACTAGCTGGCCCTTTCGTAGGCAATATTGGCAAAGATTGGGGCCTGGAAATCTTCTCGCCTGCCAAGGTGAGTGCCCGAGTCAGGATTCAGACACGTTAGTGAAAGGGGTGATGCACGAGGACTTCAACCGTGTGCACAGGACCTGGCAAAGATGGAACAGCAGAGCCAGCTGAGATGCTACGTCTAAGTAGCTGCTTGAAATGGAGCAGCTCCAGAGCTGGGCCCCTAGCTCAAGCAGGCCATATCTCCTGGATCTTGGGGAAGATGTAATCTAACACGCTACCTGAGAGAGGGCAGGGTAAGCACTTGAGGTTTTTCCCCAGTTCATTTGAGGACGTACAGAGTAGTTTTTTTCCCCCCAGGGGATCTGAGATGCTGTGCCAGTCAGAGGTTTATTTAGGGACCAGTAAACACTCAGCGCTCTCTGTCCAGCTACATAATCCTTGAGCCATCTTTGGTTCCCATGGCGTGATAATTGGAGTAATGGAGAGCAGGCTTGGACCCACTTTAATGTGAGTTCTCTGGAATGGCACCGCCTGTGCATCTGACGACCCTTTCTTGCTTCTGTGTTGCGGGCAGAAAATTCCACACTGCACAGGTTTTGTCAGGCCTAAGGACAAACCTCACCCCGAGTCTGCCTCTGTATTTAAACCGTTCAAAGGAACAGCAATTCCGAAGCCTTTGCTATACCGCACTACAACTTCTTTGAGTAAAAAGGGGACAATGCTTAGCCCTGTTTGCCTTATAAAAGTGAATTGGGGATTATTTTGGGGGAAGTATAAAATCTCCCCCTCTTTTCCTCCCCAGAAATAAAACAAGATGTTTCTGTCTAACGCGTAGCTGGCCTGTGGGGCACTTGCACAGGAGAGCTGGTTGGAATCTCGTCTTGGCATTCAGCTACTGAATTGAACGAAAGGTGACCTGGTGCTACTTTTCCACGTAAGCCATCGCTGTAGTGGCCCCAGGGAAGTGGCGGAGTCGTGACTGTGTGTGTGATTTGTGAGTGGGACGGTGGATTGGGGGAATTGATCTCTCTATTAAGATGCTAAACCTGGAGAACCCCATATCTAGCAACTCGGCGGCTCGTTCACGTCTAAATGATCGTAACCGTGCTGCTATCAGAGGCAGGGCAGCGACTGTTGCCAGCAGGAGGCTCAGAAATTCCCCTTGTACTGACTAGCCTTTAGTTTCAAATGCAGTGGAGAATTTGTGCCTGGTGTGGCTTTCTGGGCAAACTTCCAAGATGTTGTACGGCCCTGCCGGTCAGGCTTCTATCTAAGCAAACAGGCATCAGGTACCACGTTGTCCCAGCCCTGGCTGCGCTTTTGCTTGTCCTTCCTTCGCTGCCTGGAGCGTTCTGCCTCCATAGCCTCTGCGTATCCACCAGGGGAGGTGGAAGGATGCTCCTCCCTGCATGCTCCCTCTGGGGTGCCTTGTTACCTTGCTGCGGTTGCAGCCCCTTGAGCAGCTCGCACCTGTTGTCAGGGCTTCGCTTGATGTTGATGCAGTCACCCAGGTAACGGTGGCAAAGATTAGAGCTAGTGGAAGAGCATCTTCCCACTGGCACAGCATGATGCTGGGCCACGAGGGAGGGAGGGGATGGGGAAGGGAGGAAGAGAGAGAGGTAGAGCTTAGGGAAGAGAAAAATGGGGAAATATCAGTAGGGAGGACAGAGGAGCCCATTTCTCCTCTCTCATGATCTTTAATACATGCAGACGTGCTGGCTGAGGTTTGCAAAGCCCCACGTCTCTCTCTCTATGCACAGACATACTTCCACTTGTCAGGAGATAAAAGGGGAGCAGAAGACATCTCCCAACCAGGCCCCAGGAGACAAGGAAGTCAGTGGTGGTATTGCTGGACTATGGATGGGGGAGGTGCCAGGAGATGAAGCACTTTGCTGACAGCCCCTCAGGGAGTTTAGGATCCAGCCTTCCTGTTTCCAGTCCTGCGAGTTAATTCCAAGCCTGCAGATGGATCATGCATGAACAGATTTATTCACCCACCCATGGTCTGTAATAACCGCCTGTGATGATTAAATGCATTGTGGGTAGCTTTCATCTTCCTCTGGTAGAGGCTGCTGCTGGAGGCAGAACGGGGAACACCCTTTTAGTATGAGCTGGGTCAGCAAACCCTTTGTTCTTCGATGTCTCCTCTTCCAACAAGTGCCTTCACAGCCGTGCATATCCATAACCTAGTGATTTTCTCCTCTTTCCTGCTTTCTGGGGCAGGGTTCGTGCTGGGGCTTTCTCACATGGAGGATGATGGGAACAAGTAACGGACTGAAGAATTCGCCTGCCGCCTGCCCGCCCCGGCTGTCTGTCACAACCAACACGGAGGATGATCTGGAGAGGACCGATCTTGGCTCCAGCAGGTCAGGCTGTTCTTCAGTTTGGTACAGGATCCAGGCCCAACTAGTGTTAGGGGTGAAAAGATGGGTGAACCTCAGACTACTCCAAGGGGTACTGGGTCCTTTCAGGCATGGCATAACACAGAGATCTGGACAGCTCAGCCCACCTCCGGGGGGACTTCAGCTGACAGCAAGCAGAGTAGTAAGGGGAACGTGTAGTTGATCTGGGGAGAGTCTGTGTGTGAAGGCATTTCCTGACCACCCGGTTCGGAAGGGAGAGTACACTCTGCGTCTCCTCCCACTGCAGTGCTAGAGCTTGGCTTGTGTACCAGTGGTAGGGCCTTGTCTGGAGGTGAAGAGCTATTCTGTAGGCTCAGCCCGGCCAACAGACCAGAGAGTGTCTTGTTAATGCTGCTCAGGACGATAAAGGCTGACTCTCCCTCTTAGGACAGAAAGAGGTGGGTCATGCAGGGAGAATCCCGGTGGAAGCCTGGGGGCTGAGGCTTAAGTTTGGAGTCCCAGGAAGGCTCTGTGTGGGTCCGGCAATGCCCACGGTCAGAAAAGGGTTCAGGCCCCACTGATTTAAAATGTCTTAGAGGTTTGGGGCATGCCCCGAGGGATCTCACCCACCCCCTACTCAAGTCAATCAGATTGGGAGGTGCTATCTGTCTCAGATACTTATATGCCCTCATTGAAATATCAACAAGTTAGACAGTTTAAATATCTGTGAGCGCTGATTGCCAAGAACTGTTCGGTGGGAGAAGATATTAAGGCCCGGTTGCAGAGAGGGAATACCTGTTACTTTGCTCCGCAGGGAATGTCCAGCTCCCAATGACCAAGCTTTAGATGTGCAAGGCTATTGTAGGGTCTGTAGTTTTATATGGACAAAATGAAGTGTTGCGATGAATGCTGGGGCCAGTAAGGGAGAATGACGTCTGCAGAAGATCTCAGAGGGACCTGCGAGAGGTCTATGGAGAGCCAAGCAGAATAAATGTAGGGAAGTCCCAATGACTTCAGTGGGCAGAGCACATGGTTCGGATGCTGGAAGGCAAGCCAGCTAAGCATGTCCTGGAAGGGCGTCCTTGTGCTGTCCAGCCTGGTGGCCAACCTAGTGGAAGATGGAGGGATAATATTGAGCAAGAGCTCAGTCAGTACGTATTTACCCTCCCACACTCTACGAGGCAGGGCAGGGAGGTTATCCCTGCTGTACAGGTGGGAACTGAGGTACCGGGAGTGACTTACTCAAGATCACACAAGACGTCTGTGGTGGAACAAGGGCTTGAATGCCTGTCCCCTGAACCCTAGGTTAGCAGCCTAATTATTGGGCCATCCTTACTCTCAGAATCAGCGTCTTAGAAGTGAAAACAAACCCCAGGGAAATCTAGACCTCACTGGGCAAGCAATGTGGTCACTTTACTCTGGCTCCTCCTGGACACCCACCCTACTCCCCACAGAGAGCCAGATGGGCTCACGTGCTTGAAGGGGAACACCAGGGAGATGCTGTTACCATGAGCAACCTCTCCAGGCCGAGTGGAGGAAACAAAAGATTGGAATAACAGAGAGGATTCCCTCTCAGCTTGGGAGAGGCTGGTGCACGTGGGTCGGCTTTATTTTGGCACTTGTGGGTGAGGGGTTAGCCCAGGTCTGAATGAGTCAAGGAGCAGAGGCCTGGGAAGGGGGAGGGCAGAATCTTGATGATAAATGGTTTTTTCTCTTCATCCTCCAGTGTCTAGGTCATCTGACCGAGCTGGTGGTGGACACAGCAAGCGGAGACTTAGCTCGATCTCTTTTCTCTTCTGCAGAGCCCCATCTGTATGTGATGACACCTCCTCGGAGCTGCAGAGGGTGGCTGCGTTGGACAATGCTGATCAGCCAGGCCACCCTACCTTCCAAGGGAGAGGAGCCCTGTCCAGGTGCTTGTAGGAAATAGCCAGGCCTGGGATGAAGCCATGAGGACTGAGGACTGTTCAGCATTTCCAGCTCAGTAGAGGGAAATCTGCCACGTGGCGGCTTTGCCACTAGAGTGGCACTGAAGCCCCTTGGGGTTTGGCTTTGCAAAGGCTTTGTGAGGAAACTGGAAAAAACCTTGCAAAATGTCACCCTGTTGTTCAAACCGCCACTGCCTTGCAGGGCTGCGTGGGGCTCTGTGACTCACCCACGCATTCAGGTCCAGCTGCTTTGTGTTTACTGAGTGAAGTGTTAACCTTTCACCCTGGCAAATCCTTTTCCAACTTCACTGAGCAAAGGGGGCTCTTTGACCTTGGCCGTGTCATTCACGCCCTCAAGAGGTGATGTTTTCCTGGTCTAGGGCCTAATCCTGTGCTGAGCTGAATTCCTTCCAGTCCCACTGCATTTAGTGGGACAGGATCCCTTGTGCTTTCCAGGATCTGATGATTTGCTGGCTTCCGCACAATCTCACTTGGCATGCAATAAGCGCTGCCAGCTGTGTGGAGGGCTGGGTTGCAGAGAGAGCGAGCCCAGAGCATGGGAGAACATGCTCATGCTTTTGGCACGCTGCATGTCCCAGTGGTCCATGGTTTTGAATGGGCATTTGGCATAGGTGTGCATAGTCAGCCAGGATCCGGGCAGCTGTGGTTGGGGGCGGTTCTGAAGAAGATACCCGCTGGAAAGGTGGGATGTCTGGCACTGCACTGACTCCTGACTTCTTCTCTCCCTGGCCAGGATTGTGCGGCTGGTTGTGGTGCTCCGAGACTGGGCTAACAAGAGCTTACGGGAGGAGGAGCAGAGGCCGGACTCCTTCCTTGAGCGGTTCCGTGGGCCGGAGCTCCAGACGGTGACAGCAGGAGGCGGCAACGACCAAGGAGACCAAGAAAATGATGCCAGCAAACTCAAAAAGTAGAGTTTCTTAAAACCATCTGGCTTCTTGGCTGAAAGCCAAATGCTTCTTGCCCGGGGTAGACCGCCTCCCCCCTCCCAAGCGTACCCTGCTTTCCCACTAGGCAGGGGGCTAAGCGATTGATTGTGTGCCTTGATACAAGCTTGAATGAGAGGTGACTAGGCTTGCCATGCTGGGCTGTGTCAGAGGGCCGTACCCAGCCATTTCTGAACAGTGTGTTAGTATCTGGGTGCTCATGCTGGGCTCTGGTAGGGCAGCGTATACAAGGATTCCCCCATCCGTGGCGCGTCTGTAGTTTGTGTGCACCCTTTACTCACTGTCTATTTTCAGGGGTTCCCGGAATCACATGCCGTCCCTGATTCTGTACTAGACCTTGACCCTAATAACTTATATCTGCCACGATAGTAACAGCTGGCGTAAACCCAGTGCCTTTGATCCAAGGGTCTCAAAGCACGGTAGAAAGGTCTGTAAGCAGCAGTGCCCCCATTTTATAGAAGGGGGAAGCTAAGGCTTATAGCACTGGCTGGCAATCTTTTCCATACCATGGTCCCCTTTTCTATACCAGGCCCCCCTTCTGATCTAGCCAAGACCCCTCTTCTATGTAGCACTATGGGAAGGCAACATGGTGGTTTGTGACCCCCTGGGGAGAGTAGGCTTCTGGTTGAGAACCCCTGGTTTAGGGTGTTTAAGCTCAAATAGGAAGTCGGAGGCAGAATCTGAAAAGGACTCTGGTGTCCCGGCTTCCCAAACCAGACCACAGCTATTAGGCCAAGCCACCTTTCCTCAGCCGTAGCTGCTCCCGGAAGGAACTCCCAGGGGACCTTGACAAACGGGAGCAAGTTACCCGGCTGCTGCTGCATTTGCAAGTCTCGATTCATCCTCTGCAGGAGCCGAAGGGAGCATGTTCATTGCTCAAGCCTTCTGCCAGATTGTGCGCTGTGAGGGCTAGTTCTCTAACAGGCTCCTCAAATCCAGCCCTTTCATCTATACTACACACACACACGGAGGGAAAAAACAATAACCTGGCTTTTCTTCCTCTCTCTAATTAAAGGGCAAAGCTCCATTGACTAGCCTGGGCGCCGCCATTATATATGGTAATTAGGACGCTGAGAAATGATTGTTTTCTGTGGGAGAAAAAGATCAGAAGCTTGTATCTGAGCCTTTAATAGCCACAGAAGAAAATGTTCTGCCCTGGGAGGTTAAAGGTGGCTTGTTAATGATCAGAGACAATGGGCTCCGAACTGGGACGGAGAGAGATGGAAGGGGAGCATGTTCTGAAGGGGTGCTGCAGCAATGAGATCTCAGCAGGGAGCTGCCACCTTCTGGAGATTGAGTCATAGAAGCTGAGGCTTGGAAGGGACCTCAGGAGGGATCTAGTCCAACCCCCTGCTCAAAACAGGACCAACCCCAACTAAACCATCCCAGCCAGGGCTTTGTCAAGACGGGCCTTAAAAACCTCTCTGGATGAAGTTTCCACCCCCTCCCTAGGTAACCCATTCCAGTGCTTCACCAGCCTCCTAGGGAAAAACTTTTCCCTAATATCCAACCTAGACCTCCCCCACTGCAACTGGAGACCATTGCTCCTAGTTCTGTCATCTATTACCATTGAGAACAGCCCAGCTCCATCCTCCCTGGAACCCCCTGTCAGTAGTTAAAGGCTGCTATCAAATCCCCCCTCGTTCTTCTCTTCTGCAGACTAAATAAGCCTGGTTCCCTCAGCCTTTCCTCATAGGTCTTGTGCTCCAGCCCCCTAATCATTTGTGTTGCCCTCCTTTGGACTTTCTCCAACTTATCCACATCCTTTTTGTAGTGGGGGGGCCGAAACTGGATGCAATACTCCAAATGTGGCTTCACCAATGTGGAATGGAGGGGAATAATCACTTCCCTCCATCTGCTGGCAATGCTCCTACTAATGGAACCCAGTATGCTGTTAGCCTTCTTGGCACTAAGGGCTCACTATTGGTTCATATATGGCTTCTTGTCCACTGTAACTTCCAGGTCCTTTTCCGCCAAACTGCTCCCTAGCCAGTCAGTCCCCAGTCTGTAGCAGTGCATGGGATTCTTCTGTCCTAAGTGCAGGGCTCTGCACGTGTCCTTGTTGAACCTCATCAGATTTCTTTTGGCCCAGTCCTCCGATTTGTCTAGGTCCCTCTGTAACACAATCCCTGTCATGACATGAATGTGATGATGTGATTCAGCATCATGGCATCCTAACGCAATTATTTCCTCTTGGGGCTAACCTATCACTGATGACCAACAGGGGTTAGTAGAGCAAAATGGCATCCTCCATGAATCGTGACTCTGCACGTACTATACAGGTGAGGTCCTGCTGTGCGGTGCAAAAGGATGTCCTCTACACTAGGGATCACTGCAAGCCCATCAGTTAATGGTACAGCCCCATTAGGAACCTGTGGGCCTGGGTGCTACATCTGAGATCAGGGCTCCTGTGCTATAGAAACACAGTAGAAGACAATCCCTTTCTCTGAAAACAATGTAACCCATTTTTTAACAACAAAAAATGCCCCTTTTTAAAGCAATGTTGAACAACCACAATGGTGGTGGCCCTACTGAAACCGTGCGTGAACCTGCCCCGCAGGCTCTGCCAAATGCGTTGCTCCGAAAGCTCTGTGCTTGCCTGCTGACAATGTCTGTGCCAGGGAAGTATACAAAAGGCCGGAGGATGTTGGTTTTGAAGGTAGCAGAAGCAGTGCTGGCGGGCGAGGGACTTGGCAATTGCCAAATAGATAAGGATGAAAATTTGTTTTGTTTCCCATCTCAGGGTGGGATTTTTGTAAATTCAGAGGCTGGGGGGAGTTTTGTCCGCTTGGCCCAGAATGAAAGAGACAAGCCTATCCGTTTGGATGCAGAGTTTCTGTTCCTCTCTCCTCCAGTGAAATCTGCCCATCGCTGCGCACACATCTTATTGCCGAGTGCCCAGATAAGCAGGATCAAACACGTGGGAACAGTTCAAAGGTTGGACCCACAGACTCCATGAGCAGACCGCAGGCTGCACAGAGCAGAACAGAAATGGCAATTCCGCAGTATTAGCTGCCACAGCAACCCCTTCCCTTCCTTAGCGTGGCGCCTCATATGGCCCTAAACTACATGGACACGGATTTCACTCTGCCCTAATCAACGCTAGAGTTATCAGCCGACTCCGAGCCGTATCTGTGGTATGACACGTACGATACCAGCATTACATATGAGAGGGCATGTTGTCTCGTGATGCCAACGGCAGCAGGGAAATCAAAAGACCCGAGTTCTATTCATGATTCTGCCACTGACTGGCTGGGTGACCTTGGGCAAGCAACTTAGCCTTTCTGTACCTCAGTTTCCCCCCTCTGTCTATGGCGTGAGCACACTTTTTACCTACTTCAAAGGGGTGTCGGGTGGGGCAGGGGTTAACTGATGTACCTTGGCAGGTGCTTAGAGGTCTTTAGATGGAAAGGCTTCACTGCTCGATATAATTAAAACAAGCTGTAACTGATGTTCATTGTGCTGTTAACCACATGCAGCCTTCTATGCCGTGGTTATCTCGGTGTCTCTTTTCAGGAAGAAATGGGAGCTCTTTGTGGTGGATCCTGCTGGAGATTGGTATTATTGCTGGCTGCTTGTCACTGCCGTGCCTGTCCTTTACAACTGGTGCTTGCTCGTGGCCAGGTGAGTAGGACGCATTTCATGGCAACCCTTCCACCACCTCCGATGCCATTCCTGAGGCCAGCATCAGTCAGCTGAAACTGGCTGATGTCTGGGACTGGTTCTGAAACTGCTTGTCAGGGTGGCTGGCCCCTTGGAAGGGAGGGACGGCTCAGCCCACCTGTGACACACCTGATTTGCCTCCCAGGTTGAGAGGATGAATTAGGTCATTTGAGAAATGTCATGTGTCTAAACCAGGGTGGGGGAGAAAAGCAGAGGCCAGTGGACAAGCAGAGTGAAGCTGCAGGAAGAGTGTTTCCCGCAGTGGTCCTTGAGGAAGGGAGCTGTGGCTGGGGTGAAAGACCTGGTTGGAAGTTCTTCTTTCCTTTCGGGGAGAAGGCAAAGAAAGGAGGCCAGGCCTTGCATCTTGTCCAGCGGCGCGGAGAGCACCTTGGGGAGGTGGGGCTGTGTTCAGCATGCCATTGGGATGGAAGACTTTTGGGGTTTGTTTTTGAACTTTATTCTCAAAAAAGGCAGCTGTTGTTGGACTCATGAATGTCTTGTGAATATTTGAGGAGTCCAAAGTGGGAAATTGAGAAAGGCAGCTGCAGACCCACCTCGGCCATGAGGGGGCACACGGGAAGTGACCAACCTTGTTGTGTTAATGGGAAAAAAGCCCCAGTTTTGCTGCTGTTCTGTCTCTGGAAAGGCAGAAGCACTTCCATCTAGGTTCAATGCATGTGCTGGGTTGGTGGAGTGGCACTGTGCTATTGCTGGGAAGCTGTTTCAGCATCCTCGCTGCGTAGCTCTGTGGAGGGCAGATGTTGCAGAAATAATGGATTTAATTTCCAAGGCGCATGGAATGGCTGGAAATTCAGAGATCAGTCCTGGTGTCCGTTGGGACACGACAGCCTGTAGGGACCCCAGTACTAGCCTGCGTTCAGTATAAGTGATGGGGATTGTGTTGGTTTCTGTATCTTGATAACACGCTCCCTTTAATTACTGCCACATGGTTCTCTTGCAGAGCCTGTTTCACTGATCTCCAGAGGGGCTACTTCATTCTTTGGCTGGTGCTGGACTATGTCTCCGACTGTATCTATATCGCCGATATTGTCATTAGGCTGCGAACAGGTGAGAAGAAGAGGCATCTTGCACTTGGAAGGATTTGTTTTAATATTAATCACCTGAGGTCTGCTATAAGCTGTCAGGGACGGGCCTGATCTGCGGCTCCTTTAGAAGGAGTGGCTTAATCAATACCTTGGTGTTAGCTGGCAGGAAATGGCCTCTGGAGAGAGTATCTCATTAAAAGCTCTGTGAAATAGAGTAAGTTTCAAAATGAAAGATTCATCATCCAGCTTTTAACTTCACCTATGAATAATTGTACAAAATTACCCACATTACCATTAGTATTCGGGCACCGTTTTAGGTCTGTGTCTTTGGTTTGGTATCTGTTAAGTTAATGAGTAATCTAAATGGAAAAACGGTAGAATTTAATGTTCCCAGAATGTAGTTGGCTGCTGTGCAATTTCTGTCTGTCACTGCAGAGCTCTGAGCTAATTTACTATATGGAGGGCAGAAACATCAGAGTGTCCTCCCATCTTTGTGTCATCAGAGTAAATCCCAAAGTAGTACCCTTAGGTGCTTTTTCCAGGTGAAGAACTTGAGGGCTGGCAAAGGCAAAGACTGAGCAGATCAGGTGGAATTAAAAATATTTTAAAGATTATATGTGTATGTTGGTTGAACGCAACTCCAAAGGCAGGAGAAGAAATGGATCTGAACCAGGATAATTCTTCCCCTTGTTTCTCTGTTAGGTTTCTTGGAACAGGGTCTGCTGGTCAAGGACCCAAAGAAGCTACGGGATAATTATATTACCACCTTACAATTCAAGCTGGACATCCTCTCCATTTTGCCAACAGACCTGGCCTACTTTGCAGTGGGATTACATTGGCCTGAACTACGCTTCAACCGGCTGCTGCACTTCTCCCGCATGTTTGAGTTCTTCGATCGGACTGAGACCAGAACCAGCTACCCAAATATCTTCAGGATCAGCAACCTGGTGCTCTACATCCTGGTCATCATCCACTGGAACGCCTGTATTTACTATGCCATCTCCAAGGCCATTGGGTTTGGGACAGACAACTGGGTGTACCCCAATGTCACAAACCCTCAGTATGGGTATCTCACCAGGGAATATGTCTACTGCCTCTACTGGTCCACTGTGACCCTGACCACCATTGGCGAGACCCCAGCCCCTGAGCGCGATGAGGAGTACCTCTTCGTCATTGTCGACTTCCTCATCGGCGTTCTCATCTTTGCCACCATAGTCGGGAATGTGGGCTCCATGATCTCCAACATGAATGCCACCAGGGCAGAGTTCCAGGCCAAAATCGATGCCATCAAGCACTACATGCAATTCCGCAAGGTCAGCAGGCACATGGAAGCCAAGGTCATCAAGTGGTTTGACTACCTGTGGACCAACAAGAAGGCTGTGGATGAGCGAGAGGTACTCAAGAACCTCCCTGACAAGCTGAGGGCAGAGATTGCCATCAATGTCCACCTGGAGACTTTGAAGAAGGTGAGGATCTTCCAGGACTGTGAGGCTGGTCTGCTGGTGGAGTTAGTGCTGAAGCTTCGGCCGCAGGTTTTCAGCCCTGGAGATTACATTTGCCGGAAGGGGGACATTGGCAAGGAGATGTACATCATCAAGGAGGGAAAGCTGGCCGTTGTGGCAGACGATGGCGTGACCCAGTATGCTTTACTCACTGCAGGAGGCTGCTTTGGCGAGATCAGCATCCTCAACATAAAAGGGAGCAAAATGGGCAACAGGCGCACGGCCAACATCCGAAGCCTCGGCTACTCTGATCTCTTCTGCCTGTCTAAGGACGACCTGATGGAAGCAGTGACCGAGTACCCTGATGCCAAGAAGGTCCTGGAGGAGCGTGGCCGGGAGATCCTGATCAAGGAAGGGCTTCTGGATGAGTCCGCGGCTTCCGAGAACGTGGACGGGAAGGACATGGAGCAGAAGCTGGAGAGGGTAGAGTCCAACCTGGAGACGCTGCACACCCGTTTTGCCCGGCTCCTGACCGAATACAATGCTGCCCAGTTGAAGCTCAAGCAGCGCATCACTGTCTTGGAGTCCAAAGTAAAGCAGTGCAATCAGGATGAATTCCTCTCTGATGGCTCAGCTAGCTCCCTGGAGGAAGAAGAGGAAGCTGAATCCGAAGGGAACGAATGAGGACAGTGGCTATGTTCTGCACCGTGCTGAGATGGCATTTGCCAGCTTCTGTAGTCCAGGAACCATTGCTCCCATGGCCTTATGAGACTTATCTCAAACCCATAGAAGTGCTGCTACGGCTGACTCCAATAGCTCTTGGGTTTCTCTCTCTTCTTGCTGCCTTAGTCCAAGAGTTCACAGATCAGTAAAAACACGAGAATGACCTCTGCAGCGACTAACGTTTCCTTCTGGCTTCTGCCAGGAGCCTGCGGTCCTCTTGCCGCCTTTTCTCTTTCTAGCCTTAGAGATCAGGACTTCATTAACTCAATGCCTTGTATGGGGAACGCAGTGGACACTTGTGGGTCCCGTCAGTGCCTAGGTGGCAGTGCATAAGCACTGATGTAGTCAGAGATCTTCCCTTGTCCTTCTCCCTTTTTTAAGGGGGCTGGTCAGGACGATGCTCTTTATTATCTCATGGGAATGCTAGCCCTTCTAAACAACCAAAAGAGCCAGAAACTGAACCCTAAACCAGATGCTCATTAATGTATTTTGATATCTGCTTTTATAAGACACACTCTATATTACGTAAATACCAATTTTTCCGGTGTATGATTCCGTATGTTTAAGATACTAAAACCCGATGGAAAAAATCCGGCCCCGGCCCTATCTGTCTGCAAATGGAATACTTTCCGCTTCAGCGTCGCCCCTATAGGTCAGAGTCTCTCTAGCCCTGAACAGGAGCTGTTGGCAGAGGATGGTGGGGATTGGAGCACATATTCCTTACCTTGCCAGGCTGTATTTTCCTTTATGAACATCTTACTCAATAGGCAGAAATACTTTTGCTGTGTGTATATCGTACCTGGTCTTTCAGCTTGTGGAGCAATTTTCCTGGATGCATTTACTAGATCGTGATGTCCTGGAGAATGGGATTTGCCAGGCATGCTGTTCCCTACCCGCTGGCTACAGTGGCAGCTTGAATTTTACTGGGGCTAAAGAAGCCGAGGGTGCCGTTTGCGCTGTGCTTTGGGCTGGCAGCACCTGTTCCTTTATGTGCAAAAGTAAGATACTCTCTCTCCCTTCTCTTTAATCGCAACTGGGTGGGACGGCCATGCTAAAAGGACCTGTTCTAAAGGTACAAAGCTGCAGCAAGACTCAGCTGCCTGCATTTCCAGGGAGTAACTCACAGCGTGTTAGCAGAACCCACGTTTCTCCGTGGCGTTCCCCTTTGCCAAGCAGCGGTAGGTGTCAGGGCCTTGCAGGGCCATTTGGAGGGGACATTGGTGCCCCAGGGTCAGGGGATGAAATGTTGGCCCCTTTGAAGTCTATGGCAAAACATCTGCTGCCTTCACTGGGGCCGGGATTTCACTCCCGGTATGTTCTTAGTGTAACCTGTTTGTTTACAAGCTGCACACGAGTTGTTTCCTTGGTCACAAACAGCAGCCGGGCAACTCTCTTGCAGCAACCTCAGCTCAGCTCTGTCCCTGAGAGACAGCTGTGCGGGGCCTCGGTGTCTCTTGGAATCTTGCTGCTTAAAACACCGCTTCCTGGTCTGCCTCAGCACCTGAGCTTCGGCTGGGAAATCCTCCAACCCAAGCTGCTCACCTCGGACCACACAGCCTTCAGTGGTGAGCCTGGGCATCATCCCTGCTGGTGGAAAGATGCTTTGGGATACAGAAGAACTTCTAAAAAGCTTCTCTGCCCCCCAGCGAATGCTTTAACCTGCACCGTCCTTTTAACGACCTGTGTGGGTGCCATAACGGCTTGATTTTGACTGCTTATGCACCAATGAGTCTTACCATGCAGGACAAGCCATGTGCACCCTGCATGATTACAAACTAAACCATCCTGGGAGTTGGGGCCCTCAAAGGATCCGTTGCACCCTGTAACATCACTGTACTTACGGAACCGCGGTACGCTGGGGGCTGTGGACTGTTATGCAGCTCTGAACTAGCTAAAGCCTGAGTGCTGTAATCACGGTAGCCTATCCTGTCCCTGCCTGCAGAAGCTGGGCACCCTGGAAACTGTAGGCAGGTTAGATGGTTCATGTGTGCGTCTGCAGTTTGACAGTTTTCCCAAGCCACAGCAAATGATATGTACATACCCCCGTGCTACTGATCTCTGAGAAAATCCTACTGAGGAACACAATCTGTTAACATTGACTCTCCTCTGCACAGAGATGATGTGCTCCTTTTGCATGTTTTTGCTTCCTTTTGTATCTCAGTGAGCCGAATTCATCCCTCCTTTGACATTAATGGAATTTATGCCAGGGCTGGATCTGGCCTATAACGCTTACAATGCACTTGATAGGGTTAGAAACCTATATCTGCCCCCTGCAGGTGGCAGAGCTCTCTCTCCTGCCGATGGTGCCGCGCTGATCCCAGTTCCAGCAGCTTGACATGAGAAGATGCAGTCCATTTGACCTGGTATTTTTTATCATTGCTCTGGTAGGGAGCATTTAGGGTCACTGTCCCTTCCCATAGTGGACACATAACATATGGGGCTGCACAGACCCTCAGAGTAGAAGTGGAGAGCAGAAATGTTGTACACTCCTATTACACACTTGGAAATCAGAGGCCTTATTTTTTAGGGCAAATGGAGATGTCTCTGAGCCCAGCTGGTTAACGTCTTGTCAGTTTTCCTCCAATTAATGTAAACTCATGATTAGTGAAGCCCCTCCCTGGAGCTGAATTTCCCCACGAAAAGAGACATTTGCTGGTGGGAAAGGTCATATTTTACCCTGTATCCACCGTGCGGACAGATTTCAAAAAACTGATGCTAACAGTTTTCACGGGTGAGGTGAAAATGGATCACTTTTCACATCTTGACACAACCACAGCCGCCACTTCATTCCCTTGTGCGGGAGCGAGAACTGTGTCTGTCTCCCTAGAATCCAGGCCCAGGCTGAGCCAAAAGGCCTTGCAAATCCTGTCTCATTTGGTAGATTTGGGATCAGATGGACCTAATTATCTTGGACAGGAGATTTGTCTGCTCCCTTATTCCCAGTCCCTGTACCTTCACACACTGAGGTTTTAGGATGTGTATGATTCAAGCACCTACAGGCCCCATTATACTTGCTGCTGCACAAATGCACAGGGAGAGTCTCTGTGTAACATCTAACCTAACCAGACAAAACAGACGGCGTGGGGAGGAGAAAGGAATCGTTATCCCTGTTTCTGGATGGAGAACTGAGGCACCAAGAGATTAAGTGACCTGCCCAATTAGTTCACACGGGGCGTCTGGGGCCCAGTGCCTTAACCACTCGCCTTCCTCTGTCTTGGTGTTAACTGTCTCAACTTCCTTTTGGTCCTTTGTTGTACAGCAGCTTTGCTCAGCTCCTCCTGATGTGCTCCGATGCTGTAGTGACGGATACAGTGTAGGAGCCTAGATAGGGAGAATCTTCCTGTCATCTCTCTCAGGCTCACCCCAGCCTAGGCCTCACCCTTGGAAACTATTCCCTAGATAACCTGGTATTTCCACTAACTATGGTGCTGCCAGCCAGCTGCTGTAGGTGAAAGGAAAGAACCATAAATGAAGCTTTTGCTTTCTTTTATTGCTGACGCAGCTGGGCAAGGAGATGGAGTAGAACTAGGAGGAAGCATAGAGTGGGTTTGCCTCTCCTGGTAACCCCTGATCATTGTGCTCCTGTCTCCAGGGCAAACCACGATGATCCCATCAGCCCCCAAACTAAAATGCCACGGGACGTTCCCAGCTGTGTGCAGCTCGCGTCGTGTCCCTGCAAATGCAGGTCAAGCTGGAAATCCACGCCACTCCCTGAGACACAGAGCTCCAGTGCCAGTTTGGATGCTGTTACCTTGCAGCTACAGGGAAGGAGCCACACGAGGGTGCTGTGAACCGCAGAACTGCACACAGTCCTGACTCCCACATGCTGGCTCCGTGACAGAGCCAGGCAGAGCGGAAATGGGGACAGAATGGAATAATGAAAAAGGAGTCGGTCCTGGCTTCACCCTGAGCACTGGATCCCTCCCCCTCACCCACCTATCACCCTCAGGAAATGGTCCAATTCCTCCTCCGGCCCCAGGCAAGGAAGCTGTCCCAGCCTGGGGGATAGAGAGACTCTGAGCCAGTCCCATGTTCTCACTGGAGAGGTGAGTGTCAGAGCGAGAGTGGATGGCAGAACTGAAGAGATGCAGCCCCCAGGAGGATCTCAGGAGCATTTGCACAGAGACAGGCCACCGCTAGGGCAGTCCTGGAGATTGGAGCAGCGACTTCAGGGAACAGAGAGATTTACGGTTCTGAACTGGGATTGGCGCTGAGGGACCAATGATGGGGAGCAGAGAGATTTGGTTTCTAGGGGACTAGCCCACAGCTAACTGACACTTCAGCACTAGCATAGTGGCAGCAGGGAGCCTAGAGAGGGTTGGATTCTAAGATGCCTTCAGTTATAGACATTTCAGCACTGGGACAGTGGCTGCAGGGAGCAGCTGCAGCTATAGTTAGTCCCGGGGAAGTTAGCCCTGCAGCCCCGACAGGCCGGCACTGGCAGCTGATGGCATCTAACAGTCTATTTTGGCTTTTTGAAGAACCAATCTTTAGTGCAACAGGCGCATCCACTTGGGAAGTTTGACGCCTGTCGACAAATTACCCCAAGGATGGCGTTAAGAACTCTGAGCAGCTCCCGCCAGGAAATCACAGTGTGATGGACTGCTCGAAGGGAATGTTAATGAAATTAACACCAGCTTGAGGATTCTCCAGTGAGCAGGAGGAGGCGTGCTTTGCAGGGAAAGGAGCAATGCACCTTCAGGCAGCCCTTTTCCTAGCAAAACAGGCCCGTGAAATCAGGGGTAGGGGATTGAGCAGCTCATTTTGAAACGTACCTTCCCCTCCCCGTTCGGTTTGCCATTGGTAATGGGGGCCAGGAATAGAAGAGCTGTGAGCTTCCAATAGCCCTAATGCTCATGCAGCTCTCTACAGTGCCTCCTGCTGGATGCGGCTGGGTATGGATAGCTCAGAGCTCCCCCCCCCCAGAGAAGGCTCCAAACCATTCCCACAGCACCTCCTGCTGGGAGAGGATGGGAATATTACGGAGAGGTCTCCATAGCCAAGGCTCTTAAACCATTCTGTACCTTAAACCATTCTGTACGGTGGCTACGCCTGGGAAGGACCAGCACTAGAGCATCTGTTCTAGGGAACTCACCAAAACTCCTCCAGCCAGCAGAGGCTAAGGTAATTGTTAAGGTTTCAGTCCCTACCAGTCCCCAGATGCAGCCAGTCTGTGCAAGACCATGTAGTCTGCTGTAATATCAGCATGTTACCGCCACTTGTCCTTCTGCACCTCTTTAGTGGGAGGCTGTTTTTTATTGAAATCCCTTTTCATTGGCATACGGAGCACAGCCTCGTTTAGCAAGCCCCATTTCAGCGCCTAAGGCCTGAGGACATAACACAAGCTAACCCCCCCAGTGTGGGTAGAACAGCGTGATTCTTCCCCGGAACCCTGAGAGCGTGGAGGATGGCAGCAAAGATTTTGCCAGTTTGCTTTCAAGAAAAGAGATGGGCAGGGAATGTGGAATGAAGAGCTTTATGTTCCCTGAGGCAGCTCTGGTAGAATAACTCCTTTCTAATGTTACTTTATGTATTTCTGTTGCCTTCCCTCAGAGCAGCTCGACATTAATTCATTGCGTCTCACAACCCACCCTGCCCAAGGAGTAACCCAGTCCAGTCCCTGTGGGAGGCCGTAGGAGTCTGGCTGTTGGCATCAGTGGAAGCTGGACCAGGCCTGGGTGAGTGTTATTTCTATTGCACCGATGGGGAAACTGAGACACAGAGAGGTTAAGTGACTTGCCGAAAGTCACTCAGAGAGCCACGGTCAGGGGGTATCCACCCCACACCAGGCAAAGGTTAATTTAAGCTCTGAGGCTGCACCTCGAGGAGAACCAGGGCTGAAAAGGCTGATTGAAGGAACAGTCGGGGCTAGTATAAAGCCAGGAAGTTGGATGAAAAAGGGCTGCAGGGGAAGTAGTCTGTGGTCACTCCCTGGGAGAAGGGAGGGGTGTTTGGGGGCTTTGGAGTTAAGCAGGAGGCAGTTACTGCCTGGGAGGAGGGAGTTTGGGTTGGTAAATCCAGAGATGGGGAGCCAGAAGATGTAGGAAGGAGTCCAGGGAAATCGCACAAGGGTCTGGGGTAAAGCAGGATCCCTGGTCTGGAACCAGGAGTAGAGGACAGGCCTAGGTTCCCCTACCAGCCACTAGGGAAGAGGCATAGACTAGGCAGTGGGGCAGGAGACTGCCTGGGACAGTTGTCCAATAGTGCTTTGCTAACCAGCAGGGGAGATCTATATTGACCTGGCTGAAGGACCAAGCTATGAAGAGAGAGTGCCCTGAGTGGCAGAAGGGGGTGTTGGACTTGGAAGGAGCTAATCCCCACAGCAGCCCTAGTGGTGCGCGGAGCCCATGGACACAGCTGGGAGTGGAACACCGCTCTGCTGCAAGTCCTGTGCCTTAACTCCAAGACTGATGTGGCGAGGAGGTGGTGTTGGTTTTGAGACTCGCAAGCCAGGTCTGGATTAGAACCGGTTTCCCGATAACCTAGATCTCCCCTCAGTTTGTGGACAGGAACTTTGGTGGTCTCAGAGGCTGGGTGCAGATGATAGGCTCCGGCTTGGGCTCAGCTCCACAGTGGGCGAGGTGGAGGGTCTCAGTTTGGCAAACCCAAGCTCCAAACCGAGTGGGCTGGGATCTGGGCTCTCATTCATTTGAGTCACTGGAATATGGGGTTGGGGGAGGTTCTGATTTTGTTCCATCTCTAGTATGAACCCAGATCTTTCACTGACTTTGGCTTGCTCTTCCCAGCCCCACTGTACGTTTCCTTGCCGCTCTCCTGGCTGGGGTCAGCGGGGGAGAGGTTGTGGTGTTGCTGGCTTGCTAGAGAGCAGGGAGCGCTGGCTAGCTCTGCTCTGGCATGAGGCCAAGCCTGATCCTGAAGATGCAACAGGTTCAGACAGTTTAGAGAAGCTTCTGACCTCTGCAGTGCACATCCCCATTGCACCTCATGGCTCACGTCCTTCGCCGACACTGTCCAGAGAGTTAGGAGGAGGGATGGGCCTGAGCCAACGGCTGGCATGCGAATGACCCAGAGCAATGGGCAGGCTCCAATTTCGATCCATCTTCCTGGCTGGCCCTGCACAATGTGACCAACCAGGCTCGAATGCCTTGAACTCTGGGAGAGCTCCGACCCAGAGCCAAACTTCGCAGCGTGAGCCCATGTGAGCTATAGAGGCTGAAGGCTGCATTGGTAGCCGTGTCTGTCCCCCTGCCCATCCCACTTCCTGCCCAGGTCCTCTCCCTTGCAGCTGGCTCTTGCACCGTGTCCTCTGAAAATGAAGTTGTTCCTCCAGTCAGTTACCGGGCGGCTTTGCAGGATCTCTCTCCGCTGCGAGGCGGCCATGTGAGGGCACCAGATTGCTAGGCAACTGCATGCAGGGAAGGCTTGGGGGCTTGGCCAGTGAGGAGCTGGGCTTCATTAGCTGTAACCCCGAGCTGCGGTTTTCTTCTCCTCCAGAGCTGGATTTGCTAGGAAAAAGGCTCGGCTCTGCTGCTCTCAGGGTCAGTGCTGGCGCCAGGTGGGGCTGTGCTCCTTAGGCGGTGCAAAGGACTGGCGAGGGGAGAGGGAGAAGAGAGAAGTGGAGAAGACTGTTGGGACAAAGGACATTTGGTGACTGCAGTGGCAGGGGAGGGACAGGAGGGGGCGGAATGAGGAAGCCCCGTCTCCGCTCCCTGGTGGGTGATGGTGGAGCCAGGGAAGGCCGCCTTCTGCTCCCATTGGAGGCAATAGCAAAATGCCTGTTGCCATCAATCACAGGAAGCCAGGGCCCTAGGATAGCCCTGGCAGCTGCTCCCTGCCAGGTGTGCCCAGTCGGTCTGAGCGCAGCTCAACGTGTGACTCAAAGGGCACTGATGGGTGGGTGTGGAGCCGGGGCCATGGCTGGGTGCACGGCATCATTAGTGCACGTGCACGTCTCTGTGTCCGTCCTTGTGGTCATGTTATGGCATGGTGCCTTGGGCCAGCCTTCTAGCGTCAGAGTGTGTGTGTACTAGGGTCTGCCGGTTTATGCGAATAGGCGTGTCTGCCAGGGTGTGTCTCCTGCTCTGGGTGCGCACATGCAAGTCCTTGAGTGTGGCGATGTGTGGGTGTGCCTGTCTTCCCGTGTGCGCTTCTCCGTGAGAATGTGTAACACACAGATGGCACAAGTGCCAACTGTCCCATGCTGGCTAATTCTGTATGGCGTGGCCCAAACCGTGGCCATGAGATGCTGGCGCATGGGAATTCAAACTCTTTCTTCACGTGGAACTTGCAGAGCAGATGCTCAGCCTTGGGAAATGCCATTCCAGCTGGCTGGAGACCCACATCCTGGAGCGGGCGAGAGGAGCTATTACAAAATTCCCTGTGATGTGAAATCAGCAACTTACCAAGGAGAAATTTCCTGCCCAGGGCTGATGCGTTACTGCAAAGTTTCCACGCTTGCTGGTAGAAATGGCCAGAAAGGGGAATTTGGCAAGATTGATTGGCAAGCCCCTCTAAGGCTCGCGGGGAAACTTTCCTGGAAGCAAAGTGCTGTGCAGTAACAGGCCGTTTCCTACAGTGCCAATGGTCGCCCATCTTCTGTTAACTTCTCCTGGGCAAAGAGGAGCCTATCCCCCCGTTGCTTGATGCTCAGATGCTAGCAGGAGCAGGGGCACAGGAGAACAGAGACACAGCCTGGGGAAGGCAAAGATTGCATGAACTCATTAGAGTCTTCTGAGGGGCCAGAGGCTCTCAATGTCGAGGCTGCCGAGGGGCTGCTGTGCATTCTGGAGCAACACAGAGTCTCCATAGTGCCTGCTCTATGGGACGATAACATTTGAAAACAGCCCTGTTCAATTACACCAGCAAGGAGCAAAGCAGGCTTGCAGGACAGGTTTTCACAAGTTCCGGTCAAGGATCTCTCTCTTTCTCTCTCCCTTTCTGAGTCTTTTCTTTCACGTTCAAAATGTCTGGGGCATTTTCTGGTCATTTGCAGAAACAAAAGTCACACGGTGGTTCCTTGCCCAGATCAAAGTGCGCATTGGTGTGGCAACAGCGATGGACGACAAGAGCAGGGCAGGTGAACGGAGCCAGAGCCGCCCGCTGAGAAAACTCGGGCAGCGGGGAGACGTCTTGCTGCCCGAGAGAGAGGGGGGAAAAAAAGGCAGAATCGTTTGATTACAAAGGCTGGAACTACGGCCTGCAATTTTCCCTACCCTCCAAATAACTGGTTGGGTGGAGAATCTTAGAAGATTGGGCTGGTAATGGACCGAGACCCTCCCTGACAGCTGTCTAACTTGTTCTTACCAGGAGCAGGCACTTATCTGCTTAGGAGCCACTGCGGCCCAGGCTGGAATTCCTGAGTGTGAATTCTCCTTTCCTCCTGGCTGAGGAAGGGAGAAGGGCAACTAGTGTCTGTCCCTTTGCAGGGTCCCCTGCAGCCCATAGAGGAGGGGCACTGATGGTCTAGTGCAGTGGTTCTCAACCTTTTTGGCTCGAGGGGGGGGGGGCACGGATTTCGTTTTTACAACCCTGAGGGGCCACCAGCCTCCGCCTCCCTCTTCGCTGATCTCCCATCCCCCTGGCTGCAGCAGGGAAACTGCATGTGTCCAGTAGCCTCTTGCGCTCCAACTGGGTCTCTAGGCAGAGGCTCCCTTCTGCAGCCAAGAGGACGGGAAATCAGTGCTCTCTCCCTGTGGCTCCAGCAGGGACCCCAGCATCTAGGGACTCAGAGCACTTTGCTTTCTGCCGGAGCCAGGGAAGGTGGAGCGCGGATCTCCTGTCCCCTTGGCTGCAGCAAGGAGCCTGCCAGTCTTGTAGCGCTGCAGCAACGTGCTCCGCCTGGGTCTTTGGGCAACGGCTCCTTTCTGCAGCCAGCGGGAGGGGAGTGGTGGGCTGCTTTAAAAGCCCCTTTAGGCCACTTTTGACCCACAGGCTGGGAACCACTGGTCTAGTAAGAGGGGCTCACCTGCCCCTTCGTTGCTGAAGGACAGTGCCTGCGATGTGTGGCCTTGAAGAAGGTGGAGTGAATGGGGGTGTGGCCAAATCCTTCTGCCTGCGGGTTTGAAAAGGCACGTCGTCTCGTTAATACCAACCCACTGGGATTTGCCCACCCGCTTTGGGCCTGCTCCCTGCTTGAGGGGGATCTCGGGGGAGCTGAGCTGTCACAGTGCAAGGAGCAGAAACTGCTTAGTCACAACAGAGCTAGGCGTGCTGGGAGCGAAGAGAAGGAAACAGACGTCTCCGTGAGCTAGATTGTGCCTTGGACTGCACGAGCTGCTGCCATAGTAGTGAAGGGGTGTGGGAGAGGAAATTCTGCCAAGAGGGGAGGTTGCGGGGCCAGGGGGCCTTGGTTAGGAGACCCTCATTGTGCTGCATTTCCTGGGAGGACTCAAAGTCAGGGCCTCCAACCCTGAGCGTGATGGTGGCCGTGGATGACTTTCTCCTCAGAAGGATTAGCATTGAAGGAGCAGAGCTGTGGGCCAGGATATCCCCGGGTCAGTCCCAAGATGCATATTTTTATTCTGCAAGCCTCTTTCCCTCTCCTGTTCTCCCCTGGGGCCCCCCTCTGTCTCCTTCCCTCTCCTTCTCCCTGTCCAGATAGCCTCTCTAGATCATGGCTTTCCCTAACACTGTATTTCAGTCTTAACTGGTTGCAAGATTATGTCTCCTGGAGCTGCAGACTGGAGAGAGTGAAGGGGTGGGGGAAAATACAATGGAGGATTTCAGCTTATCCTTCCTGGAGCCAGATAAGTTCTTCCAGGGGAACTGAATTCGCCTGACTGCTTCGCTCTACGAATTATCTGTAGCTTTAACAGGACCCTTGATCTCAGTAATATTGTGGCCTCAGTGACCGAGAGGAGGCAGATTGCAAGAGGCGGATGGGGTAGCGCTCAGCCAGACATGGCTACTGGTAATCTAAGGATCTGTAGTGGCTGGTTGCATGGGCAGAAGTAAGCAGGGCTGGCGCTTTTCCGTTGTCATTCTCTGAGGCTGGAGGAGTTCTGTAAAGTCAGAAGAAACCTGCTGATGCTCTGGGAGGCTGCTCTGCTGATCTTGGGAGGGGTTATGAGGAGGAGCAGTCTGGGCTGGGTGAAATCAGAGCGAAATGCAGCCCCAAACGCTTGGGAAGTTTGCAACAAAGTTCAGATAATGTCAAAGGCAAAGCACAGGAGAGCCTTTCCAGCCCAGCTAGATACCCTAGCTCTCTGTGCCTCCGCTCAAGAGGTTCAGAGAGTTTGGAGCCGGCTCAGAGAGGCATCTGGGCATTGGGGGTGCTTGTCCAAATCCAGCCTCCCAGCCTGGAGCATCAGCCTTCGCCCCGTGGTTACGCTGTGTCCCCTGTGAGTCCCTGCTTGAGCCTATCTGACGAATTCTGCCGGCCGCTGCACGTGATCAAAGGAAGATTACAGCAGATGTCGGGGGAGCTGGGAGCAAAAGGGACTGACCGAGTTTCTAGTTTCAGTTGCTGGCTCCTGTCATGGCTCATGGGATAGCAGTTGGTGTAGGGCGAGGGGTGCAAGGTAATACTATACAAGGGCGCAGCGGCTCCTCGCCTCGTGGCAGCTGCAGGTGTTTTAGGCTATTCATAGCTCTGTCATTGGCACCGAGCTGTCAAGCTGCTCTTCACTTGGTTTCTCTCTTAATTAAGACAGAATGTTTTTGTTCCTGTCCAGAAATGAGGATTCAGCAGCTTCTCCTCTACCCAAACAGCGCACAGGTGCTGTGACCAGAAACAGGCAGTTTCATTACATCCTCTGTAGAAAACGAGCCTGTACAGCTGCCGATCTCTTTCTGAACGATGCATGTGTGTGCCTGTAGGAGTCAGACAGACGATGGCTTGCTTTTTGTGCGTTCCTCAGTTCTTTGCAGATTCAAAGGCCAGAAGGGGCTTTTATGAGTATCTAATCTGACTTCCTGCACAGGCAGAGAATTTTGCCCGGTGATTCCTGTATCGAGCCTAGCAACTTGTGGTTGAAATGGGGCATGCCATTTAGAAAGACAACCAGTTTTGCTTTCTTGTGTATTTCTCTTTCTTTCAGGACTTTTGACATACCAAGCGTCTGTTCATCATATAAAAATAGGTGAGGGTCCATGGTATGCCAGGATATTTACAGAGTAAATGTCATAGAATTGCGGAGTTTTATCTTTTCAATAAAGCAAGTGCCATACAGTGGTTAGTTATTTATTAGGTGACTGCCCTATAGTAGCTGGATATTTACAATATGAATACTTCCCCACTGGCCAGGAATCAGAGAGGACAAGGATACTTCTTAGCCTGGCACCATAACTCATATCACAGCCATGGTATTTACAAGGAAGTCTGCTCTTTCCTTACTCGAGAAGTGCTGAGATTGTTTAGCTTTGAAAAGCAAAGTTTGCTGAGAATCTAACTCCCGGCCAGCTGCACGGCGGGTGATTGCTGTGGATCAATATTTTTTAATTAGATGTTGTTTCTCATTTCTTCTCTACTGGGTTGACTAAGCAAATTAAAATGGAACATTTTGTTGTTAAATGTTACTTTGGGTCAGTTAAATGCAAACATTGTTACGTAACCTGGCTGAGGGCTGCCTTTCGTCTATTCAGTACGGTGCAAAGCTGCTGTCATCCATGCCATGGATATTGTACCGCATTTACTGTACCTCCCAACCTTCACCAAGAACGTTTTTAAAACTACAGAATGCTGCTCCTTATAATCTGGACGTGCACCATCTTCCAAACATTCAGCATGGCCTTACGGTGGTGAGCGTTTCTCCAGGTGTGTTCCGTCACCGTCATCCTCTATCTCCTGACCCCCCAGCGTGGTGTGATGGATAACTTTGCTAGTGGTAACGTGCCCTATGCTGGGAGGGCTTCTGGACATCTTTTCCCAACATCCCAAAGGTAGCTGGAGGCTTGGGCTCATGCTTTGTCTAAGCCACTCGTGAAGATGAATTTAACCTCCTGATTCCTGAATTAACTTGCCCAAGATGGAGTCTTAGTGCCACCGATGGACATCAAAGATGCAATAGACTTCCTGCTAGGACTGATCGGAATGTTTTCCATCTGACGTATACTTTAGAAGAAAATCAGGTTTTAGACTAAAATGGTTTTCACCCAGAATGCCTTCTTTCCATGGAAAATTTTGAATTTTCCTTGGAAAAACATGAAAACGTTTTGCCTTTGGACCAAAACATGAAACGTTTCAATTTGGAAATGCCGCCCTGGCGCATCCTCGTATAGTCCTTGGGGTGACGTGTGCCCCATGTCTCCTTGGGCTGGGCTGCCCATGCGGATAACGTCTCCCATGCAGCAGTGCAGGGCCTGACAGCCAGGAGGGGCTCAGCCCTGCGAATGGCCGGCCGCCGCATTAGCATTGCTGTCACATTGGGCCCCACAGTCACTTTCCATTGCAACGCTGTGATCTCATCCCCACCGTAACCCTCTTCCCTGCCAAATCACTGAGGCCATTCTTCCCCTCCCAGTTCCCCTGGATCCCTTTTGCCTCTCACCATCCGCTTCCTCCATCTGCATTATAGCTTCTCTGGGGCCACTGTGTCTTCGGTGCCAAGAGGCCTGCACTGCTAAGTGCATGCACTCCAGAAATGGGGTAGAAGTCCTTGGAAAGTCGTTTTGGCACCTCACCATTTTGAGGGAAAAGGGAGGGGAAGTTGTTTAAGGTGGCAGGGACACTTGGTCGACCCCCTTACGTTGAGGCAGGGAGAAGGTCGTGGGTGGGGCGAGGCTCATGCCGCTGTGCCATTATCTGTGGCTGCAGAGGAATCCCGAGGCTGGCCCATATTGAAAATGTGGGGGCTCTGTTCTGCCAGCACAGGGCTGGACCTGGTCTGGGACATGCTGGGAAGGCTCTGGAAGGAAGGTGCAGCTCATTCGCCGTTGCTAGCCCTCCAACCCAGTGGGCCAAGGTCAGCCACGGTAAGTCTGTTGGTTTAATGCCCCCTATCACCCCTCCTTCCTGTGGCCACCTGCCTGGGACTTGAAGGGAGCTGAACTCTGGGCTCTGCCATTCGATGTCTTTGCGCGTCGCCGCATTTTCCACTCCTCACTTCCTGTGTGTGTCACGTCGCTGTGTTTTCTAGGTGGGTGCTGTGCTCTCCAGAGATCCCAGAAAGAAGGGGTTCTCCCCCCGCCCATGCCAGAAACACGCTCTGCCAAGTCTCCCAGCGTGCTGTGCGGTATCTGTAAGGGCAGAGGGTATGAAGCCTTCCTCTCCTTTTCTGCTGCTTTCCCAGCCCTTCCACGTTGCAGCCGCTAGTCTCTCGGGAGACACTTAGCGGTAGCAGGCGTGATGGAGGCTGTTTCCCCTTTTCCCTGGCTAGCCCTGAGGATGGCTGCTGGGCCATGGCCATCGCTGCCACACCCATGGAGTGACAGCGTGGGGGGCACTGGCCCCGCTCCCGGCTCTTGGAAGATTGCTGCCTACAGAATTGCAGGACTTCTCGTGGTGCCATAAATTAGGGTGCCCCGACCATAAAAGTGACATTGCCTAGAAAGGAGATTAAAGAGAACCCAAGCAGGCAGGAAGAAAAGCAGTTCTGAAATCCCACCACCGCCTGGCATTTCTGAAAGCTGGGGATATACTCTTATATCCTCGAGCTGGGGAGTCAGCTACAAGGAAGATGCCAGGCTTTTTGATTGAGCGGCTATGGTTCTGGCTTCTTGTTATAGGACCAGATCTATGCGGCTGCATGATACATGCTGGATTCTGTAGGTTACAGGAGTATGGTGGCCTTGAAGGGACGCCACCGTTAGGACAAACAAAAATGTCCTGAATATCTGGGAGGCAAATTGTGGTTTGACATTTCCTTCGGCCTGTCAGTATCCTTAAGTGACGTGTGCTCCTGGGCTGCTCTCTTTAAAATGACCCTTTGTGAAAGACAAATTGAGGAAAAAATAGCATATGAAAAAAACAATTATGGAAATATTTCGAGGGCAAAGCGGTGGCAAAAGTTACCCGTGTCTCGCCCTTGTCTCAGTTGGTTTCTCTCAGACGTGAAGGATACAGCAAATGCTTTTTTGCAAAAAGTCAGCTGTAGGGAGCTGTTTATCCAAATTATTTGTTCCCCCACCGCCCCTCTTGTTCCTTCTTCTGCCCTAAAATTTGAGATGTATCCCATGTTCTTCCGTGTGGAAGGAAAGACTTGCGTGGAATTAGAATTCCCCCCACAGTTCTGATCCTGAACTTCAAGACTTGCCAGGAATTCCGTGCTTAGTTCATTCCTAGGACGCCGTATGGCACTGTTATTTCTGCCAGTCCAAATTTCCCTGTCGCCGCTGCACTTGTGCAGTGACATGCTCCAGATACAGAATCCTGTGTGCACTTTTTGTTTGGGTTGCTAGAGATTTTCTCCACCACCCATTTCAGGTCTCCCGTGTCTCTTGAAGCGTTGATGGGGCTGCCCACCCGTTCGTTTGGTACGGAGGTGTTATGTGAGGTGAGACAGCACGGCCACACTCCCTGACAGGTACCAATTCACTACGGCCCCGATTTTGCACGGAAGTTGGTGGGAGCTTTGCCACAGATGATATTATGGTAGCACTCACCTCAACCAAGATCCTGGCCCCAGGAATTGAGGTAGCCCAGTTCTCAGAAAGACACTCTTTTTACGGAAACAACGCTGGACCTGTGCTTGTATAATGCAGCTTCGTGTCAGGTTACAAGTAACAGGCGGGGCTCTGATTGTAGTGCGAATCGGGGGAGAGAGCTGGCGGGACAACTTCATCCAGGAGGAAAAGCATCCGAGGAAGTGATGATCTCGTCCTCCGCCACAGCAGGGCCCTCCGTTCCTGCACTCACTAACACTTCAGGCTCTACTGAGTTTACCGCAGCGGAAAGTGGAATAACAAGGCAGGGCAGCAGACAAAGGACAGGGAGACAGTGTGTTGTGCCCCAAGGAAACGAGCGCCTCTTCCGAGGCCTGGCCCGGCGCTGCATCTCCCCCCTGCAGGAGCTGGGGAAGTGACGGGAGTCTGGATCGCATGAATCTCTGATGGCTTTTTGGGTGTAGGTCAGAGCTGGAATACAGCCCCAAGGGGTGGGGCGAGGGGCTGCCCTGAGCTGGTGGGAGGAGCCAGTTAATAGCACTGAAATGGCATGGAAATGGGCTTCATGGACTTCTTCGTGAGGGGCGTCCCCACGCTGCGCCCTCCCCAAGGGACGTCCGATGAGATGGCAACGCCAACTCCGTGATCCTTCCTGCTGCCAGGAAGTGGACCCAGCATAGGTCGAGTAACGGTAGTGGCACCCCCAGCATTGCCCAGGATGAGAGAGGTGTTCGGGCCCCTTAGCTCAGTCAGACTTGCCAGTTTAGAATGGCAATTTTAAGCATGGCTGGTTTTTATGACGTGAACACCTGCCCGCTGGAGAGTGGACCAAAACCCACCTGCTCCTTCGCACGCACTGTCCATCAGCTCTCAGAGACATCGGCTGGATTAGCACCACTGATCTGGTGGTCCAAGAGTCCAGTCTCACTAGCTAGCCCTTGAGCCAGAAAATAAACCTTCTTCGCCCACTCCTCATCTCAGAGGGACCCAAAGGGAGCGCCCGAAGAGGCTGCTGTGGGACCTTTTTACAGGAGTGCTGTTCTCTGGCTTGGACGAATGTGAATGATTTCCAGCTGAAGTGCTGGATCATGAAACAAAGGAAATATTATTTTACTGAGGGCAGGAATCTCTGATCTGCGACTGCCTTTGTTGCTGCTGCCTTCCTCATCTCCCTCTTTCTCTGGCTGCGTTGTAAGTTGGCAGGCATGGCTAGAAGCATCATATGTCTCTTATCTCCACTGATGATGACTAGAACAGGGGAAATCTGTGTCTCCCAAACAAACCACCCAAAAAGTAAGTTAACTCTTTGTCTTCTGCCCTCTGCTGGTTGGAAAGAGCCCTGGATATGATGGATAAACTCGTGCAGGGATCGTGACTTTCTGGAATATGTGGGCTATGTGTGGCTGTAACACACAACTCCCAGTTTCCAGTAAGAAAACATGCTGATGGTTCAACCTGGCTTGTGGTAGAGGTGAGCTCATGTGCCAACCTCATCAAGGAACACATTTCCTCACGCAGATATTCAAGAATAAGTCCCGGGTGCGTTTATAACGCTATGTAAAATACTGGAGCATAGGAAAAGCTACGACAGAAACCAAATGTAGATATTTAAATGATGATGATCTGGCTGCACCAGTGTGGTTGGTAGCCAAGTTTGTGGTGCTTAGATATGGTATGTCGTTTTGGGGCCCCTTGTTTTGTGCCTACACAGTCCACCCCAGACAACACATGCTTTATTCAGCACTGACGAAATCTACAGCCCCAGTTCAACGCGTGTTTCGCTTCAAGCATGGGCGTAAGTCCCAGGAACTTTGTGATATGCACAAAGTTTCAGCACTCTGCTGCATCGAGGCCTATGTCATTTTCTTTCACACGTCCTTTGCTCTATCCCAAAGGCCAGGAAAGGCTCATTTGCAAGGTGTGTTTGCAGGCCCTGCCGAGAGCAGTGCCTGGAGGGGCGGGAGGCTCGCTCCTTTGGGATTAATTTTTTCCGGCAGTTTGAAAAATTGCTCCCCCGTGTGTAGTGAGGGATCTCACAACCTGGCCCAATGGGATGCTGACAGTCTCTGCCGTTTCTGAAATCTCCTTCGTTCACATTGTCGCAGCGCGGCTGCCCTGCAGCTGCTAATGGAAACATGCTAATGAGCTGGGTTAAGAAATGTTTGGGTTTTTTTTTTTTTCCAGCTCACCTTTGAGGGGTGATGAAAGGCAAGAAATTCACCCTTCTAGCTTCATCCCCATCCTTCGCCCTTTTATTTATCCTTCCTTCCATCTTTCTTCTCCTCCTCCTCTTCCTCCTGCACTCATGATGATTCGTTTTTTTCCTGCTGGCTCCCTCCTTTTCTCCTCTTAAGCTCAGTTGTGGCTCGGTCTGAGGGAATATACTCACTGCTGGGAAAAGGCCTTCTCTAACAGGTAGGGTTTGCGTTAGGATCTAGACACTGTTTTGGTCAAGCTCTGCTGAGAATTCTCTACCTCTCCTTTCGGGCTGAAGGTACAAGTTTTATATTTATCCCCTGAACAGGCAGTGGCAGGCCCACACCCCACTCCAGTGCCTCTTCAGTGGTTGAGGAGGTGCGTCTGCCTGCTCATTCAATTCCTCACCTCTGCTCATGCACTGTCTGCAGGCTACCAAACAGTTAACAACTTTCAGTCCTGAGCTGGGCACAGACACAGGAGGCAGACAAAAGATACACATTGTAAAACAGGACAGGTCTGGTGCAGTAAATTGAATGACAGGCAAAAAGAAACACACAGAATTAGATGGCTAGATAGGAACTAGCTATCAATAAACAGGTACTAAAGATAGAAAGAGAGACACAGGGATGAATGCTGTTGACAAAGAAATAGATGTTGCAGTAGGAGAGAGACTGAGATCATAGGCTCATCAAATGAGAGGAATTAGGCTTAGAGAAGGATCACTTCAAGTGCATTCCCCTGCCAGAGCAGGATTATCCCACACAAAGCATGTCTAGTGCTTTTTTTCAACCTGGTTTTAAACGTCACAAGTGGTGGGGCTTTCGCCATTGCACTGATCTCACTGCTAGAAAGAATTTCCTGATGTTCAGCCTGCATTGTCCATTTCTGAATGACAGCCTGTTCCCATGGTGTAGCACCTCATCAACTTGGAAACAACTGAAGTCCTCTTCCAACCAGCTTCTCTAGCTGGTACCACTGAGCCAAACATCACCATTGATGGTATGAAATTAAAGGGGCATCAGCCATGTTACACACGATGGCAGTTTTCTGGATCAAGACCTTTCAGATGGAATAAAAAGGGCGAGTCAGGCTTTCAGAAGACTGTGGCATAGGGTATGGAACTAGCGCACCATCAAATTGTCAACAAAACCGATGATCTACAATGCAGCAGTGTTATCTCTTTCATATGGGTGTGAAACAAGGACAGTTGATCGCAGACACATCAAGCAGCCTGAAAAATTTCATTTCTGCTGTTGTCACTCTAGTCTGGAGGCCTGCTGCAAGACGAAGTGTCAACTTTAGCCTTGAAAAGCAAAACCGAGCAAGCACAGAGGCAATGATTAACGCAGCTCAGCTTAGATGGCCAGGTCATGGTATCAGACTAGGGGATGATAGACTCCCCAGAAAGGTCCTCTACCCTGAGCTGAAACTTGGAAAGCGTGGGATGGGTGGTCAGTGTAAACGCTTCAAAGACGTTCTTAAGCAGAATCTCCACTCACGAAGCATAAATATTAGTAACTTGTAAGACATAGCCAAGGACAGATTGGAATGGAGAGCAACTATCCATCCAGGTTGGAAATGCTTTGAGAATGACTGACAGATGTGAAAAACTGCTTGAAAAAAGGGCCAAGTGCCAGGCCAAGTCTTCAGTGGAAGCCTGAACCTGCCTGTGTGATGGCCGGTCATGATCTTGTGCCTTACAGATCGGACTGCACAGCCATAAGAGAACGCATGCCATGTCAATGATGTTATCAGACACCGTGACCAGCCAGACATCGTAATTTCACCCCACCTCCTTCCATTGCTTTGTCAAGCTACATGGTACAGATCCATGTAACCTTTCCTCCCATAAGTCAGTCTCCATCCAGCCCCAGAATCATTTCTGGTGCTTCTTGAACTCCCTCCAATTTCTCTTCATAATTCAGAGCCCATAACCAAAGGCAGCGACACCAATGTTAAATGCAGCACGCAACCCACTCTGGGTTATGATGCTCCCTAATATGCAGCCCTAAATGCCACTTGCCTTCGCTCTGGCCGTATCACACTGGAGGTTCCTGTCCCCTTGTCACTTCCAGGCCCTCCTCAGTCTTGCTGCTTTCCAGCTTCTTTGACTATCCAGTCCACTGAGGCAGACCTTTATTCCCACACAGCGTCCCATTTAAGTCAGTGGGGTTCCTCAGAGGGGCAAGAGGTCACCTGCGCAGAGCCAAGTACAGATCAGAGCCTTGGTCTGTAGTTAGCCCTTCCTTCGTGACTGCTGCTGATAACCCTAAGGAGCAGCAATTAGGAAAGGAAGGAAGCAGTCTATAGTGACTGATGTCCAAGTGTCAGAGTTATGAGGGAGGTAACCCTGGGCCCCATATACAGGTCAAATGGGTTATTTGGTGGCACATAAATTCGTTTTCTCTTAAAAAATAAATCTCACAGCATTAAGGCTCCAAGTTACATTCTGTTTTGGTGTCTGCAGGCAATAAACTCTGCTTCATCTGTTTGTTTCCAATCCTGTGATAATGTAATTCTCTGGTTCTTCAGGATTTTTCTACACTAATGACCAGTGAGCTTGTTAGTCCATTCCCTTAGCGCCCCAAAGAATGCATGTCACCCAGCTCTGCTGATGGATGGTTCCATTTTCCAGGTATTCCCTTACCTGCTTTTTATCAGTATTTATTCGTACTGGGTCTTCATTACTTCTGCATTGTCCAACGACTTGGCTTTATTTTTCTTACTAAAGGCAGATTTTAGAAAGGAATCTGGTAGCTCAGCACTTTTAGAACTGTGATTAATTTCACCCCCAATCGTCCTGTATTCATAAAACTTCCTTTCGCTCTTATTTCTGCCTATGTTTGTTAAAAAATCCCAATCCTCCTTGCTCACTGGACCCGCTTAGGTTTCCTCAACCCTGGAAGCTGCTCTGGGTGGGCCTGCCCCTGCTCCATGTGGGCACCAGAGTTTGGTATCAAGGCATAGTTTGTAGGATCAGAGACGTAGAGCAGTGTTGATCCATTCTACACTCCTGTTGTCCACGTCTTTTCCCTGCAAACCTTCATTAACTCAGTGCATTCTCGTTTGGCTCCCTTGCCTTTTTCTGTCTCCTGCAGTGATTTTGTTCTTACCCCTCGAGTCTTTGAGCCTCATGGACCCTTGTTGGCTACTTCTTGTTCCTTGCATTATTCCTGTCCAGAGGAATTTTAGTCCATCACACCTTTAATTGTGCTGTGTTTTATGAAACTTCAGCCCCTTTCCACGCTTATGAGCTTTAATGCTTCCTCCCGTAGTGACAGACCTACTGGATTTCTTGGTTTCTAAAACTGCTGTCTTGAAACCTCAGGACTTGATCAGAAGCTCATGTAAGTGCATAGTAGACTTTCCACTGACTTCATTTGGCATTGGTTCAGGCCCTACTATGCATGTTCCATATTGCTGCGTTCTATGAATCAATTTCTTGCTATTTTGAATAGCTAATGATTCTGGGAACACAGCTTCCCTCTTATTCATATGTTTTAAATCATTTTTTCCCTATTGCTGAGGTAGACATGGAGCAGCATCTGCTCCAGATGGTTTCTTGACTTTTTGGATCATAAAGCCGGCCTGTCTGTGTCTTGGGAACCTTCTGGATTACTCTTTGGCTGTGTTTGTTACCTGACAGCTGCCCTGGGGTTTTTGAAAATGCTGTAGGTGCTGTAGGCAGAGCTTTAAGCTCAGCAGCCTTTCTGTTTGCCTCTGAAACGATATGAAAAATAATGCAGTTGTCCTCTGCCCAGTATTGCCGACCCCTCTCTCTTGCCTGCCATGCACAAAGTCCTGTGTTTGTGCGCCTGTCTTGGTACACGGCGGAGGTCAGGGCTGACATTTAGAGGCTTTGCCGCTTTACCAATGGGGGATCTAAAGGGCACGCCCAGAGATGCGTTTCCTTTGGCTTTGCGTGACAATATCACAAAGCGAGATCAGTAACCCTGCTCCAGGATGGGGCCGCTTCTCAGCCCCTTCTGCTGGCGAACAAAAGCTGCAGCTTCTGGAGTGTGCGTGTGAGAGTGATGGACACACGGAGAAACTGCTTCATCACACCCTACCGCCAACACCCTAAATCGCACTGACCCTTCCATCCAGCTGGTTTCTGACCCCATTTTCCTAGTGCTCAGCTGCGGGGAAAGAGCTGACCAATAGCGATCCGTGGGTATTTGTTTCCTCAGGCACTGATTGATGGGAGTGTGTGTTGCCTCTGACTGTTCCATTTCCCCTTTCCCTGATCCTTTTCCTCCCATTGCCTGGGGAAGAGAGAGGCTGGTGATCAGTTATTAACCTCCTGTTGCCCTCTGAACAATGCAGGCTAACTACGCACCTAGGCTGTTGCATTGAGGGAACACCCCCAGAGCCATGGCAGTGAAATAAATCAAGGCAGCTGAGGAGCTGGGTGCTTGAGCTCGCCGGTTTGCCTCCCCACCTTCTAGATGCTATCTTCTGGGCTTGAACACAGATAATCCAGAGGGGTTTGGTGCGGGGAACTTGTCCATTGCGATCACAGTTGCCTAGATTCTCTGGGAATATTGGCAGTCTTGCTGTAAATTTAGGGCTGTTCGGGCAGCCAGTCAATAGTTGCTTTCCCATTGAGCTGGCTGGGAGCAACACTGGGTCCGTAGGACTGTTGTAGCAATAGTAGGAAGCAACCGTGCTCTGACAGTCCATGGCATCTTTCTTGCAGAGCCATCTCAAAGCCCTTCCCAGACCATATACCTGAAAGAGGGTGCGGGATGGTGCGGTTTATGTGCTCGAGTCTAGGCAGGCTGGCTTCTTGGCATAATCTGAAGAGGAATTTTGTAGCGCCAATATGGGATTTTACTGGGCTTTAAAATAGCCTCCAGGAGGCATTGGGCCTAGAACTGGGCTGTTAGTAGTGGGGTGAGTTGGGATAGAAAGTCAAGTGTATGTAACTGGGATATAATGCCTCCTTTGCCTGGGCCGAGCAGGCCTCAGCTTTCCCAGTGGCTGACTCGCCCCACATAGAAGGCACAAGAGGGAAAGATGCTGGTCAGTGGATTCATCAGCAATCCTCTGCAATTCTTGCTCTTTCTTCTTCTCTCTTCCTTCCTTTGGAACTGTTCATCAGATCCCATTGGAGTACAGCGTATTGGGGCGCTGGCAGAGAACGCACACAGTCCAAGAGCGTGTCTAGCTCGGGGGGCTCTCAGATGGGTATCTGATGCTATTAATATTGGCTTGGATAAGGGAAATAGGTGTCCATATCCCATAGAATTTGAATGGAATCTGGCTGCCTCGCTCCTTTGAAAATACCAGTTATTAATTATGAGCCATAATTATCTAAATGATGCTCTAATTGCATTGATGTTTTTCATTATTTATTACTCCTGTAGCTCCCACAATGTCCCAGGCATTACCACAGCTTCCAAATACTCCTTTGATTTGCGAAGCAAAGGTGGGGGTGTGAGTGAAATCACGAGGCTTTGTGAGGCTGTACCTCTGCCAAACGTGGCTGTGTCAAAATCTGTCTGCTTGGCATCATCTGAGAGAAGCCAAGGTCTGAGGACAAGGTCATAATTGGGAGGATGACCCCTGATTGCTTAATGGACTCTGCTCCTTGGAGCTGTGATCGTAGATACTGACTGAGATGTGTGTATTGCACTAGGATATTGGGAATCCAGGCACTAAATGAGCTGGCATGAGAGCCCCGTGGCATATAGAGGCTTAACACGTGAATCCTGGAACTAGTAGATTGGTGTATACCCGAAGACTTGGCGAGGGAGGAGACAGTGAAGGGAGACACAAGAAAGGATAGAAAAAGGGAGCGGAGAGAGGAGAAGGAAGGGGGTGTTGGGACTGTTTGTTCTAAAATCCTTTTTCTCTTGTGCTTTGCCGTGTTCCTTCTGTTCAGATTAGAAGATACCTTGGTTTAAGCAGGCCCTCTGGTCAGTCTAGTCACCAGAGATCACAGAGCCCTGAAGGGAAGAACGGCAGTTGGATGTGCTGGGTAAGCACAGGCGATACACGGAGTGCTGGAGCCAGCGCCCGGTCTGAAAGTAGACAGGTCGTGGGATTCCGCCCAGGAGAGGTGAAGGTGTGACGCCTGAGGAGATGCCCTCAGAGTGGAGACGGGGGCAGCCAGCCCTGTAACCGAGATGGGGGAACAAAGGAATGAGAGTCTCCAAGCACTCAGTTGACGTCCCAGCCAGATCAGAGCCGCGGTGTGAGAGCTGTCCGGCCCTTGGCTGCCCAGCTGCAGTAAAGAAGCCCGTAGGGAACCCAGGGAAGAATAGGTCTGTATCGCAGGCAGCCTGGGTTCTGAACTCTGGGCAGTCTCTGGTTCTTCCTCCCGAGACTGAACACCCAGCTGTGCCTCGCCATGAGCCTTCCTGTCTCTTACTTATGAAAAGTGGGGGAGGTGAGAGGCACAAGGAGACGCCATGAATGGCCCCCAATGACTCCTCTCTCCTGGGCCCCTCAGATTGCACGTACAGAACATGGTTTATGGCGATAAGAGGCCAAATTCCCAGCAGAGCCGGGCGCAGGGAGTCGACATAGAGTTCATAGATCAGGGGCTCTCCCAATCCAGGACCCCTTTAATGGAGGGAACTCAATACCCTGGGAGAGCTGGCAGGGACTGTCCTGAGCTAGGGGATGTCTGCTGCCTCGCTGGCATCTCGGATTTACCTTGGAATGACCTTTCCTGGAGGAGGTTACCAGGGCTTTTTACACAGCTCTTTGAACCTGCCAGTTTGTTTAATGAGTTCGGCGCTTTTGGCCCTTTATCAGTGATGATACATATTTAATATGGGAACGGAAGCACAGGGGTCTTTGCTGATAGGCGAGGAGGGAAGATTTGCAGTGGACATTAACAGAGCGGCATTAATTATGACGGAATAAATAATTCACGTGGCTAATAACAAAGAAGCCTTTATGAGGGCTATGAAAATTCTGACTTGCTCGCAGCTGTGGGAACGCGCTAGCTGAAAGAGACTGGGAAATGAACAGGGTGCTTGGAGAGTGAAGATTTCTGGCTGGAGACTGGCAGGGCAGGAGGAGGAAGCAGTGTTAAAAATGACACCTCTTTGCTGAAGTCGGGTGTGAGAGAGGAGTGTGTGAGTGAGTGCCCGCAGGTTGTACAGGGCATTGTGGGTGTGATGTCTGTGCAGTGTGAAGACGTGTGTGGCTGAGTTGTGTGTACAAGCACAGCGTTGTAGGTATATGAGGCTTGAAGCTGTGTGTGAGTGCGTAGGGGCACCTGGCCGTGCTATGCCGTATATCGTGGGCCTGGGCTACACCTAAAACAACCTCGCTACGTTGCTCGGGGTGTGAAAAATTCATGTCCCTGAGAGACATAATTAAGTTGGCCTATGCCGTGTAGACAGTGCTACATTGACAGAAGAATTCGCCTAGCTACTGCCGCTCGGGGGGGTGGATTAACCACAGCAATGAAAACCCCCTTCGATCGCTGTCGCAGGTGTCTAGTGCCTGCTGTGCGGCATTAATGCTCGTAGTGTAGATTTTGTGTGCGCGTGTCTTAGTACTTACGCGCTGTGGTGTTGTGCACGTAGGGGTCTGTTCTCCTTCCATGCTTTGTTCTCTTTTCTGCCCAGAACATGCTTCCCCTTCATTGATTTCTTCCTCTCTTTATTCAGCCCAGCAGATGCTGGCTGGGTTTGTACTCCCTGCTGTTATGCAGAGCAGTGGCAGAGGAGAGCCTTCATTTCACTTTCTCAACCTGCCCAAGTTTATAGGAAGGTCCTGGATAGGCTGCAGAACTGGGCTGGAGACCCAAAAAGTGGGATTCATACTGACCTCCGCCCAGGTCCCAGGGCGTCGCCTCACTTGGCACCATGGTGCAGTCAGATTCCAGGCTTTGGAATCTCAGCCCCAAAGGGATTTGGTGTAACCTGAGCAATAGATTTTTCTTGTCGGTTCAGTTGTTTTATGTTGCAATCACAGGGGACGGGGTCGAGATTGTTCTGAGCCTGGTGTATTCTCAGCTGTGCTGTGGGGCTGCCCTAGCATCTGAATTGACTTTAGGAAACCTCACATGTCCGAAAGGGTCTGTCCGTCTTCCACTCCTGTAGTGAAAACCCACATTTCCTTGAGATCCCCCCCCTCGTTCCTCTCTATCCCCACACCTCGACTCTCCCACTCAGTGTGGAAGATTGTCTCTGTCTGTCTGTCTGTCTGTCTAGTTAATCTTGCTGGTCTACTTAATCTACGCTGTCTTTTTTAGTGTTGGAGTACTCAGTCAAAACCTGGAGCAGAAGCCCTGGTGTGTTGTAAAAGGTATTAGCTACATCGGGAGCTATGTAGCAAGACAGCCTCTTCGGACTCCTCTGCATTAAAGCCAGGGAAGGACTTACGACATCTAGTCCTTTTCCTTGGCACATGACAGCATCGGAATCTGCTAAAAGGGAGGCAGATATTTCCCTTCGCCAATAAATGCGGGTGAAGCCTGTATCCCCCAGCGTAAGACCCTGGGTGTTTGCGGCTGCCTATTCCACCTCCCCCCGGATGGAGGTTCTGCGGCTGCTTTAAACATTCATGTGGCTGTGTTCAGTTTTAGCCCTTGGGTGCTATAAAACGATCCGGGCAATCGATGCTGCCTTTTGAAAGGGAACTGCACAAAAGCGAGTCTTCAGGGTGTACAGACTACCCTCGCCTCCAATCTCTGTTTCTTCCAGTCTCTTTCCCTCTTTTAATCTCCTGTCCTCCCTTCTCTTGGCCACAGCAGGCCCAGGAGGTGTCAGAAATGCATTCAGAGCACAGGACTCTGGGGAAGGAGAAATGCAAAACAGGGTGTGGCCCCAGAACTGATAAACCAGTGCTGCATGCTCTATCCCACAATATACCAGCCACAAGCACTGGGAGAGCACCACTTAAATATGCCAGTAGCAGCTTTCAAGCAGGCTGTAGAATGCAAGTATGTTAGGGGCTATGGGTGTCCCGCCTCCTTTAACAAGTAGCTTTGGCTACGCCTCCATCTGCCCTGTTTTAACTAATGGATATCATCAGATAAAAACATTAGAGACATCAGTGCACCGAGTATTGAAATAACTCAGAAACTACCATGGCAAAATGTGTGGGTGGAACACAGGCTTAGGTACGGAGGTGAAGGGTGCCACAGAGAAATCTACGACTGTATTAGACAGAGGATTACGGAGGAAGATATGCTCTTCTCAGGTCTGAATCCAGCTTGGAACCTGGATTCTTACAGGAAGCACAACTTCCCATGGAGGCTGTAGAGACGCTTACAGCCACTGTAGGGATATTTATACCTAGGAAATAGATGATTACACAGGGAAATGAAGTACACACCAGCAATGCTTATGTAGAGGGGCTATTTCCACACATAAATACAGCCCACCCAAGGAGTTTTTGTGTCTAGAGAGGAGATTTTCATGAGGCCAGGAGACTGTCACTGGCAGAGATTCTGTTTACATTGGAGAATCAAGTATTTCTAGCAGCAATTACACCTAGAAGGCATATATTTGCACACAGAAGTACGGTACAACATGCTATAAGAGTGCTTCTACCTAGACAGCAGACATCTACGCAGGGGAATCCTGCATTCCAGGAAGCTATTATACCACAAAACAAATGTTTGCCCAAGCCAGAAAACAGAAATGTGCATCGGGTGTACACAGCATCTCTAAAAGCGAGCATGGATTTACAGAGAGAAACGCTGCACTAGGAAGCGCATCAGGTTAATTGTATGGGCTGGAGTGCCTGAGAGTGAAAGTTGTGTTTAAAGTCAGCTGGTATCTGCGCTTGGTCATCCTCATGATGAAGTCATGGGGCTGCAAGGACGCACCTGAGAGCAGAATGTGACCTGTATTCAGAACCAAAACCAATCTCCTTGGGGTACACATTGGTTCAATTTTCACTAAACCCGTGAACAAAAAGCCAAAAAATATACACTAGTGAAAAATGGCTTTTAATACATTTTTCTTAGACAAATTTTCTCCCCCTGTCCCCACTCTAGGAAGAATCTGCAAAGAAATCCCATAAAGGTTCTCATCTCTTTTCCATTCTAACCAAGTGAATTCATTTTCTAACTACCAGATTCCTCTCTCACACTCCTTCGAGAAGCTTTTGAAGCTGGCATCTCGGATGAATTACAATGCTCCTTCCTCGCTCTTTGGAGGGCATAAAGTTGTTGCATCTTTGTACTTGGTTATGGGAAGGGGCAACCCTGAGTGCTCTGGTTTGATCTGCAGTGCATTAAAAATAATCATCTTTCCCCCCAGCTCCCACCCATCAACATGGAAATCATTTGTTTGCCGTGTCTGAACCCCCCTCAGATGGCTTTCTGGAGGCGTGGGGCTGAGGGTGGATGGGAAGCAACAGGCGGGGTAGCTGAGGTTGTTTGGCTTAGTATAGAGTTTTTAAATATTCCATTAGTATGTTTGAAACGAGTTGCTGGGGAATTAGGTGGGTGGGGGAGAGTGCACTCTGGAGACGGATGGAGGCACGAACGTGCGATTCTGCACAGAAAACTCACTCTAAAGGGAAATGGTGGCATGAGATTTTGTACAAAACAAGGTTTTGCAATCCTGACGGTGAATAGGAGGGTTGTACTGTAGTCAGCTGGGGAGTGAAACTGACCAAACAAAAAGTGGACCTGTTTCGATTGCTCTCGTCCACACAGAACGTTAGCGTGTGGCACGCCAGCTTGTGAAGAATAGACGCTGTTCTACCCTGCTGTGCACCAGCTTGCTGGGGAGACAAGCCCATTGTTTGTGATGAGAGAAATGCAAAGTGGGAACTGACTGCATGAAAGCAAATTAGTTTTTTAAAAAATTCTTCAGCTTTGAATAGTTGAGTCCCCAGGAGCCAATGGAAAGACTACCATTGACTTCGGTGGGCTGTGGGTGTGCTCGGAAGGCAGGTACGTAGTGTGGACCACAGATGAATGGAGAGGCGGTCTCAAGGACACCTTCCCACTCCCGGTGATCTCATGGACGCGCCTGCCTTCCCGTTACACTGAGCCCATTGCCGGCCAGTGGCAATTGCAGCAATTGTTTCCATGGGAAAGTAAGAGCAAGAGAGCATTTCCTGCACCTCGGCGTCTCTGCACAGGACTCGTGGGAAGGTCCAGATGGCGGAGCAGGTTAAAGTCTTGTATTCAGGCTGTGGTCTCCCATGGAGACGTGTGTTTGCGTGCCACTCCTGACAGGCCTGTGCTGCTCAGGGCAGAATCGGTGAGCTAGCAGTCCTGTCTGGTGTTAAAACCCTTGACTCTTTACCTGTACTGTTACCATGTTGGTGCCTGGAGCCCAGCTGAGATTTGTGCTGGTCTCTTTACGGTCACCCAGTACAAGGCAGACTAAGAGGAAGTGGAGCGGGGGGACCACAGAGACCCAGAGAAGGGAACTGATTTGCTCAGGGTCACAAGGCAGCGCAGTGGCAAAGCTGGTTCTGAGCCCAGCATCTGCTGCCTGAATGTACGTAAGGAGTCAGAAGGGGGGGAAGCCGTTTGACCTTTCCAAGCGTCCGTCCTTTGCCCCCTCTCTGATGCTCCGCTCTCTGCATTTTCCCTCTTGCTTGTTTTGCGTGCAGGAACTTTCGCACAAGCACCTCTTAAGGCAGCTGTGGTGTTTTCGTGCCCTCTCCGTGTTCTGGCAATCCCTGCCTTGGAGAGAGCTGGTAAGTGGCTTCTCCTGCAGGCCTGCTCTGCCCAGAAAGGATCCGCTGCACGAGCAGGCAGATGGATGCTGGTGTTTCCATTCCGCGATGCTCCGTGCTGCTGGCCCTATGAAAGGCACACCTGCTCCCAGGCTGCGTGCGCCACATCCTGGGCACCCTCCAGGCACCCGCTCCTGCTCCTAGGGAAGATATTTTAGCATCGACCCACGTGGGAATGGAGACATATGACGCTCCCCGCTTCGGGACCTTCTTTGCAGGGCCTTCTGAGTAAATTCTTCAGCCAGATCATGTCGTCAGAACTAGGTGGAATTAGAGCAGCTGAGGACCTGGCCTTGGGCGTGTCGGGGGCTAGGAGGGCAAGGCGGAGGGTCTTCCCCCCCACTCCTCTTCTAAGCAGCTGTGCTGCTGGGACAGGGAGCGCTGCGTGGGAGCCCTGACGCATCCAGCGTCTGTCCGCCTGCTCTCGCCCTAGAGCTGGAACGAAACTCGAGGTAGGAGGCGCGTCAGCTCGAAAACCCAGGGACAGGGAAAGCAGGTGACCAATTGTGAGACTGTGCTAGGAGGGAGGCTGTGAATGGAAGTCGGCCTGGCTCGGTGCTGTGTGTTTTGTATGCCAGCCAGTAGGTCTCCATCCTCGCCTGGTTTCCATGCATGGATTCTGGGGTCTGGCCCAACCCCCTTTTTCTTGTGGGAGGTGGGATAAAAGAACCCAAATCAGCCTGATCCCCTCCCCGGTTTGCACCAGAAGCCTCTCTTCTTCCGACACACCGGCACTTGGGAGCTTGGCCAGCCACTCTGGGGGAATAGCATTACTCACGGTAATTGCAGCCCCTGGCTACGTCTGCCAGGCAATTTTATAGATATAGATAAATATCTATTATATATATATAATGTCACAGTGCAAATTGTTCACCATGATTATTAGAAGGAATTGTTTGCTGCAGCATCTGGGATGAGAGCTGATCGTTATGGTTTCAGAGCGTGAGCCCGTGGACTGGGGAGGAGGGGGAAAAATAAAATATTTATGTTGTAAAAGGAGATTTAGTAGCAACCCAGCTCGCTGTACGCACTTCTGCTTAGTGGGTGCTCTGCTGGGATTTTTACACGTTTGCTTGCTTCTAATGAAAAGGGAGGAAAGGGTTGGCTTCGTGGTTGGGCCTTAGGTGATCTGGGCTTTCGTCTTGCCTCTCAGTTTGGCTCAGTGTGTGACTGTGAGCAAGTCACTGTCCTGGCCCATGTCTGTTTCCCCGCCTGAAACGTAGAAAGAATGGGGTGGGCCGGGGGCACGTGGGGCTCCTTTGTTCACGTTGGTGGTAGGCTTCCAGAGGATGGCTGGCTTTGTGGTTAAGGCACTCTCCGCTGGGGCAATGCAGATCCCAAAGCTAATGGTGAAGAGTGGAATCGGACTGGCTTTAGGAAATGCTGCAAAACCTTCCTCTTTGGAAAAGCCTTTTCACTATGAGAATGACACCACTCTGACCCCCTTCTACTCTGGACCCCCACACTGACTCCCCTACTACAATAGACTCCTCCACTGGCACCCCCTTCTACTCAAGGAACTGCATCCCTGACACCCTCTTCCACCCCAAACCCACAAACCCTACCCTGAGCAACACTTTCACCTGGAACAGTGAGCCATTCCAGGGCTGCCATGAAATCCTCTTGGGCTTTCACTGTCTCTGTCAATTTGACACAGCAGTTGCTCAGCTACTCCAGTTGTGGTCGGCAAGATCATGCTTTAATAAAGAAAAAAAAAGACCAGGACCCCGAAGCTCTGGGGCTCTGCTTTGGACAAGTCACTTAATCTCTTTGCGTTTCTGTTCCCCAGCAGGGAAATAGGGGTAACTGCTTCTTCTTCCACCCCGTGTCTGCATATTTGGATTGTAAACTTGTCAGGCTGGGAACGTATCTTAATCTGTGTTTGTACAGCGCCTGGCACTCTGGGCTTCTAGCTGGAGATGGCGGATTTTCACTGTTTTCAGCTTAACAATCAAACAAGACAGACGAAGCCCAAACCAGGGTCAGGGAGGTCTGTATTCCACTGGCTGGATCGCTGGGAGAGGGACAGTAGGGATGGGGGAACTTTGTCAGGTTCAGATTCACATTGTATGTGAACCCCAATGCCAGGGGGAGCTCTGAGTCAGCTTTATAGGTCAGGTTTGGCCCTGCTCAACAGCACTAATGTGCCAATTCTTCTCTCTGGGACCCAATTCTGATTGTACCTGCCAGGTAGGAAATGGGCAAGCCTCTCTCTTGCCTGAGCTGCTCCCCTTGTGAAAAGGCGCTTGTACCCCAGGAACAGAATCACAGGGGCTCGGGACCGAGGGACATGGGCAGAGCTGTGGGGGGAGCCCAGGGTTGAGGCTGCAGGTCCGGCTTGAGGGACAGGGGTAGGGCTGTGTGGGGGGAGCCTGGGGCTGGAGTAGCAGCGGGGGCTGTGTGGGGGGGAGCCTGGGGCTGGAGTAGCAGGGGGCTGAACACATCTTTTTTTAATAGGGGAAAGTTGTATAACAAGAATATTCCTTCTCAGCCAAGTTTCATTGCCTGCAGTGGGAGATTTGCCTGAGCAAGGAGCCCTGGTCCTGCAAACATGGAGGCACGTGTGTAACTTGACTTTGATGCTAGTCCCATTGCAGGCAATGGGGCCCGCTCCTGGGGGTGCATTCAGACTTGGGGCCCTAGCAGGGACTTCAGCATCTGGCCCGCTCCTTTGATTTACACACCCACCAGCCCTCCTGGGCCTGGAGCAGGGCCAGGCGTGGCGGGAGGAGAGCAGTTCTCCGGTTCTGCCCAGCTCCAGTGGGAAGCCTGGGTCTCGCGGGGTGGCTGGTGCTAGGCAGCAGCGTTAGGGGTGTGGGATGAGCAGCTCAGCTCTGAGCGCCAATGCCTTGGGTGCTTCCATGCTGGCTAAGGTGACCTGTCTCGCTCGCTGGGCTGAGGAAGGGGTCACCGCAGCTTGCTGGCCCCTGGGCTGGAAATGGAGCGTCTTTAATCAATTTCCTGGGAGGAAAGACACGTTTGGGGGTTTTATTTGCTCTGTTGCTTTTTTCAGACCCTGCCTTGTATAATTTGTTCAGCATCACTCGCCACCCAACAAAACAACACGGGAGCAGGGCTCCTCACCCCCCCCCAGCTGCACTGCATCTGGCATGGCACTGGAAGGCTGCGTGCTGCTCTAAGTGCCTCCGAAGAAGGGCTTGAAATTCTTCCTCCTTCTGAAGAACCCTCCCATGTTTCCAGGATCAGCTGCTCTACCTCTGCCGCTCTGTCATTAGCTCTAAACGACATGGCAGGCGGAGTTGCAGGTGAGATATCTTTCCTGAGCATGCCGAGAAGCCAGGGTTACGTACTGGGAGGACTGTTGTGTGAGCAGCCTGGCCACCAGCTTGCATGCCTGAGCGCCTGGTGTCACTGCAAATCGCTGCCCTCCTGATCCTCTTTCTCCAGCCCTTTCTCTTTCCTGTGAACCAGGCACCCTCTTTGCTTCCGCTGCTTCCCTTCTTCACAGCTCTCCGGCTCCTTACAATTCTTTCTCCACTGCCAGAATTCTGCGTTTGGTCCTGCCCCAAGCAAAGAGCCAGCACGCACTTCCCCTCTGCGTAACTTCGCAGTTCTGCGTTTCGCAACAACGCAGAAAGAAAGAACAAATGTGAAGTCTCCCTGAGCCATCCTGGCATGTCTGAGTTTCTGTGCAACACCAGTTACTGCCCTAACATCAGGACAGGCTAAGGGCTTCATTTTACTCTCAAGAAACAGTGTGGTACATAGAAAATGGCTTAATGTGTCACATCTTTTCGCTCTCTTTTTCCTCCAAAAGCAGCCCCAGCCCCAACTGAGTAAAACGGGGAGGAGGAGAGTTTCATTCTGTCTCCCAGGTTTGCAGAGAGAGCTAGGGTGTGGGTAGTACCACCTAGCAGGCAGAGCATTAGAGCAGGGGTCTGGGCGTGCTGAATTCTGTTCACGCCTCTGCTATTTATTACTGGCCAGCTCACTTCACCTCCAAGCCTTACTTCACCCTTCTGCACACGGTGCCCGCTTGGCCAACTCTTCCTGCCTGTGCAGTAGCGGCTGCGCCCTGTGCCAAGCCAAGCCTGCGATGGATGCAGTCATTACTGAGTTAGCAGGAAGCATCTTACAGTCAGAGACTTGCCCCCCCACCTGCCCTCCTTCCCCTGCTTTCTGCCCCTCGTCCCTGCCAAAGTGCAGATCCATAGCCCTGATGAGCGATTTAGCATGTAACAAATTAACTGAATTCGGCTTCTCTCAGCCCCTTCCAGCCCTTTCATCCCACCTCGTCTCACAGCTTCTCCCTGCAACTGTCCGATTGTCAAGGCCCCTCTGTAAATGTTTGGGGAGCTGGAGCCGTCCTCCGCCCTGGTCCTCACTGTGTGCCTTTCCACCCAGAGAGGTACAGCGCCCCCCTGAAAATGTCCCCAGACAGTCACTTCCTGTGCACTGAGGGTGGGGAAACTGAGGTGCCTCACCTCCTGCCATGTGCTCGAGCCCCTCCCCCCGCACGTGCTGATGGCAGCCTTTGGCTGTCCTCGCCCCTAGGGCGAACAGCTCCCCATGTGCCAGGGGGAAATCCTGGACTCCCTAGCCCGGTAGTATTATCCTGGAGAAGCTTGTTTGCTCTCGGTTCATATATTCAGCTTCTCCTGGCAATGCTGCGTCCTTCACAGCTGCCTGTTGACTCCGGCTCCCCTTTCTGCACGTAATGAAGTCTGCTCCGTCATTGCTCAGCACCCCCTGCTATTGTTATTTATCCGTGGCAAGGCAGGATCTGGGCCACTTAATCAGCCAGGGCGGCTGGTGTTCCTCCTTACCGAGCATTTAATGCGCCAGCTGCCTTGGGAGCGGCAGAGTACATGGGAAATATCATTTTAGGATTAAGCTCTGGAACGGCAGCGTTAAATCTTCCAATCTGTAAATCGGAGCCGGCCCCTCTCATCCTCCCGCTGACAAGATTTAAGATGGTCATGGATAACTGGCTTTCATTACAGCAGTGCTCATAAATCCTGCCGTTATCCACTCACACATGGGCTCCTCCAGTCGCCCACCCACTCTCTGCTCCCTGGCTCTAGTGGTGGTTTGAGTCTCTCTGCTTCCCTCGTATTCTCCTGCTCTTTGCTTCACTGTCATACCCTCACCTCTGCCTCCCACCCCATCCTCTGCCTCTGGCTCCAGCACTGTCTTGGTCTGTCTCTCTTTAACCGTCTCGGTGTCTCTTCCTTTCTCTCCTCCTGTCTCCCACTCCTCCCATTTATGGTGAGATGGGCTGGAGACTTTATTTGAATTGTGAATTGATTGATAGTTCTGTGAGTCCGGCTCCCATGGGGCCACAGGTTTCAGTTCGATAGAGTGAAAGTTACCCTTTACGACTCTCTTAGATTGGGAGCCTCGTAGGACCACAAGAAGAGAGCCTACAGTGACCACACCACAGTTACAAGGCAATAATCTGGCATGCATTGTAAATTACATTCACAGACCCATCTATACAACCCGAGAGGGCTCAAGCGCTACGAGTGCCATGTTCACAGTCACATACCTAAAGATGATATACAGACTGGTGGCTCTCCCAATGGGTGGTCATTGATAGAGGGCTGGTTCCTGCCGGGGTCTTCCCACATTAGCCCCACCAGGGAACCTCTTTTATCTAGATGTTCTGACCATGCCTAACACCTTATGAGTATGCATGAGGGTTCCACCCTTCTTCTCCTTACCTGTATGTCCACCCTGTAAATTTCAGGTGTCCACTTTCCATAGGTTGTTTGTTCAGGTCTCCCCTTCCTTATTAGCATCTGCGTCAACCTGTTCCAGTGTAACCTGCTGTCAGGACAGAACTTTCCATGGTGTTACAATCCGGTTTCTTGCGGTCCAAATAGATACACGGCAGTCTGTTTTAATGCAACCTCACCTATTGGCAAAGTAATCTTGTGGTTTATTGGCATAAACCAATCTTACGTGGTCAGTCTTAGGCCACCCACTCATGTCAAATGTCTTTAAGCCTGAGGCCTAGAATGGCTAAGCTGAAATTTTACAGGCTTTAACCTGTAGACCTTGCAATACAGCCTTCCTTTACTTAGATACCTAATTTCATACTCATCTCTCCTAAATAGTTGTCAGTCCTAGAATCCTATCCTGTTTATAATCACACATTGATTATATATGAAGTAACATATCCCTTAACCATGCCAATAACCCTATTAAATGATCAATGAGCTAACTGGCTACTGATCAATGAGCTAACAGGTCAAATCCTTTTCTGTTGTGAATGGGCCATTGATATTAATGGTGCACTTGATCAAGTGCTGATTTCACAAGCAGATGGGCCTTTTCACTGACTGGTGACCGCATAGTTGTCCTGATGACATACTTAATTTGGCTTGCCCCTCTGCCTCCCTGCCAGTGGCTGGCACTGAGGGTGGCATGGCATTTTGGAGATGGCAGCCTCATACCTCTCTCTCCTATAGTGCTTTTCATATGTAGAAGGCCAAGCGCCTTTGGTTTTAATACATTTCCCCTCACAACATCCCGGTGAGGTCAGATGTTTGTTACCCTCATTTTTAACCAATGGGGAAACTGAGGCACAGAGCAGTGGCGAGCATGTATACACAGCCCGCGGCAGCAAGCCTCCAAGCCCGGGTCCATTGGCTCATGTTCATGCCTGAAAAACCTGCGTAGCTGCAGGTTGGGCTGGAGCGCAGACTCTGAAGGCAAGGGGGAGGCAGGTGGGCTTTTAAGCCACAACTTAAAAGTGCTGCCTACACAGCGATTTTTAGCACAAGGCTGCTGCCCCGGGAGGCATGGATGTATCCTAAGAGCCTTGCCCAAGGCCATGCGGGAAGTCTGTGGCAGACCAGGCGTTTGAACCCAGGTCATCCAAGTTCCTGTCTGTTGTCTACTCCCCTTCAATTTTAAACAGCCCTGACCGTGAGCTGCTAATTTATTCTGCACCTCAGCAGAGTTAGACATCGGCACATTTTTCCAGCTGTTCAACTTACATTTTCTCCCACCATTCCTAAGTTACTCCCTCCTGGGATGTAACTCTAAATAATTCTCCTTTCTCCTTGCCGGTCAGATCTCAGGCCCCTGGCCTTCAGAACTATTCAGTCAACCTACACCTAACTTAGTCCTTTTAATTGTTCATTGAGCCTCAGACACTTTCATTTTAATTGTTACTTCCTTCTCACTTTCACTGTTTGCTGACATCATTTTGGCCCTAAAATGCCCAGGGCTGACATTGATTAGACTTAATATGTTGTGAATGCACTTACCAATGGTATTTATAACACCAGACACATTTTTATTATACAAGAGCCCATAAAACTTTTTTTTTAAAAAAAGCGGAATCCAAAAGAAATAAAACTCTAAGTCCCGTTCCTTTAACAGCTTGTGACGAGAGAAGGAGAATTAAATGCAGTCGAGACATCTTATTTCACTTTAAGGGCGTAATTCTGTGCAAATCCCATGGACTGAATAAGTGGTAGTAAATATTTTTATCAGGGGAGTATATGCAGAACACTGTAATGATTTCCTTCTCCTGCTAGAACGACTTCCCAGCCAGGAGTGCCATATGAATGGTGTTTAGGAGGGTTCATTGTATAAGGGATGGAGGCACTTTCTCAGGGCATATCTACGTTTGATCTGGGAGGGTTTTTTACCACCATTCGGGAGGCGCCAGGGGTGTCTTTGGCACTTTGTAGCCCAGTGAGAAGAGGAGGTCCCTGCTCTAAAGAGCCTGAAGGCTGAACCGGGCACATGTTTGAATCCCAGTGGAGTTGGGTCAGCAGGTCCCTGTGTTTGAATAACCCTCTGCACCTTATTTGAATGACAGATCAAGTGATCACCCAGCCAGGCACATGCTGGGAACGGCAGCCGTGGTATGTCTGTCCTGCAAGTGATGGTGCGCTTGTCGTGCGGGCAGGTGTACCAATGGCAGGGACGACACAGAAGCACGGACCCTGGCGTGAGCTAGCAATGCGAATACCCAGAGTCCCTGGCGGGCCTGTACTCAGGCATCCAGCCCATTATTTTGCATCTTCACTGCTATTGTTACCCGTGCTAGCTAGATTCCAGCTCGCACAAGTGTGCTTCCCTGTGCTGCAATCACACCTTAAATGGCTATGTCGATACCGTTAATGAAGGTGTCAGGGTGAATTTCCCTTTTTCCCAGGGATGCCAGCTGGATGGCAGGGTGAGCATCCGCATTACTGGGGTGGCGGGCAGAGCAGGGGAGAGGGGCCCCGTTACCCCATTAGTGTGGGTGCCAGCCGGGAAAGAAGGCAGAGACTTAAGGCCAGTTTTACAGTCCGTTGGTCTCTTAGCTGCTTGATCTGACCATTAATTCAAAGCTGTTCTATACCAAGTGTGGGCATCTCATCCCAACATGACACAGACCGACGGGGAGCAAGGCATAGGCCCAGGGACAGCTGAGCTGACAGAAATGGCAGAGAGAATTCTATCTGCAGCTAGAAAAATAAACCAGCGCTCTGTAAGGGAGCTCATATTTCATTGCTTCCTAGACCCGGACTGGGTCAATCAGGCGAAACACTGAGAGCTAGATTTGTCGAAGCCAGCAGCAAGAGAGGAAAATGCTTCTGCAAATGGACTTTGCCCTGGTGAGCTCCAGGTGCCTTGGAATAACCAGAGAGCAACAGGCAAACCTCCAACATTTCAGAGGGTCTTCATTAAGCCTTCAGACGTTCAGATGTTCTTCTGACCTGGAGGAGTAACGCGGGTTGGATACAGTACAATCTGAACCAACATTCACAGCTCACCCCAAACCAAACCTTGTGGTTTCCTAAAAGCTTTCACTATTTTTCCCCATTAGGCCTCCTTCCACTAGAAACGACTGCCCTTTCCTTGCACCAAAGATTCACAGCCATTCCTAAGCCCATCCATCCTTACCAAGCATTTGTCCAAGTGGTCTTGTCGTTAAGGCACTGTGTGATCATTTCACAGGTTGTCTACAAATTCCTGGTGACCCCGGGCAAAGTATTTTTTGAGTTTTATTTCAAAGGCCAAACTGGCATTAATGATTTGAAGTCATGAATGATTTGAACTTGGGTGCCTCTCTTCCTTCAGTACTTTTGCAAATTTCACCTTTTAATTCCTCAGAGCTTCAGTTTCCCATCTCTGAAATGGGGATCCTAATAATATTAGTAAATTCATCCCCCTGCACACAAATAGCAGGAAAGGTCTTGTCTCTCAAGACCTAAGCCTGCGCTCATTAGGAGATTATAGGCGAAGGTTGTCAGAGAATTAAATTCTCATTCATTTGCAGTTGTACATTTCACTATGATAAACCATCTCTTAAAAACCCAGCCAGGAGCAACCAGATCCTTGCATACACTTGTGCTCTGGCTCATGTTTGAAGGAATCTCCCTTGAAAATAGAACCTCCCTTTAAATGGCAGGATAATCTATTTCACAAGCTTTTTGCAAACCCTATCAGTCCCCAAAGAGTCTGCGAGAGGTTCACAAACCCAGAATTCCATGAGGTTCACCCTATCCCCAAATATGCAGAGTTGGAGGTCAGGAGAACTATATTTTAGTCCTGGCTCTACCATTGACTCACTGAGTGGCATATTCAAAAGTGCCCAAGATTCTCTGGAGTGGAGTTGGACGAAATTTTTCAGACTAATAGTTTCTTTGCTGAAAAATGCAGTTTCGGGTTGAAAGAGGCTATTTGTGAATTCAGGTCAAATTGGAGGAACAATTTCAGCCAAAAAGAAAAAAGTTTTTTGTTTGTTTTTTTTAAATTCAAAACGTTTCCTTTTGACTTTTTCTAAATGAAACATTTTTACTTTTTGTTTTGAAATAACGTTTTGAAATGTAGCTTGATTTATTTTAAAAAGGGAGAAAAAAATACCCCAAACCAAAACAAAATAAAAAAAATGGACCCAAAAAATTAGTTTTGGTTGAAACAAAACATTTTGTTTGACCTAAAATGAAATGTTTTGGGATGTTTTATTTGGACGGCAGAACTGAAAAATCCATTCTTTGTTGAGCTCTGCTCTCGAATGCTATTGAAAGTCAATGGGATAGGTGCACCTAGATCACGTATACCATCCAATATGTGACTTCAGACAATCGCCTGGGCCCAGATTCTCAACATCCATTGGGAATTAGGCATCTAACTACCTTTGAAGATCTGGGCCTTCAGCCAAAATTTTCTGATGTGTGTACCTAGAGTTAGCCACCTAAAAGCTAGATTTTCAGCAGTCCTGCGCACCCACAACTCCCACTAAATTGATAAGAACTGCACTGTGCCTCAGTTTCCCCATTTGTAAAATGGGGTTGATAACATTTCCCTACCTTTCTGTAGAGGGGGAAGAGTGGTGAGACTTAATTCATCATCATTGGTGAAGTGCTGTGAGTTGTGCAGACAAAAGACAGTAGAAAAGGGCAAAGGTTGCGATTGCTTCGTGTCGTGAACAGGGTCAAATTAGCTTTTTTCGTTTTTTTTTTGTTTTCGTATTTACTCAGATTTTTGTTGCTTCCATGTTTCAGTGGCAACTGTAGAAAGGAGAGAGACAACTGAACACAAACTGGGCAGTCTGGATTTCCACCAAATTGGCTGAACACTCAACTGGATAAGGTGAGATGTGTTTCATCTCAACCATTTTGGGGCTGCAGAAGTGGCATCTTTGAAAAGGGGGATACCTTATAGCATAGGTGAGAAGAGCAGTGATCTCACAGAGAGGCTGGGAGGTGACCATAGCACCATTGGGCAGTGTAAGATAATAATAAAACCTTCCTCTAGTACAGCACTTTTCACTGATAGATCTCAAAGCGAGAGCAGTATTACTATCCACATTTTACAAAGGGGGAAACTGAGGCAGAGCAAAAGGAAATGACTTGCTCATGGTCATCCAGCAGGTCAATTGCAGAGCCAGAAATTGAAACCAGGTTTCCGGAGTAGAACTGGGTGAATTGTTTTTTGACCATTTTTTTTTTTTGCCAAAAAATTCATTTCTCAGGGTCTGAAACAATTGGTTGAGTTTGACTGGAATGCAATGACTAGCTTAGGGTGGGGTGGGGGGAATTGTTTTGACTTTTGAATTTTGTTTTGATTTTAAATTTGGCTGGTTTACACCTGAAATGGCTGAATCTTCAAAACCTCACCCTCCTGCCTGCGTTTCAAGTCGGCTCAAAATGTTTTGACTGTTTTGAAATGAAACTTTTTGAGTTTGATGGAGACGTTCGTTACGGGTTCAGATGAACTCGGTTTTTTTGGTTCGGTCCCTTAACTGAAAAATCAGGTGTTTGCTCAGCTCTGCTCCTGAGCACTTTATCTTTCAGGCCGTCCTCTTGCAAGGCGGGGTGTCAACTGGGGCAGGCTGATCCGGAGTAACAAAGTGCCAGGGGACTGACGCGTGGGGGAGCAGTGACCAAGGCCCTCCTGGAGCACTGCATGCAGCTGGGCCACTGCTCGCAGGCCAAATCTCTCCTCTGGACCATCACTGCCTTCTCTGCTTGGACCAGCCAGCTGTGCTTTCTGCTCACTGAGCAATGCTCTCTCCTGATTCCCAAAGCCAATGTGGTGCGCACCAAGCCCAGCTCTTGCTTTGTGTTAACAAAGACGTTTCTGGTGTCAACGCTAGGATTGCTTCCTGGCTGGCTGTTACTCCTCAGGTATATTTTTAGAGAGCCCAAATGCCTACAGGCCACTGCTGAGCTCCACTGGTCGGGAGAGAGGGTGAGATCCGGCCTGAACGGACGTGGAACCTGAATTCCCCTATCGCCCTGAGAGAGAGGAGGTCGGGCCGTGGAAGGAGCGGGTGGCCATAGTAGAGAACCTGACTTTGATTGAAGTGTGGCCTGGCAGAAATAATGCAATTAGAACTCAGTGCTGGCGGGTCCTGGCTGCTGTCTGGGATGGCCGTGTGTCATTATTGGGGTTCCCAGTCATGTGATGTCATGTATTGGACACGATGCAGTCAGAGCTGGGTGCGAGGGATTCCAGGGGGCTGTGCTGTGATCCAGCAGAGAGGATGCGGTTCTGTCCCTCTGATTACTGGGCGTTCTAGGACGTCTCCATAAACTTTTTCCTTCCCCTTTCAGAGTAGCGTGAGCGAGGGGTGCTCATGCTGGCCTACTAACGTACCCTGCTTTGGCACTAGTGGGCCTCCACTCCCCTGGCCTTCCTCCTTCTCTGAGTGTCTTTGAAATTCTGGGGGTGTCTGACTTTGCCTTGGAGAATGACGCTCGCTGATGAGCAGCATATGGCCTGAGAGGTCACTGGAGAGAGAGACCATCAATTATCTTCTAATTGACTAGAATGGATGGAGTTGACCTTTACAGAACTAAGCTATGAATCTTCAGGCAGTGGCACGGACACCTGGCAGATTTGTCACTGTCAGATTGTAAAGGTCCAAGTGCCGCAGCTAAAATAAGTTCCTGATACTAAATGAATAGACTCGTGGTCATGAGGAACTCTGGCAAAAGTCCGGCTTTGTGAGGGCGGGTGTTTTGCGCACACATGTGCTTGGACATTTAGATCACGGCAAATTCCCAGGGACGTATGTGCATGTAATTGATAACCAATCAGATTGCTAGCAATCAGGATGCCAGACAGACACATGGAAAGGCAGCAGAGGCAGGAATGATCAGACGCAAAAGTGGAAACAGAGCAGGGATGGGCTGAGAGACACACAGAAAAAGCACAAGGAACTGGACAGACAGACGCTGAGCAGTAGTCCAGACACAGACTATTGAAGGTAAAAGGCCTGATTCTAATCTCACTTAACGCCATTGGCTCCAGTGGAGTTACTGCTGGTTACACTGGTCCCAGTGAGATCAGAAGCAGGTCCCTGATTTATTTTTCTCCAAATGATTTAAATCCCCCTTTGAAATCTGTCAATTTCACCCCTGACACCAAAAGCAGAACTGTGGGAGAAAATCACAGCCGACCCCTCACCCCTCACTCGCTGGCTGTGGCCCCGTGTGGTGCTCATGGGGTTAACCCTAGCGTGGGGGGGCTGCTATAGCACTGGGTGTAGCACCCCATGAGATCCAGAGAAGAGAGACCATCTGAGAATTAAGCTGAGCTGCCCAGGTAAAGGACGAGGGCTTACGCATGCACACACCTGTACCGTTCCACCTCCATGGGCACGTACGTGTACGCTGCACCCATCACACACACTTCATTGCCCTGTGCGCTGGTTGTGGCTCTGTCCATTCAGGGCCAGATTCTGTCACTTCATCTCCCACTCTATTCTGTAACGGCCCCATTACAATCACTAGGATGGCTCATGGACCAAGGTCACTAAGTGTGGCAGAACTGGGTCCTTGAGTGACGCTCAGAAAGGTAGGAGGTGTGGCTGGAAACCTGGAGCCGTCTGGTGTTTTGATTATAGAATCAGAGACGTGCAGGACTGGAAGGGACCTCAAGAGGTCATCTAGTCCAGTCTCCAGTTTTAGATATGGGCCTGAACCAACCCACATCCCATGTCACCTCCTTCCAGACACTTAACAAACCACCCTGGGTAGACGGGGTTAAAAAGCCCTGATGGATGCCGAATCCTCCCCAGAACCCACCCAGACTCTCTGGCCCGGCTGAGATGATGGAGTGGGCAGGCAGAGTCATCCAAGAGGCTCTCTGTTTAGCTTCTACTCGCTTTCTTGTCTCATGAAGAATCAGTGTGTAGCTTTCCCATTCCCCCATCCTCATCATCCCCTGCTGCTTACAGTCCACATGGTTCTTGCATCCCATTTTATTTTCCCCTTCCTTTCCCTCGTCTCTCCTTGCTTGGCTCTCCGTTACTCAGATCGGTGAGCTCCATGGAAGGACAGCAGAAGAAAAGGAGCCAGCTTCCCTTTGTCCTAATTTGCCTTCAGAGAAACAGTGCAGGAAGGGAGCGAGAGAGAAGACTGAATGCGTCCCCAATCCATGGCAATCTTCTCCCCCAATTCTTATTCCGCCAGCATGTGCAGGAGCCTGTGTTTACCTTAGCATTGTTTTCAGTTGCTGAGAGGGGGCGGCCTACACTAATAAGCAGCCATCAGAGATAATTACTGAGTCCCGAAGCAAATAAATCAGAAGTGTGATTGCAGCTTGGAATCCCCAGTGTGCACACAGACACACACAGGCCTTCCCAACGGACCCGATTGTCAAAGCGGCCCCCTCCCTGCCTAGCTAACCTCTCTCTCTGTCATCTAATCTATCCAATCTCATCTATTTGATCTAATCTAATTGTATTTATTCCATTGTAGCGGTCCATTTTAGCTAAAGCGCATCTAATCTATTTGATCAGTCTAGCCGTTCAGTCAGCAAATGGAACCGCAACAATGGTTCTGTGGTCCAGGGGGTAACTCGCTTTCCGCTGCAAACCCAATCTTGACACGGACACGCACTCCCCTCACTTCCTCAGACTAAATCCATTTGGCATGAAATTTCTCATTTAGTGTTTCTGACCTCTGGAGAATTTTCCTGCAAGGTACGAGGGGAACTGGTCAGTACGGGACTTTGAAAAATGAGAGGGGTTTTCTCTCTGAAAAATCTGCTGCCTTTTTTGATTTGTTTGGGAACAAGCTATCTCAAAAAGCTCTCAACCTAAAAACCCTTGATTAGTTTTGGTTCTCTGTCTTTGATGAGAGCTAATGACTTTGGGGAAGTTGGTTCGTTGGTTGCAGCGTGGTCGGCTGCGGAAAGGCAGAGAGAAGGAAAGAGGAGAGATTCTTTTCTGGAGAGGTCAAGACAGCAAAAGCTGTGCATGCGCTAACCTGCCTGCACTGGCTTGAGTCCAGCTAGTGTGGGGAGCAACCACCGTGAAGACGGTGCAGAGTGGACGGCTGGTATGGATGCGGCGTACGTGCTTGGCTCGCTGGTCTGCTCTGAGGCCTGACTATGTTGCCTTCGCTGCTGGTGTTACTCATGCTACTAGCTGGATTTGCATTAGCTCAGGTAGGGTGAGCCTGTGCCAGGGACATGCCCAGAAATTTAACTTTGACGCCTTTTGGTGGGGCACGTTCTGTGCCCCCCGCATCCTCCCCCCTCCCGTCCCAGGCAAAACTCGCTGCCCTGACAGGAGCTTGCTCTTCCCTCCCCCACACCTAGTGACGCCCCAGCAGGCGCTTGCTGTCACTTCCATCCCAGGGCCTGAGAAGTTCTGTGCCCCAACAATTATTGGGGGGGACCTGTGCCCCTCCTTGCCCCCCTTTGTGCATGCCCCTGGCCCGTACCCAGCTGTGGTTGTATAGACACACCTTTAGATGGTAAGCTCTCAGGGGCAGGGCTTTTTTATCATCTGTGTGTGTAGCACATAGCACAAAGACACCTTGATCCTTCATTGGTGCCTGTAGATTTGACGACAGCCCAAACAAACAAGCAGTTCCGGGGGCCTGAGTCTCCATTGACCTGAACTTTGTGCAGGCATTTCTACCAGTGTCAGCCGAATGCAGAGTGGGTGGAAACGGCCATCGACTCAGAGGGGTAACAACAGCCGCCTATGTGGCACTGCTGGAAATGATTGCAGAAGGCAGAGACAGCTGTGAATGGGACCCACTTCTCTTTGGCGTTTGCTTCGTTCTTTGGGAGGTGAAGATGGTCTGGGGGGTGGACGCTGTTGTAAAAACCTGCCCAGAGCAGTGATAACACTTCCCATTCTCTTCGGCCATCCCTCGAAAGGGGCCAGAACCAAATCGCCAGATCCAAACACCCTCAAATGCTGAGGGTGCCCGGAGCTGGGTCGTCTCCGTGCAGCTGACCCCTCGCTAAATAACGGGTTACGTCCCACTGATGGTCAACGCCTCTTTGATCCTCTGCCCATTGCTCCTGTCCAATGTCAATGTGGTTTGTTGGTCAACTGCCTGCACTTCTCTAACGCCAGCGCTGGTTGCTGTGGTGTTTTCCCCCATGACTGACCTTCCCCCAAGACCTGGCTCATTCTCAGAGGCTTGGTTATGGGAGCTGCAAGAAAGAACTTGCCTACTTGTATTTCACAGAAATCCCTTTCAACTTCCCTGCCCTGGCAGCAGACTTTTCATCCCCATGGATCCCCCTGAGCTGGAAAAAGCTCTCCATGGATTCTAATCTTACTCCTGGATGAGCATCTCCATTGACACAAGAGCGCCGCTGGGGCCGAGTTAAGGCTGCACTTGACTGTTCAGGATGAGGGTGGAGCTGTCTGGGCTGTGGGGGGCAGGAGGAGAGATAGGTGTGGGGCAGAAGAGGAAATAATGAGTGGAGTGCAGATGGGGTGTGAAATGACGTAACAGCTTATTACCTTGCTTTCTATGGCTGCTGATGTGGAGTCAAGTCTAGCAAAATTAACTCCAATATATTTAAGTTCTTTGTGAAGTGCTATCCATCCTCCCATCCACCCACCCATCTGGAGCCTCTCTGACAATGTCTTTTCATTTCTCTGTGCTTCCCATCTTTCCTGTCAGATGTTATAGGATTTGCACTGTAAATCTAATTAGCGAAGAACCCACTGGGTTGGTGCTTTTGAAGAGGGCAGGGGCTGCGTTCATGCTGGCATCTCACACGTGCTTGTCCTTACAGGGGCAGCTTGCTCTGCTCAGGGGTGGAATAATAAAAAAGGGAAATGCTCCAATCGTGAAGGCTTTGGTTGCCCTCCTGGGGGCCCGGCTGTGTTGGGTATTCCTGAAGGCAGCCAGCATTCCCAGGCAGAGAGGGGGTGGGATACGGGGGTTGGGAAAGGAGGAGGAGGTGTCGGACAGAGAGCTCCAGAAAACTGAATTCCCAGCCAGAGTCAGCAAACACACAAACTGTACTGGGACGGGGCCACGATAGGGGGGAGAGGAAAGGTCACAACCAGCCTGGCAGTTGAAAAACCGCACAAAAGTGCTAGCTGTCATGTATTTATTTCAAGGAATTAATATCCCAGAGGGCTGCCTTTTGTTAAAGGCTTCTCTGACGGTGCTGGTCACAGTCTGGGCTCCATTTAATTAGAGAGTTACAGCTGGGTGAGAGCTGAAGCTAGTGACCCAACGGTGGTTTTAAGCAGTCTGGCATTAAATCAGCCGGGTTTTTTCCTCATGGACTGGGTTGTGTTAGGAGGAGGCTGCTTCTGTCCCTCTCACCCCCAGGACCCCTCCGCCCCACACTGGGTCTGGCTCCAATCCTCTGATCCCCAAACCCCGGCTGCGCCACGCTGGGAAGGGCTGATTTGATTTCTAATCTTAGCCCTCCCCATCCCACAATGATGCTTCTTGAGGCCTGTCCTTGAGGCTAGCGTCTGCAAAGCTGGGTCACAGATTTTGCCAGAACAGGCTCTGTCCTGAGATGGACAGTGCCTCCTGCAACTGTGGGTCTGGAAATATGATGAGCACAAACCTCCCTGCAGGTGTGGGGTTTCTTCCCTGTCAGTCCTGCCCAGAACCATTTTGAGCAGAGGCTCATGGAAAGGACACACCGGATAAGGGAAGTGAAGTCACCGCAAGGGATGCTCCCTTGAGATTTTGAGGTTGGTACAAGATTTGTGCCAGTTTGGATCAGTTCATCAGGTGCAGCTTCCCCCAGTTTCAGTCCCTTCTTCAATACTCTTCCCTCTGGTGCACAAGACAGCAGCTGTCATCTGATGGGGTACCCACGGGCCTGGGCCATCATAGAAAGCAATGGGCACCGGGAGGCTTATTTCAATGGAGAAGATGACTGCACTCACACAGCTATCTTGGTGGTCAGCAATAGTTATCTCTCTGTCTTCTAAGATGACTTGCATCCCAAAGGAACCCTAAACTCTTTACCCCTCCTCCCCCCAGCCCAGGGAAAGCAGCCACTTCTGGGGGGAAGCGCAGATGGGGAAAAAGACAGATAATTGCAGATAAAAACACAGGGAGAATCTTAGGGCGCCAGGATGAAATGACTCCTATTGGAGTTTGGCCAGGTGGCTGAAATTAACACCCTGTTGTTGCAGAATTGTACCATGAGATTCTTAATGGGCACGAGTGGGCTGGATGTGTGGTAGGAGCATGAATGGCTAGGAGCTTGGTTTAATCTATGGGTTTTCACCTGGGGGGCTGGGGCCACCTTTCTCTTCCCATATTACTAAATTGGAGGAAGGTGCTGGCCGGACCCTGGCTAGATAGGAGGGGGGCCCTATGTAGACCCAGCCTAGATGGGAGAGAGGGCCCGGCTAGTTAGGAATAGGGTCCTAGCTAGATCCTGGCTAAACGGGAAGGGAAGCCCTGGCTAGATCTCAGCAGAGCGCTGGGCAAATCCCAGTATGGAAAAGTTGAGAAGCCCTTGTTTAGTCTAATTGGGAAGATGGTGCCTCCGGCAGCACGGCACCCCCAGCAGCATGCTGGGGCACTGATTCAGTGCTGACTGAGATAAGCGTGCCCACTCCTGAGTGACCAATATGGTAACATCCCCTACCACAATGCTAGGGCTGCCCGCTGCGTCCTGCACCAGTGCTAACGGGCGTGGGGAGAGCTCAGTGGGGTCTGAGTGAAATGGGTCGGTGCGAATGTCTGACATTACCCCTTCCCCCGTCCCAATTTTTCACACTTGCTATCTGGTCACCCTAGTCTCACGTGTCCAGTCGGGTCTGAGTGAGCTGAGGGCCATGGTGTGAGCGTAGTGACAGAGCATAGGGACAGAGAGGGGACGAAAGAGACGCCCTGGATTAATGCTCAGAGAGAATTGCTCGCCCCTGTGAAACTGTGTGTGTGTGTGTGTCCATAAGTAATTCATCTGCCTCATTAGGAATAGTATGTGTTTTAATAAATCCTGTACCTCGGCATTAATCTGTCCCCTTTCCTCCTCCCTCAGGCAGGAACGAATCCCATCTTATTAGGGAGATGAGGGCTTTTCTCCGGGCACTCAGTCATTGCTCTGAGCAATTACATTTCCCAAGCAAGGAGAAGAGGCGTTAAGAGGGCAGCGTTGTTCGTGTTGCTTCTGGGGAGGATGGGTAGCTGGCCGCTCTGGGGTTTGCACTCTGAGGTGGGAAGGGCCCGAGAGGAGATGAAGTGTGACAGGATGACCCTGGTGGAAGTGGGTGACAAGCGTTGTCAGATGCAGAAAGCACTGGGTGTGTATGGAGCGAGATTGGGGAAAAGCACCTAACTGCTATCAAAACCTCTCACTTATTTTATAGCCTCCCCCCTTCCCTTCTCCTTCCAAACACATGGGTCTTCTAAGGCAAGCCCTGTCCCGTCCAACCATTCCTGAGTTGCTCCATTTACCTGGGTCCAGCTGACCGTAGGCTGGCCCTTGGCTGTGGGCGCACGGATGCGTCGTTCACTCGTGTACGTATGTTAACGACAATCATTCGCAGTGGTTGTGCAGTTCAGCTGATGATCTCCGAGAGGAGGATCATTGCAAGCCCACTATCCTCCCTGAGCTGATATCTTTAGCGAGCCATCCGTGTGTCTGCGTCAATGGTACCAAAGGCTCCAGTAAGTCTGATGACATCACTACGGACACATTTCCATCTTTGGTTATTTGTTCTCACTGGCCAGGTGCGTGCACACTGTCTCCTTCTCCCTACCCACCTTCCCACGCTCTTTTGCCTTCCTTCTTATCAGGTACAGCCCTTCCCCCTGGTCCGTCCATCCGTCTCCTGAATGGCTGTGCTGTATCTCCTCCGGCATCTGAGTTACATCCTAGACCCTTCTGGGGCGAGGACGGGGTTTTTCTCACGTTGGCTAAGCTCAGCCTGAGTTTTGGGGGGTCGTGTAAATGTCCAGGGTGATGCAACATTGATGCCACCCTTTGACATTATTTCTCTGAGGCAGCAGAGGAAGGAGGGGGGCTGTGTGGCTGGGAAGGATGAGGAGAAAACGAGAGAGGTTAAAAAAGAAACACATTTCTTAACATATTTATCCTCCAGAGGAAATAGCTGTATCTGATCTGAATACCAGACCAAGAATATGAATATCAGTACCCATATTTGCTCGTATACAGCCTTTGAGAGCAGCGCCTTTTCCTTACAAAGCCAAATGGATTATATGAATCGATGGATGCCTATAAATGTAAATTCCCTCCAGGTGCCAGATGGGCTTTGATCAGCCTTAATTCTGCTACAAGAACACATCATTTGTAGGTATAGGTTTTGGTTTAGTATCAAAGCGGCTGAACCGAAGCCATCCCCTTTAATGCGGAAGGTGATCTGGCACAGAATACGGAATTACTCCAACTTGTTAAGAAAGAGCGCTAACTCCCGCCGGAGTCTTGGAGAAATTGGCAGTTGCTAAGGGTTTTTTTTAAATGTCAGGCCACCTGGCAGCGTCATTGGGTCATAAAAGTGCATTAGGAAAACGTCAGAGAAGCAGAGCTGCAAAGGGCCCGTTTAAGCTGTGGCAATAAAAGAGCCAAATGGTACAGGTCAAGGTCTGCTCTTCCTGTAAAGGTTTCGATGTTCAGTGGGTTGGGTGTGAAGTGGTCTCAGGCACTGTTGTGCTGACTTGTTTCCACTCTGCAGCTTCTCTACAGCAGGACAAACTGTAACACGGGCCTTCACAAGCAGAATGTTTCCAGCTGGCGGATTTGGGCTAGGTTGGGTCTGGAGACCTTCCGAGATGGCCCAAGCAACTCTGTTTTGGGATTTGAGCTCGCTCGATTGAAGCTAGCCTGGGTATGTCTGCTTGATCTGCAATCCCGCCCAGTGACTGCAGTCCAGACATACCGTGAATTGTGCCAGACTCTGCCTGGACTACCGGCAGCAGCTGTGCAACGGGGAGGAGCCCAGAATGTCTGTAGCACAAACTGCTATGGAGGTCATGCGTGCCTGACATGCCACTTCACCTTCCTATACTGGGACTTGTGAAGAGGCTAGCGCAGGGACACTTGACTTCTTCTGTGACCCTTGTGGCATTTATAAGGTCCCCGTGTGGCTGCATGGTAGTGTACAGGGGCCGTAGCAGGGCGGGGACTGGTAGCTCTCCCAGAGAATGGAAGGAAAGGGATAATCTGGAATCCAATTTTTGATCTTTCCCCAAAGTTTTGTCACTTTGTAGCCAGGAAACCAGCTCTGCACTGGTGACACACTGTGAGGCTTCTAAAGTCCAGCCATGCGCCGTTGGGACCCTCTTTGGAGTGTCACTGCAGCGCAATCCATCAAATTGCACAAGGAGAAAGGATATGCAGAAGTGTCCCTCTGAGAAGACATAGAGCTGTCTTCAAAAGGGATCGCCAAGAGAGCCAGCCTTAGGAACTGCTGCAAAGGTCCGTTCTATTCCAACAATTCATTAACTGCTGGAGTATTTTCCCAGCCCTTTTGTAGTTTTACACAACTCCATAGTAACACAGTGTGCATTGAGTCAGAGTTTGCTATATTAAACCACAAACGTTGCTACTATTATTGTTTTATTATATGTGTGCTCCAGCAGCAGCCATCAGCCACAATTGGGAGTGGGGTGCCATTGTGCCAGGTGTTGTACAAACATGGTAGTAAAAGGCAGCCTTTACCTTGAGTTTATAATCTGAACAGGCGAGACAGACAAAGAGGGGCGGGGGAGAGATTCAGCATACAAACTGATCCTGTCTGTGGCAGTTTCTTTTTTTGCAGGTGTCCTATAAAGATCATGCATGGTTGGAAAGAATATATTTTCTCTAAACTCTATCTCTCTCGCAATATTAAGAAAACCACATTGGTGGGGAATGATGTAATGATGATGGGTCGAACATAGTGAGGGGACTTAAAAACCATCCAGCCAGGCCTCAAAGGTCAAGACGGGCCTGTCAGCCATGAAGCCTCCATCCTGGTTTCTAAGACCACAAATCCCTGTGGAATTCAGATCCCGGGATTTTCATTCAGGCCCATCTCTTCTCGTCACTCAGTAGCAGCAGGGTTAGTTATAATTAGTAGCAAAGGTTACCCACATATTACATTTTCTGACCAACCTTGCCTGAGACAGCGATCTGGAGAGACAGAGCAGCGGGCTCCCAGACATGGGCTCATAACCTAGAGAAACAGAGCCCGGGCTGCACGCCAGTGTGAGACAATTGTGTCCGAGAAAAAATTCTCTCTGCAGGAAACGCTACACCAGCTGTCTCTCTTCTGGATGCTTCTATATTGAGGGCTGTTGGAGTTGCAAATGGGAAAATCTAGTCACTATCTGCAGGTGCATGTGGAGGGCAGGAAGAATGTATACCAAGAAGGGTATTACCAATCCAAGGCCATGTGCTGCAAATGGAGCTGGAGAGGTAAATTTGTAACACATAGGAAGGCAGAATTCCTCAGGCTTTTGTACTGTTTAGAGAAACAAAAAGCAACCTACAAATCAGAGAAGATTGGGCGGTTTAAGAGCTTGCCACTAGAACATTTCCTATAAGCCACCTTCCTCCTTTTCCAGCTAGTGAGTAAGAAGATTCTGTAGTTTCCTCTAGGATGAAGACCTGGTTAGCATAACTCATGACTTCCCCCATCTTGGGATGGGGGCAACTGCAACTCTCTCTACTACAAGCAATTCAAAATTCATCCACCGCTCAAAGATTTCTGGACTCGCAAAACCAATTGACGATGATGCCGGAGCAGAGCAAGGTGATACAAGTGGAGCTGGGTAAAAAATGGAGGGGAGAGAAGGGGAAGTTTTCCAACTATTTTCCAATTTTTTAAGCAAAAAATTGGAAAACGTGAGAACTTTTAAGTAGCAGAGATCGCTGGGCTCATGCAATGACCCCTGTAGAAAGGTACACTGGAGTTTACCAGAAAATGAGAGCGTTACTTACCACAGTCCATTTAAACCATCCTATAAATTGAATTGAAAAAGATCTTCCTGCTATAATCTGGTTCAAAAAGCCTATAGAAGAGGTCTCATTCTCTTTTCAGAGATTCAGAGATTTTCATAAATTATAAGGCTGAAAGGAACCATTGCATTCATCTAGTCTGACTTGTATCACACAGGCTATAAAACCTCACCCTGTCATTTTTACATCAAGCCCTATAACTTCAGTTTGAGCAACAGCATGTCTTTCAGACAGGATGTACAGTCTGGATTTCAAGTCCTTAAGTTGTGGAGAATCCACACACCCCTTAGTAAGTTGTTCCAGATGTTAATCATTCTCATGGTTAAACACTGGTGCCTTATTTCTAGTTTGATTTTTGTCTAGCTTCGGTTTCCAGCCACTGGATTTCGTTACGTTTTTGTCTACTAGGTTAAAGAGCATCCACTATAAGACCTCCTCTGCCTTGTTGGTAATTTTTAAATTCTATAGGTTTTCAGTTATTCCTGTGGTTGCAGCCCCACGAATTCAACAAGACCTTTCCTAGAGGGAAGTAACCAGATCTATCCCCCGGCCAGTTCAGTTCAGGTCTTCACTTTCGTCTTTGCTCTCTGGCCTGCTCAACTATAGCCAAAATAATCTCGATAATAAATTAATGACGTGTTAAAATTGTTTTTCTAGCTGTAACAATGTAGCTATTTAGTAGGACTGTCATCTTGCCACCTACCCGGGCTAGAAACAAACACTGTAAAGCCCATCCAGTGGGATGGAACATCCATTTCTGGTCCTAATGGTGAGATGTCTGGCTCTAAATTATGGCACTGAATGGTGCTTATCCCTTGCCCCACACCAGTGTCAATTTGGGGAGAAAGAAGGAAATACCTTCTGGCAGGTTACTTTCATCTTTTTGAAGCTGCCCAGGGGTCGGGTTGTTGAAGTAGTCCCAACGGAAGACGGGTTAGTGGGCAGAGTGCAGTGATGAGATCCCAATGCAAGGTACATGATTTGTCCCCCGGATTTATCTTACTCCGAATGTGATGGGGGAACTATCCTTCCACACACTTATCGGGTGGTTCATTATGGCCCACTGAAATCATAGGCGCTAGAGATGGAAAAGACCTAGAGGGGACTAAGACAGGATATGATGATCTTGTTTCCTGATCTGTTTAGTTCTCTCCAGGCCTGTAAGTATTCCTGTTGCCCATCTCTGAATTCCTCTCTAGCTAGACAACATCTTCCTGGCACTGAGATGGGGTGAGTGTGTGAGAGTGAGACAGACAGACAGACAGACCTACAGTTCTGAAATCGCTCAGGGCAGGACAAGAGGGGATGGCAGTTGCATGCTGCTAAATGGGGCTTTTAAAATGCTGTAGCCCTTCACAGCAACCTTTCTTTGCTGGCGAGGTGGCTGGCACTCATGCACGGTGGAGTGATGGCAATTCTCTAATTGAATTTTGGGGCCCTTTGCGAGGCGCTGCACAGCCTGCTGCCGCCTGGGGACGGGGGCCGCTTTTGAAAACGGATCCAGCCTCCTGAGGACCCGCCTGCATAAATATTTTAAAACAGAAAGAGAAGGAAAGAAAATCAAATGAAGTGAAACAATGCAATTAACGAAGAGATTGATCGGTTATGGCCGGGATGCAAGCTAGGTCGTGACAGCAAGACAAATGCTGAGTGTCTGATAATAGCTGGGCAGGAAGCCAGACTGGGGGATTAACGGGTTTCAGGCAGGGAATGTTTATATTGTAGGTCCTGCATGGTAGCTGGTGTGGAAGCTAAGCTGGTTTATCAGTCTCTTTCAGTGGCTTGTGTTGCCAACTTCTCTCCACCATAAAGTGGGGCCTTCCTGGAGCACAAACCTTTAAAATGGAGATGGGCCAAGACCATCCCAGGTGTAACCCCGATGACTAATTTGATCCATTGTGTCTACCCAGCCTCCTGCTCCATTTCGTCTTCTGAACTCACAGGATCTATGGGTGCCCCTGTCATAACAATAAGGCCTCACTCTTGTCTAGCACTTTCCACCTGTAGGTCTCAAAGCATTTCACAAAGGAAGGCAAGATCATCTCAGGTTTACAGATGGGGAAACTGATGCACAGAGGAGTGAAGCGGCTTACTGAAGGCCACCCACTCAACAGACGAGTGGCAGAGCTGGGAAAAGAACCCAAGTCTCCAGAGTTTGTCTAGTATTCTATCCATTAGGCCTCCCCTAAGAATAAGTTCATATTAATAATTCCTAATAATCAGGACTGTCCTCTGTAAATTCAGGATGGCTGGCATCCCTGAGGTCCGGGGCTGTTGCCTCTATACTTTTGTTTTCTGTGAATTGCATCTTTAAATCCCTAAAAGCTGCTGTCTACTGGAAGCAGCTGCTATTTTGTGTTCAATTCAGATTCAGCATATCACAGAGGAGATGCCCCTAGTGTGCTCTCCTATGGAGACTTAACCTTTGTTCTTTCTTGATTTGTTTCTCTCTCCTTAACTCTAAACTTGATCTACTTTTTGTTTGCTGGCAGAGGCCACCTAGTTGTGCATGGACTTTTTAAATTTTATTTTCCAGCTGAAATTAATCCTTTCCCTTTGTATAGCACTTTCCATCTAAGGTTCTGAAAGCCCTTTTAAAGCATGAATGAATTAACCGCACAACACCCCAGGGAGGAAGGTAAATATCATCCCCATTTTACTGATGGGAACACTGAGGCAGGGGGAGATTGAGACTTGGGCCAATGTCAGCCAGGAAGCAGTTATTGAGCTGGGAAGAGAGCCCTGAGAGCACGTCCCCATGCACATGAGGCGGCCTGGGCATGTCAGGCTTTCTGCATGCCACTCCCGAGTGGCAAGGAAGCGGCGAATGAGTTATGCAGAGCTTCCTAAATCAGAGCCAATCATGCGTTTTGTTTATGCTGCGTTCGAGAGAAGTTATTTCAGAATGATGGTTAGTGTTTGACGTGAAATGGATTTATGTGGTGCTACTTTCCTAGCCCACTGCCCACGCTCTTTAATTGATGGCTTGGAGAGACAGAAATCTCTGGTTAATTTGTAACACCCCCAAAACTGATCTAACCCAGCGGCTCGAGACAGTGGGCTGTCAACGCTGTAGTGTCTCGTGAACCACTGGGGCTGGAGACAAATGTTTCTGGGTGCACTGCAGGGAGGGGCATCCTAGTGCTCTCGAGATCAAAGCCACGAGGGTTGATTTAGAGCCTTGCTCTAGATACATCTGCTGCAGCAGTCAATGGGATAAGAAAGTAGCCTCCCACCTAGGCCCCTCTAATGCTTAGAGCTCTGGAGATTCTGGGCTCTGGTGTGTCCCGTAGGCAGCTGTGAGAACAGCCAGGAGAGGTCCATCTAGCCCAGTATCCAGTCATCCAACAATAGCCCGTGCTAGGTCCTTCAGCGGGAATGAACAGACCAAGGCATTTATCGAGGGATCCATCATCTGTCGGCCAGTACCAGCTTCTGGCACTTGGGGATCTATTATACACAGAAAATGGGGTTGCACCCCTGACCATCTGGCTAATAACCCTTGATGAACTAATCTCCATGAATGTATCCAATTCTGTTTTGAACCCAGTTATACTTCACAACATCCCCTGGCAGTGAGTTCCACAGGTTGACTGTGCATTGTGAGAAGAAGTACCTCCATGTGTTTGTTTTAAACCTGCTGCCTGTTAATGGCATTGGTTCTTGCATTATGTGATGGGGTGAATAACTCTTCCTTCAAACCATTCATGAGTTTATAGACCTCCCCCTCTTAATCATCTCTTTTCCCAGCCAAACAGTCCCAGTCTTTTTAATCTCTCCTCATATGGAATCTGTTCCATCCCCCGAATCATTTCTTTTGCCCTTTTCTGTACTTGTTCCAGTTCTAATATATCTGTTTTGAAATGGGGTGACCAGAACTGCATGTTCATTCAAGGTGTGGGTGTACCATGGATTTATATAGTGGCATTATGAAATTTTCTGTCTTACTATTTATCCTCTTCCCAATGGTTCCTAACATTCTGTTCGCTCTTTGACTGGTGCAGCGTTAAGCAGATGTTTTCGGAGAACTAGCCACGGTGACTCCAAGATCTTTTTTGCGAATGGCTACAGCTAATTTAGATGCCATCATTTTGTATGTACAGGTGGGATTATAATAAGGAGAGGCTGTAATAAATTAAAGCAGCCCCAGGGTCCTTTGGCTCTTCCCCCCCCAGGCTGTATGGTTTTTGTGTTCTGCCTCTCAGGGGGTGCAGTGCAGAATCTGCCCTGTCCTTTCCCCCAGACATGTTTAGGACCCAGACCTTCAGTCTGGCCCACAAGGATGGTTATCTGCGCTCATGCAGAGCCGCGCTGAGGTCAGTGCCACTCAGCACGGGCATAAAGATCCGGCAGGACTGGTGCCTTGGAGTGGAAAGAAGGAAACATTTCAATGCAGGATTATTTTTCTTTTCTTTTCAGGCAGCTGCAGTCACCTGAGAGCTTTGGAACATTGTGTTGGGCCTGAGGTTGGACAAGCCACCATAATCTACAGCACTGTTTTTTCCCAACAGGCAGTATTTTAAAGCTACTGCCTTTGCAATATACTGTTCCGTACACGTGAGACCCTGGAATAAACAAACTCATTTATAAGATGAAGCAAAGGTGCTCAACCTTTTTTCCCCCCACCTATAACCCACCTGTGAAACCATATCCCAGAATCCTCCGTGCCACCATCTGTTCTGTCAGCCACGCCCCCAATCCCAGCAAATGCCCTGTTACATAAGAATCTGCACATTGTCCAGGCTTAATAAATAACAGCAAAATAATGTGTTAATTTAAGTTCAGTGTGACACATAGGGCCAAAGTAGACACATTCAGTGCATATAAATGTTATCATTACATATTTCTAAAAGGCTGGCAGAAACTTTAATTTATACATTCTGATTGAAAATGTCATGAATTGTACAATCTCCAAACGCTCTTTAATCACTAAACCTAATTAGTGGAGCTATTTACATCCAGATTTACATTTGCAACCAGAAGGGCTAGTTATCTAGATACTAAATAAGAACGTAGCTTCTTCAGACAAGTGTGGTAACCCTTTTCCTCCCAGAACACGCTGGCATGATCACCAAAGCTGAGAGCCACTGGGGTGTAGGAAATGAAACTCACTGGGGTTTAGTTTCCAGGGAATTATTACCAAAGGATGGTTAAAAAATGATGTTCATCTATTTAGTTTATTCCAGAGATGGTTAAAAGGTGACTTGAGGGAAAGATTTCAGATAACTCTTCGACATAGTGGACCAAGGCAGAACAAGATCCAAAGGTTGGAAGCTGAGACTGACAAATTCAGGCTAGAGGAAAGGCACCAGTTTTTAACAGTGAGGGTAATTAAAATCTTTGGAACAATTTACCAAGAGATGTGGTGGATTTTCCATCACTGGAAGTTGTTAAATATAATGTCTTTCTAAAAAAATACACAGTAGGTCATGAGCTTGAATCATCGGCAGAAATCAGGTGAAATCCACTGGCCGTTGGTTCTGGAGGAGTCAGAGTAGATGAACACAAGTGATCCCTTCTGGATTTAAAATTATTAATCTGATTTCAAATGCATTCTACTACCTCACTGTCCTCATAGATAGATCTATTTTAAGGCCTACAGGGGCCTTTTTGATCATCAAGTCAGACCTCCTGCAGAGCACAGGTCAGAGAGCCTCACCCAGGAATTCTTGCATGAAACCCATATCTTCAGGCTGAGCTACAGCGTAGATCTAAGAGTTACTGTCCATGCCGGCATTTCCACTGCAGAAGTCCTGCTTGGACTGGCATTTTGCGTATGTGTCCAATGCACCATCTGTCTCGGTTTATCTGATTTGCCGGGTGTGCTTTCGTTATAGCTCCTCGTTCAATTGCTTTTTGGATTTCAGTTGTTCGGTTGGTTTGATGCTCAGTGCAGGCCACTTCTTAGAAATTAATGACCGCCTGGAACGATCTAGTGTGTCAGAGACGTAGCCAGCCTTTAATCCTAAAGTAAATGCCCTGTGTTGAAATCATTATTCCTGTCATAAGATGAAGCTGATAGGTGAGTGGATTTTTTAAAATGGCCGATGCAGCTTTAGTTTGGGATATGCTGCCTCCAGCATCACTGGAGAATCAGGGCCGAGAACACAGGCAGGCAGAGTGCGTGATTCCTCTCTTGGTTAGGACTGTTCAGAAATGCAGAGGCTTGGACCATTCAAAAGGCCAGTCTGATGCTAACTCTCTCTACCTACCACCTGCCCCCTGAGTTCTCTCTCTGGCTTTATATCCACGCTAGACAGTTTGGTGGGCTAAGCAGGGTCAGACAGATTCATGGGCTTCTTGGCTTAATAATACTGCAGAATGCACTACAGAGGATCCAGAGACATCGCTGCTGGAAACAAGGTCAGCAGGTTTCCATAAACAAAGCCTGAGATTTCCTTTAAGTGTTATCCTGTTTGTTACACTAGTCAGTGCTCACAGCGAATGCGAGAACTGGAGCGATTTCAAAAATGAGGGGCCAAATATGCACAGGAGGTGGGAAGCTGTTTAATTAATCAGATCTAAGTACTAGGATCTAAGTACCGAGCACAAGAAAGTAATTAAAAAAATAAGTTTCCTTCCAGTAGCATAATCTAGGCAGCGTGTGTAATGATTCCACTTCTGTTTCTTGTTAAGGTTTTGGCAAGTGCCTTTGTGGAGCAAAGAGGGAAGAAGCCCAGGATTGAAGGAAGACGGAGAATGAATTCCCCTCTCAATCGGGGGGAGGGTAGCGGAGTGGTTGTAACATCAATGGAGGCGAAACTGATTAATTCCATACTGCTCCTGGAGTAGGAACAAAAGCAGGGATCCAAATTGGAGTCTATGCAAATAAAGGTACCTATCACTGAAGAGTTTTACAAGGATGATAAAAACATCATAATAAATGGGCATGAATTATTCATGGCAGACGTGTCACTGATGTGCTATATCATTGAGGAGTGATGGGTTTTTTTTTACACATTCAGATGCAGATGGAGAATGTTTTCCATTTTTTGCAGATCTCTTCCAAGAAGTGTTATTTAAAAAAACAAAACAAAACCCTGCTTGGCACAGAGCTTTTGATAGCAGAATCTTAACTTCAGGGCTCTGGTTAAGGCTTAATAAAAAGGTAGCAATATCAGAGAACCAGCCCAATCTCCCTAAACATCTGCTGAAACTTAGGAAGAAAACTATCAAGGGAAATCAAAAGGCGAGTTCTCCTTAGAACTGAGTATAGAGGGCAACATTCTCCTCTCAGATTTCAATAGCAGATATGGACTGGCAAGCTATAGAATTTTCATAAGGAAACTTGGGTCAGCTTTGCTGAGGTTCAAAGACCTATCAAAGGGGCCTGGAGCCTGAGTTTCTAGCCAATCTGGGACTGATGTTTTTGGTTTTGGAGGAAATCAGAGGAAGCTGGCATTATTAAATCGGTGGGAGATCGGCAGCCGTGCAAAATTCAGCATGCAGATGTAAACCATGTTCAGAGTAGGGGTCTTTGTGCCTGTCTCGTGACTGGTCCACGTAAAGAGGGTTATGAGTCTGCGACAGTCTCCTGGTAATGAGTGTAGAAGCTGATGCTTTTAGTTTGCGAGGTCCCCAGATTCTGAATCTGCTGACAACCCAGCCAAGGCCATGTAGATCTGAGAGGGGAATTTTTGCCTTACGTGCAGGACAATCTTGGTATTGGAGCCTGTCCCTAAATGGAGCGGTGGCGTAGTGTCTTGGGATCTGTCTAGACCAGGGCTCGATAGAACGGAATTACTTCCAGCCATGTCACGTGGGACAAGGTGGTCTGGCTGTTCTGGAAGGACTCTGTCAGCACAAAGCTCCTTTGCACCAGTGCTTTCCCCAACACCACCACTCCCGGGGAATCTAAGAATCTGCCCATCCACCAGGGCCCAACCCTGGGAAAGAAGATTTTCTCATGAGCCTCCCAGAGCTTGCGTCCGGTGGGGACATGTGATTTTCACTCTGTGTATTGAGCCCAACCCTTTGCACAGTTTGATGTGCGTGCAGAACTTCCCTGGAGCATTTTGTTCCAAGGTGCCTATGGGGTGGAAATGGACCAGCTTTTGGCAGATGTCAGGCAGGCTGGATTTATTGGAAGGCTGTTTCTGTTGGGCTTTGACTGCCAGGAACCTGCACTTTATAATGCAATGTGCACTTTGGCGCTTGTCTGCTAGGTGATAGGCAGACACTAGGGACGGCTTCCTCCATCAACCCAACCACGAGCATCCGTGTTACCGCAACTGGGAGCCTTGCGGTCTACAGACACAGCCTGCCGTCTTTGTCATTAACGGGAGTCTTCCCCGGCCTGACCCACTAGTCATTCTGCAAGTTCGCGTGGGTTCATATAATTGGGACGACAGACACTCGCACACACTCACGGCTGGTCAGATGCATCGTGGGCCCCGCTGAGGTGGGGGTGAGGTGTTTTCTCCCCTTGAAGTGTGAAAGTGTTGTCCTTGGACTGATCTGCGAAAACCACTCCTATGTCCTTAAGCACAGCACCGATGCCAGAATCTACCAGCCATGGGTGCCGAAGATTAGCATTGGGCTTTGTCTGACATAAGCAAGCAGCTGGTAAGAGTAACCAGGATTCCTTCCCAAACATTTTCCACCTGGTCCTCTAAGAGGCCTGAGCCGAGTGTGCACAAATTTGCCCCTGAATTTCGAAGGTGTAACCTTGCAAAGCTGAGCCGTGTGGTGTGCCCCTTTGACAACGAATGCTATTCTATTGGTACCACACCTACTCTGTACAGTTAACCTTTGCCACACACGTGTGCCAAGCTCTCAGCCTGGGTCCCCCTCTCCCTGTGTCTCTTTTCATGGTAATTTTGTCCCCATCCTCTGAGAGGTTTGGAATAATGGAAATTTTGAAAAAAGGAGTTTCCTGAGTTAAAAGAACTCTCTTTTTTAACAAGCAAAGGGCTCCTCTCCCACAATCTCCTGGGTCCACGCAAGAGGAGAAGTCACCACTGAAACGGAAGGGATGTCTACACTGCGAGCGCAGGGTGTGACGTCAGCTCCTGTTGACGCAGCCGAGCTGTTATTGATTTAGCTAGCTCAGGGATTGGAGCAGGTCTAGCTGCCTGCGCAATCACCCTGGGTTCTGGGCGGACTTGTACAGCCCGTGCTGCCCTAGCATCACTACTCTGGTATGCACGCTAGCTCAGATGTGTCTACATGAGCTGCACTCACACACCTTCATTGCAGTGTAGGCCTGCGCTGAGATGTAGAAGCTGGCAGGAGAAGTAGCATTTTAGGCATGTGGCTGCAAAAGGGGATTGGGTAGCAAGGCAGCTAATGGGGAAAACTGGAGGGTCAGGCATTTCACTGTTGCTGTCGGCAAAGCTCATTGCATTCACGAGTGACATTTGGAATTCCTCCACCCCCAGCCCCTCCACAAGTTCCCTGTGTGCCACCCTTTTGTCCTTTCCGTTATCTCCGTGGAGTTCACCCTGCGATTGATTAGCCTCCTGGGACATGCCTGGCTGTTTTTATGACAGAGATGTCTGTCCTTTGTAAGACAGTTCACCATAGCTGCTCATGAGGAGCTCCTGGCATGGGGCCTTTGGTTGGCTTGTTTCAAGCCATGAGCCAACTGCTCTTAGACATGCTGGGGAGATGTAACCATCTCTTTCCCTCCTGCTCATTCCCCAGCTCCAGGGATGAGTTGGCAAGAACGAGCAGCGTTTCCTCCAGGGAAATCTATCCAATACTTTCAGCAATGATTAACTGTACTAATGTGAGCGCAATATAAACCCTGATGAGGGTGCACAATGCTGCCTGCACGCTGTACCCAAGGCCACTGAAAGAAGTGGAACGGTGGGGTTGAATTGCTCCGAAGCAGGAGTGAATGGGTGCAGCAAATGCTTGCAAACACTACAGGCAGCATAGGGGAGGGAAGGAGAGGGAAGTGGACATGGGAGGGTGGAGAGCTCTTACAATCTGTGCATTTGCTGCGGCTTTTTGGTGAGTGCTTTTGGTTTAAGGGTAACTAGATGGGAGGGAGGGTTCCCCCTAACTGCCAGCCCTGAAAACTCCACCTGGTTTCCGAGTTAAGATGGGTGTTTTCCTCCTCGTGCATCATCGCCTGCAATAAAAGGTCCTGGGCCAAATGATACCTTTAGTCCAGTGTGTGTAACCCGGGATTTACATGGGTGTAACTGCCTGGAATGTAGCAATTCTCTCAATGCACAAGGAGGAACGATTTCAGCTCATTCTCTCATAGCTGCACCGGCCCAGAGGGCTAAACAGACTAACAGGCCGTTGTAACCTCATTTTAACCACTCTGAACTCAGCCAGCTTGAGGATCTGGATTGTAAGAAGATGCCATTTTTCCGTAATTGCTTTCCACCCTTTAATATAAGGATCCCTGTTTAACCCACCTGCTTCCTGCCTGACCTCTCAAACGCATGATCTGGGGCCATGGAGTTTGGAAAAACCCACAGACAGGCTGGGCCAAAGTAGCAGCTCCCCCAGGACGGAGCTGCTGACGAGTCATTTAGCCAGCTGAGCACTTCTGGCCAAAGCTAGAACACAGCCACCACAATGCATCTTGCTTAAGAAACCGCTCCTGCTCCATGGTCAGCAGCTATGTCCTCAGGAATACGTTAGCAGAGTACATTATCCTGGGGAGTGGGGGATAGGACAACCCAAACACTCTAGGTGGTGGATCACCTTTGAAAACCAGCACTAGGGTGGGGTGAAGCTGGCTCCTATCAACCACCAATCCCCTCAGAGGCTGCTGGGAGTGAGAGGGGCCTGGGGCCTATATAAATCAGACCCAGCCAATTCCTTGGCTGGGAGGGGGAGAAGATTCTCTAAGGAAAGGTGTGTTGCTGGGGGAAAAACCAGGGAGGCATGCTGTAAAGACAGCAGCAGCTCAGTGTTGGAGGTGAAGTAATGCCTTGGAAAGGAAGGTACTGGTTTTTGGCATAGGGTGGGTCTTCCTTCCTATGAATACTTTTTGCTCCCAGAGCATAGAGACCTTATGGAGACATGGGGCTAAAAGTAAATGGGTGTAGCTGTTATAACAAATACCGATATCCCACTTTCTTCAAGAACTGCTCCTATCTCTGGTTTCTTTCCCCCTTTCAGTGCTGGCCAGGTCATCTGGACCCAGCAGGTGCTAAACTGGTGACAAATACAGAGACATTAAGGAGAGTGAAAGAGCCTTCCCTCCTGTAAGAAACACATGAAGGGAAAAGAAATTCTTGCACCAGGGCTACCAAGCCAGGCTTTTGGCAAGGAAGGCCCTGAAGACAGTCTGCCACACTAATGGTTATAATGGAGTGGGGGGAAGAAGCTATTTAAGATGGTTGCCAGCACCTTGAAGGGGTTAGGATGGTCTGCCCTCAACCTCCATCGAGTGGACTGCTCTGTCTCCACCCAGGATATCAGGCCATCTTCAGGAAGCCTTGATCAGTCAAGCTAGAAGGTAAAGAAGACTGATGGTAGGTTACATGAGGGAGGCCTGGCCTCTGGCCATCTTAGGAGAGCATGAAGAGGCAGTGGGACCCCGCACAAATAATTGCACTGCTCCCTGGGTCGGTTTCTCCCTTTACCAAGTGGGGAGAACATTGACAGTGGTGTTGGAAGGGAGAATTAGCTAATGTGTAAGTGTTCGATAACTATTATTATAAACTCTCTAGGCACCTGTTACAGAGTCGATGCCCATCAGGCCTGGAAGTGAATTTGGTCAGAGACAGGCATGTACTCGGCTGTGTACAGGTCTAGCATTCTCCAGCAGAGGCAACAGTGCATTGAGTGTATGCGGGATTGCTGGTGACATGATCACAAACTTGTTTTTCCTCTTTGCAAATTACCTATGACCATGTTGTGACTCTTAACATCTGTTTCTCACTTGCAGCTGGCTGCCAAATTGGTTGCCTGAACAAATTTCATCCTATGCATTTGTCGAGGATTCAATTATTTTTACTGATAAGAAGTCAGATAACTTGTCTCAGTCAATTTATTAATCAAAGATAAGTCACCACAATGCAGAAAGGCAAATGCAATATCAATTCTGGAGAACAGTCTTGCAGAAGTAGCATTACAGACCTTACTCTTTGTTTCTGATCTCATTTCATACCTATTTTTCAAAAACATCTGCACCTTAGCACAATGTGACAGCTGTACCTAGCACAATGGCAAGCCTTAACAGAACCTACCTCTTGTCTCTGACAGTTCATTTGTGTGTTAGAACGAGGGGTCTTGCACATTTTACCTACTAGCGAGCTTCATTATAAAGCTTAGTATGAGTATAGGGCATTCGGGGAAAACCGTTCATCGTTGTACAGCTTAGCAGAAGTACAAAGCTGTCTAAGAAAGATGCTATTAACTAACATGTTGTTCCCAAAGTGGCTGCACTGAGCATTCATTAACTGCGCCATGTCACTGGCTTTCGAAGTTGCATGTATTGTTGCCATTTCCTGATTGGATGACAAGCTTTCTAAACAGCAGGAACGCTCTTCTCTGTTCCACTTGAACAAGCGGAATTGTTTGTCCTGATGGTGGGAACGATTACCAAAAAGGAATTTTCAAAATGGGTATGCGAGCACTTACTTGAAAGGACTCGTGAATACTCATTTGCAGGCGCAATCGTGATGGAGAAGTGGGTCGTAGTCAGCTGCAAAGTTTATCAGCCGCTTTTTGTGTGCAGGAATGTTCACAAATCCAGCCTCGATGGTATGACCCAGCTCAGCACCACCTTGTCTTCAAATATCCTTTTTAAAAAAGGAAAAGCAAAGTAAGATGGAGAAAATAATCGGCCTTTTTAAAAAGCTTTAAAAAATGATGTGATGAGTCCCCTCTTCCAAGAATGCAGATTGTTGATTGATAGAATTTATTCTGCAAAGGTATTAAGCTCGCTCACTGGATCAAAAGTGTTCCGGCTCTGTGTGTGCTGACGATATTGCATCTCGATCAGCTGGAACAAGGCCGTTTTTAATGTGCTTTCCTACGAAGCAGTCATTATGTTCCCCCTTTAGAATTCAAATGAAAGTTTCCTCCATAATTCAGCTGTGCTGAATTGACTTAGCGAAGATCGCTGCAGGCATTCGCTTAGGAACTGGTTAAATTACCCTGCCTAATGGACTTCAGAAGTTAAGTTACCCGAGCGTAAACTGTGCCAGGAAGGTCCCAGGAGCTGTGCGAGCTGAACGGCAAGTGGGTTTCCACTTGGTCTCAGACATGGATGAAACACAGACGGAGGGAAATGGACTTCCTTCTGACTTCGTCCTTTCTCTTTGAAGCTAGTTGCCAGCCGACCTCCAGGAACACTTGGGTGTGAGCCTGTTTGCCCCATCATCAGCTTGTGCTAATCCCACCGCACAGCAGTGGCTTTCTCTTCCTGGCTGCGCCTGGGTGACGCTGTCTGCTGCATCCGGTTCCCTCGGCAGGAGTTCTTCCCTTTCCATACAGTGGCAGAGGACAGATGCAGGGCTAGGGGTCTAGTGGTAAAAGTAGTGGGAACGTGAATGAGGCCCAACCACGTGCTCTCCAGCCCTGCGTGGTCGTGGATTAGACTCAGAGATTTTGCCTACACTGGTCCCCCTTGGCTAAACCTCCCACCCTTGTGATTGCTGCAGCCCCCCCTCGGTGGGCATTGCTGGTGGGCATGGCTGGCTCTGGTGGTGGCTGGCATTTTGAGCACCATGTCATGTGTGCTGTGAGCAGGGCTTGACCACATGGGCTCCCTCACTTGGGGCCCTGTGTGTACTATTGTTACTGCGGGGCAGCTGAATCAACAGAGGCATGTTAGCGGAAACAAGCCTAGTGTGGACCAGGCCAAGATGCTGGCAGAGCCCTTGGGCATTGGTAAATGGCAGGAGCTGGGGAGCTCCTCAGAGGCCTCTGGCTTCTGCACAGTTCTCCTGAAGGCCTTGCCAGACGGCCGTTGCCGTGTGGACCATTTCAAAGCACCGTGACATGCCACAGTCACGCACATTGACACAAAGCTTACACCGATGGCCCCAGGGTGCTTTGACCCACTTCCATTCTTGCTATGGAGCCTCTCTAGAGTGACACTGGCGCCTGACTTTTCATTTTAAGCTCTTTTTAGCCCCCTCGACAACCCATTTTACAAAGTTGTCTCCGCCTCAATGGCTAGCTTAGTGCTGCTGGGCTCCGGTGATTTTTTTTCCCTGCCTAATTTAATGTGAATTTGTTGTGGGGTCCCTGAATTGATTCCCCAGAAATAGAGGGGTTCACCAGGCTGACTTCTGGTTCCCTGCTCTGCAGCAAACAGAGTGAAGGAGGAAAGCCAGCTGCTGTGTCCAGCACCCGCGAGTGCTTGATTAAAACCCTGTCCCTGAAGTTATTGGACCGGTTCCGTGTGGGTATAAATCCACATCGCTCCGTGGGGCTGTAATGGGGACTTGCCCCAGCCGAGGACCTGGCCCTTTCCTTGAACCAGGATCGTTGCTCTGGCTGGCTGCCCTGGGGAGCTATTTCTGGCTTGGCAGGAGTTCTACCAGCCAGGCCAGGGAGCAGCTGCAGGAGGCGAGGGAGGGGAAGGTTTCTTCTGTATGGAGCTATTTGGGATAGATAAAATGGGGGGGATTACTCCTCCAAGGGGCATGAATTCCCCCCCCCCCCGGAGGAGGGGAGCCATGCTTCTGCAGCCCTCCTAAGAGTCTTAAGAGCAGTGTAAGGGATGTGTCCATAGGTGGCTTGGGGGAGGGGGGGACAGCACAGCAGGGGTTTCCCCATCACTTACTGCTCTTCCCAAAGACCCTCCTCCCTCCCCCCAAATGATGCCTGGGAGCCTCCGGACATGGCAGTTGTGTACTTACCTGGCTGGGTTCTATGAAACAGTCCTTTGCTGGGAGGTTGCAATGTACCTGATGGGTTTTTAATCTACCTTCTTTATATGCTGTGAACATAACAAGAGACAGGGTAAGAGAGTCAGTCCGGGGGCAGAACTCAGGTGGTTTTGAGCACCTCAGCTGTAAATTTTCGTACCTTCAAATGTTTGGGTTTCTTCAGTTCTGAACACTCAGCGATTCTAATAACTTTTAATCCTACCCTTGCAAGGTAATAGCTACTAAACCCACGAGCCTGCAACCTGCATTCACCATGAATGGCGACATTGCTTTGTTCTGGCATTACAGAAGGGGTGAAACCAGAGCCACTGAACAGCCCCCCAGCCCGGGACGCTTAGGCACTTTGGATAAAATGGGACTCCAATCTGGGGCCATCCCTTTGTTCTGAAAAGTGAAAAATCCAGAGTCATCCTCCGGTTCTGATCACCTCTGACATGTGCAGCTTGTTGGACTGCTGTGTGTGAGCCCACCAGAATGAAAGGCAGGGGAGAGGGGCTACAGACCTCAGGAACCAACAAATTTGGCGGGCAACAAAGGAAAACAGATAGGGGTGGAGCTCTGAGGTACGGCCAGAAGGGAACACGAAGCAGACCCCGACTACACACCTTTGTGTTTAGTGAGAGCGAGTGAGTGTAATGAGGCTGATTTATAGAGGTGCCGAACAGCTTCTATTGACTTAATCAGCAATCCAAATAATAAATGGGACTTTGAGTGCCGAGCGCTTACCACTGCACCTGTGCCTGCCAAGGACCTCACTATTAGGAGGCCCTGCCTGCTCTTGGCTGGGTAGCTTCCCCCTAAAGCTGTAGGAGCAGAGTCTGGCTTGGGGCTAGCGAGATCGCGACAGTATGTCTCCCTAATGGTGTTGGTAGGAAGAGAGCAAAATTCAGCAGAAATGGGGTAACGCAGCAATAACGTCAACAGAGCAGCAATCTTTTCTCTGCTCTTTGTCCCTTGTAAGGCCGTGGGTTTTAAAGCCACATTTACCCAGGCTGGCTTGGTGAATATCCTCACGCACATGAAATACTAACGCCTAACTCGGTGGGGCTGAATGCAAAGTGAGCCACTTCCCAGCGAAGTAGTCTGCCTGCCTGGATTTACTCCAGTGACTCTGAGCCATCGCAGACCCCAGAGATGTGTTGACCTTATCACTTCGTTACTAGCTGGTAAAGAAATACGTCTCTACTAGTTGTGTGTGTGTGTGTGTGTGTGTGTGCGCGCACGTGTGTGTGAAACTGAACAGTGTTTTAGGAGCATTTCAAGCTGAAATAATTAACAGGCAAGAAAACTGCTGTTTTGACTTTCCCTATTCTGCCCCACAGGGTCTCCTATTACAGCTCTGCTTTCTCAAGACCTCCTGACCTTCGTGGCCTCCGTCTCACAAACCACACTTCTGTACATGCTACCTGTGAAGCACATGGCTCCTCATTAGCTTTACTCGTATATCTTCGTAGCTTTACTTTGCCGAGTGGGGGCTTCCCAGCATAATAGTCATCCAGTGTTTGGTTGTTTTTCCCCCTGGATCTTTGTCAACAAAATAATTTTGTAAAAATGGCTGGCTTCTGATGAATTTTGATGCCACTCTTGAGAAAGTCCTACATCAAAATCTTGGGCTGGGCATCTGTACAAAGGATACAGTGGTTAGAAACCACTGATACAAGGAAGTTATAATACAGACAGTGCAGCTGGGCTTAATGTTTAGTTGCACTAACACTTTCCCTTGTAGTAGGCAGAGGTGGTAGCTCTGTCTAGGAAGGTTGCCGAACTCTTCCCCCTATAAACAACTGAAGACAGGTCTTCTAACTTTGCCAAACGTAAATCATTTTGGCTAAAATGTTCCGGGTGCCTGCTTTAGGCTAATTTTATCTTGGAAACGTTGATGATAAATGAGGGGAGGGAAATTGATCCTGTGCAGATGACTGGAAGTCGTGACACTTACATTCGACTCCTGCTTCTGCCACTGACCCATGTGTTGACCCAGGAGGACACCGAGGTTCCAGATTGGTAACTGGAGTACCTTAAGTCAGTGCTGTCTTGGGGTTACACCTCAGACTTAAAGGCCCAACTTTATGCCCCTCCAGGTTGAACAGTTTAGCCTTATGCTCTCGCTGCCTCAGTTTCCCCATCTGTAAAATAGAAATGATGCTTACAAATACTGAAGTGCCACCATGGTGATAAGTCTGGTGCTCTAAGCACCCCAAATAGAAGATGCTGGGGCCCCCATCCAGCTCCAAACCCCCAAAGGTTAGGGCTTGTTTCAGTGGTGAGTTAGTGTGCAGAGAGCTGGGGAGTAAATCAACACTAGCCTGCCATGCACTAACTGTTCAGGAGGACACTACTGCTGTGCACGGAGTTCCCATCATGCTAAGGACCTCTCAGAGTGGAGTAGCAGGGTCCCTGTGGACAGTCAGCGCACTGCAGGTTAGCGTACTGTAGCCTGGCACTCCCGCTTGCTGTGCATCACTTGCTGTCAAGACAAGCCTTTACCCAATGGGACTGTTGCCCCTCCAGCTAGCTCCCTGACTAATCACGGTGGTTCGAAAGCACTCTGAGATCCTAGCCAAAGCTTTTGTCTTGCGGTCGGCCCCATGAGGCCCATCTCTCCATGCTTGTTTACCCAAATACCCACTCTCCCGCCACCACCCTGGGCTTTCCTCTGCAAATGAACCACCTACGCCCCAACAGTGATGCAGCCCACTGCTGGCGGGATCCTGCACCCATCCTACTGTCCTGTAGATCCCAGTGATATCCAGGGGTGGTGCACAGCTTGTAAAAAACGCCAGCTTCCTCCAGGTGCCTTAATGATTTAAAAGCTCTCTCCCTTCCAGCGTCATGATACGGGGAGTTCCTGGAGTATTTTCTGTCCACTTGCCAGCCTCTCTACGCCCTCCTCTGAATAACTATTTCGTTGTATTTGTTTATAGGCTCGTCTATGGCACTAGGGTATGTGAGGGCTTTGCAGACAATTAGATGTCCTGCTGCTCCTGTGCCCCATCCTATAGGGGAAACTAAGGCAAAGGTGACCTGTTTGTAGTCACAGACAGGAATATGCCACCAACACCCCCAAGAGTTAAGGCACGTGTGACATTTTTTGGTGTAGAACAATCATTGGGTTCTTTCTGTATATTCTGCTTGACTACCTGGTGCCCTAGTCATGGCATGGGACCCGCTGACCTAGACGCTGCACAAATACAGAACAGGGCCCGTGACTACTTTTGGGCTCTCACTGAGGTCTGGTTTCTGAGCCTTTAGGTTCCACCGAGAGTCAGACGTTCAAGCTCTTTCTCTGCAGCCAAGAGGCCTAGAATCTCTCTTTGGAAATGAGAGCCAAGGTTCTCAGCTAGTCACTTGACTCCAGGGGCTGGAGCTCCGAGAGACCCCAGATATTTCAATGAAATCACAAGGCTGCCAGCACTGGATAAATCCAGATTACCTGACGGCCAGTCCAGGTGAGCAAGTCCATCCTTTGGGTGAGGTTGTACTTATCAGGCTCCATGATCAGTGACGAATGTAACAATCGCGCTCTTAAAAAAACAACAATCAATGGCTCCGAGAGACACTGAAACGTGCCAGCCTCCACAAATGAAATGCCGCTGCAAGGCACTGCAAACCTCTCCCTCTGAACTAATGGGCCAAGTGGCAACTACTGTTGTAGCTCCTCACTTGCAGAGCGGGCACAAAGATGCCCACTAGGACATGTCATTTGGTGGCCAGATTTAGCAATAAGAGCTAGGCAGGATGGGACAAACCCCCAGGCTGCCGCCTATTTGCTGCTGCAGAGCACGAATTCAAATGTCCCAGGTGCTGTTTGCTGTTCTGTCTATGCAAGCATGTAATGTCTTGACTTGGTTTAGTGTTTGCTCCACATGCAGCTTGTTGGATTTCTGCAAAAACAGCCGTTCTGGGTATTGTCAGTGCTAGCTATGGATTTAGTGTGTGGCTATAACTGTAGCTAATCCAAATCAACACACTCTCCCTCCGCTGTTCTAGTCCTCCACCTTTACACTGTTCTGCAGGTACCTCTGTCCTCTCCTGCACCGTTCCCTGCTATTTTGGTCTTACCTACCTTCCCTGCCTTGAGCTGCCATGCCTTTTAAGTTCTGGCCACCCTCTAGTTCCACAAATGCCCCTCTGTCCTCTCTGTCAGCAGCCCCTGAGCTTCCATTCCTGGACCCTTGTATTCTGCAGCTCGGCTAGTTGATCACCTCTGGTCTGACTGCACGTTTCAAATGCTTCCCTTAGAGAGAGGCAGCCCCAGATGTGTTTGGCTGACTGCTGTACATCTACCCTTGCATCATGCACAAGTGATTTCTTTGCTCATTAGAACTTATCTGTTAGGAAAGTCTGCACCACCTCCTGGCTCTCCCTTGGCACATGTGAGCCATCAGTTCTCACAAAAGCTCATCCTAAAGATGCTAATCACTGTGAGGGGTTCATCATCCCCGATGCCGGAGCATATGGATTCTTGCTTTAACACTGTCCCATACCGAGGCTTCTGCATTCGAAGCAGCTGTAAAAGGGAACAGGGGATTTCCCCAGAGAAAATAGTGTGTAATGTGTGTGAAGAAACTGACTAGACACTCGCATGGCATTGGGAAGAGGAACACAGGGAGGGAAGGGCTCCTAGTAACAGCATTTTTTATTGTTATAGCCCCTTTCATCCCACTGTCTCTCACATTGCGCACACAACCCCGTTGAAATGCAGCCACCTCTGGGGCAGAGCGATTCAGATAACGAGCACGTAATACAAGGGAGGAGGGAATGTTGGGGCTGACCCCTATCATGGAAGGGCTGAGATGCAACCATGGGGGCTTGTGGAAACCTTAGGATGGAGCCATTCCACCTGGGGTCCCTTCCTTGGACTCTCCGGGATTCCCCCAATACACAGCCCAGGCATTGTGGGACGGTGGCTCATATGCTCCAGGGTGGTGGGAGCGCTCTCAGCAGCTCTTCATCTCTGCCTCGTTCTCAGCTGAGCTGGACTGATCCCACCCAGAAGACTGGATCTTGAGGCAGGAGCAGCAGAAAGGAGACTCAAAAGAGTCTCAAAGACTCAAAGAGCTTGGCTTGTTTAGCCTGGCCAAAAGAAGGCTCCGGAGGGATATGCTTGCTCTATATAAATATATCAGGGGGATTAACGTTAGGGAGGGAGAGGAATTGTTTAAGTTTAGTACTAATATAGGCACGAGGACGAATGGGTACAAATTGGATATTAGGAAATTTAGACTAGAAATTAGACGAAGGTTTCTAACCATTAGGGGAGTGAAGTTCTGGAACAGCCTTCCGAGGGAAGTAGTGGGGGCAAATGACTTATCTGGCTTTAAGACTAAGCTTGATAAGTATATGGAGGGGATGTTATGATGGGATAGTTTAATTTGAGCAATTGATTTTGGATTATCGGCAGATAAGTCTGCTCAATGGTCTGTGGGAATGCTGGATGGGATGGGAACTGAGTTACTGCAGAGAAATCTTTTTTGGGTGCTGGCTGGTGAGTCTTGCCCACATGCTCGGGGTTTAGCTGATCGCCATATTTGGGGTCGGGAAGGAATTTTCCTCCGGGGCGGATTGGCAGGGGCCACGGAGGTTTTTCACCTTCCTCTGCAGCATGGGGCATGGGTCGCTTGCTGGTGGATTCCCTGCAGCTTGAGGTCTTCAAATCTCATTTTTGAGGATTTCAATAACTCAGTCATGGGTTCGGGGTTGTTATAAATGTGTATGGGTAGGGTTTTGTGGCCTGCCTTGTGCGGGAGGTCAGACTAGATGATCATATTGGTCCCTTCTGACCTATGAGTCTATGAGTCTATGAGAAACCCCCTCAGGCTTGGAGATGAACTGGTACCCTGGCACAGGCACCCAGGACTGCCATTAGCACAGACTCCCCAGCAACCTGGTACATCCTTGCACTCGGATCCCCAGCTGGCTCAGGTGAGAAACTGCCCATGTGTTCTCCCCGGCAGGCGAAGGCCGTGCTGGCCCGTGGAGCGCAGGTTGTCGGAAGGAGATTAGGAGGCTTATCGCTTCAACTCCAGATGGAAAATTAATTAAAAAACCAAAAAACCCTTTGCTTCTGGTAAACACAGGAGGCTGCTTAGCACTCGTGGCACGAAAGACAAGGAGTGTGACAAGATTGGGGAAGAGAGGCTGGAGCCATCGGAGGCCTGCGTGGATGTGAGACGTGGTAATTAAAGGGCAGCAAATCAGCGCGTGCCCTGGTGGAAGAGAAATCTGCAGGAGACAGCTGTGAAGAGGCACTTTCAGTTGCTTTGTACGCTGCTGATGGAAAAAGGCCCAGCATGGCTGGGAATTCAGGCTATGGTACATCGGGCCTTGTGACCACCCTGGCAGAGGTGCATCCCAAGGCATCAGAGGGGAGACACGAGATCTTCTATTGTCTCTGAACATCTTCTCAGCTTGTCACTGGATAGAACATTCCAGCTAGAGCGTGGGCAAAAATTTTCTGACTAATGGTGCAAGTGATGAAAACATGCAGTTTTGGTCAATCTGAAACTATTAGTGAATTAACCTGAATTCACAAAATTGGCCAGAGGAGGGGTTGGGGCTAGAGCCACTTACCACTGTTCTAGAAGGTCGAAAGGAAAAAGCATTCCCATGGGACCTAGGTTCAAATCGCTTTTCTGGAGGAGACTCACATGTGAATTCTGGATTCACTGAAAATTCTGAGATATTTCACATTTGGTTTGACCCAAACATTTTTTTTCCCCTTTTGCCGCCAAACCAGAAATCAGTCAATCATCTCATAAGACTTTTCATCAGATTGCCACTGCAACGTCCCAGCCTCCCAAGCCATCTCCCCCCTTTTTGTTCAGTTGGAGCCAGATCCTTAGCTGGTGTAAATTGGTGTAGCAGTTGAATTGACAATGGAGCCCACCGGCTGAAGACCTGGTCTTGGTGGTTTGGTTCACATGGTGTTTGGTGTCCTGTGATACTCCGCACCTAGCCCTGAGTGCCGCCTGTCAATATGAGCACCCTCTCTTGTACGTGTTTAGCAGGCCTGTGTCCAAGGAAGAGATCTACTTGTGTTTCACTCTCAAGCTCCTTCCTTGTCCTATTCCCTCTTGTCGGTGGTTGCCTACGTTTTGAGTCTAGCTGTTCTAGGCAGGACACAGGTGACCACATTTTAGAAAGTCGCATTTCTAGAAATGGGCTTGTCAAATGCGCAGTGCCTGGGAGCTTGAGTAAAATCCCTCCGTGGCCTACGTTTTGATTGCACCTTCTTGAAAGCTGCCCATTTCCAGGCCTTCTATTTGAGCAGGACTCCTCCATTGCCCGAGCACTGATCGCCTTTTTCTCCTTTGTATGTTGCTGCTGCTGGTGCCACAGACATCTCTGCAGCTCTGGGTGACTGGAGGGGGGAGGAGAGGTGGGTGGGGGTGGAAGAAGGGGTAGTGGTGGGGCAGGGTGACAGAGATCCCCCTGCAATGTGTGCTGCCCAGAGTCGCTCTTTCCCCTGCATGGCCCGCCCTTGCTCCCTCCCAATACAGCTTAGCTATCAGGGCGGAGGCTGTGCATGTAAGTTCCCCCACTTTGACCTTGTGTATTGTCTTAGCCCTGTTAGTGGACCATTCCTAAGGGCCCAGTTCCCCCGTGTGTGAGGCTCCCTGCTGGCTCCTGTCAGGGGGAGCAGTTCATTGGCCTATTTGCTGCTGTGTGCGTTACTGCTGACTTCACTGAGCCACAAACAAAAAGGGATACCAGTTGCTTTCTGCTTGCACTAAACTAAGGTGGCCGGAGGGCTGCATGGCAGGGGGTTGTGTGCTGCAGAAGAAAGGAAAGGATGTCTTCCAACAGGGGCGCTCCAGTCTGTGCATAGCCAGAAACCGCTCCCCATGCGATGCATTTAAAAGCTGCTGGTAAGCCCTCTTCATAAGAAGATTGGGGCAAGACCGCACCTATGCCCGAGGCTCTGGCTGGGGTTCCTTCTGCCTGTGCTTCCAGCCAAGGATGGCTGTGTTTGAGGACGAGCCAGAGCAGGATGGCTTTACAGAGCCTCATACAGCCATTTAAAATCAATTTGTTATGAAAGCTTCATTGGATAAGCACAAAATCCTCCTGAAGGAAACCTGTCACTTGCTGTTGTGTTCGAGTGCCATCCTTCAGGGCCATCTCCTTGGTCTACAGATGAAAGCTGGCAGAGAGGTGCGCACACGGGCCCCGGATCACTTCCAGAGATGTTACCCTCTTCCAGGACACACGGTCTCTCCATGCGTTTCCTGGGGGGCAGCTCCTCTCCCCGGAGCTAGTCCCAAAGCCCGTGATTTAGAGACACGCTACGCAGCCAGCTGGATGGTGTGTCAGAGCCCAGCGCAGATCTTCAGCTGCAGGGGAAAACCTACAATGTGTTCACTGGCTGAATAATTTAGTGATCAATTGGGCGGAATGTTTTTATGCAAATTGGCACTGATGGTGCCAATTAACAAGCCCCGATCAATGACATGATGAGTCATTGGCGGAGAGAGTGTGACCAGCATCCACAGAGAAAAGAATGGTACAGAATGTGGGGGCTCTGGGGTCCTCTCCTGCTTACTCTACTCTCCCTGGTGAGATCTTGCTACCCCCAAAACATATTTGGTCCCAGACCTTTTGCAGCCCATGAGGTGATTGCATGGGATGAAGTGACACTGGGATGTGATCTGCCAAAATCATATCAGGTCATGACGCAGCAGCCTGTCCTGTGGGGTGTGATATTCCCCAGGGGCCAGTCTGGACTGTTGAACAGCTGTGTCCCTCCGTTCTCCAACCTGGGGTGCCTCTTAAAGGACTTTGCCGTAAGAACACCCACTCCTGGCTGTTCACGCAGAGCCTATAGCATGTAAAACCACTCCCAGCTGCACAGTATTAAGTACTGCTAGTTAGCTACTCATGAATTCAATTGCAGAATAACATCAGCAAGCTATCTAGTCCCAGACTTCCCCCAGAAATGTGCATCTTGTGCTGCCCAGCATCCAATGGACAATGAAAGCTCATTTAAAACCCATCAATGGCAAACGATATGCACCAATTTTGCCATCCCAGAAGGAGTTTCCCCACACACTTTAATCCAAATATTCTGATTAAACTATCGTATTGTTCTTAATTTTTGTTAAGCGATTACAAGTAATGATTCATGAAAGACAGGATTGGTTACAAAAAAAAAAGAGTAAAATGCAAGCTAATACCCAACTTCACAAGGTAAATGAACTTAAAAGCAAAAGGGTTTTGTCTCACCATATGTTTACAGCAGTTTGTACTGGTCAAAAAGCCTTCCAGCCAGGATCACTCCTGCTCCAGTTCAATTATTTCTTTGTCTTTTTTTGCATTGTAGCTACTGTGAGTAGAGCTGGGGAGGAGACAGGTCATTTGGAGGCCACTGTCTCTCCCCTCTGAGGATTATCCCGAAGTGCTAGGTAGCCTCATGTGGATCTTTGAACCATCCCTGTGATGAAATGTAAATTTCTTGTTAACACTTTCCCCTTGTTGAATAGCTGCTTAAGCCAGTGATAGCTCTTTGACACCTGGCGGAGGTGCTAATGTGTCTTCTATGCCCAAACCAGTTTTGGTGATGCTTGGAGCATGTTATAACCCGGTTACACAGTAGGATTTTAAAACTTTACGTACAATATCAATGCAAACATTTTACCACGACAATAATGTTCAGCAGATTATGAGACTTCAAATGACTCCTCACAAGGCATACTTTGTACCAAAGTTGTCATCGCGTTGTAAAAGTGGTGAACATAAGAGTATAGACTGTCACATGGGGCAAACTCCCTTAAGTGTCAGTCCTACTGGTGGGTCAGTGAGTTAGCATGGGTAATAATGACTCGGGCTACAGCTGAGCTAGGAGTCTGAGTCCCACCTCCTGTATCCTTAGTCTTGCTAGCTCTCCTCAAGCTAGTGTACTAAATAGTGTAGCCCCAGTGGTAGCATGTGCTAGCTGCCACGAGTACAAACCCCATCAGTGTGGACTCAGCATGCTAGCTCACACCACCCCTTACCACTGTCATGGCAATGCGGTTTTTAGCTGGCTAGGTTGATGAGAGCTAGTGCAGGTAAGTCTGTGAGCTAGGAATCACACTCCCGCTCCACGTGTAGCTGTAGCTGCTGTCTGGCTCCCTACAGTGTTTTCAGTCCCTTTAATTTTACCATGTTAAGAAGGCTGGTTCCCGGCCTCGAACCATCCCATAAGCTGGTAGAAAGGTGCCATGCGGGCTGGTATCTGCAGAGCGAAGGGCAGCACTGGAATAACAGTGGGTGCCACATTCAGGATTGAGACTCCAAGGTAGACCTGGGTAGGAAGGGTAGACGAGAAGAGCCAGGGCTATTAGAACTCAAGGTGAAGGGAAGGGTGGTCTTCAGGCATGGGACTAGGACTCAGACAATCTTTAATTCCCTACTTTGCCAAAGAATTGCTGCATGACCCGGAACTTACAAGCTGCTATGGTGGGTCAGACCATTCTCCAGCTGTCCCGCTATCCTGTCCCCAACAGTGTCCCAACCCAGAGCTTTGGGGGAATGTACGTAACAAGGCAATCATGGAGTGATCCATTCCTGTCTTCCCCTCCTAGCTTCTGGTAGTCCAGAGGCTTAGGGACACCCAGAGCAAGGGATTGTCCCTGATCATCTTAGCCAGTGATAGACTGTCCTTTTTGGCCAACTCAGTGCCTTTAGTTCCCTAGCTCAAAGGGGTGATGTTACTCTTCTCCCACCTTGTGTCTTGTCCATTAGATGGCAAACTCTTCAAGGCAAGGACTGTCTCTAGTGTGTTTGAAGAGTACCCAGTATGTTGGGGGACCCTATTCATCACCAGGCCCCCTAGATTTTACAGCCCTGTGAACAGTACTAATACTAAAGGTCCCTGGCAGAGCTGTGGGGGTGGGAGCAGGGTGTGCTGCGGGCCATGATGAAAGTGCATTAACAAATCCACTTTGGAGAGCAGGGGGGGAGCAGAACTGAAGGTCTGTAGAGCGGGCAGCCCAGGACTGGAATAGCAGGGGGTACAGGTGGACTGCACGTCAGGTGGGTTTGACTGGCACGTCCACAGTTGGAAGGGGGGCCGGGGCTGGAATGGAATCGGGGATGCTGAGGGTCATTACTAAGGTACGCTGTGGTGCAGATGAACACTGGGAAGATGTTTCACTCATCGCACTCCTACTTGTTCTTTCCCTTTATAAAGATCTCTCTTTTTTTTTTTTTAAAGAGAATGACAAGTTTTCTAGCCATCTTTTAACACACACGCAAACAGTTGCAGCTTCTATAAGCTTTCTTAATTCTACTAAAGCCGAGAAATCCAGAAACAACAAAGCATGTGATCGTCTGAAACTGAACATGTGTGGGGGAGGACACTGGATGGCTGAGGAGCGTGGGACACGGGGAAGAGAGGAAGACTTCCTGATAAATTCCAGAACCGGTGACCTCTGAGTCAGTGGCTGGCCTCGTTTAGTAGGGAGTGAATATTCTTTGCCATCTGGGGGCCCGTGTGGAATGAATTTGCCCTGTCTTATGCAGGAGGTCCCCAGGTATGCTGAGAGGTTCAAAGCTGCTGAAGGAATTTGTTCCATTAATGCTAATGGGGATTGGGCCTCTGAATATCCCAAGCAGCTTTGAACAGCTCTGGCATAATGGTCGCTCCTTTAGAGACCAGCCCGGTGACTGAAAAGCCACCGCAAAGGGGCTGGGGAGGAAGCCAATCTGTAATTGGCTGTCAGCGTAGCTGAGCCACATGTACAGTGGCTCTGATCCACTGCTGGTGTACATCCTCATCCTTGACTTCCATGCAACTATGCTCTGCTGACTTACGCTGGCTGAGAACCTGGCCCACTGTGCCCCTTTCCCACTGCATGGGCTACCGAAGCAGAGCAAAATAGGGGCAGCTAAGCAAAAAGGGCTTACCTGGGCATTCTGTGGATTGAGGCTTGTGCCTTTTGTGTGAGATTTGTCCAGTTGATCTGCTCTCCCCAGCCCACTGTCTGAAGCAGAGAGGCTTTTGGTTTTCAGGGCAGTGTAAGATAAGGGCTCCAACCTTAGTGCTTCTAGCTTTCTCAAAGTGGCATCGCAGCTGGCTTGGATGCAGGGCTGACTCATTACTCCTTAGAAATATTAAGGAGCAAGAAGTTGGATGCTTTTTGTATGTGAGCCCGAATTGACTCCACAGGCGAACTAATTCAGCCCATGAACAACCACTCCCCTAACTGCAGCCTTCCCTGGAGGAACTGGGGCAGCAACTCCACTTTAACAATCCCCTCCCTCCCAAACCACCTGGCACTGTTTAGGTTCCAGGGCGTGGGTGGGTGCAAGCCTGCCCACGGCTAAAGGCCTCTCCCCCAGCCTAAGGGGAGGAACCATTAGGCCCGGGGCTCAACTGATTTTTTTGGGGGGACAACAAATGAGAAAATAGGAACGGGTGTGAGGGTCAAAGGGCTAAATGGAGGGAACCTGAAGGGGGCACTGAGCAGAGAACCCTGGACAGCGCCTACTGCTCCTCAAAAGTAGCTAAGGAGTCACCGATGCAGCCTAGAGGAGCTCTGCCTGGATATATGATTGGCCAGAGGAGTGGAATTAGGCCCCGTAGTAGTAGATCACCTCCTCAGCCAACATCCTCTCCTTGGTGTTGTAAACGGACATCTTAGCCAGAGCAGGGAGGAGGTCGACAAGGAGGTCCTGTGACTTTGTGGGGCCATGGATCAAAAGGGGGGGGGGAAGTGAGCTGGAACAGGGACTGCAGCCTGGCGCACTCCAGACGTGTGCCAGGGTCTCCCTCATGCTGCAAAGGGGACAGGTGTCTGGATGAGGGGTGAACCACGCCAGGTACAGGCCCGTGCTCATGGCTCCGTGAAGCAGGCTGTGGAACTAAGGGGACTCACACCAGTTGGGGATATGCAATGGGTTGCTTCCACTACAGTCCTCCTCCTCCGCTAACTGGGCCAGTCAAGCTCCTTTCATCCCCGTGAGGTCACTGCAGCGGAGCCCCTGAGAGATCCTGCAGGGCCTATTTTTGGGCAAAGGTGTATTTGTTTAAAAAACTATTGTGAATTTACAAAGCTGGTCAGAATAATCAGCTGAGGCCTTGAGCTGCCAGTGGCGGCTGTGTAGATAGCTACGAGGGCTTGACAATGCCTACATCACGGCACGTTCTCAAAGGGGAAGCTGCTGTCGGAGTTCAGGGCAAGTTCACCTTTATTTCCCCTCCTGGGTCACCAAGGGCACCCATTCTAGGTTCCCAGCTCCTTTAGCCCTCACCACTCTGGGACAGAAACCCACATCTCTCTCCTTCCTGACCAGGGTTTTCCCAGGCCGCACAATTTCCTGCCTACACTGATATTCCCTGCAAGTCGGACTGCATAAGCTAGCCAGCATCCATATTTTTTGCTTTCTCTTTGAAGGCTTATGAACAGCTTAATTACCAGCAGTTACAAGTTATCACACAGCTCTTTATAAGCGGGAACATTTATTCTTAAGGCAAAAGGATTAGAGAACGCATTAAAAACAATAAAGCTATACATATGTTAAGCTTACCAAAGACCATCCCAACTCCAACAAGAGCTCTTGTAGGAGTCAGTCCTCAAACCACACTTAGGAGTTTTTCTGTGTTACAAATTCAAAGTGATATTTAGCTCAGACAAGCCTACTGATGGTGGTACTATTTCTTTCTTTTATATAGCTTGGGCCTTTGAGCTTCAGATTCTGGGACCAGGTAATCAGATGGTAATCAGAGGACATGCCCCTCCTCCAGGCATTGCTTTAAAAGGTTGGGTGTTTGCAAATTCCAACATCTGGTTACTCATTCGCCTCTCATGGAGATTCCCCAGGCTAACCACTTGATGCTGTTTGTCCAAAAGTCCATTCTTATCTGGCTCGCTGTTCATATAGTCCTTTTGAAGTTCATATCACTTCCCAGAGCTCACATCCCATCTCCTCCTAGGGAAGTTAATGAAGTCCAGGCTCACAAAAATATATAACATTTGTATTTAATGTAGTAGATTCCACTGATACTTGAACTTAATACAATACATTTTCTCCCTAAGGCTATGCCAGGGAATTGACGTGTCACAGCTGTCATTTAACATTGACTTTTGAGCTGCTGCTTTCACTTCCTTGGAGCCCGAATCTGCTATAGTGCGTGTGTTTGGGCTGGGGAGGGGAATGCATGTGTTTAGGACGTCCCTAAACATGCATGTGTGCTGGGAGGCGGTAACGAGGTGGGGGTATGGGAAGCGGCACCTAAGGGAAAGGTGGCTTCAATGAAACATTCTGCTCTCCTAGTTATCTGACCTCTTTAGTCTGTTACCCCAGAAAGCACAAGCCTGTTGTCGGTACCCTAAGAAACAACATGAAACCCAGGTTCCAACCCTAGCTCTGATTCACTGTGGGATCAGAGACAAGTCACGTAACCTACCTGGCTAATAACACAGACGGGCCTCAGTTGCAGGGATCTTGCAGTGATGAAGGAAGGTCCAGGCCACTAGCCTGGGACTTGAGAGATTCAAGTTCAGTTCGCTGCTCTGCCACAGAGTTCCTGTATGATCTGGAGCAAATCTCTTATGCCTGAACTCTCAAAAGTATTTAGGTACCTAACTCACATTGCCTTCAATGGTGGCTAGTAGATTAAATACTTCTGAGGATCTGGGCTCCGGGGCACCAGTTCCCCCTCTATAAAATGCCCAACCTCACAGAGGTGTTATGAGGATAAATGCTCGATGGTTACTGAGGGCCATATCTGTACCTAAGCTTGGTTAGATAGTGACACTGTGTTTATACAAGAAAATCCTGTCCCTGCAGTCAGGGGAGAGAGAAAGCAACGGACCCTGTGTGTGCATTCCATAACTTTGGGAGGAGCTTGGTTACAATGGTGATGAGTGTTACATAACAGGCTCCGATCCAGGCCAATGGCAGTCGCCACCCCTGCCAAACAACGTGGGGTGCCTTACAACGCCTTGCTGAAGGCGTTCCCACCTGAGCCACTCACAAGCAGCCTTCCAGCATGCAAACCACAGCCTGAGTGTCTGTGTGTACTGTAGCCTACCAGCCACACTTGGGTTACACTGAGACTCTCACCAGCCTGGGTTATGCTTCAGGGTGACCCCAGCAGACCCCCAGTCTCAGATTTTCCCCCCTGTCTGTACTGCCCAGCTCTCCTGGACAATACAAGTTCTATGAAGCCTGTTATTTCTTTAAAATATGCACACAACTTGTCTAGGAAACTACATGTGGGGTGACACTTCAATTGAAACACACTAGATTAGTTAAAACAAGTGTATTAACAGCAGCTTTGAAGTGAATACAACTAATAAGGCAAAGGTAAAAAATGGTTACAAGAAAAGTAGATGTTCGTTAATGTCTAACATAACAAACTCTATTAGGTTCAAAGAATTTCTCCCCACATATTTTCAGCAGTCTTGCTGACCTAAGTGTGTAGGTCAGGACCCCTTTTCCCAGAATCCAACAAAAGCTTTGTTTGTTGCTACAGGTGCAGCAAAAGTTTTGGGCAGGGAAGATGGGAGGGTGCTTTGGGGTGTTTGTCCCTTGCTTTTTGTAGTTTCAGGCCCCCTCTTGAAAAACATTTCCAGCTGGGCACCAGTAAACGAAGAATCTATGTGGAAATTTCCTGCTGCTTTTTCCCTCATCTGTTTGAGCTTTCATTGTTTCCCTTTCTGCTTGACTCACTTTACTGCTTAAATGCAAATTAAGCAGAGCACACATTCCTTTGCTTAGGACGGACCTGTTTTGCCAATCTTAGTTTGAACAGGGCTGTGGCGATTGGAACATGTTAACATCATACAGGGAGAGCTTGTAACTTGATAAAATGTATGGCAACATTGTATAAGAGGACAATACTGGCCAGCAAATTACGAATTTTCAAACGATACCTTACAAGGTACACTTTGTACAAAGATTATTACAATAGTATTGGGGTGTGAAAATGGCTGTATTCCATTACTGTGGGTACCCTATCAGAACCCAGGTGCTAGATTATGGGCATTTATGCTTTCAAAACTTGGTACCTGTCTTGCAGAGGGCCAGCCCAAGGCTTCTGCACCACTTGCATCCTGTTTGGATGGCTCAAGTAAGTTTTCATTGGTGCATAACTCTCCATACAGGGCTAAAACTTACCCTGTAAGTGCAGTGCACCTCATAGGCCAAGCAGCCGTCTTAAGTTCCATGGTATCCATCACAAAAGGATTGGATCTGCTCCCCTGTCAATCCTAGCCCATGCCCCACCTAGCAGGCCAGGGCTCTATTTGTGCAACGCCCTAGGTCTCCCTTGTTAACCGTACCCTGGCAGCGGGGCCCTGCAATTAGTACATTAGCAGATGCTAACAGTGCCAGCGGGGCAGATCACCAATGGAGCTCTGTGGCTGATGCTGCTGGCTGGCTTTTACATTTTATGCTCTCAGTTGGCTTCTTTTCTTTGTGGGCTCAGCAGGAACCCGGCTCTTCTGAATTAGCTTCATTTTTTTCCCTCACTGATTAATCCTTCAGCATTTTCTAGGCCAACTGTCCTCCTTTGTTATCCTCATCTCTCTTGTCTATCCCCCCTGCCTCCACCTCCTTTCCCACTCTTCCATTCCGCTGCTCTCTCTCTCGGGTTGCCTGCCTGCTGCCCCGTTCTTTTGCCCCCCAGCAAAAACCAGCCATGGTCGGTGACAGGCCCTCCCACGGATACAGTGTGCTTGACAGCCAGGCCTGACTCAGCCAAGCCGTTTGTGCCAGTTTCTGCCCCTGTGTGTAAGGAAATTTGAGGGGCCTTGGCACTGAATGGGTAATGTCAGGCCTTAGGTTTTTAAGCTGCGGCTTGACAAAGCCCTGGCTGGGATGATTTAGCTGATGTTAGTCCTGCTTTGAGCAGGGGGTTGGACTAGATACCTCCTGGGGTCCCTTCCAACTCCAATATTCTATTATTCTAAATGTCAGATTCCCCTGTGAGGGGCAGGAAGCTTTTCCCCACCTTGCCTTCTGCTTGCACAGCTCAGATCATACCCAAATCCATCAGTCTCTGTGAGGGTCACCCGTAAACTACAACCTTCCCCAAAGGCCCTTCCCTCTTCTATTGCAGTGGCACTCCTGATCCCCAACTGAGATTAGGTCCTGGATGCGCTAGGCATGATCCGTGCACATTCTGTCCCGGCTTAGCCTAAATAGGAAAGACAAAATTCCTCCTCAGCAGGTGCAGGTAGATTTGGAGAGGAGCTGACTACCCTCTGCTCCAACTGAAGTGGCAGACGCTCAGCAGCTGACAATCAGGCCTGTAAATGACGTGCCTATGGTCAGCCAAGAAGTCAGTGGCAGTTAGGAACAGAACCCAGGCCTTCATCACCCGACCTCTTTCTATGGGTGCTGGACTGAGTGTTACGCTGGGGAGGGAGGGGGAATACTTTCGATAGGTCTCCTCCAGCAACCCCCAAAGCAGCGATGCTGCGACAGCACTTCCCGGGCGGTTAGTGCGTCCTTATGTGCTACTGCAACCCAAGTAAATAATAGACCGCAGTCATGGAGCAGGACCCCAATATGTAAAGTGCTACAGAGATATGCACCTTCGTTGACCCAGTCCTTTGCTGCTAGTTACAGTGCAAATTCTTTTCCTTGGGGAATAAGTGCAAATGGGAGGAATGAATGCTTTCCTATTTAAACTCTTCCTTTCTGGCCTCATCCTTCTCTGTTGGGGTGCTCAAGACGAAATGCTGGAAGAAGAAAAAAGTAGTAAAATATTATAACTCCGGGAAGCGAGAGGTAGACCACGAAGCCTCCGATGTGGTGTTCTGCACCGTGACATGTCCCGCTCCACGTGCTGTATGACTCGACACAGCCAGAGCCACGGAGGCAGCAGGGTCTGTGGTGTGCTGTACATCGCTTTACTGAAATATATGGGGCACGAAGGACAGTGTGAGCAATGGGTCCCTGCAGCTGGAGTCTCAAAGCAGCAGCTCAGGTGTAAGCAGCACAAGTCCCACTGAAGTAAATGGGGGCTGTGTTTTAAGGCCTGGCATGACAGGGCATAGATTTCCGGCTCTTATCTTACAATGCAAGGGAGGACAGGCTAAAGCCTGTGGAGAGTTTATAGTTCCAGTTACTCGTGTTCTGGAGGGAAGGGCCGTCAGAGCTGTTCGCATGTGCTATATCCTAGGTATGCAACACTGGAAGGGATGGAGGCTGGCAAACCAAATAGAGCAGTGATATATTGATGCCATACCAGGGTTTGCAGGACAACTAGAGGTATAAAACGTGCACCATCATGACTGTACCACGCAGGAGGAAGCAGAGGACCTTCAGAGGAGCCCGAAGTATGAACGCAGTTACAGGGAACTACATAGACCAAAGCACTGAGATTCCACTGTGAGGTACGAGCTCGTGGGCACTGCGTGGTATTCCCACTGCATTGACTAAATTCTCAAAGACCTGACCCAGCATGCATTTGGCTCAATGTGAAACCTGGGCTGCGGGGAGGAGGGCAAAGGCTGGTCTCTTTTTATGAAGTAACTCTTTTATTGATGTGGATGTGACAGTAAATAAAGCACCACTGAGACAAAGGAGATAGGGGAAGTTATGGACTGTGTGCTAGATTGGCAGCTGGTATAGCTCAGCATAGCGCCACTGAAATCCGTATACGCCAGTAGAGGATCTGACCCTATGTCATGTATTTATATAAACTTCAGACATCTGGTGCTAATTAGTTAGGGCGCAGAGCCACAAATCTACTATAGCACTTAATGGCCCTAGTCAGAATCATGGCCCTAGTGTGCCAAACACCTAGCAAGAGACAATTCCTGTTCCAAGCAACTTACAATCTTCTGTGAGAGAAGCTGCTGCAAGTGAGTGTGACAAAGAGTAGGGGGAAGGGAAGACAAGGCAATCCAATTAAAAAGTAACTGGTAAAATGCAGCAAGTCATTTCTCAGAAGGCCTCTTCATCCTCAGCAAGACATCTGGTGATGTCTCTCGCTGACAAAGATGTTCCTCCAGGAACCATAGCTGGGAAGTTGGCTGGTTGTGCTGTGATCCAGAGTTTGCGAGAACACTCACACCGTGGGAGGGCAATGCATTTCTTTACTGGTGCTGCACTCTGATTTCTCACAGCAGGGCCCGGGAGACAGAGCTTGAAGTGCAGAAGAACCAGAACCACGTTCTTCAGTACTCCACAGACTGGGGCCATTCTTCCTACAGAACCAAAAACGGATGGACAGGGGAAGCTGATGCTTTCTACAGGTATCAGGAGAGCACGTGCCCCTTCCTGTAAAACATAAAGAGGTTAAATCTCTTTACTCGAAACCTTTGGCTATTTCTCAAGTCACTACATAGATGTGAGCAGCTCTTAGAGCACATGAACCACTTTCCTCTGGCATTCCTCTGGCTTTAGGACGCTGATATTCTAGTGTGAAGGTTAGACAAAGTCTTGGCAATGAGAGTTTGATGAAATGAACAGTAACGTTTTCAGAACACTCAGGAACTCAAGTCCCATTGCCTATTAGTAGAATGTGTGTACATGTGAGAATCTTAGCCAAAGCACACCTTTGCTGACCTCTAGCACGTATCAGATTTTTTTCTTTCAAAGGTACAAAAGGGAGCTGAGAACTCAGTTCTCTTGTGTGTGCCTTGAAAATCGGCCCCTTGAGCCTCACATTGAAAGCCTGATTCTTTGTTACCCTGCCCTTTGTGGAGTTTGTGACACCAGTGCAGTGTGATTATAAAATATCACCATCGTGGCCAGAACACCAGGGATTGAATTTGGGACCTCCAGAAGCCATGAGCGGCTATAGCTGGAGCCAAGGTTCCCTACCTGGGGCTATAATAAACTGTGATCTTGTGGATCAGCCATAGAGAGGAACCTGCCACACACTAACCAGTAGGCTGCACTGCCAGTCTGATTTGTTACATTTCACCATTTTGCATTTGTGTAACTGACTGTGCAAGATGCAGGGCAGTGAGAAACCAGGCCCTTTGCTTTGAGTAGGAAATCCTTGATCTGATTTTTGTGGGATGGGGTAGTTTGTTTGTTTGTCTGGCAGAAAGCAGCTGGTCTTTTCCGTGGCAAGCAGATTGCTGCCCTGATGAATTCCCTTCGGGAACTGATTGGCTATTCATGCCCCAAGGAAAAGATGGATGACTAACATTTGTGTTTAGCCAGGATTTTGTACGGGGGCTTTAAATTGCTTCTATGGAACAGGATTCAGACTAATGGTGCCAAACCTAACAAGGTTTCACTGCACAAAGAAACTTGGTCCATTTTAACATACAGTAAGTTACTTAGACTGTAAACTCTTTAGAGCAGGGTTGGACTCTTTGTGCAGCGCCCAGTGTCCTGATCCATGACTACGGCTCCTAGGCACTATACAAATAACTTCCTATGGAAGTTAGGCAGTAATTGTCTGTACCCAATGTTATGTCCTGGAGTCCAGCTGGTCATAGGCTCTGATTGTTCCAGGAATATACCTTGAGAATGGACAGATCACGACTGTTTCCTTAGCAATGAGCAATGTGAGACGCTGGCAGAGCTGTAAGATGCCAATGGCTCCTGCACGTCCCCTTTTAAGTAAAGAAGTGAGGTAATGCCAAGCCAGGGCAGGTGTGGCTCTGGGCCCCATACTATCAGAGGTCTGAGGCGCTTGGCTGAAAGGTGCTACCTCTGGCCTATGTAGTTTTAGTGCAGGAAGCTCTTGCCGGGGAGGGGTAGCCCCTGCCCCCTGGGGTTTGTTTTTGCCCAGTTTGACAGTACCAGCTGGGCGGTAGATGTAACTGGATAAGAGAAGGTGGCAAGGACAATCCTGTGTTTGGATTAAAGCTGTCAAAGTTCCCCGTCCCCCATCAGCAAGCTCCTTCGTCCAGGAGAGCTCAGGTGTTGCGTCTTGTTCATAAACAAAACATGTTTTTATTGTTTCATGCGGGCCGGACAAAGCACAACGACCAATCTGGTTGCAAGCAAAGTCATTTATTTCAAAACCAGAACTATCTTATATAGCATTTCAGAGTCCAACTTCATTAATCACCTTAGTAACACGCGACTACTGATTGGTTAATCATTACATACATACACAAAACATGAACACAACTTAATTCTCATAGGTCACTTAGTATTTCACATAACAAACAAAATTATTATACTATTTTTCTCCTGCCCACAATAAAATAATCAGAAAAGGAGTCACCCATCGTCCTTGGCCAGCAGCCACTTCTTACTAAGCAACTTTATCTATTTCACACGTCCTTGGGGCCTAGCACCGTAACATCACATCCTAGACACCAAGGCAGCATAGGGATGATAAATCCCCACACTCAGGATCCCAGATCCTCATGGCCACACTGTTTCTCTGGTTGCCATGGAAATGGGATGCTATTAGCACCCTCTCGGTCCCCAAATGGCTGCTCTGCTGCTGTATTAAAGGGAGTGTCACTCCGCGTTTGTTCCAAGCCTGGTTGTTCCTTGTCCGTCTCCAGCCACTGCCGAGTTCGTTTTAGATTTTTTTAGTGGCAATGACTGTGACCCAGAGCTTCAGCTTTGCTGGCAATGTCTTGGGCTGAGCCTTTCAGAGATAACCGGGGGATGCTGGTGCTCAAGTGTCATTGCCGTTAATGGGAGGCCCCGCAGTGCTTAACCTGTGCACCTCTAGGCTTGGCAGTTCATAGCCCCAGCACCTCGTTCATTACAAATCAAGCACGGGAGGCATGTGGTGAAATCACTTCCTCAGCTTGGAAAATCATAACCTGGCCATTGCCGCGTGGCTGTTACATTTGGAATCCTTCAGGACTGGGCAAGCACAGCCGCAGCCCCCACCTGCGGTGTCTCCTCTGAACAGGAAAGGACGTCAGTGACCAGCGATTCTTAAACCATTTGATGTCGTGGACCACTGCCTCAGCTACGGCCCTTCTGTGGACAGCCAGGTCTCTCTCCTCCCCTGTGGCTACTAGGGCACTTGGCTGCACTAAATTAACCACCAGGACAGTATTCTTGCTGGTGGATTCCCTGCAGCTTGAGGTCTTCAAATCTCACTTTTGAGGATTTCAATAACTCAGTCATGGGTTCGGGGTTGTTATAAATGTGTATGGGTAGGGTTTTGTGGCCTGCCTTGTGCGGGAGGTCAGACTAGATGATCATATTGGTCCCTTCTGACCTATGAGTCTCATAGACTCATAGACTCATATGTCTATGAGTCTATGAGTCTATGAGTCTATGAGTATTCAGAAAATGCATTTTCTTTGATGTGATAATGGCAGTAGCTTGGCTACTGCCGCCTGGTTCATGGGATGGTTCCTGTCAGGTATGAAATAGGAGCACAATTGGTGCTTTCCAACAGGGTAATTAGACCCTAATTCTCTGCTCCATATTAGTCGCACTAGCATCCCAAGACCGATGCTTCTGGGAATGATGGAGGGGGTGGGGGGGGAGTGGCTCAATGGGGATGAAGAGCATGTGCAAAATTGCCCGGTGTGGTGGCTTTTAGCACCTGTTAGACCCCAACCCTGGCTTTAGTATTATCAAGCCCTGATTTCAAAGGTGGAGCTCTGAACACTCTGCCTAACTCATCCATGTCCGTATTTAAAGCAATGCTAGGGCCCTTCCAGGCCTACATGCCATTCTGAGCCCCACTAGAGGCCCTAGACTTGATGTTTAGGGGCCCATAGTTGCAAATTGAGCTTCTCTATTGCTTTTTTTCCTTCTAGCACACTATCTATGTATGTCCAATATAACTGCCAGAAGCTAGAACGTTACTGATCCTTTCACAGAGGGAAGAAGCTGGTGGGTGTGTCCTGGCACAGGTGTAAGCTCATGATGTGAGTAACAGAATTGTTATAAACAGTGACATAGCCCTAACCTCTTCTACGTCACTTTATGCCCCTCGCCAAATTTGCTCCTGGCAGGTGCTCTTAAATGAGCTGTAAATTCAAGGTGAAGGACAACTCTCAGCACAGGTGTCACACACGGGGTGGTATAACAGAGCTAGATGAGGCCTGTTATAAAGTTACCTTCCCTCCTAGTGAGAGGTGACCACTGGGGCCTTAAAGGTACCCTAAGGGTTTTGAAAACTGGCCGCCCAGATGATCTGTCAGAAGAGACTTGAAGGGAGAGGAGAGCAGGTTGAGAGAGTGCCATTTATTCTAAGAGAGCTGTGGTGCTTGGAGCAGGTGGGTTTTTAAACCTTTTATCTCCTTTCCCCTTTTTCCTGCTGGTTGGCTGCTTGCCCCATCGGTCGGTTACTCACTTCATTGCAATCTCTGGGATATTCTGAGGTCCCTTAGCACAGCTCTCAGTGATTTCAGCTCTTAGTGGGGGAAGCTCTCTGCTAGTGCAGGCCGAGCAGTCTTTTTCACTAGAGATACTGTCCCATAGGAAGTCTGATGCTTAGACCTGGTTAACAGTGATTTCAGCTCTATTGATCCACCACACAAGACTTTCACCTGGGTCTTAATCAGCTCCATCTTTACACAGTGGACAGAGGGAGGGTCCAATGGTGACTGGGACCCTTAGGCAGAGCCTACACCATGTAGAAACACCTGTCCCCACCTCTTCATATTGTCCACTGGGCTTTGGCACCCCTAACTCTGCTTAGTGGCATAGTTCAGTTGAGGGCAAACTCCTCAATCAGGGCATGGTAAACACAATTCTGCTCCCTTTGATTCACACAACAAGGATAACACTTTATTACTCCTGCGCCCAATAAAAAAGTGACTTGCACTCCAACATCTGCCAAAAGCGATCCTTTGGGCAAAGCAGCTCCGTCATGCCGTGCACCTAAGCAGAGTGGGTGTGTCTATGCAAGCGAGGTTGGGCCCCGATGTCTTCACCCCCAGCTCATCACTAGCTGTCAGGGGAGAGTTCCTTCAGACCCTGCTTACACAGCTATGAAAACCCACAAATGTTCAAACACTCTGAATATGTTCACAAACGTTTTGCATCCTTTTCGAAAAGCCAGTTTCCTCAAAGCTTTTTGATTTTAAAATAATTCAGCCACCTCCTGTGCTTACACTGAGTATACAGAAAGCTAGACAAAAGTATCATTAATCTGTGCACCCAACCCCGCAACACTCATGCAAAATTCAGGCATTCCTAGAGATCTGGGGCACATGGTCATTGCACTGGGTATTTGTGATTTGCATGTAGCACATGTTGTTTAAGGAGCAGTTTTGCTCTGAAAATTGCCTTTCTACAAAGTACAGCAGGAGCTCTTGTGTTGGTCTCAGTGGTCCCATATCAAATTTGCCCATTTTACAGGTAAAAAAACATTTCCCGCTAACTGCCAGCCCTGCATGCTCATTCTGAAAGTCAAATTGATCTTTGTGGCTTGTGACTCACCACCAGTTATTCACTGGAGGGTGAATTTCTGCCTTTGTTACACCTGTGCAGCACCATTGTTTTCAGATACAACTAAGAGTCAAACTTAACTCTGTAGCGAAGTTGTTAATAGTTTTGAGGATGATGCGTAAGTCTGGGTAGGTTTCTCTTCCCTTTGTCACGGCTGTGATGTTGGCTAACAGGAGGAAGATTTTGAAAAAATCTTGTTACTCAAGTCAGCAGCTCTGACTGAATATGCACAAGGGGTATATCTCTTGAATGAGATGATGCCGTTTTTAAGTAGTCATTTTTTCAGTGTAACTACCCTCTTAGATAATGCTTAGGAAGTGAAATAGCAAGATAAAACACAGCCTCATGAAATGTCACTTGACGGGAGAGCTAGTGGCAAATGGCAGTTTGTGAATATTTCAGATATAAAGTGCAGCTTCATTTCACCCTATCTACTAACATTCATGCAAGCAAGTTTCCAGTCAGAATGGCTTATGAAAGCAAAAACATGAGTATGAAGAAATGTCCATGAGTGTATTTGCACAGGAAGTTCTTCGTTATTTGCAGAATAGATTTGATAGACAAATATGAAGCATACAGACAAAAGGAAATCTTCCTGGTTTTGGAACTCAGGTTATCCAGCTGGGTAGCAGAGATCATATAGTAGGGTCTTGGTGATCAATCATATGGGTGAATTACAAGTAGCAAACATGCTGCGAAATTATTCATGAAACAATTGTAAGTAACATTTGTAAAGGCCATGAGCTGTTGGGGTACCTTGTGAAGAACTTAATTAAAGTTAAGTATGTTCTTTTGCAAAAAAAATTCAGCTGGTGTCATTCAGGAGGTTGTAGCAGAAAATGGCTGTGTATCCACAATTGATGATGTAGTCAGGAAAGAGGGTTGGCTTGCACTGCTGTGCCTATATGAACATGGGTTAAGCTAAGGGTAGCACAGAATTACATACACTGATTCATAACATTGCAATTTAAAATGAAGACTTGATAATGGTAAGATTACGAGCTTTGATAGCCATATCGCTAATGATTCGTAACGATGTACAGTAAATGAGTACAGATAAGGCCACACTTGCTGGCATAAGTGTGGCTTTGCCCATGCTTCTTTTACATAGAATTGCTCATCTGTTAAAAATGTTGTTACCTTTACTCTGTCAGTAACGTGTTGGAAGATGTAAGTAAAAGATCCACAAACATGTAATGGTGGACAAAGCTCTTCTTTTCCTGGGAAGAGCCAGGGTGAGGTGACACACAAACAATTTGACCCAGAAACTGCAAACCCATCAGGAAAAATACAGAAGTTGGATAAAGATGACTTAATCTGTAATATAGAAATTGTATAAAAGACCTAAGTGAACATGGGCTCCGACTGGAGAAACACCAGACCAGAAACTGAAGAACAGGACTGAAGGACCAGACCATGAGATTACAGAAGGTGGTGACTATCAGGAAAGGAGGAAGAACTTCCCAGTGCCCCAGAATGTAGAAACTTGGGCCCATTTACCAATTCTTTTTTGTTGGTTACACTTATGCCAGGCAAATATGTCCAAACGCTATGTAACAATAATTCTGTCTGAAATGGTATAAATAAGGGTGAAAATTGATTAAGCTTGAATTGGGTGGACTTGTGACTCAGTTTCCCAATTTTTAACCCTCAAAACATCCTTTCTCCACTGCTTCCACCACAAAAAGGAAAACCTGAGCTGTTCTCAGTACAAAGTAAAAGCTGTTGATTCTGTCTAAGCTACCAGCAACCCAACCTCCAGCTCTCGGAGTTGACCCTGCTCTGCCATAGACTGCCTGTATGATCTCGGTCCAGTCACTTAGTTGCTGTGTGCCTCAGTTTCCCTGTTCCCCATCTGTAACATTCCCTACCTCATAGGGGTGTCTGTGAGGAGAGGCTGGCTAAGGGGGCATGGGACGAAGGTCTTGTGGTTAGTGTATTGATCTATTGCTTAGGAGATCTGAACTTCCTTCCTGTGTGAGGTAAAGCCTGTACTTTTAATCTGTGCCTCCACTTCCCCATATGCAAAATAGGGATAACAATGCCAACTCGCTTCCCAAGGTGTTTCGAGAGAGTACCGCTGGACAAAACTCAGGATTTCCACTTTGCTTTGAGACTTTGAAATTTGGTTTCAGTCCAGATAAGAATAAACATTTTCATACATTCCTGCAACATGGAAAATGTCAGTTTTGGGAAACTTCCATTTTTGGAAGTATAAATTCAGTCAGGTTTTTGCAATGGGTTCAGATGCTATGGTGAGGAGTACCCTGGAGAGGCAAAGGGCTGTGATTCAGCAATGACTGAAACGCCAGCTGCTGCTGCCTTTATTTCACGATAACTTCAAAGGCTTAAAATATCTTTTTGATATGATTTTTCATATTAAAATTTCAGAACCCTACATGAATGGGGGTGGCTCTTTGGTACCCCCAAGCGATGTGTTGGACAATGAATATGGTCACGTACACCTGATCACAGGCCCCATCCAGAACCTTCATCCTTTATTGATGTTCATCTGCTTTCATCTTTCTTTTCTCTCTTGCTTGGGCGGGTATTGGTACTGTCTGTTGCTGGAGCAAAAAGAGAAGCTATAAGGGAAAGAATTTAGATTGGGCATATGGAAGAATGCTCAACAAGCTGGATGCTTAGCTCCTTTTGAGTCTGCAAAACTGGGCTGGGAATAAACCAAGAGCTGGGTTCATGAGGTTTCAGCACTTCCTGGCTTGGCCAGAAACTAGAGAGGGGCCCCAACCAACCTACCAACCGCCCAGACTAATACACTTCCAGAGTTGGGCAGTTTGAAGTCAAAACCTAGCTCCACACACAAACTGGTGAATAGTCCTTTGTGGGAGTCATCAACCTTGCAAAACCCAGGAGCCTGTGTTTTGGGCTGTTTGTAATTCAGGATTTAATATGATGTCTTGGGCCTGGTCTCCTTGGAAGGGTGCACGCGCGCGTGTGTTTGCATGCATGCATGAGTATCTGTGGAGTAGAAGCACAACTTCTCTCAGCTGTGTCATAGGCTCTGTACCACTAAATTAGTGCTAACCGGAACTTCCTGTGAGATGCTCCGAGCGGCCCTAGAGTGCAGCCAAGTGACAGCCACTGATCAGCGTGCTGAAGTCCATTTCCCTTACTGCAGAACCTAACATGCGTCTCACAGGGAAATGAGGAATGATAAAAATGATGAGGAAACTAAATGGTTCAAAGTGAAGACCCACTCCACTTCTTGAAACAAGACTGCATGACAAGGGCTAATTCCTCCCGTGCAGTACACCTCACGTGACTCCGCTATATCCAGTGGAGCTGAACCTGGGCACGGTTTCACGTCTGTGTTCAGAAGCTTTCGACGGCTGGAGCCTAAGCCTGCCAGGGAGCGTTCACACCTGTAGAGTGGCTGTGAATGTGTCAAACTGCGTTCACACACAAGCACAGCCGCTGATGATGGAAAAGCCCTAATTTAGGTCACCATGTGCATCTCCCCCAGCTGGCGCAGGATTGTTCCCTCGGGAATATCTCATAGCACTTGACCATTCATTCAGTTTTAATTCAGAAGGAATATATCTACATGAAGACTTCCCAATTCATTTGTGTGCTCTCTTTAGGCCTTTTGAGCCATTTTTAACCTCAAGCTAATTCAGCTGGAAATATTAATAACCAAATAAGGCCACCATCACCTTGTAATGAAGTGAAAAGGCCACTTCTGTTCAAATCACACAATTCTTTCATTTTGTTCTCATCTAGGAACATCTCCTCTCTTTAATTATTCAGCTTGGTTTTATATTCCTCTACATCCACCCCCTGTTCTCTTGCCTTTCAGACTCTCTGCTGTCTGATCACTGACACATCCCCCATTACACACACACGGCGGGGTGACTGCCTGGCCTGTGTCTCAGCTCGGTCGTCGATCGCCAAGCTGGTGAGCGTGGGGTTTGGGGGTCTGAGAGTTGAATCAAAAATTTCCTCTGTGGGTTCCCAGTTGTGCTGGGTTCTTTGAGACGCTTTGGATGTATCGCAATAACTGAGAGTTGGGGAGTAGGGTGGATAAGTCTGGGTAAATCCACCACGTGGGGATGTGCCTATTCATTATAACCATTTATGAGTGTTAAGGGTCAGACCCTGGTACGCCTTGCAGGAGGGCCCAACAGGGAGCTGGGACAGGGTGTGCGAGGCTCCAGGTCGAGAGGCAGTTAGAATCCCTTTGTGTGCACTTTTTGGTGCAAGGTCCATGGGAACCACAACACTCAGGACAGCTCTGTGAGCCCCAATGAGGATGGGGCAGGCACGTGGCAGCCCTCCCATCCTTAAGCTGCAGATGGTACTGTGGGGAGCATCCCTTAAACTAAACTCTTTGTTACGAGACTATTGACAGGGGTGCTGCCATTGCAACCAGCATTCCAGCTGCGTGTACACAGACCGACTTCCTGCTGCCTCCTCCAAACGCTTTCCTCCTGCAGCCTGTGCTCCTCCCTCCTCGATCCGGTGCGGGCTGCTGCGGGGAGTGAATGCTGCACCTCCAAGAGCCTCTGTTGCTTGTGCTCCCTACCAGTGGCGGCATGACCTCCTTTCTGAGCTCTGGCCGTGCCTTACCCCTGCCCATTGCTGCAGGTGCAGGATGTTGCCAGATACCGTCCCGCACCTGGCATTGCAAAAGGCACAACAATGTGCCGAGGCAAAGAGGGGGGAGGAGATCACAGGCCATGAGGGAGAATTTGTGAAGCTCCGTGTGCTCTGCTGGGATGAAAGGGGCTGTATACATGCAAGCGGTTACTATTTAGGGATATTTATTATTCTAGCAGCCTAAATAATTATTAACTATAATTAATTTTATAGACTGGAGAGGGGCAGAAACACCCCCTTCACTCACTGCCGCAACCACGCCCTCCCCCAAGGATGGCTTCCTACTGAATCCTCTGAAGTGCTTTCTCCAGTTGAATGCTAAATGACTCAAGCAGAATGTGGCTTCCACCTCTATCCTGGGAGACTCCGCAGTCTAATTATACCACTCCAGCAGCTATTAAAAACACCCACAGACAAACAAGGAACCCCAGCAGCTAGGATGTGTGAAGGTTTACATACTTCTGTGAAGATTTGCGCAGAAGAGCCCTTCTCTGTGCGCTACAGAAATAACTTAAAAGCAAGAGGGGAGTGTTAGAGCTAGAGGGTCTTTTTGCCAGTGGCTTTTATAGCCTGGGAGCATGGCCAATGCTACTGGGGCGCTCTTTGTTCTGCTGGAGCCAAGGCATTATTAAAACCGGAAAGCCATCCAAAATCTGGTTCCTGTTAAGTTTTTCAGCTCTGATCATTGCAGCAATAGAAATGGTCCAATAACCCCTCAAGACCTCACCTTCGCTCAGGGCCCCATTATGCTAGTTACTGTCGGAACACGTAATGAGAGATGCCTGCAGCTCCAAAAAGCCTACAATCTAAACAAAGTAGTATTGTTTACACCTGGGGGAAACTGAGGCACAAAGCTCAAGTAACTGTCTCAAGATCACCCAGTGACTGTAGGAGAGTAGGGAATTGAACTGTTTGCCAGAACCTTAGCCACACGGTTCTCTCTTCTCTGGAGTCCTGGAAATATCAGGAGGCATCCATTTCTCTGAGTGGCTGCCAGCTGCCTGGCGTGTGCAGGGGAGCTGATTAGAGTTGTGCAAAGCTGGGGGGGGTCACATGACAGATTTTAACTCCCTTTTTTCAGTTTCACTTGACGTGCTTTTGCATCTCTTGAGTTTCACTTTAATAGGGGTGATAGGCACGCTCCGCTCCCACTGGAGTCATTTCATGACGAACGGTAGGGGCTCAAGACCTCAGAGGAATGGGCCCGAAGCGTATGTCCGTGCTGGGAAAGACAAAACAACATCCCATGACAGCGAGTCTCCGCGCCTGGGTCAGTTGACTTGTGCTGTGGGGCTGAAAACGGCAGCATAGATGTTCCTGCTCAGGGCTCTGAAACCTGCTGAGGGCGCCTGGGCTCCAGTCTGAGAGCAATGTTCACATGGCTGTTTTTAGCCCTGCAAACCTCAGTCAGTTGGCCTAGGATCTGACACTCACTGCCATGGCTCTTTTGTTGTTGCTGTTGGGTGTCCGTCCATCCGTTCCTGTCGTCGTGTCCCCCCCCCTCCCCCCAAGAGTAGATGTACCCAACGTGTTGGGGTAGTGTGAAGCCAGGGTTACAAAGGAGAAGATTAAATTAATTTTCCTGTCCAGTATGGCTAAATAGCAGTGGCCTGGGGATGGTTTAGTTGGGGCTGGTCCATCTTGGAGCAGGGGGTTGGATTAGATGACCTTCTGGGGTCCCTTCCAACATTCATATTCTCTGATTTAATTTGGTTTTGTAGCAAAACTGGACCATGAAACTGTAGGAGGAAAAGTTTATGACTAGTTCGAGACAGCAAAAATGTTTCACTTTGTGTTTTTAATGAAAAGTCAGTTGGTCTGGAAGCAGGTTTGTTTAGGATTTGGCTGGCTTGGTTCCTATGATCGAACCCAGAATGAGCTGAGGACTGGGGTTTTACCACAGCTCTGAGCTCTGTCTGCCCCAATGTTCACATCCAGTGTCTGACGCTAACAAGAATTGGAGATGTCACGAGTTTAAAAATAGCTTGAAAATAATGGAAATGGTGAGTCTAATAACATAGGGTGAGGGGTTGAATCAGTGTTGGGGTAAGGCCAGGCTGAAAGCAATGTCAATTTCCACCGGCTTCATTAAGACTAGTCCCAGGTTTTTGGTTACCTGTGGGTAGAGTCCCTATAAAGAGAGTATTTAGATTAGGAAAAGAAAAGGAGGAAATTGGGTGCTCAGCTCAGGATCCTCAGGGAAGCCACTTTTAGAGGCATTAGGGTAATTCTCTTCCTCTGCTGCATCTGTGTTTGAAATCACCAAGCCAGGTATCTTTGTCTTAACTATCTGCTACAATGAATTCCATTCTGAGCCAAAGGTGTTTGTAGCAAGGATATATATCCCGGCAACATCTGTCTGGAACGTTAACAACACAGATCGTGTTGCTGTTGCCTGACTGCTATCTTTGTGGCTCATCCATGCAGCAGGGCGCTAGCCCCAACTCTACAGACATGCTAAGCGCCAGCATTCAGGATGGTTGCTATCAAATTCAGTAGCCATTTTTTAACACGAGGGAACAGATGGTGCTGTGTGACAAATGTAAATAGGTTCCTCCCCTTTTTGCTGCGGATTGAGGATCTAAAAGGATTGATGGTAATAACAATGACCTTGCCGGGGGTGGCTGGCCGGGGGATTAAGGGCCTGCTGGCGGGAATTGGGTTTAATGCTCCAAGGAGATCACCAGCCCCAGGCCAGTTTATTAATCAGCTGGGGTTAAAGTCATTGATATGGCTTAGGGACAGGGCTTGGACTGCATGGGGGTGGTGTGTGTGTGTGTGTGGCGGGGGGAGGATAGAAGCTCAGGGTTTGCATAAACAGGGCTGACAGTTGAAAAAGCAAATCATCATAGGGTGTGTGATCCAAAGCCCAGTGAACTAAATGGATAGACACCCACTGACCTTACTGGATATTGGGTCAGATCCATAGCAATTATAGGTGGGATTTTCAAAGGAGCCCAATGGAGTTAGGTGTCCAAAGGGAGCACCTAACTCCCTTGGCCTCTGTTAAAAATCCCCAGCCTACAGCACCAGAACAGGCCAATGGCTCCTCCTGTTCAGGCTTCTGTCTCCACCTCTAGCTACAAAGGAGTGCGTTATCCATACCACCCCTGTGCACCGGGCTGTGGAATGCAATGCCAAGAGGAGAAACAACGAGAGTCCTATAGCACTTTAAAGGCTGACACATTTTACTACTGCAGGCATGAGCTTTCGTGGCTGTAACCTGCTTCGTCAGATGCATTTGCTAGTCTTTAAAGTGCTACAGGACTCTTGTTGGTTTTGCTGTATACACACTAACACGGCTACCCCTCTGGAACTTAATACCAAGAGGAGTAATTTCTTCCCAGCCCCTTGCTAGGGATTATTTATGCCCTGAAGCATGGGGACTGAGACCCTTTATGACATTTTATTCCAACTAGGCCAACTGCAGAAGCTATTCTTATTTCTCCAAAAGTCGAATCCTCGTCTGATTCTCCCCGAGCTGTTGCCTGTGCTTTGGTTACATTCTACAGTGGTGACTAAAATAATTTGTAAAATATAACCATCCCTCCCTACAAAGCAGCAGAGTCAATAGGGTGAGAGCAGGAGGAGGGTCTGAGCAGCCATTGGGGTGTAGCCCCTCCAGTCCATAAGGCTTTCCAGGGAAATTCTGGCTGTATTCCAGAAGGATTTAGTGGTTCCAACCGAGATCAGGGTCTCATTGTGCTAGGCGCTGTACATACACTATGGGTATGTCTAAATTACTGCTGTTATAGTGGCCCAGCTGCAGTGTAGGTGCTTCCTACCTCTCCAAAAGCCGGTAGCTAGGTTGACAGAAAAATCCTTCTCTCAACCTAGCTGCATCCACACTGAGGATTAGGTTAACCTAAGTATGGTGATCAGGGCATGACAATTTTCACACCCCCTGAGTGATGTAGCTATATTTTATGTGTAAACCAGACCATGGTAAGAGACATTAACACCCCAAAGAGATCACAGGGTAAACACCCAAAAGGTGGAGGAATGGAGACATAGGGAGTTTAAGGCTTTTAAGAAAATTTAAGGCTAAGAAAAGAGCCACATCCCTTAGCTGACATAAGTGACACCCAAACCCACAGTGTTGATGCAAGTCTAGGGCTCTTTGCTAAGGGATCAGCCACTGATAGAGACTTCCCTCATGCCTATTCCATAATGGGTTTAACTTCATCCAAGGCATGAGCAATCTCTAGCCTGAAGGGTTTCCTTTTCTGGGACAATGTTGGTCCTGTAAGGGTCTCTTGTTCTGGGACTTTACTGGCATGAGTGGCCAATAAACCTTGTGAATCTCTCACATGCCCGTGTACTTTGCTAAACCTCTCCATTGGAGTATACAGGCTTTGTCTGATCGTCTCTGGAACAATTTGCTCCAGGCTTACAACCATCTCTCTGGGTGCATCTTCACTGACGGTGGCAAATTCGCCATGGTCAGATCAATCTCTCTGGATCGCTTGGGTGGTCAGTGAAGACCCGGTCAATCAAGCCAGAAGCTGACACATTAAAACCACCCCCTCAAGTGGCATAGTGCGGTGAAGACGCCACGTAGAAGAGGAGTTAGGAAGTCGACAGGAGTTATGCAATCTACTCAGTGTAGGCTGTGTAACTCCTGTCAACTGCGGACGAATTTGAAGGTAGGTGTAGACTAGGCCTATGTAACAGCAGTAGCACCACACCCAGAGCTGCCAGCATCTGCTGAAAAGGCTGTAGACTAGGAAATGTAAATTGGTAGTACTAGAGTGTGGTCAATGGATTCTCTAGCTCCTTGAAAATGGGCCTCTTTGGTTTATCGTCACAGAGTCTACTTTAAGCAACCCACCAAGATCTGGGCCTTCTGAGGACAGGCTTGAATTAGCTCCAGTTTCTGCACCCCTGGAGAGATTGTTTCAGTTCTGATACAGTTTGGGGTGCTAGGGTTTCAACTGCAGCTTTGGCTTTTCCCAGCTCTGCCCCCCTGTCTACCTTTAACAGACCCCATGTTGGGGTGGCCATACAAATGTTTCCCTGCACTTGATTTTAGTTCAGCAGCTGCTTTTGCCATCAAAACTTATGTTCTTCCTCTGGCTTCCTGTAACCTCATCTGTATAAACTTTTGCTCCCTATGGGTCTTGCAGAGCCTGGCTCATTTCCCTTGGGAAGATTCCTTGGAGGCTTGTAGCTCGATTTGGGCTCTGCGGGTGGAACACATTATGTTCTGTCCAGCAACATCCTCTCATCCTGCTGTCCTGGCCTTTGAAAAACATCATGTACAACACTCTGCGTTTGGTGTTGGCTCAGCATTTCAGAGAGGCACCAAGACATGTTTTCCACTGGAGGAGAAGAGCAGGAGAATGCTATTTTTGCAAGTGTTTGTCAGTGGGCAGAAGAAGGCTTGGTGGGAAGCTGTGTGAGGGGGTAGGCACCCTCTCTCTGGGCTAGGTTACTGCACATCCCTTAATAGAGCTTCTCCAGTTTGCAAGCTGACGGCAGCCTGGATTAAATGAGCCTTGGAGCAGAGGGAGGCAGATTCTAATGACTGCCGGGGGCTTGGAATTCCTTTTCCAGTGTGCTGTGACTGGAACCGTAAGCTCTTTATCTGCATTTGCAGGCTGCGGATATTGGGAAGATGCACAGGGAAACTTTTAAACAGCTTTCAGGGCTTGTATCTTACTGGAAATGGCTAGTTTCTTTGCTCTTCTGGGAAACCATTTTATTGTTAAAAATACAAATAAAAGCCCTTGGTCATGTTAGCAAGGGATCTCCTCGTGCCCTACAGCCAGACTGTGTAAAATGATGGGTCGCGTCTACCCGCTGTAGCAAGCCAGGGCTACAGATGTACCAGGGCCCTATGTTCTCTACATATCTCGTACAGAACTTGTACCCGTGCGCTCCCCAATCTGGCTCTACTCCAGGCACTAAGGAAGAGCGTGTGTGCGTGTGGGGAGGTCATGGTAACCGTATACTGCCTTGAATTGTGATCCTATCAGATTTCTCACAAGCTCAGTATGATTTGGATCTGGTCAACACTTGCTTAGGAGCCCTTCGAGGATGCAAGAGGAAGTGGTGCTGTAGAGGGGTAGTTCTTCCTTGGAGTCCCTGCTGACCAGTGCCCTGTGATGGAGGGAGCTGTGAAACAGAGGTTGTGGACATAGGAAATCCAGTAGAGCTCTTTGGGGAAGCCAGGATAGGGGTGGGTGCAGGGGCCCCACATGGGGGTGGGGAAGGGTCTGGGGGCTCTGGAGGGCCTGGCCCAAGATGCAACCCCCATAGGTATATGTGTGGTAGGGGGCCTGTGTTACAAGTTTGTTCTGGGCCTGAAAAAAATATGCTTGGGCCCTGGGTGGGTGTAGGAAGCATAATGGGATCCTGGTCCCTTGGCATCAGCTGAATGAACAATTGAATTCATGGAGCAGGGACTTTAACTGCAACATTTGACAAAACATTGTGGAATAAAATTTGTAAGGACATAAATCAACTCTGGGCCTGAGGTTAAAATTAATCCAGCACAAGAGAATTTGCTGGGCTTTGATCCATGTGCTGAGGATTGTATAAACACAAATGCTAGCGGAGGAATCAAGGAGCAGAGCTGACACCTGGGCTATAGACATGTCTGCTGTGTGACCTGTGAACATTCTGTCAGCGTAATTAGGAGTGTACAGTCCCATCATTAGATATGAAGGCTTAGAGATTGCATCTGAACAGTATTGTGTCTAAGCCAACTTCTAAGGACCCCTTGGAAACAGAAGGCATCTTCTATACTCACGGACCAAAGCATCTGAGAAACTGGATGAGCTGAGGTTAAACCTGAGTCTCTCTCCATTAGCTACATTTTGCTCAGCATGCCCACACCATGGATGCCGAGTGTTAATTCAGTTCCTAATCACTGTAGAAATGCCAGGCTTGATCAAGTCCACATAGGATACTGAACTGAGTTTTCCTCCAGCATCCCAGTATCTTTGGATTCTGCTGTGAATATTAACGAGGATGAAAGAAACTTATTTTAAGGGCAAAGTAATTAGCCAAAGAAATCAGAGTGGTTCTTTGTGATGCAGGCCCTTAGGATAAGGCTACACTGCACTCAGAGATGCGGCTGCAGCAGATGGAGACACACCCGAGCTGGCTTTTATCTAGCTAGCTCAGGTACCTATAACAGTGAAGCCAACAGTCTCCCACAGTATTCTTACCAAAAATAAGATAAAAAAGCATGGGTTGGATGAATGGACTATAACAGGGGTTGGCAACCTTACCGCGGCTGAAGAGCCGCACGCGGCTCCGGAGCCATGGGTTGCTGACCCCTGGACTATAAAATGGATAGAGAACTGGCTAGAGCAAAAGGCTCAATGAGTAGTGATCAATGGCTCCATATCTAGCTGGCAGCTGGTCACAAGTGGAGTGCCCCAGGGGTCGGTCCTGGGGCTGGTTTTGTTCAACATCTTCATTAATGATCTGGAGGATGGGGTAGATTGCACCCTCAGCAAGTTTGCAGATGACACTGAGCTAGGGGGAATGGTAGATACTCTGGAAGGAAGGGATAGGATACAGAAGGACCTAAACAAATTGGAGGATTGGGCCAAAAGAAATCTGATGAAGTTCAATAAGGACAAGTGCAGAGTCCTGCACTTAGGATGGAAGAATCCCATGCACAGCTACAGACTGGGGACCGATGGGCTAGGCAGCAGTTCCGCAGAAAAGGATCTGGGGGTTACAGTGGATAAGAAGCTGGATGTGAGTCAGCAGTGTGTCCTGGTTGCCAAGAAGGGTAATGTCATATAGCGCTGCATTAGTAAGAGCATTGCCAGCAGATCGTGGGAAGTGATTATTCCCCTCTATTCGGCATTAGTGAGGCCGCCTTTGGAGTACTGTGTCCAGTTTTGGGCCCCCCACTACAAAAAGGATGTGGACAAGTTGGAGAGAGTCCAGCGGAGGGCAACAAAAATGATAAGGGGGCTGGAGCACATTACTTATGAGGAGAGGCTGAAAGAACTAGGCCTGTTTAGTCTGCAGAAGAGAAGAATGAGGGGGGATTTGATAGCAGCCTTTAACTACCTGAAAGGGGGTTCCAGGGAGGATGGAGCTAGGCTGTTCTCAATAGTGGCAGATGACAGAACAAGAAGCAATGGTCTCAAGTTGCAGTGGGGGAGGTCTAGGTTGGACACTAGGAAAAAGTTTTTCCCTAGGAGGGCGGTGAAGCACTGGAATGGGTTACCTAGGGAGGTGGTGGCATCTCCATCTTTAGAGGTGTTTAAGCTGTGACTTGACAAAACCCTCGCCGGGATGATTTAGCTGAGCATAGTCCTGCTTTGAGCAGGGGTTGGACTAGATACCTCCTGAGGTCCCTTCCAACTCTAATAGTCTATGACAGCATAGGCTGCCCTCTTGGCTAATCACCCAGCATCCGAAGTGGGCGTGTACAGCCTGCATTGAAATCTGTAGCGCTGAGGTACCCAAGCTAGGTAGATCAAAACTATTATCTTTATGTGCTGCAATCCCCTCCGTCCCCTGACTGCAATTAAATACCCACGACTGACCCAGGCCAGCTGGCTCAAGTGCTCTGCCTGTTTAATTGCAGTGTAGGTGGTCTAGCTGGGGCTGCAGCCCAGTTCGGGACTCTCCCACCTTGCAGTGTCCTAGAGCCTAGATGCCAGACTGAACCCGGATGTCTACACTGCAGTTAAACTGCCTCATAACCCGAGCCCCACGAGCCTGAGACCACTGGCATAGGCCAGCCATGGGTTTTTAATTGCAGTGGAGACAGATCCTTAACGAGCATGTCCAGCTAGGAAAGATAAAGGGCCTGATTCTCCTCATGCTGCTGGAAGTGCAAAGAGGATCAAGTCCAACATTTCACAGACATGACAGAGTAGAAAGAAATCAATAAAATACGACCTTGTTGTTTGGGAGTACGAGGCTTTGACAAAGTAATTGATGATGTGTTCTCCGCTGTGCACCCCTCGTGCTGTTTTCCTTTCCGTTGAATGTATGTGTACTTTGCTGTGTCTATTGTACACTAATCGTTGCAGTCTTACTGTTTCTGTATGCTCCCCCCATCTCTTTACGGCATCCACCTGTTTTCTCTTATACATTCTTAGACGAAATGTTTTGGGGCAAGACTTGTTTTTTCGTTAGCACAAAGGGGCACTATAGATGGAGCCTATAGATGCTGCAATTATAACAATAAATTGCTGATGCATTTGCTGTTCTCCCCCCATGTTAAAATAAGGAGACATTTACATTGTGTTTTAGAAAATGCTTCACATTTCTTGTCATTTTCTTTTGCAGGAGTAGGACTGTTTTATACCTAGCATCTGAACCACTGCCTATGGGGACAGAATTTACAGAACTAGAACGTAGCTTTCTGCAGCTTCCAGTAGCAATTTTCCTTCTTTTTTTTGTCTTAAACTGCTGAGCAGTGGTCGGCTGCTGCTTTCCACCCCAGAAGTGGGCACATTTCTGTAATGGAAAGGTCTGCATACAGTTTGTTGATTTGGTCTGTAAGCTTTGGATTAGATGTGCTATATAAAACCCTAAGACAGGGAGGTGGTTAACCAAGTCCCTAACTTTATTAGGGCTTAAAGTTAAGCAAATGCTCACGTGCTTTCTTGAACAGAGATTCTTTTCCTGGAAGGGATTACTATTATTAATATAATTAACACAAATTAATAATAACCTCACAGAGTCTGCATCCTGTTTCAGAGCATTGGCCACTAGATGACGAGGCAATTTTAAGTGGATGAAACTAGAGATGGGCCTGAACCAGCCCCGGATGTTATGATGGGATAGTTTAATTTGAGCGATTGATTTTGGATTATCGGCAGATAAGTCTGCTCAATGGTCTGTGGGAATGCTGGATGGGATGGGAACTGAGTTACTGCAGAGAATTCCTTTTTGGGTGCTGGCTGGTGAGTCTTGCCCACATACTCAGGGTTTAGCTGATCGCCATATTTGGGGTCGGGAAGGAATTTTCCTCCGGGGCGGATTGGCAGGGGCCACGGAGGTTTTTCGCCTTCCCCTGCAGCATGGGGCATGAGTCGCTTGCTGGTGGATTCCCTGCAGCTTGAGGTCTTCAAATCTCACTTTTGAGGATTTCAATAACTCAGTCATGGGTTCGGGGTTGTTATAAATGTGTATGGGTAGGGTTTTGTGGCCTGCCTTGTGCGGGAGGTCAGACTAGATGATCATATTGGTCCCTTCTGACCTATGAGTCTATGAGTCTATGAGTCAGCTGCTCACCCCGAGGTGACAAAAACACCGAGGAAAGGCACAATAATTTGAGGGAAATCACTGAGTTTCATCTCATGTGTTTGGAAGAGGTGGTGGCAGAAACCATTGCCGGGACCCAGGACAGATGAGCCAGAAATCAGCTGGGTGATGGAATGCAGATGGCCCTTTGTCTCTGAATGTGCTGCCAGGACTCCCTGGTTTCCACGCACAGCCAGAGGGTGAAGTTAAGCCTGGATTGCTGTGTTACTGATGCAGCATGGGACATATCTTCCATCTCAGGCTTCTAATGATTGGGAACAAGACTAGGAGCGGTGAGATTATGGCAATAGGAGAAGGGTCAACTGCTCTGGGCCTTGTAGTTCAGTGTTCAGGATCTGTTATCAACCAGTCAGGCGCAGCAAGGCCCATTCTCCAGTCCAGAGAGGAGATCCCGGCTCCATCTGCTCAGCCCCAGGTCACTGATCTGGCTGGAGCTGGCCAGTGTTTTGTGATTCGATCACTTTTCAACATTTTTTTTGGTTTTAGATGAAGATTTTGATACAAAAAAAGTTTAAATCCCCCCCCCCCAATGTTGACGTCTCTCATTTTGTTTTAGTGTGAAAAATCCCACTTTCTTTCCTGGCTTCACGCCTGCCTCCATTGACTCCTAGTGGGGGGAAAAAGGTGGAAAAATTAGATTTTCTACTGGGGAGGGGGGAAAAAAGTACCAAAAAAAAGCATGGAGTCACACTTAGTCACGTGGAGTTTTGTTTGATTTACCAGCTCTTCTGTCTGCTCTCCTGCCAAGCCTCTTCCCACCTCGAGATGAGGACCCCCACCCCTAAGCTGCATGGAAAGTATTTCCTAAGTTCCCTTTTAGGCTGTAAAATGAGTGGCCAGAATTTGGCTTGTGGTCTCTGTTCCATTGGTGGTATTGCCAGTGTTTGCCGTAGAAGTTAGGATGAAGTCTCACATATGGTGTGGCGACTTCATGTGTGGAAGAAACTGAAAAGAAAAGGAGATCCCATTTCCTTTCCAGGGTCACTGAGAGAGAGAAACATGGGGGAAAGAGAAGTCCATGAGCTCTGCACTGTAGGAACAGGATGATTTATGAACCAGAACGGGTTGGAAAATTTCTTTACACCGCTAGGCTGGCACTTGACTGGTAACTGGGAGAAGTACCACACCCTGGAGATTTGCATCTGTCTGTGGTTCCTTATTCACCAGTGCTTCCGTGACTAGGACTGTGACTTCAAGAGAGATGCTGACACCCGAGGAACTTGCTCAGTACTGCGCGATGCATCCTAGGTGGTCTTGTTTTCAGCAGGGCCACCCTTCACTGGGGCGGTGTCTGCGCTAGAAAGTTTTGTCGATGATAATTACATTAGTGATGATGAAGTGCTATAATAACATGGATCGCGCCCGTCCACACTGCGCTCATGTTGTCGCCAGAACGCGCCCACGCTTTTGTTGCTGAAGTATTGACGGTGAGAGCAGTGCATCGTGGGCAGCTATCCCACCATGCAACTCAGCACCTTCTGCTGCTAGGAGTTCTGGGATGGGGGGAGATGCACAGAGCAGCATGGGTGCAGGTTCGAAGCCACATAGTGCCTTGCGTTTCCGTACCGTCAGCCGTTGTGCTGCTGGCAGCGAATCGCGCCATTTTTCCAATGGCTCCCCACCGTTTCCTGCGCACCCGCCATTTGTATCCAAAAAGATGGATCCCACGCTACTGTCGGCTGTTGTTTTCAGCGTTCTGAACACATTGCGGCTGGTCACTCAGTATAGAGTGAGCTCCGAGTCAGAACAGGAATCTGAGAAGCCTGACCCGCTGAGTGACATGCAGACAAACAGCACCGCATGACTGTTGTCATTCACGGAACAGCTGCACAGGGTGAACCGCCGCTTCTGGGCACGTGAGACAAGCACTGAGTGGCGGGATTGCATCGCTCTGCAGGTCTGGGATGAGGACCAGTGGCTACAGAACTTTTGAATGTGCAAAGCCATCTTTATGGAACTGTGTGAGGAGCTGGCTCCTGCCCTCAAGCGCAAGGACACCAGAATGAGAGCTGCCCTCTCGGTGGAGAAACATGTCGCAATCGCTGTTTGGAAGCTTGCAACTCCAGCCTGCTACTGGTTGGTTGCTAATCAGTTTGGAGATGGGAAGTCCACCGTTGGAGCTGTGTTATCACAAGAGTGTAGGGCCATTCATCGCATTCTGCTGCGAAGGTCTGTGACTCTCGGCAATGTGCATGAAATGGTGGAAGGATTCGCAGCGAGGGGATTCCCTACCTGTGGCAGGGCAATAGATGGCACACACATCCCAATTTTGGCCCCAGACTATCTCATGATGAAGTACTTCATTAGGGAGGGGTACTTCTCTATGGGACTACGGGTGCTGGTGGATCATTGTGGGTGTTTTACTGACATCAACGAGGGTTGGTCAGGAAAGGTGCATGATGCTCATATCTTCAGGACCACGGGCCTGTACCAGAAGCTACAAGCAGGCACTTTTTCCAGACCAAAGATTCAAATTGGGGATGTTGAGATGCCCACAGTGATCCTGGGAGACCCAGCCTACCCTCTAATGCCATGGCTTATGAAGCCTTACACAGGCAACCTGGATAGCAGGCAGGAATGCTTCAATAACGGGCTGAGTGGGTGCCAAATGACTGTTGAATGTGTGTTTGACAGGTTAAAGTCACACTGGAGATGCCTTTATGGCAGGCTGGACTTAAATGGGGACAATATCTCTGTGGCAATAGCCTCCTGCTGTGTCCTCCATAATTTGTGTGAAGCTAAGGGCAAAAGGTTTGCCCCTGGGTGGACCACAGAGGCAGATCACCTTGCATCTGCACATGAGCAACCAGATGCCAGGAGCATTGGGGGGCAAAACGAGGGGCCATACAGGTTAGGGAGGGCCCATTTTGACAATGAGAGCCCATCAGGTGTTTTTTTGAAACAGCGCTGTGACATTTGTGACTGCTATAGAGCTGTAGATGTGTGTCAGTGGTAGGTGAAAATGTCATGTGCAACACAGAAATAAAGAGCGCATATTGTTCTCAGAACTGACTTTCATTAAACACAACAGTTACCAAAAAAAAAAACCAAAAACCTAGAGGGGGAAAGTAATGGGGGGCAGCGCCAGCTGTGACAGTTGTGTGTAAGTCTAGCAGTCTGAAGGGGTGTAATGAAGGGGGTAGCCTCCCTGGCCTTGTGGTTGCTCTGCTACAGCTCCTTGATTGTAGCTTGGCACTGCAGTGTGTCCCGCTCATGGCCCTTCTCCACCGTGGCCTGAGAAATCTGGCCGTAGGTATGAAAGTCCCTTCGGCTAGAGCGGAGCTGGGACTGCACGGCTGACTCTCCCCAAATGTTGATCAGGTCCAGCAGCTCCGGGGTGCTCCAAGCGGGAGAGCGTTTGCTGCGTGGAGCCGTCATGGTCAGCTGGGAAGATGACATGCAAGCTCTTCTTGCTGACCAGCAGGAAGTGGAATAGCAATTTCAAAACTTCCTGCGACTTTACAGGGAGAGGGGCTGGTGGCTGTAGAGCAGCAGAATGCGAACAGATGGCCAGAGAGGTTAGGAGTGGAATTGTGGGACATTTCTGGAGGCAGTTTACCACGACATAAACATACAACTGATGCTTTTGTGACAGGAGTTGGGCAAATAAAGCCCTACGCCTCTCATTGACTTATTCTGTCCACAAAACAGGGCAGTTTTGTCAACAAAAGGGTCATTGTAGTGTGTACACCAGGACTGTTTTGTCGACAGAAGCTGACTTATGTTGACAAAACTCTCAAGTGTAGACCAGGCCTGAGTGAGGAAAGAATAAACGTCTCGGCCTGGTGCTATGGCGTGCTGCACTGCTGGAGTTACTGGGCCCGATTCTCCAGTTTCCCAATATCCTATCATGCTGCTTTGGCAGTGGTGAGAGAGGGGTAAAGTTGTTTGAAAGGGCTCTATGCCCATCCCGCTTCGAGCCCATGGTATAGCAGTTGAATCACTAGCATATCAGGGGTTTACGGAGGCATGGCTGGAGCGCAATGTGTTGAGATGTCTCTCTGCTTCATGGAGGACATAGGGAGTCATGAAGATCAGTTATAGCAGCCCACAGGCTTCTCTGCCTAGGAAGTGAGAACTGGACCTATTGTCATTTGAATGACTCCTGAAACTGAGGTCCTGAGGTCATTAAACTTCCCGGGTCAATAGAGGAGTTACTCCTGGTTTCCTCACAAGTTTCAACTTGGACCATTCTGTCCTATCCATGTTTACAGTTTCAGATACACACGGCATTTTCTATTCCTAAAGTTCTGGTAGGTGCACAGTTGAATAACTGATATGGTTTATCCCAGAGGTGCTCCATTTCTGGGGCCAGTTGATTATATCCTCTCTACATCCAATTCATTTATCACTCGCCTCTCTATTGACAGAGAGACAGAGAAAGAGAGCTGATGGTGTGGTATCATAGAAAGGTTTTACAGGCACAAGTCTGGAATGGCTGCATGACTTATGAATGGGTAAGTCTGTGTACTATGTGTTCTACAGAATGTTTTGGAGATTGTTGCATTTTTTTATTGGTACTATTTTTTGTATCCTTTTCTTTGCAAAGCCAGACTCCCTTAGGGTGGTAAATCCAGCTGCACAAGGCTCAGAAGGAGAGAGAGAGATCATAATGAATACATTTTTGAAACTTGTAAAAATGACTCAAAATAACTTTTTACATTCATAGTGTCATGATTTTAACATCTGATATCTTGGGATCTCTCAGGGCTAGAAGCAAGTATTGTGTGCCATTGGGAGCTCTCATCTTTCCAGTAGTATAAAGTTCCTGTGCCAAACTCTCTGCTGTGAAATGAAAGCTAGCAGAGAATTTCTCCTCCTGTTTTTAGATCTGCTGGGTTGTTAGATGTTAAACTTTAAACCTGTCATGAATTGATGTTTGAGTGCTGCCCACTCTAGTTTTCAAGCTATTGAAGTTTAGAGGGAGAAATTGCTTATTTAGGCAGAAAGAATAAAACATTTCTTTGGATTGATTGTAAAAAGAGCATCTCTCTAAAGTTACCCAGGGTCTGAAATGCTTGAATAAATCTTTTGGAGATGGATTAGTGGGCTGAGGCAGAAGAGATAGTTAAGAGCAAATGATCAGTGTAATTTATCACATGTCTATAGACACCCTATATATAGCATTGTGTTTGTGCCAGTCCCAATCCTGAAGTCTTTGCTCATTTCTAAGTCAGGCCTTTCTCAGACAAAATGCCCACTGAGATCAGTGAGAGCTTTACTGGGGTAGAGGGCTGGACGCTGAGATACTCAGATACCGCAGTGATAGGCTGGGACTGACGCAATGCTTTGGAAGTAGTGAACATGCCAAGGCTATTATGGTGAGATGTGGCAGATGCTGTGGACACATGGAATATTCGAATACTATTGCATCAACGTATCTTTATGGGCGTTAGTCTGTATTCTTAGCTCAAAGGGTGAGCTAAAGATGCTTCCAGTAGGAACCAAAGTTGCTGGGGAGTAATGATTGCAAATCCCTAATGGAAGTAAGTGGTCTATGAAAGTTTCACCCCTCCTCCCCCCGGGAACTGGCATGGAGTGATTAGATCTGGTTCCGGAGACCCGGCAAACAAAGAACAAAAAGTGGCATGAAGAGACAGCCCTGATCTGGGAGAAGGGTTAGTCACCCTCAGTCCGAGCTTGGACATGAAACTGGGACCAAGAGATTCAGGTTCTGTAGGGGAGGCCTGTAATACTGAAAATCCTAGCAGCTGGTAAGATGGGCTGGTGTATAAGCTGTCCAAATTTCAGAACTGAAGAGCGAATCTGTCTGAAGAGAGACTGAGAGAGTCTGATTTTATATCCCGTCAGGATCCTTGCCCAGTCACTTCAGGGTCATCTGCCGTAGCTCCTCTGATGGTTGAGTAAGAAATATCCTTGAAGTGTGGTTCTCCTCTGAAAAGTGACTGTAAAAACATCCCCTTCTTACTCAGCCCCCTGTGTGTATCCAGAGTGAGGTGTGCTAGGAGTGTGTTCCGTCCTGTTAGCTGGCAGAGCCACCACAGCTAACGGGGAATGAGCTGGAGTCTCGTTCAGCTTCTGCATCGTCAGCCAAACTGTTAAAGAAGTTCTGACTGTGGATGCCTTGCTGGAGATGCCGAAAGAATCCAGCTTGACTCTCAGATCCCAGACCCGATTTCCCATAGAGGGTGTTTAGGAAAATGGCATTTTCATGGAGGAAATTTGATCTGGAATCATTGTGACTCGGTCTGGAACCCCGTGCCGTCATGATTATTACAGTCACGTGGAACTGCATTTCAGATAAAAAATACTAACTCTGCTCCCAGCCACTTGAAAGGCAAAAAAAAAAAAAAAAAAAAAATCAATCCAATTAAATCCCCAATGCCTTTATAGTTCAAGCCTGCTGCCTGCTTTGGAGGCCTAATGGTTTCTATGGTGACCACAAAAGCCCTGGTGTCTGTGCCGGATCTTGACCATTTGGAAGCAAACGTTTCCTATGGCTACCCTAGAGGAGACTGAAATCCATGATGACATTTCCCCAGCAGCCCGAACAAGGGGAGGGAGAAACACAGGGGAAAAAAGGACTAAGGAGGGGAAGCAATGAAAGAACAGACAAGGCCTTGTGGATTGCAGCACTTGATCAGATAAATACCCCATTTTCTCTTTCCTTGGTCATCTCCTTGACATGCCTTTGCCATGTTAAATAAACAGCATCTGGAAAGGCAAACCTTAAGCAGTGTCACTAATTACAACAGCATATTTGTCCTCTCTGTTCTCCTTTCTCTCCTGCAGGCCAGTGTGAGCAATGGACTTCAGTGCCCCTTGGAACACTGCCTGGCAGTCCTCTTGCTGGGAACGTTGCCAGCTTTTCCCTAGGCAGCCACCAGGCGATCAGCTTCAGCCAGGGTCCACGAGGCCTGTGAGAAAACCCAGGCATGAATACAATAAATGAGACATGGAAGGAGAGGTTTTCTTTCCACGTTAATAGGGGTCTGCTCTGATTTGGAACACAAGCTGCTCCCTTCTTGGGGCCAAGGATCACACAGCGAAAGCTGCACATCCACATCTCTTTGGAGATTCAGTGTGTCATTTCACACACCGGGAGGGCACAAGAACTGTCAATGTGAAGCTGGGTGGTGGTGCCACCCTATGGCTGGTCAGACAACAGTCCCAAGGTTGGGTGGGAAACCCCCCTCCCCGAGTCTTACACTAGTGTTTTATCACTTAGGTTTGGGTTCTACTTTTTTTAAAAAACCCAAGCCTTTATTTTAACTTTGCCTTTTTTCTTCTATGAATTGAATGTTCAGAAGATCCCCCTGGTAAGAAACATGAAAGTTTCTCCTTCATGACGACAATGCAGAGCAACTGGCCAACCTGGCCATTTCTAGTGATGCATCAGAGTGGCCAGAGGAGGTTGTAATGAAAGTAGAAGACTGGGGCTTTGTTTGGGGCAATGGGAAGTTGATGTGGGAAGTAAGATCTGTAAAGGAATGAGGCTGATAGTGTAAGGGGAAAAGGTGTCATGCAAGGTGTGTGCCTGGGAGGTTGGGACAGGTGGTGAGTGGCTGGGAGACAAAGTGGAGGATTAGAGAGTTCCTCTTATGAAGTGACGAATTATAAGAACAATTAATGTTCTGTACTGCATACAGTACGATCAACAGTGGCCATTTTAAATGTCGTGAAGGCTGTTAGGAACGTTTCCATAGGCTCCTGGTCTAGATGTTACCAAGTACAGCCACTGATATGACACTTTTCATACAGCTGCTTTGTGCAGAACATTTTACGTGTCGCAGTTGCTTTGCAGACTAGATTAGAACAAAACATCAAATGATCATGAAATGAAAAAATTCTGAGTTTTGACTCGGAAATGTCCACCTGGAAAATTTTCATTATTTTGGTTCAAAATGAAATGAATGCAACATGTTGAAACCACATTTTTTTTTATTTCAAAACAATATTTTGAAACAAAAAAATGTTGATTTTGAAACATTTTTTGCTTTGAATGGAAAAATCAAACAACTTGGCCAAAACTTACCTTTTCTCATGGGAAAATTTAATTTTTGAAGACCCCTTGGTTTCCGTTTCATATGCAAAATTTTGTCCCACTCCAGTGATTAAAATTTGGCTGATCCACATAGTAAAAATAGGACAAGGTAGAAGTGAGGTAAAAGGGTTTCATTTGTGCTATACTCAGATCCCCTTACTTGCTGTGCATTCCCTGTTCTGCTAATTTGGATGGAAAGGAGCAG
>ML675622.1:34341018-34489286 GCA_007922155.1 Mesoclemmys tuberculata
GAATAGGAGTCAGTGAAGTGGCAAATGAGTCTTTAAAAACAAATAGAGAATTTGAATGCTGGTGTCATGGCTTCAGTAGAGTTATTAGTCTGGTGTGGTGGTTTGGTCAGCATTTTGGTTCAGCCTATATGAACAACACACAAGGACATAAAAAGTCAGCAACCATCCCCTTTTAAAACAAAAACCAGACCACTGTACATTATTGGTTGTGATATAAAACAAGGAATTCATAATTAAGGCTTGTGATTTTACCTTTATCTAGGAAAGAAGGGGTACTATAAGGAGAGGAGGGTTCTACCCCTAGCTCTAGCACTGACTTGCTTTGTGGCCCAAGGGAAGTAGGTTTAAAAAAAAAGAAAACTTATGTGCCTCAGTTTCCCCATCTGTAAAATGGGGAGAGTGGTTCTTACCCATCTTTGCAATGTAATATAATCCTCAAATTGAGTTGGCTCCAAGTTGAACATGGGCTGAATCCTACCAGATACTGAGGCAGCAGCTCTCTTGAGATGTGGAGTAACTCCCACTCTCATTGATATGAATAGGAATTGAAGGATTGTCCCCCAGAAAAGCCATATACCACCATGGGCCCATGTGTAAATGGGTACAATGCCTATTCCTAATCCCAATTCAGTGGCACTCAGGGCTGAATTTGCCCATTGTTATATCAGCAGAGTGGTGCATGTTCGGTGGTGATGGAGGGTTCTAACTTTTTTTATAATATACCCAACCAGCGAATTTCCTAAGTGCTGCTGCTTAGTGGGCAGTCCTGTTTTCCATGACAACCTCCTACATCTGTTTCCTTAGGAGAGCGCACGTGTTCCAAACCGTCGGTGTATCTGAAGAGTTTGGACTGTCTTTGCTGCTGTGCATACCTTTTGTCTTCCACCATGTTTAAGCCTTCCTGGAGTTTCTACCGTCACTGGCATATTTCACCACCTGCTGCCCACTTCCTCCACCCAATCCTTTATGAATACATTAAGTGACACTGGTTCAAATAGAGACCAGGGCTACCCTCAAACTAATTTCCTTCCACTCTGAGAAGAAGCCTTTCCTATGATTCTGTCACATAAGCAATTTTTAATCCATGACCATCTTTATCTTCTGGAATAGCCTCTGGGATCCTTTCTCTGCCACCACTAACTTCTATCTAGTCCAGCCATCTGTCAGGACAGGGTTGATCCGTACAGGATATTAGTCAGTTGCCATGTCCAATCTAATTTTATTCAGTGGTGTAGTGGTAAAATAGAAGTGGGTGATCTAACCTAAACTAAACGCCAGATTTGCCAAATGAGAAGGGGGCAAATGCGGGATATCCAAATTTACCTTCAACTACACTGCTGGTTTTATGATGTCAAGTGAGGCTTCACCCCATTCACTCAGGAGACTGTTCCACAGCTGAATAGACGTCATTGTCAGGAAGCTATTTCTATCCTTTTCTCTGACGTCTTTTTCCTACATTAATTTCTTCTAATTGGAAGCCTCCTATACCCCCCTAAATAATATGGCTCCATCTTCACAAAAGCCTTTGGAAAAATCCAAGTAAATTATGTCTGCGGTGAAACCTTTCTCTCCTGATTTATTCAGCATTTCAAAGAACTCTAACAGGTTAGATAGGCATAATTTTCCCTTCCAGAAGCTGTGCAGGTTTGACCCTATTAGGTTGTACTTAGCCAAGTGTTGTACTATTGTAGCCTTAATTAGGCTCTCTTTGAGTTCCCCTGGAACTAAGGTAAGGGTATATTGATGAATTAATGAAACATGACACATCATTATTCAGATCACATTCAACAGTGTCAAAATCCATCTTTAAACCAGATCAAATTTGCTCTCGAAGAATACAGCCCCCCTATGGCTGTCCTGTAAGCCAGCCATGTCCATCTACCCTCCCGGCAGTTGCTGTTTCTCTTCTTGGGAGAAGCCTTTCAAGTGACAGTTATTTCTCAGACATGCTCTTTATAAAAGATTTATTTTTAATTTCCCCAGCAAGTAAATCTGAATGGGAAGTCACTTTCAGCAAACAGCGTGGTGGGACGGCGGCTCAGCGGGTCTGAACGAGGCAGCACCAATTTACTGCACTAGAGGATACAGGCCCCTGTTTCTCTGCTACAGATGTAGACTTTTCCTGCTTAGCACTGAATGGCACATTTCCCCAACCCTCACCGAGGGCTAGATTGCACCCCTCCCCAAGTTACATGGCCACACAAATTCTGTGCCAGCGAGCGAGAAAGGAAACACCTCCCCACGCTTGACCTGGCTAAGGGCTGCTCCGCTTAGCAGATGTTATCGAGTTACTCCTCCCTTCCTGGGATCCACTCCCTAGAAAAGTGGTGGAAGTGTCAGAGTAGGCAGAGCGCTAGCTTTCTCCTAAATCGTCTTACAGTTTTGTTTTTCCTTCTGAATCCTTGCCCCCCAAAGGACCTTGCATGTTTGTTACTTGAAAGTCAGCCGGGCCGGATTCTGCCACCCTTACTCGGGTTGAGTAGTACCTCACACCAGGAGACGCTCCATGGGTTTCAACAGGATGATTTGTGGAGTTAGGAACGACCCACTAATGAAGGCAGTAGAATTGCGATCACAATTTGTTCCCCTGAAGCAGCACTAAAAGAAGCCAGAGCCTGTCTACATTACAAATAAAACAATGTCAGGGGACCTGCTCACCATATGCAGGGTAGCTGGAACCGCAGCTACTGTACAGAATACAACCATGATGTAAATGGGCCCTTTATAGGGTTGTATTTGTAGAGTAGCTGGAATCTCACAGACTTAGTTCAAACTTTACAAATGCATTGCTTCATAGACTGCCAAGTGTCAGGGAAAGTCCCTATTGCTGTCTGTGGTGTTATCTGCTACGGCAGGGGACAGCTGTGCTCTACAGTGAGTAACCCTGTTGGGTAGTGGCTACTGCAGGGATGCCCTGGTCCATCCCACGTCTATGGCCATGCACCTTTTCTGGCCAGTACCATCTATCTTTTGGACAACACTGGCTCCTGATGGAGGGGAGGATGCAGCCATTTTCTCCTCCTCTGCCTCCAGACCTGGTGGACTCTTCTGTGGCGCGTCACCAGGGTCTATGCCGATGGAAACTGGCTCAAGGCTAGAGTCGGTCGGGTAATGTATTTGATCTTCTGCAAAAATGGGAAAAACTCACTTTCGTCAACATTTGCCATGGAATTATTTGGCTTTCATTGAAAATGGGGAAAATGTTCGGGTTTATATTTTTGATGAAAACCAAAAATTTTCCCATATGACAACAATGTGATTTTCCTTAAAGAGCTTGGCCATGCTTACCCCCCCCCAACTAGTTCTACTCAGAAGGGGGCAGGGAGGGGTTAAGATTGGGCAAATGCCAAAAGTGATACCTAACTAAAATGAGACACGACCTCCGTTTTCCTTTTTTGCAAATCTTGCTGGCATCTGGTTTATTTCAGCACAATGTGGGGAACAGCTAGAGATAGAGGTAGGCAATCCAGTACACGATGTTGAAGAGCAGGAAGGCGGTGGGGAAGAAAACTCGGGAGTAGGAGTCCAGGCGGGAGATGTGAATGCGGATGCGGCCCTCCCGCCACGTCCCTGTCTGACAGTCCTCGATGCAGCAAAAAAACCGCTCACATTCCTTCCCTTCTAGGCAAGGGGAGCCCGGCTCCTCCTCCTCCTCCATTGCAGGAGGCCAGTGCATGATGTCGTTGATATTGATAGTGGTGAAGGAGGGCATCACTTGGGCACTGGCGGGGGGCTAGAAAGAGAGGAGAATGGGTTAGAGAGAAAGTAAAGATGAAACCTCGTTCGCCCAGACAATAACCCCTGCAGCTGGCCATCAGTCAGTCCCCTGGCATGTCCTGGACTTAGCTCAGTGAAGTGGGATGCTAGAGAGCTACACATTTCCTAGCTTCCTGCTGGCTGTAATTCACTTCCCTGGTGTATCCTGGGCCCGGGTCTGGGCAGAGAGTGCTAATCCCCCAGCTCTGTCTCTGACGTTCCCGGCCACGCACACTAGATGGTTTTCTCAGCCGCACCGCCTGTCACATTCCCACTGAGCCGGGGTGGGGTCTAGGAGCACAGGATGTTGCCCAGACATGTGCCCTGATTGCCATCCTGTTTCCACATCCGCCCCTGGAGGAGAGCGGGGGCAGTGCTACGCTTCTGGCTCACTTGTGGAGCATAGCTCCTCTCCATCAGTGAGTGCGGGGACCGGGGGTGTGTAGGCTAGATCCGGAATTCAGATTTTCAGCCTCATGCCACCTAGGAACTCGGGGGTCCAGCCCTTTTTAAGGCCAGGAATGCAGGACTGGATGGGGTGCTGACTGCACGCACTGCGAACCTATGCAAAGCCCACCGACAGGCAGGAGGCAATAGCAAGATTGAATACGTCCATAGTCAACACTCACCTTGGCACTGAAGGGCACTGCCCATCCCCTGCGCCCCTGGTTCTTGGAGCTCTACCTCTTCAAGCATCACCCCCTCCAGGGGCCTGTGAGCCCCTCTGACACTGCCAGTCTCTAGTGCTCAGCCTCTTGAACTATCACACCCCTCTGAGGCGTAGCTCCCAGTCCCTCTGTCTTGTCCGGTCTCCGTAACCCCACTCCCTCCCAGTCTTTTGCAGTGTGTCTCCCGCCCCTCGGCACTCCCCGGGAGCTGCACCCCATAACAACATAGCACCAGAGCAAGCGTTGCCTCATTCTGCATTATGAAGACAGTAGGCCACTGGCCAGGAGCCGAAGAACGCCCTGGTTCCCTGTGCAGACAGGACAGTGACAATCCTAAGCGCTGCCACAGGGTGGGCATCGCTCTGCCCTAGCCTTGCCCCCGCCTACCACTCTGGGCTTCTTGCTGTTGGGCTCCGGCGGCTGCTTGTTTCCCACCAGGTAGTTGAGCGTGGCGTACTCCATGAGCGCAGCGAAGACGAAGATGAAGCAGACGGAGACAAAGAGGTCCATGGCGGTGATGTAGGAGACTCTGGGAAGGTGCTTTCGGGAGATGGTGCTCAAGGTGGTCATAGTGAGCACTGTGGTGATCCCTACAAGAGTCCAGAGAGCTGTCAGAAGGGCACGGAGCCAAGGAGAGGAGCCAGCTGCCTACGTATAACATTAGCAATTGTTCCCTTTCTCCCTAAGCCATCGGTGCAAGATTCTGCAGCGGCTTCCCGGCACTCTTCTTTCTCTGACTTTTGAGAGGGAGCCAGGACATTGTGACTGGCTGGCAAGGAAGTGACTGGGCTGCTGTGGGGATAGCGGAGTGGGTGGGCAGGGGCGTACGTTCACTTGAAGTGTCCTGTTCTGAAAAGGGTTGCTGTGAAAATGGTCCCATAGGGTTCCATGCCTATTAGGATTCCCGTGCCAAATAGGCTGAGTTTACAAGTAAAAGGAAGGCATAAGGGATGGGGCTACCCTGAGCTGTGGACTTCACAACATTCAAAATCTCTGTCTCTAAAAGCTAGGGCCAACACTTCCAAGAGGGGGCGACTGATTGGCTGTTTCTGACCATGCAGCTTGAGACGTCAAGAGCCATAAAGTTGAAGCAACGCAGTCTGATTTGGATCAAAGTCAGCAGAAAGCTTCTCAAAACGATTGGTAATGTAACCATGTACTCAGAAGAGCACAGTTTTGGCAAGTTTGGAAATATTTCGCCTCAGATGATATATTTTATGCATTTTCCTGTACTTTCTTTGCCTGCCAGCAAAGCAAAAGTCTGTAGTCACATGAAAGTCTGAGCTTGTTTGTACCGTGTCAGTCATTAAAACACTTTAATTTAACTAAACAAAGTGCAGTGACGATGCTGTGGTAAGTGAAAGCTAGTAAGTCGACGGGAGCTACGTGCTCAAACTTGCGTATTTTTCGTTGACCCCGGCAGTGTAGACCAGGTCTAAATCTAACACTGCAGACTTTCTCTGCAGCGACGAGATCGTGCCATGTGAACTCAGATTCTCCCCCGGTCATGAAGTATGCCTTGCTGGTGGGTTTCACGCCATCGTGCGAGCAGTGAAAGTAGTGCCCGGTGACCATTCTGCAATACTAGAACTCAAGGCAGATTGGGGGGGAAGCAGATTCATGCCTGCTCTCATGTGGTTCAAAGCAAACACTTAGAGAAAACAGGGCTCTACTGTGGCGCTTAGCCTCAGAGGCTGCATCTATGTGCCCAAGACATTGCTCTATTCTTGGGAGAGGGGAATTTGATTTCAGAACAGACGCTGGCCAAAGGAAGCTATTCATTCCCAGACACAGAGTGGCGATGGAGCTGGACGCAGACTTGTCTTATACTATCAAGCATTCATGCTGTCAGTGGCTGTGATGCTACGTCAGCTTTCAGGGGCATGAGAAAAAAAAAAGCTGGCTAGGGACAGCAGCTGACCACCCAGAGAACTGGGTGGAGAAGGAGTTTAGAGCTCTTTTCTCCCTGCGCCCGAGCAGCAGGAGTGTGGGGGAAGAGGTGCTCCAGGAAGCTGATAAGACACACCCATATGGACATCCAGTGTCTCAGGGCTCTAGGTCTATGGCTGCAGTGAGATGGCTTATTCTCAATTCCCCACCCTGGTCTTGGGTGGGAAGCTGTGGCCAGCACGCATGGTGTCTGTTGTGCGTTCCCCACCCTGATGTCCATGCTTGTGCATTCTTAGCTCTCTGGGTCTTAGTGATGTGTCTGTGCTATGAACTAAGCACGCCTGCTCTCAGCACCCCTCTCCTCTGGTCACAGGGCTACATGCCTGGGGCATGCTGGTTCTCAGCTCCCTTATAGTCGCAGTGCTATTTGCCTGTAATATAGACCAAACATACCTTGTTTCAGCCCCTGTGTCCCAGGTCCACACAGCGGTGGCTATATGCTGTCATTTATAAATGTGCTCCCATTCCCTACTTTGGGAGCAGTTGTGAGGGCAACGAGCAGAAACACTCAGACATGGTGAAGACGAGAAGAAGGTCTAGGAGTTAGCTACATCTCTGCCTGTTGATGGCTTTGCAAATTAGGACCATTCCTTTGCATTCATGACATGGCCAGCCCTGCACTAACCAGAAAGTTAATGAAGAATCCAGCAGCAGGTGAATGAAGTCGTCTTTGTTCAGTGTCACTAGGAAGATTTGAAGGCCGGTAAATGGAGTCCAACCCAACTGCAGCTTTTTCTGAGTCAGCAGCCCACGTCTCACAGGTATCTGGCTTGTTTCTTACCACAGTACATCTCAGTACAAATTATCAGTCCTACATAAGGCGTCATGCAACAGTTCAGTATCTTCAAATGTCCTCTGTCAACATCAGATGGGTAATAGATAGCGTGGAAAAATCTTGTTTCTAAATTGATGTTGCTGCCACCTGCTCCAGAAGCCAGCCTCACCTTTGTGCATTGTGGCTGTGAAAGAAACTGTGTAACAAGGAGACGCAAATGCCACAGGGAAGATGTGGTGTGCTGCGATGCACGCACCTGTGACAGTGACGAGTGTAGCAACCGAGTATCAAACACATCAGAGAGATTCTGAAGGGGAATAGAAGTGTTTCAAGTGTCTTCAAATTACTGTGACTATTTTATGAGTAAATATAGCTCGAAGGGGCATCGGATTAGACATAGTTAGAGGTAGGGGTTACATAAGAGTACATGGTTATAATTTGTTATTCGTACGATGCATTCATACAAGACACTCTGCGGCCCTTTTACTAAGAATCGTGACTGTTATATAAGTAGTTTACATAGATTCATTGTATTCAGGGATGGTAAGAAGATAATTACAGTTGTACCATGTGGGCTTTAGACGTACGTCTCCAGCCAAGCAGATACCATCAAAATATGTGTTTTGTAATTAGGGGAAAGGGGTCTTATATGCATACCTTCAGAAAAATAGCAGACAGAAAAACTTTTCTCAAATCAGTCCACTCTACAAATAATGACAAATGTTTTGATGTATTACATGGTACAAACAAGCTTGGACTGTCCTCTGATTACACACTTTTGTTTTAATTGAAGGTAAAGCAGTACAGGAAAAAGGCATAAAATGGATCACTTTCCAAACTTTCCAAACCAGAACTATTTAGAGTACATAGTTTCATTATGAATTGTATTTAGAAGGGGTCTGCCAATTTTGGTCAAAATTAGACTGTTTCTACGATTTATGGCCCTTTCTGTGAATTTCTGATTTCTTTGGATTGGACGCCTGAAAATGCTTAAACATTATGTGAGCTAGAAAAACAGCATCACTTCCAGCATCTCCATCCCCCATGGGGATGGGCACATATGTGGTGGTCACCAGGTACTAGCAATGACATTTTTCTAGCTGATGGGTTACCTCTTAATGCCCATACTGCGTCTGGGTGGGTAGATTACGGGCCTTGGGCAGTGGAGGACCAGTTGTGAGATCCTTGGCTGAACCTGTGTCAAGTGTGAAATTCCTGGTGAAAACAATGGTGTTATTTCTGGTAGGAGTGAGTTAAGGTAGCGCCCACCATGGGCTAAACTCCTGTAACTCCACTGACATCAATGCATTGACAGTCAGGATGAATTTGGCCTATGCAGTGGGTGGTTAGAACCCAGTCCAAAGCCCAGGGAGTCAGTGGGTGGTTTTTCTGTAACGGTGATGGGGTTTAGCTCAAACTCTTCAATGGGGCTATCGCTCACAGAGGGGGTCCTGTATCCTATTCACAGGGAGCAAACGTGGAAGTTGCCTTCTCTGAAGATGGCTCCCCTGGGCAATAGCGTGAACTCAGCCAGAGAGCTGCACGATACAAAGGTTTCTGGCGCAGGCATTCTCCTACCCTGGATTCTCCATTGCTCAGCCAAAGTGATCCTCACTTCTACCCCATCCCCTCTGCTGAGGTTGCACAAGATATAAGTGGGGGTAGATTTCAACCTACGACATTTTCATATTGTGTGTGCATTAACATCTGGGATATGACTTAGCAGATTTTTCAAATACCACCGCACGTAATGTAGGGTGGCTCTGCTTTTAAATACACGTGGGATTGTTTTTATGGGATACAGGGAGAATACATTACTTTGACATTCTGAAGCACAGCATCCCAAAGGGAGAGGCCCGTCCTGGGTAAATGCAGGTGTGGAAACCTGCCTTTAGAAAGTATTTTACAGCACCAATGCTTTTTCCTGCCATGCAGAAAACACTGCCTGCTGCCTTTTATTCCTTTGGGTGCTTTGAATGCACTTGATCTCTACCTCCGTTGAAACTAATATTAACCTCCCCCCCTCCCCCATGCCTTGCTTTTTTTTTTTAATAGGAAAAGTAGGTGGCATCGCAGATATTGCAAGAGCATCCAGTTAGCCCTGTCCAATGGCGATGGTATCTCCATTGTCAAAGGAGAGCTCGCAGGCCTGATGCTGTTTTCAACAATCCAGGTGAAAGCGAGTGTGGGAAGGGGAAGAATACACATACTGCACAGCATATTGCAGAATACACATAGAGTTAAGATCCTGGAAATGGGCTCAGAAGAGGTAGAGGTGGGGAGGACCTGCTAGATCTTTAAGCAGGTCCCTAGATCCCTACTCGATCCCTCTCGCTAGACCAGGTGAAAGTCCCCATAGTGTGGAGAGGTCAGGGGAGGGTCAAAGGAGATTACCATTGATCCTAACCAAAGGGTTAAATATGCTTCATCCTCAATGAAAGAGCCAGCTGGGGAGGGTGAGCAAACCTAGCCACTGAGCAGGAGCCTCACCTCTTTGCTCACCCTGCGCTCTTGGGTGTGTGCACAGCTGCATGCACGTGAGCCACAACCCCTTACCTGAGCCCGGTGTCAGACTGGGACCCCAGTGGTTAAAAGCAGCAGCTCTCCCAGGCGCACCGAAGCGATCTTCCTGCTGCTAGAACCACTCAGAGCTCTGCTCTCAGGAAGTGGCTGTGAGATACACAGCCCAGCCATTGGGCAGGAGGGCCAGGGCTGCTGAAATGGGGCAAGAGGCACAGCCGGCTGAAGTGAGTGTGTCACATTCCCCTCCAGCGGGTGAGTGTGTCACATTCTCACCCGCTGGGAGGAGAACAAGGGCCAGGGTTTCTCTCAGGCTAATATGCAGAGGCCCATGATGTTCTCCAGATTCCCCACAAGCTACCCCGAGCAGAACTGCAGCTCCTGCTCGCTCTCGAGCCTGGGTCAGGCGTGGGATGTTACCCATGTGGCGACCTAGCATCTAGGGTGCTGGGTAACATTTTCAAAAGCACCTAAATCCCAGAGCCTCCAAGGTACCTAATTCCCTTTGCCATCAGTGGAAGTTAGGTGCCTAATTGCCTTGGAGGATCTGCACTACGGCACCTCAGCAGTCTAAGTCTCACTAACTTTCTCTAGCCTTGCTGAGTCCCATAGACACTTTGGAAAATGTCCCTCGTCAGCTAACCGCACACGCCTCTACTGAGACAACAAACACCAGAGCTACAGGCCCGTCTGCCTTACCCAACGAAGTCCTGGCCGGCGTGGAGTCTCTTTTGATCCAGAAGGAAACCCAGGACAAAACTACGGTCAGGATGCAAGGGATGTAGGTCTGAATGGCAAAATAGCCCATCCTCCTGCTCAGGTCGAAGGAAACGGTCATGACCATATAGTCCCCTAGGAGAAGGCCACAAAGAGGCAGACAAGTCAGCATAATAGGAGGTGGAGTTGGTTGATCACCCCTTTATTCCTGTTATCCATCATACTAACACAGCCCCTGGGACCATACAGTCTAAGCCCCTCACAAGCTTTTATCTATTTAGCTACACAGGACCCTGGTGAGGTAGAGAAACACTCTCCCCATTCCAATGCGACTTGCCCAAGGTCCTGAACAAAGTCCGGGGCAGAGCAGGGATTAGACATCACAAGCGAGAGCCCTGACCACTGAGCGTTACTCACTAGCCTTTCGTAACCCAACATAAAGAACAGCGTTTCCTTTTTCTTGCTAAATGACATTTAGCATGAGGGGCTCATGGGACCTTTGAGTTGAAGTAACAGGTTTGTGGAGCAAACATATGGAAGAGGACCTAAAGGTGCCATTGACTGCTTTGCAAGAGATCCAGGACCTCAAAGACAGATGCTTATTGGAGACATTTGTGGTACAACTCACAGTATCACCCCCCCAGTCAGCTGTGAAAATTGACATGCTAATTTCTAGCTTTGCACAAAAAGATGCAGAGAGGCTCCCAGACTCCTGCACCTCCACCTACTTCCCTCGCCTCCTTTGTTATGACGTGACACCCCTGTGTGCGGCCAAACTCAGGCCGAGGCAGTTCACCATAGAGAACTCGAGGAAGCAGGGAGAAGACACACATAGGCGGGGATGCAGTGACACTGGTGAGAGAGCTGGGATCCATTCAAAATCTCTTTGCAATTAGAAGTATGGCTCCTAACTCAGTCAGCCTGTCATTTTACTCCTTTCCCACTATTGCTTTTGTTACACGTTGCCCTCTATACAGATGCAACTAATTTGCAGACATATTTATATCATGCGCCCACACATGAGAGCAATGATCCCTGACTCCTAACTCTGCTGCTGAAGAATTTCCTCTTCTCCACCTTCAAATCTCTCCTGAAAATCCACTTAGCCCAGGGCACCTTTCCACCAGCTGTTTCCATGTCTTCCCTTTCTTGCGCTTTGGTCCCCGTGTCTTGGCCCGGGATGGGTGATCTTCACTCCCTTAGACTGCAAACAACTCTAAGCAGGGATGGTGTTTTACTCTTAAGAACTCATGCAAATTCACAGTGCTCTGGAGCCAGAACTTCATTGCCCATTTACACCCTCCTTAACCAGGCAACACTTCCTTTGACTGCAATGAAATATAATGGCACAAGGATTCTGTCTGTTAACAATGCAGCCCAGGTGGATGTGCCAAGCCAATCTAGGTGTCACCTGCAAGTATGATGAGCAGAAAGCACTATGATGGCTTGGTGCAGCAAATCTGAGCAAGCCACTTGCTGTGTGGGGCAGAGAAGGGAATGAGAGAGAGATGCTAATGAGTAAGATGGGACTCTAGGCATTTGAGCAGAGGAGGATGGTGGTTATGAACATAAGAGCTACCCAGCTGGTCAGACAATGGCCCATCTAGCCTGGTATCCTGTTTCTGACAGTGTCCCATGCCAGACCTTCATGGGGAGCAGGCAGACCCAGGCAATTCTGGAGTGATCCACCCCGTCTGCCCCTTCCCACTTCTGGCAGTGAGCGCATCACCCTGAGTGTGGGGTTGCATCCCTGACCAACTTGGCTAATAGCCATTGATGGGCCTGTCCATCATGAACATGGCTAGTTCTTTTATGACCCCAGTTATGCATTAAGCCTTCCTAACATCCCCTGGCAAGAGAATAAAAGCCATATAATTCAGGGCTCGGTTTCCTCTCTCCAAGGTGATCTAACATCCGGCCAGCATCTGTCTTGCTATTTCTCTAGCAAGCAGCCACTGAGTTGCTCACATCCATCCCATGGGTGCCTATCAGTGCCATTATAGGACACGCATGGCCCGCTGCTGTCAGCTGGACTGGAGCTGATCTGATTGACCTGTGTGCACAGCCCCCGCCAAGGGGCCCTGGGCTCAGTTCTCATTGGACAGGCCAATGCCGCTTTTGTCTGTCTCTGATGCTCAACCGCTCTCCTGCCTTCACCCTCGCTGCCAAGCTGCTAACTTTGGTGTCTGATCTTTTTTAAGCAAGAGCTGTTGGCAAAAAACTGTGCTTTTTGATGTTTTAACATATGCGCACGGTTCCCTGGCCAGCTGCTTTCGCCGGGAAAGGAAATGGGCAAAGAGGTTTGTCTGGATGGGTCCATTTCCAATATCACGGTGCAGAGGCAGCTCCCCCCGGGGACAGGTTTCATATCTGTAAGGACAAGAGAAGTGGCAGGGTCTTGATTGTCCCTGAAACGGAGTCTTCTCTACTGCTTCCATAAAGGACTGACCCTGGAGAAACCATTTGCTTCTGGGGTGAGAAGGCAATTCTTTCTCCATGTGCTGTTCAATGCTGGCTCTAAGAGGTGCCATTACCATCCTGGAGTTTAAGACGATCCATTTCCAGCTCTCCCTCCTGGACTAAACAGGATTACTTGCCATGATGAGGAAGACTTGGGTTTCCTGCATACTGCTGTGCCTTGGTTCGTAGGGTCCAGTCCAGAGGGTTTTCTGACTTGCCCAGGTCAACCCCCTCTCCCACGGCTCTGTTTTCCTTTTATCAGAGAGCCCCTGACCTCTTCCGGAGCAAGGGGGGATTGGCTCTCCATGCTGTTCCTCTCCTAGGCCTACCCTCCCCTCACATCAAGCCAATGATCCTACAGCACTCATGTGCTGCCAACACGACACATGTGGGGGAGTTAACTGGTCTCCTCCTCTTCTCCCAGGGGGTGGATGCGCCTCGGGGTGGGGCTTTAGCCAGGATCTCCTGAACGCCAGGCCTTTGCCGCAACCTTCTGCGGCATAGCTGTGGAATTTGCGTCGCCGCCTCTGCAAGCGCCCCTGGTTTACAAGTTCACCTGCCCCTTTTGCTGCCTACCTCACCCTTCAGCACTCCCCAGTGTGGCAGCAGCCTTTTGGCAGACAGTAATTAATCCACTTGGGGCATTTTCTTCGCACAGCTGATATTTGCCTGCCACAGACACTCCCCTCTGCCATCGACCTTTTTTCCGTTCAGTTGTGTTCTCTGGCCAGGCAGGAGACCCACCCGCTGCCCTGAGATCTTCTCAAGGCTTCTCAATCACAGAGAGGGGCTAGGGTTGGTGCTGAACCCTCCTGCTCCTAGGGCAACGGAGACGTACTGAAGATAAAAGAGATGGCGCTCGTGACGCCAATCGGGACAGCCCAGCGTGGTAGAGCTAGAGACTGGGGGTGACAGAGATTTCCAGTTCCCTGGTGATCTCCGTGAAGCTGATGATTGGGGGTGGGGGTCAATCGGGGGAGTCTCTGTTCCCTGACAATGTCATAAAAGCCGTTGATGACAGGGAAGAGCTGAAGAGTCTCCGTTTCCTGGTGAGAATGGCATTGCAAAGCTGGTTTACATTCACGCACGGTTTCTGCCGTGAGAGGCTCCAGCACATGGGAATACATCAGGCCCAGCTCTGGCTTGTGTGTAAACATGGCCAACATGCTACCCCCAAGGGACCTGTTGATAATGAGCTTGCCAATGTGCGGTTATAAGTTTTCACCCCCATCCTGTCATTCTCCACTCTCCTGTTGGCCTTCCTGAGATGTTAATTTCCAAATCTTTGCGCTTCAATAGCGTCTTCCAAGGGAGTCTCTCATAGCACAACACAAATAGTAGGTAATTCACCCTCACATATCATACCCTCCGTTTACAGAGAGGTGTGCAGTAATGACGTGCCCAAAGTCACAGCACGTTCCTAGCAGGGCAAGGATTAAAACCCGAGTCCTGACATCTCTCTGATTGCTCCAGCCGTTGTCTTCACCTTCAAGCGCGTGCTGAGCACCATCACCATCATACATAGCCCACGTGCATTCAGGACACCTATCACGTTGCAGGATGGCCGGTAGATGGAGCCTGATTTCAGTGTGAGCACGTCGCCTGGCTACCTCCAAGACTAACAGCGATGTCCCTGCATGGCGTGCCATCAGCCAGCCCGTCTGGCAGATGTCTGAAGATGGGCTAGCATCATGCTAAAGCTCTGTCTTCAGCCAGGACATTTACACTCTGTAATGGCTCCAAAATGGAAGCTGGCCTGAGACAAGGCCCTACATCTCATTTACTCCTCCCCTTCGCAGCCATTGACTCCCAGTTTGCCTGGCCCTCATGCTGTCCCCAACCACGCTCTTTATCTCCAGTCCCTTCCTCCCTCGCTGCCTCTAGCTAGGTCCTTTCTCTGCTCGGTCCTGTCCTCAGGCTGTGAGTGGGCAAGTGTCTCTGGCCTTGTCTTCCCCATACCGTGCCTAGCTACAGACCCTCTGTGCTGCCCTTCTTCATGAGCAGATCTCCCTGCAGGTTACCTGTAGCAGCACCCTTCTTTTAATGACTCTGTCTTTGGCTTTATTGCTTCCCACTGTAACCCCCCATCTGGTGCTTCCTGCCTAGCCCCTCGCCACTCTGCCCTCTCCTCCTATGTGCACATGCTCTCTGAAACTAGGGCGACACCCCCCAGTAACACAGCAGTTTTTCTATAGGGACGAGATGTCTTACCAGCCCCTGTCCTGAGAACTTCTGATGTGTTCCTCAGGCCCGTGAAGTCAAACTGGTAAAGCCTCCAGGTGCGCTGGTCCGAGACTTCAATGGAGTAACGCCTCCAGCGGTAGATAATCTCCTCTCGTGGATAGCCATCTGGAGACGGGGCAAGGACAATGGGTGAATGGCCATGACACCTTAGGCAGAAACAAGGACCAGGCACGTCTCTGGGATGCCATCTGCTTTTGAGACAAGCTGGCCCGTGGTGATATTTTATTATTGTTAGTTAGTATTTCTGCTGGGGGGAGGGAGGAGTGCCAAAGGCCCTGCACGTGATTGGGAGCCCCCAGTTCTAGGCACTTTGCAAACACACAAGAAGACCTGAGCTGACAGCTCATTGATTGAAAGGCCATCATGATTAATGAGTCTAACCTCCTGTGTAATGCAGGGCACAGAGGCCAAGGGGAGTTGGGCTCCTTTCAAAACCCAACTTTAGTTCCCTAGAGAAGTTACAACCTATAAAGACAAGACAGGCAAGCAGTAAGGCACAGACAGTGTGTAAATCAGCGTGGCTACCTGGAAGTCAAGAGAGCTATGGCGCTTTACACCAACTAAGGTTCTACGTGCCATTAAAATGTCCAAAGATCCCTTTCTTTTACTGTTCCAGTCCTTTTACACTGCCTTCTCCCCATCCCTCGATTCAGGAGTCTTAGCCAGCCTGCGCCATCACTGCCAACCCGACGGGTCCTCCATTCCCGCTGGCCACCCTACAGACAACAGATTTTTAGCCCTTCCCATGAGCAAAAGTGTTGTTTCTATTTGAACGCCTGTGCGTTGGCTCACTCTTCTCTGCTGCGGTTGTTTCAGGCCCTCCCCCAGTAGCTCCCATCTGTACATTGCAAGTTTCCACAGAGCCCTTGTGACAGCTTTGTCCCTCACATCCCCCATGTCTGAGAGATCTAGCCCCGTAGAGCTACACAGCCCTGCATGCGGCTGTGGCAAGCAACTAGCGTGCCCTGTAAGAGGCAAAGGGAGAGTGGCGGGTTCCTTCTCCAGCACGAAGGGATGGGAGCCAAGGCCAGACACTGGTGGAGTTATGCGGTGTGGGAGCCCACAATTGGTCAGGCTTGTGGTGCACCGTTACTGCTGCGTGGGCGATGATGGGTATGCCATACCAGAACGTGCTGCAGGCTAGGCGTGAGATGCAGTGCCAATTTTACTGTGGGGAGGCAGTGTGGCCTAGGGGATAGAGCACTGAACTACAACTCAGGGATTCCTAGTCCCGCCACCGTGTTACTGGGTCACCTTTGGTGTGTCACTTTGCCACGCTGTGCCTCCATTTCCCCATCTGTAAAATGGGACTAATGATACTGCCCTCTGCAAAGCACTTTGAGATCAGGGGTGCTGCAGTTCAGGGCTGAGGTGCACAGGCAGACCTGGGTGGATTAGCAGGGTGGCAGGTCTGGAGTGAGGTGTTTTGAAGAACTGGTGTGAAGGGGCAGTTGTGCACTAGCAGAGGGCATGGCGGCCCGCCAGCAGAGCGAAGCTGGGCTAAGAATGGGAAGGGAACGGGGGGCACATGTCAGCAATGGGGTGCAACGGCAGCACTGCCTGGGGGCGAGATGCTTGGTCAGGGCTCTAAGACAGAGGAATTAGTTAATCACTTTCAATCATATTTAAATGTAGTTAAGAAATGAACTGCCAGTCAAACCCTTGGGAGATGTGTTGAGACGCTGCATAGCGGGCTGGAGGGAACAGGGCTTTCCTTTGCCTTCCCTTTCTGGGTAGCCCAGGGTATGTGGGATCAATCTTCCCATGCCTTGCTGGGAAGCCAGATGTGGCTCCCGTCCCCTGGATCAGCCATTTCTGTGAGATCTGGGAGGCGAGTGCAGCAACTGTGTCAGGCAAACACCCCTAGAGAGAGGCAAGTCGGCTGCATCAGAGAGTGCCCCACGGCTGGCTTACGGGACTGCTGTCAAAACTCATCTGTCTCTTGGCTCCATGCCACACTGGAGTTCAGCGTACGACCTGCACAATTCACTTGGGCTCATGTACTTTCTCTCTCCCATTGCCTTTCAGCAAACAGTCCCTGGGGAGACCCTGACAAATGATGCTCCTCAGAGACCTGAACAGGAGCGGCTATGCATGCAGAAGCGCAGTGCTTACCCAAGGCTGATGGTTCAGTCTGAGCCGAACTGGAACCGAAGTCTGATCGGACCCCAAAGCATGAAATGGGTTCCCCTGCTACTTCCGATAAAAATCTAGCCCAAGGGCTGCCTCCTGATTTCCATCCTGAATCCAAATGAGATCACCTGGCCCTACAATCAGAGCCCCTTTGTTACAGGCTGACTTAAAACTCTGATAGCGGGGCAGTGGGGTGACCTCATTCCCCATCAATGCCATCGGCAGGGCCCAGGAGCTTGGGAAATGACCCCCAAAGTATCAAATGGGCTTTCCCAGTAGGATCAGAGATGCCCAAACCCCACCTGATCAAATCAGGTTGTTTTTAAAGGGAACCTTTGCTGTCCATCCAGAGCCAGCCCAGGCGTGTTTGCAGGCAGCTGGGAAACGAGTAATGGTAGAACATCACCGGAGCTACGTGGAGACATTTTGCTCGAGAACAAAATACCCTAAGGCCTTGTCCACACTGGGGTGAGTCCAAGTTCAGCCATCCGTGCTCAGTGACTGGTACTGCTGCAATCCCAGTGTAGACAGCCCAAGCTGGTATTAGCACCGGTAGCAGGCACCCCAGTGCAAACAGCAGCTTTGCCTGGCTACACGGGGGCTAGTCCTGGTGCAGCGAAAGCTACATTCCTGCTCTGAAGCGTCTCCATTCCCCGCCCAGCCTCAGCACATCTCTGGGGAGCAGAAACGGTTCCCCAGCAGCTGCGTCTTGCGGCAGTGGCTGCTTCTCGCAGGCCTCGCTTTATTTGTAAAATGAAATGTCAAACTTGGTTTGAAGCCGGGATCTTGACGCGCTTCGGGGGAGGGGAGCCTGCCAGTGTAACTAAACCGTGTTTCGAATTAATTGCCGAGCATGCATGGCGTGTACTGTTAATTAGCAAAGGATGAGGGAGGGGTCAAGGGTGGGAGGGGATGAAGGAACTGTATCTCCTCCGCATCTTGCTTCCCTCGTACGCAGCTCACAGCCACACAGTGTGAATCTTGTCAGAGGCAGGGAGATGAGGCAGGGAGGTGGGGCGGAAGCTCCTGGAGCTTATGAAGATCACATCTGCTTTGCGGTCTCCTGAGGCTGATGGAAATCTCTTGTGAAGACATAAAATGTGGTGCTAGGCTCCAAGCTAAGCCACTGGTGGAGCCCAGTAAAGAGCAGACGCCATCAGCACTACCCACGATGGAGAACAAACAAACCGAGGGTCTCGCTACGCTGCACGCTGACTCAGGTTTGAGTGCAAGCCCCGCTTTCGTCCACACACACGGCAGCCTGTCTCAGGTGAGCGATCACTCAGGACCCAGGTCCTAGGGCCCTGATAGGGGGATGGGTTGGAGCCTGAGTCCTGCTGTGGCAGGGGAACAAGACCTGCCATGTGGACACAGCTTGAGCCGCAGGAGCCAGCTCTGCACAGCACAGTACGGGCGCGTTAGCACAGCCCTGAGACGCAGGACCAGCCATTGTAAACCCAGTTTTACAGTGCAGCGTGGGCGCTCGAGCACGGGCTTAGACACACAGCCCCCACTAGCCTGGGTCCAACGGAGCCATCTTAGTGTGCAATGCGGCATACCCACCAGGTACGTCTACACAGCCAAAAACCCCAGTGGCGGAGAGCCTTAGAGCTCAGGACACCAGGCTCCGGCTGGCACTGTGGCACTATAAATAGCCGTGTGGACGTTCCTGCTCCGGCTCGAACTCGGACTCCGAAGTCCAGGGAGGGATGGGGGTCACAGCCCAAACCCCAGCCCGAGCCAGACTATCTACATAGCTATTTTTCATGCTGTAGCATGAGCCCAGAAACCCCACGTCTGTAGACCCCGGCTGTGAGGCTCACTGCTGCGGGTGTATTTCTGCAGTGTATATAAACCCATAGAGAGTGAGCGCCAAGATCTCTGGCCTGCTCTGTCCCAAAGGGCATGGGATATAGTTTAGCTTTCTGTTGGGGATTCTCCTGGCTTGGGGGAATCCCCACTGGGTCATCATAGCTGGCCCCTATGCCATCCTCCCCCCATCTCATGGCACAGCTCCTGGCTGGAATGCACCGTGCTCCAGCTACCTTCAGTTGGTAGATGGTCCCATGTTACCATGGGTGACCGCCAATAAAGTGACTTCCAATCTACCCTAACCTGCTCCAAAGCTGGGCAGATAATGAGGGAGCATAACCAATTTCCCAAAGACAGCTTCCCATACCCAGTTCCCCACTCTCCCACTATTGCACCGAGCAAAAATTTAGTGCAGCAGAGAATCTTGTCCTAGGAGGAGAAGGATTTCCTAGGTCTGCTGGTGGTACTGTCTGGGAGAAGCCAATCACTACAGGAACACCGAGTCTGAATTAACATCCACCTAAGAGAGTTTTCCCTAGTACAGGGTTCGGGCCTGTTGAGTTTAAACCGTATCTAAGACTGATACTCACAACTAGAGAAAACCAGCGGGCAGGAGTGAGTGTCCATTGGAAAATTCTGCAGCTGGAGGAGACATTCCGCCTCTATGGTCAGCCTGGAAGTGAGACAAGAGACGCAGCATCAGTTGAGGTTATTCTGACGTCAGACACAGCGGTGTAAATAATCCCACTTGGAACTTTTCTGGCAAAACAGGTTTTTGTCAGAAAACGCTGAGTTGTCAAAACGGAAATCGTTCACAGGAAAGTGTCAGGCTCACCCAATTCTTTTACTTTTAAGAACATGTTTATGTTTTTTTTTTGAAAGAGTTGAAATGTTTCATTTCAGAAACAAAATTTTCCAGTTGGCAATGACTTTTCTTGTAGAGATTTAAGCTAATTAGAATGAAAAAAATATTGAAAATAATGGTCAAACTCAAAACAAACCACTGAAAAAAAGTGAAACTTTTTTCCCCATGGATTTTTGGTTCATGATTTTGACTTTTCATCCTGATTTGGGCTGAGAACATTCTTTGATCTCTCTAGCTGTGTAACTTCCACTAGCACCAGGGAACCCCCCAGCACTCAGATACCAGTACATCATCTTTGCTGGATGGTAGCACAGCCCCAGGGAACCTCTTGCATTGTGTCCCAACTGCATCATCATCTCTGGGCTCTAGCGCAGCAGCCACAAAGCTGCCGGGGTCATTTAGTTGCTTTACGTTTGCAGACGTACCGGAGCGTGTAGAGCACCTTGCCATCATTCCAGATTCTGAGCAGCTGGTTGGGCGTGGTTATCCAGTGCGAGTCGGCCCGCTTGGAGTTCCTGAAAAAGGTGTCTGGGATCCAGATGCGGCTCACCATGTTAGTGTTCAGAGTGAGGGCTTTGAGGGTGCTGTTAAAGCGAAGGCGTCGGTCATACCAGGTCTGAGCAAAGAAGATATCAATGGTATATTCCTGCCAAAAGAGACAAGAGAGCATGTCCTATTCAGAGGAATTATCTGTCCTGGAACAGACACACAGCGCTCTGCTCCCAAAGGCCAGAGGGCAGGATCTTGGGGCAACTGGGTCAGATTCACACCCTGAACTCCTGGTTAGCAGAAGATAAAGGCAGCCAGCTGGAGTGAGCAGGGGAAGGCAGGAAGTAAGCCCCTGTTACTATTATTTATTACATGTAGCGTACACAGGCACTGGTTGAGAGGCCTTGGACACGCAGGATGATAGGCACTACGCATACATTTATTAAGAGACAGTCCCTATCGTGAAGAGCTGACATTCTAAATGGACAAGACAGACAGAGTGGGAGCAGGGACACATAATTATCCCCATTTTACAGATGGGAAACCGAGGTACAGGCAGATTTTTAACTGACTCGCCAAAGGTCATGCAAGGAGTCTGTGGCAGAGCCAGGAACTGAGACCAGGTCTCCTGAGTACAGCTGATTGGAAAGAAACTTTGATGGAACAGTTTTCCATGGGAAAACACAGTTCTGTTGAAACCAAAAGAGGTCACAAAATCAGGTTGATTCTTCTGACGTTTCGATTTGATGAAAAAAAAGGGAAACAAATTTTGAATAGGGTGAAACATCCCAGGCTGACGTTTTGCAAACGAAACGGTTTGATTCTTTTCAGTTGAAAAGACTTTTTGTTTCAAACATTTACAATTCTGGATTACTATGTATGTTAACAGATAAATAAATAATGTTCTAACAAATAACGTAACAGTAACATCGTACATGAAAAAGTCAAAATCTAAACAAACCAATGTTATGAATTTTTTTGGGGGGGACGGACATCTTTTGCTGAGAATTTCAACATTTTCAGGGGTCGTTCTGAATGGGAACACAAACAAACGTCAAATTCTCAAACTCCTACGACCTTAGTGACAGATCCAGTGACCTTAATGACAAGACTATTCGTCCGCTGCAATTTTAATTTTATCAGCCAGGGGATTGAGCAGCTTCCCACTGTGGGATCTCTTGAGTCCTTGGGAGCTGGCAAGCCTGCTAGAAAGGCAGTTCATTTGGTTCTGTTTATGACCCAGATTGCTGCCTCACAGCAGTGAAATGAGGGAGTTACTTCATCTTGAATAGTGCCTCAGTTCATGGGTGTGTGTTATGCTAGCCACAGGGCCACTGGGCATGGTTCCTCCAGCGGGACATGAACCAGAATCTTCATGGCTCACAGGCAGCTCTTCTACCAGGTGAGCCAAAAGAGAACATCCCTGTGGCCCCGCCAGCAGGCGCCATGCCGTGCCTCTCACAGCTGGGAGATGCTTTGGGTCTAGTTTACACTCCATTCCATGGCAGCAAACTCAGTTCCTGTAAAAGGGTTTGCTAGCCCTGAAGACTAAATGCCATCTCTTCATGGAACAAGGGTGTGGCCTGTCCCACATACTGCCCCCATTAGTCTGCCGCTAGGAGCTCAGACGTTCCATGGCCCATTCAATCCTCGGCCTTTCGTCTAATTGCCAGTGCTAATTAGTGATGGCTGGGAACATGCTTGTCTCGTGTCCACTAGGAACTGGGCTGAGACCACCAAACTCATTTCACACTAGCCATGAAATTGCAGTGGCCTCTGGCTGCTACTGACAGTTCCTTCCTGTTCCCCTCCACTCCAGTAAAATCCTTGATCCACTCAGGCAGTGTCTGTCTCTCCTGGGCGGTGATAAATAGTCTCTGATTCTGTCACCGCTCTCCCTCCTTTCCTTTCGTGATTTATCTCAGTGCCAGTTTTCATGACTGCATCATGCCCTCCCCCTGCTGCCCTGGCCACTGGTTTAGAACCGACTTCCTAAAACTGGCCATTAAAATGGAAACACGGCCTTGAAAAATGTGTCCTCCCCACATGGGCAGGGGAGCGGTATGCTAGACACGCTGCTCCATCTTCCCTGCTTCAAAATGTTGTCCTTCTGCTATCAACTGGCCAGCGATGAATGTCACTGGTGCTGAATATGCCCCTCGCATGAGAATGAGATCATGGAAGAACAGCGATGCCGAGGGGCGGCAGATTCATTGAGCATGCTGGCTCCTAGGAACCTGGGCTCAGCAAGAGATGGGCGGAGGAGGCAGTTGATTTGGATCGGGTGTAGGCTAGGGTTCCACATTCAGGTCTGGGTTGAAGCTGCATGGGGCAGCCAGGGTTCTCCAAAGAGTACCTGGGCACGGTGCAATGATGCAGCACCGGTGGGTTTTAACTTGTCAAAGGGTAAGAGGCCAGATGAAAAGCAGTCCACGGACCCTCCAGTTTGGGAGCTGAGCTGGAGGCCAGCAATGGATCACTGTAAAACCGTTACTTTATGGACACATAACCGTTCCATTTGCCATTCCGGCAAACAGCATGATAGACAGATAGATAGACGGCTGAGCCTCATGCATGCCCTCTGCACAGTCTGATGGCCTGGGAAGGAGTCAGAGGGTGCGTGCAGAACCTTCCTGGCAAGTCCAGCTTTGCATCTAATTTCAGCTGCTGTTGTGAGCAAAGCTAGGTGAACAATCTGCAGGGAAAAATTTACTGGCTGAGATTTTCCCCTTTGTCCCAGGGTGAATGCTCAATGGGCGGATGTTGATATTTATGAATGTGTTTGTTATTCAAAACTAGCCAAGCATGATTTATGAAAACATTTTTTAGCCTGCGGGTGGCTTGTTACTCACTGCACTCTGCGGCCATCGCTATTCATAACCTCCTCCTTGCACTGGGTGGTTGGTCGTCTAAGTCACGTGACGTTTTGCTTCCTGAGTGAATGACTCCCAGTCCCACAAGGAACTTTCAAGGTGCCCAGGGGAACACTTGGGAATGATGTGAATACTCACGTGAAGATCTATTTGCGCAGTTATTCACAAAATGTTCCCCTTGCACAAGCCTTACAGCATTCCACACCCACAGCTGCTCCTGGAAAGCCTCATAAATATTAGCAAAGCAAATTTGTGGATTTTGATTTGAAAAATTGCTTGCAAATATGTTTTTTTTTTTTTTTTGGCAGAATCTGCCTAGCTCTGCCTGTGAGATTTTTGCCAGCTTGCATGACGGAAAGCTAATGAAATCAGCTTTCCTGAGGAGAGCTCCACCCTGGGAGGCTGAAATCCTGTGAGAATGGCTGTTTTGTCAGCAGAGCACAGCCATGTCTAACCCGTCAAAAGGAAATAGACCTCATTCCACTTTGGGACTTGCCCTGTGACCAGGGCTTTGGGTCCGAGCCTAGTTTTGCCCTTTTTTTGCACTTATGCTGGTACACTCTCATGTATGATCCAGTCTAGATTTCAAGCCCTAGTTGTACCCTTCTTGTAGTGCAATGAGGTAATGTAGCATCTTAAGTTCAGCTCCTGCCTGGCACAGCAGAAATCTGCGCTCCGAATGCTGGTCATATGCTTTATTTATAGGTTCTCTCCTGCCATGATCCAGGAGCCAGGATTCCCAGATTCCTTCTTTGCCACTGAGTAACTCTGTGACTTTGAGCAAGACTTTTCTGTGCCTCAGTTTCTCCACCTGGAAAACAGTTATGGCAAAACGTTCCTACGACAATACGGCAGAGGCCATTGTGAGGATTGATTAATGTGTGAAATACGTTTTTGGATCACTTGATGAAAGGTGCTAAAGAAGTGGAACATAGTCTGAGAGCGAAGTATCAATCCAGCTATCTAGACAATATTTGGTGTAACACACATACACACGCTCCAGGTGCAAAAGAAACAGCCAGAGACCATTCAAGAAAACCACCCGCAACTGCAAAGACTGGCTGCCTGAAGGCCAGCAAAACTCCAGATGTGACGATGTGTAGTTATCCGAAGCCCAGAGGGGTTGACGTGACGTTTTATTTAGGAGTCCTGTAGACTCAGATCTGATTTGGCCATTCAGTGCTTCCACATGACCCTGCCATCTACACTCGATCAATCCCATCACAGGGAGCTGCTTTTATTTTATTTTTTGTGCCATTCTGCTCCATTTCAGCTGCCATTTGTTGTTCTTTTCTTGTGTCAATGTTGTGGATACTAGTGAAGGCCGGAGCCCAGAAAGTTGCCCATTCAAGCTTTACTCGTGTAGCTGAGGAAGGATATTCGGGAAGAGGCGGGGCAGAGAAGGGAGGGGATCAGGGCTGCCTACACAGTGTTAAGTGATGCAATTAACATGTGGGTGGACGCCACTGAATCTACAATTTCCTTTGTGCGGCGCAGAACATGTCTCCTCTTTGCATATGCATGAAATGGTAATGGAGCTCAGTGACCGATTTTATTTCAGGCTGCTACGCTGCATTCGGAATTATCGTGTCATCTGAGATCCACATGGTGTGGGCCGTAGCCACTGCTCAGGCAAAACTATACACATTAGGCAGCACTATGGAGCGTCTCTCTGAAACACATAACAACCAGGAAATACAGAATGGGAGATAAAAGGTTGTCCTCAAGCGGCCTGTGCCCACATTAGAAAATCAGGCTGGCAGCGCTGTAGCTCTGGTGGAGAGTGGCATTTTCCTTCTAAAATGACTTCTTTTCCCCCAAATTACCCTGCCAACTAAAATTTCATATGCGCACTCTCAGCCCAGAAGCGAATGTGTATATGGAGATATGTAATTCCAGAAGCAATTCATTCAGTTAGTTATCCAGAGGCAAAAATAATACATATTCAATTACTTTGCCTATTTCCTACCCCTGTTCACAGCCTATCCCGCAGTAGGAGAACGCACCTTCTCCTCTGCAGAAACTGCTCTGGTTTCAGACACTCAGGAAAACTAATCCAAATTAACTGAAGGTAGGGATTGAAAGTGGATTAGTTAAACTATATTTAATACTTTTGTGGACACTCTGCTTCAGAATGAAAGTGACTTTCATTTGACTTATCTTAAGTAGCTTTGGAAGCAAATTAAAATAAGTCAAATGAAAGTCACTGTAGTTGTGAATACGAGCATTTACACAGAAGTTAATATGGTTTAACGAATTCACTTTCAAACCACACACACCAGGAGTTAATCTGGATTATTGTTTCTGAGTGTCCCCCTCAGGACAAGACATTAAATCAGTGTTAGATCCATTTAGTTAAACCACTGCAAACCCATGTGGACATTCTTCATTTGATTTAAAATGAGTTTATTTCAGATTTTTAAAAGTGACTGGGGACACATTTAAGCCAAACCAAAATAAATTGGAATAAGAGCATCCACACGGGGATTTGCACTGTTTTAACTAAATGGGTTTAAAGACCAATTTAAATTAAACCAGTGCAACTTTCCCATGTAGACAGTGCTTGGACACCTCTCTGAATTTAGGCCTGCCTTGCTGCGTAGCCCTAGGCAAGTCAGGAATCCTCCCGTTGTGTCAAATTCTTTCAGTAGAAGTGCTTCCCCATTCCCCAGGGCTGTGTTGAGAATTAGTTAATCTTCCGACAGCGCTTCAAGCGCTGTACAGATGGTAAGTATTTTGATTAGCACACAAAGTTGCATTGTACAATTTCAGACCATAAATTCTCCAGGGAAGGACCCAGTCTAGACCCAGCACCAGGGGGCCTCGTGGGGGCACAAGGGACAATCATAACCTACTTATCAAGCAGCCATAAGCACTGAAGATGCTTTTTGGACTCAGATAACTCCAATAAGTGACTCGGTTTGAACTCTTCAGACCTCACGCATGCCATCCTCCACCCCCTGAAACCATGGGGCGTTGGCATGATACTTCAGCAAATACTTTACGATGAGCAGCATACCTGAAGCCTATTAAATGCATAAGCTGTTGCTTCACTTCATTCTTCATTTAACAACCACATTAGCCACGTTAGGGTTTTCTTGTGCAGAGGCTGCAGTACAAGGGGAAAGCCGCAGGCTAGATTGGTTCCCTGCCCCATTGCCCTTCTTGCACATGGGGCGCTGAACTGGCATGGGTCAGGGAAACAATGTAGCCCTTATTCTCCTGTTGTGATGACTCTTAGACCAGACTCTGTTTTTTGCGACGGCTGATTCTGAATTCAGTGCTGCTATGCTGATTTACACCAGCTGTGCATCTGACCCTCTTATGGTGGGGTTTCCAAACCACTCAGCATTGGCCTGATTCTGATCCCATTGAAGACAAATTGGGTACGTCTACATAGGGATAAAAAACCCACTGCTGGCCCGGGTCAGCTAACTCAGGTTCATGGGGCTTAGGATCCAGGGCTGAAAATTTGCTGTGGGGATGGGTTTAGGTCGGAGCCTGAGCTGTGGGACCCCGTGACCCTGGGTCATTTATATCCATGCTGAGGGGGTTTTATCCCTGTGTAGACGTACCCATTCAGGCCAACGCTGGGAGCTGTTGAAAAACCGCACTCTATGGGGCAGATCCTCCACTGGTGTTGACTGTCACAGCTCCGTTGACTTCAACAGGGCTATGACAATTTACAGCAGCTGAGGATGTGCCCCTACGTCTTCATGGGCCTCAACCAAAATCCATGGACATCCATGGAATCTTTCCACTGACCTCAGGGGGCTTTGGAGCAGGTCCTATATGACTGGGCTATTCATTTTCTAATTTCTCGTTTACCAGTAAAATACTTAGGATTGTCTCTTTCTTTCTTGTCCCCTTCCTTGCTTTTCTTGCTGCAGAAAAGTGGTAAGAATTAATTCAATCTATGCATTGTACCGTTGGGGAAAAGTAAATAGTTTTAATAAAAGTGCACCCTTAATGGGATTTGAGCTCAGCGTCAATATAAAGCAGACCCTTGATCTACTTGGGTTGAATAGTCCTTGGTTAACATCCTTGAAGATTTGGCTTTTTATTATTCTGGCCTTTGGAGAAGGCAAGTATTGTCTGCAAAAGAAACGGACTGAAAATGTCGCTATTGCTACCACTGATCAGACCAAGCTGAATGGAAAGGCTCTGAAGTCTAGACATAACACATTTCCCACTTTGTACTGCGGCAGTGGACTGGGAGCCAGGTTCTACTCTTATCTCAGCCACTGACCTACTCTGTGGCCTTGGGCAAGCCACTTCACTGCTCTCTGCCTCTATTTCCCCATCCCACCCTTTGTGCGTTGTGTGTATGTAGACCCTAAGCTCTTTGGGGCAGTGGCCATCTACCGCTGTATTTTTGTACAGCACCTGGCAGAAGAGGTCCCTGTGGTGGGGTGTCCACCCCCACTCAAGGCAGACCACGTGAAATGAAGTCAATTAACCTGATAGACTGCACCCGAGGGAGAGCCTGTGCCTGAAAGGCTGGATTGAAGACGGAGCTCAGCTAAGAAGGATCAGATGGGGCTGGTATAAAGCCAGGACATGGCAGCAGAAGAGGGCGGCAGGGGAAGTAGTCTGCAGTCATTCCCTGGAAGAAAGGAGGGGTGTTTAGGGGTAGGGAGTTAAGTAATTTGCAGATACTGCCAGAGAGGAGGGAGTCCGGGCTGGTAAACCCAGAGAGGAGAGAGCCAGAAGATGGGAAGGAGTCCAGGGAAGGCGTAATAAGGTCTGGGAGAAAGAAGACCACAGTTGTAGGATACAGGGTCCCTGGAATGGAACCTAGAGTACAAGGAAGGTCCAAGTTCTCTGCCAGGGAAGTGGGGCAGACTGGGCAGTGGAGCTGGAGACGCCTGGGACAGTCATCCAATGGGACTTTGATACCCCAGAAGTTGAGGGCTAGAATGACTTGGCTGGAGGGCTGAGTCATGAAGAAGGAGCCCCTCGAGTGCCAGAGAGACACAACTCAGGGCTTGGAAAGGGGCATCGAACCTGAGTGGAGCTAATCCCCAGACATGGCCACAAGAAAACACCTCAGCAGTGAGCGTGTCCTGTGGCAAGCCCCAACCTCAGTGGGAGTGGGGGAAGTCTAGTTATTGCCGTTCGAGGGACTAGGTGAGCACACAATGAGAAGAATACAGCTCCAAGGGGTGGTACTTTCAGGTGACACTCTAAACTTCCCATCTGTTTATCCTGCAGAAAAACTCGCCACGCTGCCCTTGCTCTAACACCTCTGTCCGGGGCATCTCATAGACTCATAGACTCATAGACTCATAGGTCAGAAGGGACCAATATGATCATCTAGTCTGACCTCCTGCACAAGGCAGGCCACAAAACCCTACCCATACACATTTATAACAACCCCGAACCCATGACTGAGTTATTGAAATCCTCAAAAGAGAGATTTGAAGACCTCAAGCTGCAGGGAATCGATCAGCAAGCGACCCATGCCCCACGCTGCGGAGGAAGGCGAAAAACCTCCGGGGCCTCTGCCAATCCGCCCTGGAGGAAAATTCCTTCCTGACCCCAAATATGGCGATCAGCTAAACCCCGAGCATGTGGGCAAGACTCACCAGCCAGCACCCAAAAAGGAATTCTCTGCAGTAACTCAGTTCCCATCCCATCCAACATTCCCACAGACCACTGAGCAGACTTATCTGCCGATAATCCAAATCAATTGCTCCAATTAAACTATCCCATCATAACATCCCCTCCATATACTTATCAAGCTTAGTCTTAAAGCCAGATAAGTCATTTGCCCCCACTACTTCCCTCGGAAGGCTGTTCCAGAACTTCACTCCCCTAATGGTTAGAAACCTTCGTCTAATTTCAAGTCTAAATTTCCTAATATCCAGTTTGTACCCATTCATCCTCGTGCCTATATTAGTACTAAACTTAAATAATTCCTCTCCCTCCCTAACGTTAATCCCCCTGATATATTTATATAGAGCAAGCATATCCCCCCGGAGCCTTCTTTTGGCCAGGCTAAACAAGCCAAGCTCTTTGAGTCTCCTTTCATAAGGCAGATTTTCCATTCCTCGAATCATCCTAGTAGCCCGTCTCTGAACCTGTTCCAGTTTGAATTCATCCTTCTTAAACATGGGACACCAGAACTGCACACAATATTCCAGGTGGGGTCTCACCAGCGCCGTATATAATGGCACTAACACCTCCTTTTCCTTGCTGGAAATACCTCGCCTGATGCATCCTAAAACCGCATTTGCTTTTTTAACAGCCATATCACATTGGCGGCTCATAGTCATCCTGTTATCAACCAATACCCCAAGGTCCTTCTCCTCCTCTGACGTTTCCAACTGATGCGTCCCCAACGTATATCTAAAATTCTTATTATTAATCCCTAAGTGCATGACCTTGCACTTTTCACTATTATATTTCATCCTATTACTATTACTCCAGTGTACAAGGTGGTCCAGATCTTCCTGAATAGTATCCCGGTCCTTCTCCGTGTTAGCAATACCCCCCAGCTTCGTGTCATCCACAAATTTTATTAACACATTCCCGCTCTTTGTGCCAAGGTCAGTTATCTCAGCCGGGGTAGCAGGATTTTTCAAAATGCAAAGTTCTCTTCTTAAAAAGCCCCATAATATAGATCCACCACTAGGTCCTGCACTCCTGCCAAGAGCACCGGTACTTGCTGCATATTCCATTGAGTAGAAACCCACTGACATACAGTCGTCTCTCTCTCTGCATCTCAGAAGCCAGGACTTCTTGAGAGCTTTCAAGACAGGTGGTGGCCTGTGTGAATCACACACAACCTTTGGTATATATCTGCATAGTCCCATAACCTCTGCACGTTGTCACACTCACACCCATGCGCACCCCTTCCTTAACCACAGCTCACTACTGAGAAGCAGGATGGTTTAGGGCAGTCGTTTCAATACTGGGATTCCCCAGGACCCCCTTTCCATCTAGCCAGGAACCCCCTCACATTTAGCAATATGGGAAGAACAGGGTGGTCACAATCCCTAGGCTGAGAACCCCTGGTTTAGGGGACTGGACATGGATCTAGATCAGGATATGCTGGACTATAGTCTTCACATTCTGTGTGACCCACAGCAAATCATTTAAGCTCCCCTATCGGTGACGTAGTCTCATGTGGATGTTTGGGAAATTAACTGGCTAATGACTGCAGTATTTTGCAGCCTCATCATCCTCTCCCCTTGGTTTTGTGATGTTCCCCTTTAGACAAACCCCAACATCTGCTCATGACAGACATTGTCCAGTCAGAGTAATCACACACTTTCACTGCACTTCCCCATACACTGCTGCTTCCCCGTGCATCTTTAATTCCCTCATGATGCAATTTCCTGCCCCAAGGGACAGCATTTCCTCTTGGAACCCTAAGGTGGGATGTTGTTACCTTGGCAGGTTGCTATCTGTGCATGGCTGTGCGGCCTGGTCACAACTAGCTCAAAAGCATGATCCATAAATGTGTATTTTAGCTTCTGCTTAGCAGCCATTTCCCAAGGGGAAAGCAGGGAAATTTTGAGTTGAGAAATGACATCAGCTAGACTCTGGCTAATAGAAGCACTGCCCGTTTGCACTCTTGCTGATGAGGTTATTATTAAAAAGGAACAGGTGTGGACACAGGATGTTAAAAGTAGATGGTGGATTCAGAACATGTCCCTGACATCGTATGAAAGGCACTGCAGGAGTGAACCAATCGCCTTTGAGTCTCGCTGGTTGTTTTCTTCCCCCTGGGCAGGGTGCAAAGCCATATGTAAGCAGCTTCCAAAACAAACAAGGACACCCTCCAGCAAGGGTGACCTCCAGAAAGCACTCAGACTGTTAGCAAAGGCAAGCCAGAGGTATACAAACTGTTGCAACATGTGAGCACCCAGGCAGGCTTTCCTCCCAGGCAGGCAAGTTTGTAAATGTTGAATTAGATGTTAGGGTTAGAGAGACACCTCACAAGGTCTGGGGAAAGGGCAGCGGTGAGAGAGGAATATGACGGAGACTTGGACAACGAGGACGAAAGAATAATGAGCAGTACACAGTAGGCCGGGCAGGTGACTTTGTTTATTTGTCCCTTAAAACAAGGGGGCAGCCAATGAAATGAGGCAGCATGCAGTTAACCTACCAGGACTGCTGCTGCAGGACAGTGCAGTGAGACTCAAACAAGAAGCTGAAAGAAGCAATTTCTATCAATAAGACTAGCCTCTGCAGTGACACTCACTAGGATAAAAAATTCAAAGGCTACCAATCCTCATGCTTCTGGGTACATGTTGTTCAACAGCTCGGGTCAGGCAGAAACATGTAGTAATTACATGTAATTACTGTAACACTGGAGATTTTAGGACTCTCTCTGACACATCCAGCATAGGCACTGTTGGTAACAGGAGACTGTCTCCATTGCAGCAGACCTAAGGAGAGAACTGTCTGGGCCCCTAGGTTTCCATGCACTGGGCCAATTTCTTGCCATGCTTCTCTGCCCCCGTCATGCCTCCAGCTCAGTTTCTCTGTGCCCTTCATTTCCCTTTGTCCATCTGTTTCACAGCATCTGTTTGGCTTCTTGTTCATTTCAGCTTTTGGTCTGAGCTTCAGCGTTCTTGATCCTATTATTAAGAGCAGCACGTCTCAGGCGTCCAGCTCCCACGGCTTGTTTCCTCTTCAGTGCCAGGGCAGGAAGATTAGACGTGCCCTGTCATGATTACACTAAATTCACAGGGGAAGGGCCCTATGTCCGGTCCCTCCGGTGGAGGCATAAGACTGTCAAGAAAAGACCGCAGCTTCAAATGACACTGAAATCGAAGGCCCTCACAATTCAGTTGCTAAACAAAAAAAAATCCCAGGTTATGATTCTTAGGCCAATTTCCCCATGTTTTCCCAGCTGGTTTTGCACTGCAACTTGGCCTTTGAAAAATTCTGGAGTTTGAGTCTGCAGCGAGCATCCTACTGCCATGCTGAGGAGCTGTCTGTAGGGGATTTTGCTGCAGCATCAGCCGCTAGGTACCTGCCCTCTCCTGACAAACAACACAGCTTTAATGCTTCCCTTCCCTTTGACCAGTAAATCATAACCAGGAGAGATAGGCCTGCGACGCACAGTCCGAATGTGGCGCTGAACGTCTCCAAAGTTTTGGGCGTGTTCGGAGTGGAGGTTCTGGTTCAAGCCATTGCACGGAGAGGAAACAGACCCATACTATGGACCTGAAAACTGCGGCCTTGCTGTCTAGTAGAGATTCTGATCAGATGCTGGAGTGGGTGAAGTCGTTCACTGGGTCCCACCGTTACATGCCCAGTCCTGCTTGGCGGCAGCATTGCCAGCTTTTTCCTCCAGGTGGCACTCAGAGGTGACAGCCGCTATAGCAGGCCCCTTGTTCTGAGGGGAGGCGGCGGGGAGTAGAGACACTCAGCCATGGTGGTGCACGTGTGAAACACCGGGACAGGGGCTGAGGGGTAATAGCTGCCTATAGAAGAAAAAGCCCAGAATATTGGGACTGTCCTCATAAAATCAGGACAACTGGTCACCTTTGGGGGTGGCCATGGTGAAAGATTGAAATGGAGAAGAGGGACCCAAGGGAGATCCAGAGCATGTTCCCAGGTCGTAGTCACGCAGAAGGGGGTGCTGATGGGCCCCACCCTTTGGCTATTGCAGTATGGGGTTCCTGGGGCATGAGACGCAAGCCAAGCGCAGAGAAACAGGGATGCCTGTGATCTTCTGGCCCCACAGGTGGGGCGGGGCGAGCGAATGCAATGACTGGTCGGAAGGCCGGCACACGAGTTTTGGTTCAGCTCAGCTCTAAAAAGCCCCACACAAGACCGGAAGGAGTGGTGCAGATGGCCCTGGGACACACGTCCATACAAAGCTCCCACCCCACCCCAAGATTCAGGCCCATTGAGCTGCAGCTCCACGAATGCTCATGTTTACAAGCCGCTGTCCATCGTGCTGAGATTCCCAGGCCTGGAGGAAGGTGAGTGTTTGTGGTTTTCCCCCAGTCCTTTCCGGCTCTCTCGGAAAAATCAATGCAGAGACAGCTCGCCTGTCCCAAAGGGGAGCATACGAGTCCCATGCAGAAAGACACACTCCTGACCCAGCTATCTCCTAGCCCAGAGAGGAGTGGGAGCGATCAGCTCCAGTGACCCTCTGCATGAACGCTGTTTCATCCTCTCACTTCCTCCCCCAGGCACTGCTCCCTTGCTTTCACTTCCTCACCCTCCAGCTCTTCTCTCTCTTCTCCGCTCTTCTCTCTCTTCTCTTTCCCAATCCCTCTCTTCCCCGTGTTTCCCATCTCTGTTCATTCAGACCTGCCCTCTTCATGGGGCTTCAGGGAGAAGCTTCAACCCAGAGCAGGCAGCTGGGAGAAAGAGAGCAAGCTATGCCATAGGAACCGCGGGGATCCCATTCCCGACCCTTTCCCCACAGCCTCATTCCAGCGTCCTGCCTCACTCAGGCTTTGCTCTGGCCATTCAAGTTTTGTTTTGCTGAGCTCAGAGCAACTCATAATGTGGCGACAAAATGGAAGCACAAGGTAGGTTCGTGCTTCTTTCATAGACGAAAGCAATGGAACAGATCTACCTAGGACGTCACATCCCCATCTCCCTGGACCATTTATCTCCCAGAATCTCAGCTGTTTGCCAAAGTCTTCCTTTCCTAACAGCTTGGGTGGCAGGACTGCATCTTATACATGAAGCCACACCGAGAGTGCAGGCTGGACGTTTCAAAGGAGCCTCATGGATTTAGCTGCTCAAATTCTAGCTCTTTCCCTGGCTAACCTTTGGCCCACATCACACAGAGCAACCCAGTGCTAGAACTCGGACTGCGAGCCATAAAGCACAGGAGTGGCAGCCGCGCTGTCAGCGGACGGCTGCCAATAAGTTCCTGCGCTCTCATGGGGCTCCTCAGCTTGGCTGCTTTAAAAGGCAGCGTCTGCTCGTAGCCCCGCCAACAGTTCGAGTCTCCACTTTTTGTTAAGGATCTATGGCTTTGCCTCACCGCCTCGCAAGGTGCACTGCGTGCAAAGCCACAGACCCATGGCGCAATGCAGGGCTGGAGGCTCTTGGCAGGCCCACCGATCTCCCGCTGGCCCGAGGAAAACCAGCGACGCTCCCCTGAGCAGCATCGGTGTGCCTCCAAATCCTCTCCTCTCTCCAGCGAGCCAGTGGCGATAAGCCCAGCAGCGTCTGAACAGAGGCCACGGAGAACGTGCAGCACAGAGGTGGCACCATGTGCATCTCATTTTAGCCTCCATTCCCTGCAGCAGAGAAGTACAGAGAAGCCTGTCCTGGCTGTCCTGGGAGCCACCCTGCTGCTTTCCCTGCAGGGCCTCCCCGGTGTGCTTTGGCAAGTGGGATGGCTCCTGAGGCCACCGCAGTAGGTGCAAGCCCTGACAATCGCAGTCAGGGAATTACTTTGGGGGTGTGTTAATACCTGACCTGCTAGTTTCCCATGTACCTAGGGGATCAGGGCTCTGGATTTTCTGCCTAGGTAGCTTGGGCTCTTCTGACTTCATGCTGGTGTTTGGTGCTACCTGGTCACTTACACATCTCTGCAGCTGAATGTCTCAGCATCTTACCGGGTCAGGCTCCTAGTTCTTGTTGCCCCCCCCAGCACGCAAATTTGTCTCTATACAAGCTTGAAAGCAGGCGCAAGGGAGAGGCAGGGTGCCAGCCGTAGTGACAGCTAGGCACACACCTTGCACGACTAGCTGGAGTTGTTTCAGGTCAGGATGGAGACGCAATGAGAGATGTGGGTGGGGGCCCACGTCTGGAATACCAGGGGGATCCCAGCTGCATTGGCAAAGCAGTGGAACAATGCGGGAGGGTCAGGATTGATGGGCACAGTCCTTTCCCATTGTCTGCTGTTAACAGGCAGCAGGGTCACAGCCACAGAGTCACGAGCCCCAAGCTAGTTCACAAATGCGACATGCATCTTTGCAGGTAATGCACCATCCTTGCTCTGGCAGCAATTCCCTTCTTCAGGGGAACTGGTCGGGCAAACAATTAAAGCACTTCCAGCCAACTGCAGGTCGAAGAACAATCACGGAGACGTTCCCTCGCTGCAAAGCTCTCTATTTACTAAGCAAAACCTTTATCACCCAGCATTTTTGTGGCACACACGAGCAATACTTACTCTAGAGAAAACACATGCTGCCTTGATGCTATCGATCTTCAGATTGGTGAACAAATCCCAGGCTGACCTCCCTGTGGTACACGCTGAGCGTGCCAGAGCTACTGGCTAGCCTAGATGCCATTCCCCTGCCCACCTCACAGCACCAGTGGGGTATCTGCCAGCAAAACTTTCCTGCACAAGTCATTTTCCTTCAGGCAGGCTGTTTGGAGGAGATGGGGCCCAACCAGCAACGAAATATCGTCACTGCATATTAAACGCACCAGCAATTTGTTTCACTCTGTAGCTTCCGCACCCACTACGGTGCCAGGCCAGGGGGAGTATGGACAATGTTTAACTAGAAAGTAGAACGATCGGCCATCTAAAGAGCTGGGTTCAGGTTGCGTTGGTCAGGCCTGGATGGGATTTTGAAGACACTTGTGCGGAGATGGCAAAGGGCTCTGCAGGTGTGCTGGGAGCGCACTGGCAGAGCTGTGGGGAGGCAATCGTAGGACGTTCTGCAGACTGAACACGGCTTTCATGGTTGGAGTGGCGGCCCAGATCAGAAGCGAGGTCCTTCGGCAGAAAGTGCAAGGGATGTTTGCACAGCACCTGCCGTAGTCATGTTTGGAACTAGCAAATGCAATGAATCACTGGTCTGAGCACTAATCCAAATGTGGACAAGTCAGACGGGGAGAAAAAGCAATTGACATGGCTGGGAGGGGCAGAGAAGGTGCGCGTGCAAGGGAGAGTTCAGGGTGGCAGATAAAGGGAGGCAGAGAGTTTCTTTGATGAGGTCAGAACTTGTGCCATGCTGGCTCTCAGTTGGACAGTGTCACCACGCCCCTGCTGTTTGTGTGTAATTTGTGCCGTGGGCGATTAAATGTCAGGCCCGTGCACGCTCACACAGAAGGCACCCCGCCATCTGACTGATGCACTGGTCAGCAGGTGGGACCAACACAGCTTTGACAGGATGCAAATTCCATTTCAGATCTCCATCGCTCTGTCCAGTTACTGAACTGCTCCTACGCACTAAGTGGGGCAAGAAGAGGAGCCTGCCACAAATGGTTCCCTGCTTCCAGTCATTCCTTTCAGGAAGGGGGCCGTCTTCCTTTTATACTCAGCGGTGAATTGACTCTCCATGCAGCCTTGGACATCCTGCACACTGCCCCACCAATGGGACCCCAATCCACACCTGCCAGTGTTCACTCATAGTTTCTGAATTCCAGGTAATGTTCTTCATTTAATAGTTATAACTGGCTGGTAGGTCATGCACTATTAACAAGTAAAATTTTGATGGCGATATTAGAGCTGGCCAAAAATGTTAAGCAGGACAGTTTGTCAAAAAATGAAATTGGGTTGAAATCAAAATGTTGTGTGGGAAAGTGATTTAGAAACACTTCCAAAGGGAAAAAGTTGAAAAGAATCATTTCAGTTTTTCCCATTTCATTTCCATAAGACAAGAATGTTTGGATATGCCTCATTTTGATTAATTTCATTTTGACATTTATAGTATAGAATATTAATTTCAATCCTACATTAATATAAAATACTAAGTATAATGTAAAGTCTAAATGAAATGACGACATTGAAGCCAAACGACTCAAGTTGATGGAAAGAAAATGTTTAGATTGTCTCAAATTGGACTTTTGGGGAGTTTTCATTTCACAGGACGTTTTGAAATGTCGGCTTTTTTTTTGGATTCAGAGTGAAAAGAAATTCAAACTGTAATTTTCCAGGGATTGAAAATTCTGGGATCTGACCAGCATTAGGCAATCAAGTGCATCCCCCCCCTTAACATACACAACTCTCCCCAGGAAAGATTTGACGCTATCAGCTCAGAGAAATCAGCCCCACCCTGAAACATCTCCATTCTCCGTGAGGCAACTATTAATGCCTCAATGGCCATTTCTTTCACAACTGCCACTGTGGTTCTTCTCCCTGTATTTGGATGGATCAATTCCTGGTGGCTCGGAGAAGAACAGATCAGGATCAGGAATCAGACCTGGGTCACTTAGCACAGCAATTAATGGCCCATCGACACTGTCCATACAATGGTATTTTGGTAATTAAGTTGTGACTCTTTATCTGGTTCATTTACAACAAACATGGTCGTGTGCAGGCTGGCTTTTTTCACACCATAGCTTTGTGTCATCGACGTGTGTCTGAATCCGCAATTACCACGCTCCCAAGCGTGTTGGTGTCTATGTGTTATGCGTCAATTTGGGCGGCGCTGTCTCAGCAGACGATAGTGTTCCTGGACGACATTCGTACAGAATAGCACCAGCAGAATGTGGCGCAATAGCCTCCCTTCCACGGTGCTGGGAGGAAAGACTGACCAACTTGATTGCATAGGCCTGGTTCGAGCAGACCCCTCTGCCACAGCAAAACAGTGTGATGACTTAATTACAATTAGACAACCACATGCCAGCTGGAAGGAGAGAGACAGACGTAGCTGCCATGGTTACAGACCGAGCATTAACCAATGTGGGGACTTTTAAGATTGATTCATTAGTGTATGTTTTTATGAAACAAACGGAAAGTTGAAGATGTGTGACTGTGTGACTCTGCCTAATCCGCCGCAGCAGGGAAGGTGTTAAGAACATGGGAGGTTATCCTTGCTGGTTGTGCGCAGGATGGAGAGCGGAGAGTTCTGCTGTCACTTGGAGATGAGGCAGAGAGTGAGTGTGAAGTGACAGGGAAAGCTTGCAGTAAATGTCCTTCATGGAGGGTTCCTATTGATTTCAGGGAAAGTGTTAAAAATAGCTTGGCCAGACAGAAAAATCAACAGCAAGATCAGCTAAAAAGTGGGAACTTTCTCCCAGTGCTGCCCAGACATGAATGCAGAGTTGAGATGTCCCTGCCAGGGGAAACAGCTGGGAATTTACCAGAGATGGTTGCTTAATTATGAATGTTGTCTTATTCTACGTTGCTCAAAGTCGTGAGCTCTTGTCTGAGTTACTTGTTACACAAGTGAAACCACCTGCCTCCCTGTATTGAAATTCCAGTGGTGAATTTAAGACTCTTGATTGAGTACAACCAACTTTTCCGTTTCAGTATTTGATCGGGGAGCACAGATGTTAATTAACCTCAGGACTTTGTTCTCCAGAAATACATCCCAAAGCAAGCACTTTCCCCCAGGAGGCCTCAGATCAGATTTTCATTTTTTATTGCACTCTCCTTTTAAAGTAACAAAAATCCTACTTTCCTGTCATAGCTAACTGACTCCATATGTTTTCTACGCAATAAACTGCTTATAAATAAATGGCTGACATGGATGTCACTGAGACGAGATATCTGGAGGGGGATTAGTGTATGTTCTGGGTAATAAATGGAGCTAGCTAAATTATTCATCGTGAATAAATTAGCCCTTTTCCTCTTGGGGAGCTGATTCTGATTTCTGTGAACGTGTTTTATGTGCTGCGGGCAATAATTGTTCAACTGGATGTTTGTTTTTCATAGTACGTGATTGGTCACCTCAGTCGCACGTTCCCTGATTGTCTGATCAAGAGTTGCAGTGCGGTTTTTTTTGGTGGAGAACAAATGGTGACTGGTGATCACTGAATCTTGGGCACTCTTCTCTGTGCACTGAGAGCATTGCCTGCTCATTGATAGTGGTACTGGCATGAAGAACAGCAATTCCCCAAACACGTGTGTGCAGAACTGGTTCATGTGAACGTTGCTGAACATTAAATAATAAGGGGTTGAAGCAAAGTGCTGTTGGCAAATATTCGGTCAGGTTTTCAAAGACTTTTGAAAGATTCAAGTAGCTCTAAATATTAACCAGCATAGAATGATCAGCCACGCTTAGGGTTTGATCCAAAGCCTGCTGAAGTGAAAGGAACGCTAAATAAGCAGTGTCCGTTTTCAGACTGGATAGAACTCAGCACAATTACTTCAAATGCAGACTGCATTCTCCTTCATTTTTGGTCAGAACTGACCCAACTGCATTGGCCTGAATCCAGAGTAATGCCTCTGAAACCAGTGGAGTTACACGGGTGTGTCTGGGATGAGAATCTGGCCCTTTCTGCCATATGCAGTCCTGTAATGTCACTGTGTGCTGCTAAACAGACATCATTTTCCACCCCAGAGATGGAATATTTGAATAGGTGAGTATTGAGTTAAGATTGTGTGGGAGGTGGAGTCTCCATCCTTAGAGGCTGTTAAGGTGTAGCTTGACAAAGCCCTGGCGGGGATGGTTTAGTTAGGGTTAGTCCTGCTTTGAGCAGGGGGTTGGACTAGATACCTCCTGAGGTCCCTCCCTTCCAAACTTAATCATCTATGATTGTTTGTGAAGCACTTTGAGACCTTTCAGGAAGAGAAACACAACAGGAATGCAGGATTTTAATATTGTTATTAGGAAAAGCTATCACTATCTCTAGATTTATTCTGTGCTCAGCACCATTGCACCTTAAAACAAAGGATAAATTCCACCCATTGCAGGACTATGGACTAATTTTCTCCCTACTTACTCCAGGGCAGTCAAGCTAGGATACTCAAAATGTAAATACTCCTGTGAGCCAGGCAGTTTTTATTGTTCCTTTTTACAGAGGAGGAAAAGGAGTTACAAAGCAACTGACCTATGACTTGAAAACACTGATTGAGTAAGAAAGCCACGGCTAGAAATCAGGAGGAACCCTGATTCCCATTTCGTGCTCTAACCACTGTATCACTGTCTTCAAAGCAAGCATAGACTACAAGATCCTAAGGATGCTCCAGTACAGGAACGCCAGCCCAAATAACCCAAGAGTTTGCTTCCATCTCTAAAGTCTAAGGAACCATCTGATCACCCAGAGATCAGAACAAGAGACATCTTTCAAGCAGGCTTTGTGAAACCAGACCTTCCTTGGTAGCAATCCCTTTTGTCAGCTTTAACTTTGAAACCCTCTTTCCCGGGCTACTTGAGATTTACATGAAAGCAGTTGGTGGAGAGTTTTTTTCATTCAAGCTGTGCTCATACTTTAAATAAGAAAGTGTGTCCAATGAGAGTTTAATTGGTATTTTACAAGACACCATTTGTAAGTTAATTACGCATCAGCTGATCATGAACAAACATGGTCCCCCTGCCCCAGCGTTTTAACAAGTGCGCCATAGATGCAGATCTATTCCGCAGCCGTTCAAACCTTGAGGAATACGTTCTTCATAGTCAATTTAGTTTGCATGCTGCATAGTAACTACTGCAACTAAGTACAGCTTTATAGATGTAATAAGGCACTATTGTTTGCTAAAGAAATAGGGAAGGATTATCAAAAGCACGTGCTCGGAGATTTAACTGCTATGGGGTTCTATCCAGCCACTTACGCAGCGAATAATCTGCTATGAATAATGTATGAGGAGGCGGTCCAACTTCCACTGATGTCACAGGCACTTTGGTGAGCAGGATTTGGGCCTAGATGAATTTCATGGGTTTGCTTCTCCACTGTACATCTTGTGCGGTCATGTTGCACCAGGGCAACATGGGCGTGAGAAGATATGCAATCAGAATTGCAATATTTCCACCATTTCAGACAGCTCTACTGAAGCATCATGCCTACCCCAGCACAGCTCTCTGAGGCAGGTGTTCGACGACCAGTTCATATCTTTGCCTTGTTTCAGTCCCTTTTCCCATGGTCCTTGCAAATACCACAGTGAAGAGTCACCAGCCTCCAAATGAGTCACTTCTGTGTTCACTCACGTCCTGGGGCTTCCAACCAGGGGCACCATCCCTTTTGCACACCAAGGGAGGTGATGTGCGTGGGTTTATTCTTGCCACGTTTAGTCAATAATTGTGTGGTTTTCTCTGTGCTTGTGTGGTTGAGTTTTGCGTTTGGTTTTGCAGGGAAATGAAGTGTTGTATCTCAAGGATCCAGAGACAGGATAGATCACAGTCAGAGTCTGCTGGGAGGACATGAGGTCCATAGCCCAGGAAGTTCTCACCATCTCCTGCTCCCCACCTAAGTGGAAAAGCATGGCTCCCCTCCCATCCACGCTGACTCTCACAGACAGGTCATGGGTTCCCCCAGGCTTAAATTGGTTCACCCACATTTTTTGCTGAACTCTTATTTTTACTGAGTTGCGTTATTTTGTTAGCTTTAAACACTACGAAAGGAAGGCTCTAGGAGCCCTTGAAACCAGTTAACACTACAATCTACGGCGATAAACGCATCACAAAACAAAGGAGCCATAAACCCCTCCAGCCACCATCAGGAAAAATTCACTAAAAAGCAGAACTTCCAGGTCAGTCCAGAAGAAAGCATCACTCCCTCCCCAATGCCAGAGCCTCCCGCTCCATCTCCTGCCACCCCAAATGCTTGGTCTCGTGAACATGGCTCCAGAGAACCATGATAGTTTTGCAGATGAGTCACAAGGAGATCACGGAGCTGAGGCTGAGGGGATTTAGCCCCGCTTCCCAGACCATCTGCCCGAGAGTTCCCAGGAACCTCCTCCTATAGCCCGAGGCCAGGTCTCCTGTAAGAGGGCTCCCCACAGTGTTTCGCTGCCTAGAGATTCCTCACCTCAGTCTCACCCCTGTTCCTAGGGATCTCTCTTCAGAGCCAGTCCCTTGCTTCCTGGCCCAGATTATTCTGGCCCCACTGATTCTTCCCTGCATTCCTAGGGGCCTCTACACAAGCCTCCCTGCAACTCCGCAGGGTTCCCCAGCTTCAGCCAGTCCCCCCGACAGCTTTCCACCAAACTCACCACCAGCAGCTCGTTGTTATAGCTCACCTTCAGTTTCCCAACAACTACTTCCCCTGGTGGCTCTCTGCTGCTCCTTCTGTCTTCCACCTGGTCCCAGGCACCTCTCCCTTGCCCATCCCTATCTTCTAAGCCCAGCTGGCAGACAGCTGACCAGTCACCTTGTGACAAGGCCCTTCTCCTCCTTCGAGCCTCTCTCTTCTAACCTTTCCTTCCCAGCCTACCTCCAGCTCCCAGGTCAGAGCCCTCCAACTCCAAGTTCTTTGACTTCCTCTCCTTGATTGGCCTCTCCTCCATCCTCATCCTCACCTGGGGCATCACTGTCTTTGTTGATGTGCTCCTTACCCCTTTCCCCGCCCCTTTCATCCCTAGGGACCCACACACTGGTTCCTTAGAGGTCAATGGGAGTACATCTGATTGGGAGTTGGGGCAGACTATTATTCAGTCTGCCAGGTCCACCCTTGGCCGTTCCCTTGGGGAGCTCGTGATCAGCCATTCCCCCTCTGTTGTCTCTCAGCCGGCCCATGATCTCACCTGCACAGATGGCTCGCTGGTGATGCTCAAACACTCTCTGGATCAGAAAAAGACCCTGCGGGGTGTCTTGCCCTGCTGCCAGGATGTATTTCATTGAACCGGTTAGTCAGTGCACCCAGGGGCTTTGCGTGCTGGTCAGATCTAATCAACAGCTTGTCCCATAGAAGGGACATACCAAACATCACAGTAAACCAATAGCTGATTTCTGCTAGACACGGACACTGCAGACCCTCCCCCATGTTCAGGAGTGAGCCCCAGGACAATGCTGGGTGCGAGGCCCCTCGTTCCCCCTGGCCTACCAGGGTCTGTCCTAGGAAGGGAGCTGGTAATCTCACACACGTCCCATGGGGGATTGTAGGGAAGCCTCGGTATTAAATCAATCAGCTCAACAGTGCCCCTGGAGTCCAGGCCCTGCCGCCGGCCCTTGCACAGAAATGCACCTGGATCGTAGTATTGATTCCTAAAGACACCAGCAAGCCCTTCGCTAAAGGAGAGGTAAGGATGACAGGGTTTCCACTGGAGTCCAGCTAACACCCCCACGGTGACGCATCTGGAAATGAAGGGGGAAGGGATCTGCTGGGGCCCCACTGCCATACACGCCTTCCTCATTCAGCATCACCCCATCTGGTTCACACCACCCACCCAACCCTAACCGTGCCCCTACCTCCCGCCAAAACCTCCCCCGTTCACCTCCTGATCCAAACCCAGCTCAGCCGGACTCGAGAGCGGGGTGCCAGCGCTTTCTAGGCCCGTCTGTTTTGGAAACAAGATGAGCCAAGAAAAGGGAGAGGGCCATTTTCAGAACGCATGCCTGTGCCATGTGACAGAACACGCTACCACTGCTCGCTAACATTTCCGTAGGGACTAGCATCCCCAGCCGAGGTCAGGATCCCTTTGTGCTAGGTGCTGCACAGACACCACAGGAGCAGTCCTGGCCATGAGAAGCTTACAGTTTGCACACAGACATAGACATACAGAGGGAAGTGATTTGCTGCAGTCACCCAGCAGTTCAGTGGCAGAGCTAGAAATAAAAAGGCCCCGGGCATCCTGACTCTCACTCTGGCATGCAGTGTCTTGGCCATGCTGTCCCACGCTGACTGGAGCGTGTTTTACATCCACTTTACACAGGGGAAGGTGACTTGAGCAGATAGCAGAAAAAAAATCAGCCCCCAATTCTTTCCCATTCTTTTTCTGATTTTTTACCAGCTCTGCAGAAAAGCTGTCCCTGGGGGTGACGTGCAGCATGGGAAATTTCAGAGCGATTCTTTATTCTTTTGTATGGGGATTGAGTGGTTTGTCCATTGTTAAATAACTCTTTAAATATGAGCCAATAATCAACACACCCAGGTGAGACAGATAGTCCTTTCAGTCTGTACAAGATATTGCAAAGCTTGTTTGCATTTTTTCAGCCTGTCTGCCTTCAGCTAGCTTTTGATTAATAACACTGTTCACAGTGGATGATTGATGAGAGCAGTCTTAAATTCACACCCAAAGCAGGCCTTTCAAATCACCTTTTCATTTTTAAGGAACAAACTAAGTTTTCTGCCCGGATGTGATTTATCATTTGAAGGTTGAACCAGAGATGAATAAAACCACCACTCCCACCACTGATAAAATAGTGCCAAGTTGATGGATGCATGGAGTGTTATTATAATTTGCATTTCCATAGCACCTAGGAGTCCTACTCATGGATCAGGATCCCATTGGGCTATGTAGTTAACTCTTACAGCATGGTGTTCATAGGAAACCAAGGTGTGTCCAATAGTCACACGTTGTTGCCCACATAAGGGCCTCCATTTCCACCTGAGTGTAATCATCCCCACCACAGGGCATCAGAGAGACTGAACCTGTAAACTATGGCACCAAAGGCACAGACCACTACTATTTCAGCTAAAGGAAGAGCTCCATCAGCCAGTAGCAGTAGTAGGCTCTTATCTTCTATGTGGACCAGGCACTGGAAAGGGACCTTATAGCCAAGGTGCAATAAGTAGTGATGTAACTGAAATACATTGGCATTGTGTTCCCTGTGTACTGCACCTTTACATTTAAATGAGCGTCTGCTGCTTGCAGAGCCGTTTTCCGGCTCAGATGCAGAAAGTCACAGAGAGAGTCTCACACACTATGCTCTCACAGGGACACTCTTGTTCTGTGTCTAGTTGTTGATTTCCTTACTTTGAAACAGGGGTCATCCAGACCGAAAGTCACATGGTTTGCTCTTTGCATTGGGGAAAACATCAGAGAGAGATCAGGAACCAGAAAGAACTCAGAGTTGTGGGATGAGGGGAAGAGAATCAGCGAAGAGATTCCTTGGTTACGAAGCAGAAGCCCAGAAAAGGTAAGAGAGCAGACGTAGAGGTTTCTATTAAAGCCAGAAGGAAGAAGCATTTGGATTACACGTTGGGAGGTTTGGATGGTGTATTTCTGCCAGTGCTACTGAAGATTACCTATTTTCTAGCATTGATGTGAAAACCAGTCTGCACATGCCCGAGTCTGGAGATCTGGGACCTGTACAGTGCCGACACCTTCACTCTCCTTAGGCCAGGGCAAGCTGTTCTGTCTCGCTGCCTTTCTTCACCTGTAAGAAGGAGCTACTGTAGAGCACTACCGCTACACGCCCGGGAAGATTGGCAATGGCACAAGCTATTGGAAGTCAGGGAGTTAAGCACTTGTGCCTTTGGAAACCTTCCCTGCACTCTCGCTGATCGAGATTTTCCAAAGCCACTCGAGCTCTAGGGTGCTGCAGTTCTGGGAGTCCCAACCTGAGATGTCATGAAGGTGGAGCGTTCTCAGCAAATTTCTGAAAACATCCAACATTAGGCACCTTGACCTCAATTTTGAAAATCTTGGCTTCTGGTCACAGGGAAGGAGGAGAAGCTGGGAGTCCAACTCAGCTCTGCCACGTTAGCAGCATGTGCACATGCTATAAGACGACCACGGGGCCAGCTGAGACTCTGATACACAGCCGCCCCACGAGGCCGAGAGCCAGAGGCGTCGTGCATCCCACGCCCAGCCGCTTTGCCCCGAATGGCTCATCGGGACGGAAGTCCTGGCTACAATGATTACTCGGTGCACAAAAAGTTCTGCCTGTCAGAGGCTGCAGCTGTGTAAATCAGCCTAGCGCAAGCAGCTTCCCTGCTGGAGCATTGCAGATGTGGATCATTTCCCAGAGCCAGTCATGCCTAAATACTCCTTATGCACACTGAGTACACAGGCCTGCACCAGAGACTGCGTATTCCTGGATCCCAATTTAGAAAAGGATTAAAAACTTGCATTTATCCTCAAAAAAAAAACCCTTCCCCCCCACAAAGCCCTAAACTCCCTGATGCATCTCCTGGCTTCTGAGTCACGTTTCCTTGCTTGTGGGGAAGAACAGAGTTTTGGGGGAGAAGTGGAGGTCAGAGAGAAATGGATCATGCTCATCTGTCAATGTTATAGATGTACATAGTGATCAGCTCTGCGGCTTACAGGCCAGATCCTCAATTTGGTGAAAATCAGCATGCTCCTTTATGCTACCTGAACATTTGGCCCCATGTCTACACTGCATGGGCATCTACCCAACTTCCCTCCCAGCGTTGGCTTGTAAAATTATATGGGATGGGAACAGCATTGTAAAGTATGGGATAGGAACAATCTCCTTTGATTGTTTTGAAAGCCTGTCCAGGAATCTAGAGGGATGTTCCCTGAACGTTACTCATGGACTTTAAGGCCAGAAGGGACCAGCACGATCCTCCAATCTGAGCTCCTGAACATTGCAGACCACAGAACCTCACTCACACACAAAGGGGCTGAAATAATTTGTAGAGTGGGGGTGCTGAGAGCCATGGGACCAAACTGGAAAGCCTGTATATAATGGAAACCATTTCAAGCCAGGGAGGGTGGAAACACCCCCTGTAGCGCTAGGTCCAGCATCTATGCCCACACGCTCCTGTAATAGACCCATAACCTCTGTCTGACTTACTGAAGTCCTCAACCCATGATTTAAAGAGTCCAATTTACAGAGAATCCACCATTTACACTAGTTTAAACCTGCAAGTGACTCATGTCCCATGCTGCAGAAGAAGGCAAAAAACACTCAGGGTCTCTGCCAGTCTGACTCAGAGGAGAATGCCTTCCTGATCCCAAATATATTGATCAGTAGATCCTCAGCACATAGGCAAGACCAGGGAGAAACCTGGGAAATAATTCACTGCAGTAACTTAGAGCCCTCTCCGTCTAGTGTCCCATCTCCGGCTGTTGGGGATATTTGTACTAGCAGTTGCAAACAGGACACATGCTATTGTAGGCAGCCTCCTCACACCTTACCCTCCATCAATTTATCACCCTCAGACCTGAAACCAGTTAGGTTCTTTGCCCGCACTGCTCCCCTTGGAAGGCTGTTCCAGAACTTCACTCCTCTGAGGGCCAGAAATCATCTAATTTCAAGCCTAAACTCGTTGATGGCAAATTTATATCCATTTGTTCTTGTGCCAGCATTGGCGATTAATGTCAATAACGCCTCTCCTGCCTCAGTATGTATTTTTAGAGAGCAATCATCTCCCCCCTCAGCCGCCGTTTGGTTAGGCTATACAAGCCAAACGTCCTGCTTCTCCTCTGGTAAGGAAGGCTTTCCGTTTCTCTGATCATCCTAGCAGCATTCCTCTGCACTTGTTCCAATCTGAATTCATCTTTCTTAAACATGGGAGGCCAGAACTGCCCACAGCACACTCAGGGCAGGATCTGAACACGGGTCGCAGCAGAAAGCTGTGTGCGGAGAGCGAATAAATCTGTAGCTTGCGTGAATAAAGCGAGATGAAGCTCTTGGCCTCTGCACTGCTCTCACTCCAAAGGAGGCGCTGCGGGTGGAAGGAAGCCACATCGCCTACAGAGCACGTCCGCAACAAGCTGTGCATTGGCGTGAAGGGGCTGCCCGGGAACTGATCAGTAGTTAGCACCTCAAGTGTGAATGAGAGTCCCAGGGCCCTGACCTGGCCCCCAGCACAGCACCGAGAGACTTTCCTCATAACCAACCCAGCCCAGAGCTGGGTGCTGGGCCACTGAGATCGCTTTCAGCCGGAGGGAGGGAGCATTTGCCGGGTTTGCTCTGTTTGTTCGGTGCGGTGGGCCACATGACCGACTTCTTCCCGAGAGCGCAAAAGGCTCACACGCTCAGGGGAACCTTCTGCCGTAAGAGAGCTAGCAGATGAAACAGCGGTTGGGACGCCGTGCAATGGGGGAGGTGAAGGTGACAGGCTGTAGGTTCGCAATGATGCCTTTTGTTTTATAGGTCCCGCACCTTTTCGTTTCGAAGGACTCCGCCAGTGTGCAGACAGCAGCCATTTTGTTCTCGGAGCCGCTGCTGCTTACAGGGGAGAGGCAAACACTATGCTCTCCCATGGAGACTTTACTTTGCTTCTAGAGGAACTCATGGAAACACTGAGGAGTGGATTAGTCAGGAGGGAGTGGGCGGCGTTAAGCGCTCACACATCTCACTGCTCGCTGAATGTCAAGCTGATGTAAAGAGCTGCATGGAGAAAGCCATCTGCTGCGCAAAAAGGATGTCATTAGTCCCACAAACTACCTATTCTTGAGTGCTATCTACTGGCATGTATCAATTAGGTATATACACAAGCACAGAGCTCTCCTGTAACAGGTGCGATACATGGAACCATAGAGGGAACAGACAAGAGTAATGGAAACGGGGCAGGAATGAGCCAAAGACAGAGAATCAGTGACCGGTCCTGGTAATGTTTAAGATCAGGGATTTTTATTTGCTGATTTGCTCAGACCCTACCATGTCCTGCACTGACTCTGAATAGTACATTAAGATCTGATGGCTGTAGGCTGTAAGCAGCAGGTGAGGTAGTGGCAGCAATATGGTCTCACAGGTGAGGTAGTGGCAGCAATATGGAGCAATAATATGATTTGTTACTGTGATCTCATCCCACCTCATATCCCTCGCATGGCTCTAAGTCCCTCGCAACTGATGACTATGCTCCAGCATGTATGGTGCAGCTAGCAGTGCTGGGCGGTGCTGGCTCACTTGTCTGTCCTAGACACAGGGCATCTAAGAAATTCAACATGACAGTCCCCTTGCTGCATGCCCATTCTCCTTCGGACAGGGAGGAGGGGGCAGTGTTCTCATCACCCACGTGTGTAACTTTCCCTGGGGGAGGTGGCTTGAGGCAGATGAAGCAATGGAAGAGGCCCTCTGAATATTAGAAGAGGGAGTCATTCCCCAAGCCTCCTGGTGATAGCTTCATTATTCAAGCTGTGCATAGCCAGGTCCCCATCTGGCTGGCTTGCACGCTGCCATCTGCAGTACACACTTCCCAGGGGCAAACACTGCTACACCTTATGGCCTGAATTTAGACACAGCCCACGCGTTTTCATCAAAACTTAAAAAAAACCCACCCTCGCCCCAAAACACACACACACACAAATGATGGTGCAACCAAAATGAACCCTTTTGTAGCACATTTTTGTTTTAGTTGAAATTGTCCATTTTTTTCAGACACTGAAAGTTTCCCAGATTCTGGTAAAAAATTTCAGCTTCAATTTTTTTTTTAAAACCAAAAAAACCCCCAAACCATCTGGTTGTGGTTTCAAAGAAATTTCCTGCCTCCAACCCCCGCCAGCCCAAGTTTCTCTGATAACTATTTTCAAAACCTGAACATTTTCCAGTTTGCTTCTTTCCTGAAAACACGAACTGATTTTATGAAACGTTTTTGGGGAAAAGGACCATTTAAAACAATTTCGAATGCAAACATTTGGCATTTTCCAATCCCCGCTACTGAGCCTTTACGCCTGTTCGGGCAGGGATCATCCTTCTGTTGTGTGTTTTTGTAGGGCCTACTGCAATGGGGTCGTGGTTCTTGGTGGGGGCCTGCATGCGGTACCGCAATTAAAATATAAACATTCATTATCGCTGCTCCGTGTGAGCTCTCCTGCTCTCATACATGGCAACCTACAAGCGCATGCAGCCATGTTTCACACCAGGGTTACATTATCAGAGCAGCTATCCCCACGGCGTATATTCCCACCTCCCTGTGAACTACACTGCCCTCTTTAACACAGCCCGACATCTCATCATGATACACTGTCATCCCAGCAGTGTCAGGGCAGGCCACTAGTAGGAAGATGGCCTGAACACGAGAGCTATCCCCTACCTTCTGCCGGGCTGGGGGAAGCTGTCACATAAAGATGCTTGTTTGTGCATCAGCGATTGGGAAGACAACAGCATCCATCACTGTCAAATCATCCTCTGCTCCTTGTGGTGCAGGATCATTTATCCACAGCACGGGCACCGGGGGCATCTGGAGAAGGGGGAACCTGGCGCAATAGGGTTTGTTCACCACCAGGTCTTGTTGAGTCTAGCGCCCTCTTCCATCACCCACTTGCCTCGTGGCCTCTCTCGCTCTCCAGGACTGGGGGTGTCTCTCTTCTTTACTCAGCCCTCCAGCCAGGTCACTATATCACTTTCCCCTTCTGGGATTGCCAAGTCCCACCAGACAACCTGCTCTGGCGCCATCTCAGGCCGGCCTCATGCCAGTTCCCAGCATGTGCCACTTCCCCTGTGGGTGCTGGGGGAGCCCAGGTTCCAGCCCAGGGGCCCCCATCATGCAACATCTCAGCCCTTGCTGCTCTTTCCTGGGGCTTTGTCCTTTTCCTCCTTCCACAGGTTTTCTTTCCCACCACTCCACTGGGTAAAACCCCTTCTGGCAGAGACAGGCTCCCTGCTGGATTTCCTCCTACCCCCCTCTCTGCGCCCAGAGAGCGACTGCACACGTGTTTCCTGCAGCCCCCTTCTGCTCTCAACTTCCTGGCATTGTACAAGCTCTGGCTGCTCCTGCCCAGCTGGGCTTGGTCCTCAGTGAGATCTTAGCAGCCCTGCCTCTCCTCCAGATGCACCCTATAAGGTTAATTGGCCTTTGTCTGAACCACTGTAACCCCTTCAGGACTGGAGTGTGTGTGTGTGTGTGTGGGGGGGGGGAGATGAACATCTCATCACACTTGGATCCAAACCAGCCTTCTTTTTGGCTTGCAAAGCCAGGATCTGACAGGCAACGATTTCCAAGCCCCAGCAATCAGCTGTGTGCTGCTAGGGCTCCTGGCATTTCTCCCCCAGAGGAAGGGAAGGGAAAGGACATCTGGATTCCGCTCTAACAGTGCTCCCTTAGCCATCACACATGACACAGAGGTTTGGGGGCATTTCCAGGGGTGGTGTTGGTGGGGGGTGGGGGGAGAGGGGCTCAGTTAAAAACCCAAACTCCCCGTTCTCACTCCCTGCAATCTCCCTTGTCCCCCGTAGCATGTAACACTCACCATTTGGATGACGGAGACTGGCCCGATGCTGTTCACATAGATATCCACATCGATGAACGTGGGCTTGACTGGTAAGAAAGTGAAGGAATGGGTGAGCCGGGGCACACAGGGAGGAACATGGGAGTACGGGGGGAACAGGCACACACAGACTATAGACTCTAAGGTCAGAAGGGACCAATATAGTCATCTAGTCTGACCTCCTGCACGATGCTGGCCACTCCGGTAATAGACCCCCGACCTACGGCTGAGTTATTAAAGTCCTCACGTCATGGTTTAAAGACTTTAAGGTACAGCGAATCTACCAACATTCATCCATCAGCATGCCTCTGTCCAGTGCCTGCAGTGAGGCAGGGAGACCATCAGCTCTAGATCTGAAACGTGGGCGCAAAGATCTGGGGGGGTCCAGAACAGAAGCTTGAGGCTATTTCTGTTACAGGATGGGGATGGCAGGGAAAATCTCACCTTGTCGGTGTTCCCTTTGCTGCTACTGGTGGGCACTGGGGCTGACAGGACACTGCCGTGAGGAAGCTCCCTGTGCCGGAGCCTTTGCTGGAATAAATAGCGCAGTGCTGCGAGCAAGCTCACAAGGTGTGGAATAAACAGAGCATTTCCTGGGGCTGCTCATTAAGCACGTTCTCCTTTCCCATGCTCCCCAGGGCCTGGAGCACTTTCCTGCCGCCTGGAGCCCCACCAGCAACGGCTGAGGCAGAGCTTTAGAGCGGACACTTACTGCCAATGTCGGGCCGCAGTTTGTTGTCGTAGTTCTTCAGCAGCGAGTTGAGGATGTGTGTGGCATCCGTCTCCTGCGCCTTGGGGGTCAGGACCCAGGTTTTATTGACACTGAGGTAATCGTAGTCATATTCTTCCATGCTTTCTGTCCTGGAATAAACAGGCAAAGACTAAGCAAGTCACCCCCGGGGTTCCCAAGACCACCCGCCAAAACGGCAAATCGGCAGGTGCAGCACAGGACCGTGCCTCAAAGGAGTACACCCGCCCGTGGGAGTGTCTCTGGTTCTCCAGGTCCTACCTCAGCTGCTTGCCCAGCATTGTTACTGGGGATGAAATATGTTCTGGGGCAATGGGGAGGGAAAACTGGAGTAGGAAGGGGAGCTGGATTTCCTACCAGTGCCCTTTTTCTTTCAAAAGTCAGCTTGAGGCATTTATAAACTGCTGAAGGAGAGAAGGCCAGGAGCTTTCCTTGCTGCTAGGGTTGGAGGGCACCACACATCTGTGCCCCTAAAGCCGGCCCGTGCCTAGCAAAGCACAGTTCTGCCCTCAGCAAGAAGCCAGTGTCATAGTCACAAAGAGAACTACACCTCAGACCCCGCCTGTCTCGTCCCAGATCTCAGGCCTCACGTCATCACCTGGCTCCACGTGGAACCACACGACTCTCCCGCTCTCAGAGCAGGCCCCGGTTGGCAGGCCTGTGGTTACCTTAGCAGGGCTGATTTAGGCTCAGCTCCTGCAGTCTGTACCCCCTGACAGAGGTTATTACGGTGACCAAACAGCCTTCCCAAAGCCAGTATTATTTACTGAGAACAAAAGCATTTAAGAGACAACAGCTCTCAAGGGAATAAAACAGATTGCATGCGTGTTTCACTTACAACGTGTCTAATCACCTTCCATGCGGGGATCCTGCTAGGTCCCAGATTCCCACAGATCCCCCCATAATCTCCAAGGCCTGGCTGACATAGTCTGGTCCCTTAACTCACCAACTATTTCTCCCATATGCTTCAGGGAGAGTCCCCTTGAAAAGCTGTTCATGTCCCAGCCTGGCAAAACAAACTTGCCTCTTCCCTGGAGACAGGATCCATGAAGCTAACAGCTTGCCCCATTCTCTTTCAAGTGGGTGCTAGGGAGTCTTTATCTAGAGCTACTGGTTTGCTTTCCTCTTTCCTTTCCCCACAGATCCCTGCTAAGTCAGATCAATACAATTATGCAAGAAGTTCTAACAACCCCTCGTAGTTATACGGACCTGGTCCTTTATACTATTCGTTCCTTTAGTATAGCTCAGTACCGATGGATTACTACGATTACTACAGAGCAATTCCCTGCCCGTTGCATGTGTCCCTTTACATTTGCTATGACTTTTAAGAATGGTTTCTAGCTGTGCAGATCAGTTGTCATTCTTCTGGGTGCGGGAGAGGGTTTCTCCCCTCCAGCGGCAGTCCTGCGACGCTGACATGGAAGCGGGCACTGGGAATGCAGACCTCCTTTTAACACGCGAGGAGGCAGAGACTGGCAAATGGCTCTAAGGGAAATACTATTCCTTTTGGAAGTTGCAGTAAATGAATTTAGCTGAGGTTAGTCCTGCTTTGAGCCAGGGGTTGGACTAGATACCTCCTGAGGTCCCTTCCAACTCTAATCTATGATTCTAATGCCTAGTTTTAAATTCCATATAACACTTGTTCCACGACCTGTCTGAAACTCTGCCTTTCCCGTGCATTCAGATGTGGAGGTGTTTCTGTTATCACAGGACCAGACCCATTTAGCTGTCTGCCTGCCTCTGTATTAGATATTTACATATCAGCTTCCTGGCTGATTGGTCATTATCTGTCTTGATTACAGTAAAGAAATCTTGTGGAACTTTGGTAGGATTCACTTTCCGATCTAAGCAGAGGTAGCGACGGGACTAGGTTGTATTTTATGCTACAGTTTGCCTTGTACACATGCCTAATAGGAAGAATCAAAGAGCGGAATTGTTGCAATAGGAAAGTTGATACGCACCATTGCCAGGTTGTGATAAAAATGTTGGGAAGGGGGGCACGCGTGTGTGTTTGGGTTGGGACAGGGTGTGGATCTAACACCACGCTTTCCTGGCCCCCTATTTCCAGGTGCCCCCATCCCAAATCCTACCATCTCAGGCTGGGAAGATGTAGTAATTGATGCCCAACTGTTACTGCAGAGGCAGAGCAAATAGAAAGACAGAAGCCTGTCTGTGCACTGAGCCACATGCATGTCTGCTAATGGAAATGTCACACAGCAAACATTTAGCAATCAGGAACATCCAGTGGATGTTCCCTGGACTGGAGGATATGTCTCCTCCCGCCCAAGCAATTCTGGCTGGCAACTTGTGACAGGTACAATCCAGCCCCCGTATGTCTCCTGCAGACGCAGGGGCAAGACTCGTCCATGCTCCTCCTGTCAGCTCATTGAAATGTCAAAGCACTCACCTCTCAGCGTGGCAACGCAGCTGGGAAGCGAGTGAGCAAAGTGAAGCAGTCACAGCTCAGCCAGGAGCTGGGCGGGCACCGTGGCTGTCAGACACCTGGTGAGGAAACCCCCTAGCATGGCACACGCTGTCATGATACAATTGCTCCCTGCTCTGCGCCCGTGACCATGGGGCATGTGTGACAGTGATCAGATGCACTCTTGTTCATGGATGGAGGCAGACACACCCCTTCCCTGGGCAATGCTCGACATTATTGCACAAGAACGTGGTGTTATTTGCTTTGTGTCAGAGATACCTAATGTTGCTTTTCTCATGCAGACACTTGCTATGTTGAGGTTGATGGGCACATGAAAGGGGACAGATTGACTCCGAACAATCATATCCTCCATGTCAGCTTGTGGGGCCAGATATCCCCAAAAGCTCCAGGCCAGATTTCAACAGCTTAGCACGCAATGAACCGAGCTCTTCTTCAGAGCTGAGCTCCTCCAAAAATTCTAGTCCCAGCCGGTATGCAGTGTGATGGAGTCCAGCAAAGAGGCCTGCAGTCTGTTCCTACCATGGCCTGCTCAGTGACCTTGGCTCTGTCATTTAACCCCCCATGCCTCAGTTTCCCCACCTGCAAAAGATGGATGATGTTACTTCAGCACCTTTATAAAGTATGTTGAGAGCTACTACAAATTCATAGCCCCACGTATGTGTGTGTGCTCCGTATTGTTTTTGTCATGGGAGGGGCAGGGTGACAGAGCAAGCTTCCCCACACACTGACATCCAGTGGGCCCCGACCTTGAGTTTAGACCTTGAGTTTGGGCTTAGCATTTAGCATCCAACGTGAATGAGGGCATTTCTGTGATGAGGACACCAGCTCACCGGGAACCAGACTGACGCTGGAGATGTAGATACACTGTCACTGTTGAGCCAGGCTGGATTTAAGGTGACAACAGAAAGGCGTGAGACTCAGCGACCCATTTTCCATCCCCCGAGCTGGCCTGTTTCTGTCACGTGGTTTTGTGCCTAGTACTTCCAAATGTAAACTACAGGTGCACAGCTGGGCAAAAGTTTTCAGACAAATCGTTTATTTGCTGAAACATGCAGTTCCGGGTCATAAATTTGGGTCAAATTCAGCAAATAGTTTTGGGCAAAACATTTTTTTTAAAAAGGTCCCCCCCACCCCAAATCAGAATGTTTCATTTCTGCTTTTCCATTTAGGAGTTTCGTAAGAGTCATTTAAACAAGCAAGTGTGCAAAAGGGTTAAAAAAAATGAAAACTCCACCCAAAAATGAAACGAAATAACAAAACCAAAACCAAAAGAATATTCTTTTGTAGGTTGAACGAAGTGCTTTGTTTGATCCAAAATGAAATGAAACAAGCTGAAAAAGCTGTTGTTCACTCAGCGCTTTCTAGGCGTAAGGCTACACTGCAATGTAAACCCAGGGTTAGCAGAACTCAAGTGAGCAGAGGTTGGGTTTGTTAACCAAAGGCTTGAGCATCCACACTCATTTGTGACCCCAGGTTAGGAATGGTTGAAACCTGGAGATCCAGTGCCTACACTGTATTATGTGCACCAAGTCTAGGTGCCATAGTCCAGACTGCCTAGCGCCCTTCCAAAACATGGCTGCTCTAACCCTCTGTTCATGGTGCAGCCAGGGGGGAGCATGGGGGACTGGACTGTCTACCAAACTTCACTGTCCAGAGGACAAAGAAAGCCAGCCTGCGGGAATGTGGGATAGTTTAGGCAGACTCTCAGAGCACAAGTCTAGAGGGGCTGCGGCTATGCTGCAAAGCAAGTGGGCTTGAACCCTGGCTCCCGGCTTGACTCAGGCTTGGACCCTCCCTCCCCATGAGGTCCTGGAACCCTGGGGCCGAGCCCTGGGTTAGCGTGATTTGGGTGGAGATGGAAGGGGGTTAGACCTGAGGCTGAATCTGAACACTTGGTTTACATTGAAGTGTAGACATACTAGGTGTCCACGGGTGATCATTGTCCCACACTGGGTACTCACCTGTGGGGGATCCGGTGTGCGGGAGGGAAGGGGCTTCCCATGTATTGAAAATATCATGCGCCGAATTCTCCAGTTTCTACTACACATAACACCACCACCAAGTGTCTGTGCCAGGCAGGATAAAAATCTCTTTACATTCAAACGTGGGCAGAGAGCAGGAAATAAGCAGTCTGGCTAGTATTAACCCAACCCACAGGGGACCCCTTGAATCAGGACCCCTGCACAATATTACCCCAGGTATGGGGTGCCCTGTGGTGGGGCACAAAGTTTGGATCTAGATCTAGAAACCCCTCCCACCACTTCATGCCTCACCCCCAAATTATAGGGGCAGGCCGAGCAGGGGCTTGAATGAGTCCAGATGACCTCTTGGTGGGCTCTGACGTGCAGGCTGTGGTGGGATCCCCCAGAGAAGGGGACCTCACTCAGGGGCAGGTTCTCTGAGGTGGATCTTAGGTAGGCATCTCTGGAGGAGAGGTCTGCCAGCTCAGATACCATGCAGCTGAGCAGCCCTTTAGGAGAAGCAGAAGTTCTTTAACCACCACCAACACTGATCTCCCCAAAGATGGGCCCAACGCAACACCCTGGATTCACGCAGCTCAGCCCACTGCATACGTTCAGGTCCTCATCTGGCTTTGGATGGCCTCCAGACTGCACCATCTCAAAGGGAGATCCGTGACTCAGCCCACTATCACCTTTAGTGCCTACAGGCAAATGTCCAGCTGCAGGAGCCCCCTTGCTCCAGAGGTAAATTCGGTGCCCTACTAAACTAAAGAGATCGGCAGCTGGTGTGATGTGCCATCAGCGCGTCGCTTTCAGTGTCGATTTACACAGCTGGGGATCTGCCCTAGTAAAGGACGACAAGTCAGAGGCCTTTGCTGGGCGGATGGTCTGGGGAATGCCGAGTTAGCTGAACACAGAGGATCCAGCTAGTGCCAGGGGATTCCTTACTGCAGCTTATGCTGGGCAGAGAGGTGGCATGAATCAGAATTAGCTCCCCCAATTAGCCATGTCCAGGCTCAGCCCCACATGGATCGAGCCATGGGTGCCAAGTGTGTCAGAGTCACAAGCCATCGCCATGAAAATCCAATGAACCTGGGCCAGGAAGCTGGCAAACCTCACTCCCCTCCTCCCCCCAGCAGTCACATTCTCCTGCCCCAAAAGGTCCATTTAGGAGTGGGCGAGGGCTTGCTGGAGTCTCTCTAGGAGATGGGATAGAGAGGCACTTGTGTGAAGACACAGACAAATGGGAAATGGGGAGACGGGCCAATTGATGGGGGTGGCGTTAAAACCTCCAGATAACCCTGCAATGACCGGCTCACTTCCCACCTCCCACTCAGTGGGTGCTCAGTGAGCGAATCGTTCCCTGGAGGTGCCGGGACCAGAAAGCAGAACAGTGCTGCCACATTCTGAGCCGCGGGGCACAGGAAGGTCCACAAACGAATATACTGTTGCAAGGAATTTCACACTCAGCCTTACACCCCAGTACTATGGCGGTGTTGGACACCTCGGCAGGAAACACGAGCAGTGCCAGGGGTCCTGCTCCCAACCACATCTGTCAGAAGGATCCATCTAATAATGCAAGAGCCCCAGGATTCACGCCCCAGCCTCAGAGGTCAGTAGGATCTGCGCATGATCTGCACATGAGTGCAATTGCACTGAAGTTCATGAAGAGCCACACGCGAGTGCAAACGCACTGGGGTTCAGGTTCCCAGCCCTGGCGTTCTGGAGGATCGGCACACCAGCACGCTGGTCTCGGAATTCATGCTGCCAGCCCCAGACTGCATTTGTAATGGGATTTGGTCGGCTTTAAGTCAGCTTATTCTGCCAATTAGCTTCAGCCAGTAAAATCCCTTTCCCCCCGAGCCCGGGGGGTAATGATCTGATGACAACATGTTCTTTTCCCGATCCAGCCGTTAAGCTCACCAGCAGGGTTAGGAATGGGAAAAACTTGAAAACCCTGCGCTCGGGGCTTTCGTCGCTGTTTACAGAAAAGCTTTGCAGAGTTCCAGCCACCCCACACATTGCCACTGGCGCGTTCCACTGAAACAGCCATCCAGGGCTGAGGAAACAACAGGGACATGCCAACCTGTAGGGTTTGTCAGAGCTGAACACTCCTTCCCTCCCTTCTTCCTCACTCTGGTCTGCAGTCGTTGAGTGCCCATCTAGGGATGCCCTGGGTGCTTTCTGATCACGGCTGGCCACCTTGCACACTGGACACACGTGCTCCCTCTTGCCATGCTGGCAAACTGTGCCCTCTTGGAAGTGGATCCACTGAAAAACAGCAGGCAGAAATGCATAGCCTCCTTGACCTGTGTGCATGCGCTGCTGGGTCCTACAAGACGCTGTCTTTCAGTGAGTGGTGAGCACTTCCCATTGCAGTCAGTTGGCACGGATGGCACTCGCAGCCATACGATGAGGTGTCTGCAGGAGAGCCGAGGTGCAAGGGTGCAAAAAGAATCTAAGGAAAACGTTTCTCTCTCTCTGTGAGGAAAGAGTCCCCTGAAATCAATGGGATTTACACCAGCTGAGCATCCTAGGCAATAGCTAGATGCATTGCTTGGATTCCAGAACACCCCAGAAGAGAGAGCAAGAGGTAATTAAGAAAAATGGAAAATGGGAAAACACTGACAGAGCTGGAAAATCTGCATCTGCCATGTGCTTGTGCAGTGTCTTTTGTGGTAGGCTTTCAAGGCGCTTCACTCCGGGGAAAGCATTGCCACCCCATTTCACAGGTGTGGAAACTGACGCACGAGCCGTGACTTGTGCAGGGGCCGAGCGTCAGTCGTGGTGAACATAAGAACAGCCACACTGGGTCGGACGCATGGTCCATCTAGCCCAGGATCCAGACTTTTGATGGTGGCTTCAGAGGGAATGAACAGATCATGGCAACGTATTGAGTGATCCATCCCGTCACCCAGTCCCAGCTTCTGGCAGTCAGAGGTTTAGGGCTACTCAGAGCATGCTTGTGTCCCTGACCGCCTTGGCTAATAGCCATTGATGGACCTATCCTCCAGGAACTTATTTAACTCTTTTTTGAGGCCGGTTATACTTTCGGCCTTCACAACACTCCGCAGGTTGCCCGTGTGTTGTGTGAAGCACTTCCTTTTGATAGTTTTAAACCTGCTCCCTATCAATGTCATTGGGTTCTTGTGTTACGTGAAGAGGCGAATAACACTTTCTCCACACCAGTTATGATTTTATAGACCTCTATCAGATCCCCTTCGGTTGTCTCTTTTCTAAGCCGAACAGTCCCAATCTTTCAAATCTCTCTTCGTATGGAATTCGTTCCATACCCCTAATCATTTTTGTTGCTCTTCTCTGACTTTTTCCAGTTCTAATCTATCTGTCTGGAGATGGGGTGGCCAGATTGAAGGTGTGGGCGCACCATGGATTTATATAGTGACATTATGGCATTTTCGGTCTCATTTTCTCTCTCTTTCCTAATGGTTCCTAACATGTTCGCCTGGTGCGGCGCACTGAGCAGAGGTTTTCAGAGAACAATCCACGAAAATTCCACGATCTCTTTCTTGCGTGGTAACAGCTATTTTTGACCCCAACATTTTGTATGTATAGCTGGGAATATGTTTTCCAATGTGCATTACTTTTGCATTTATCTGCCATCTTGTTGCCCTAACCCAGATCTCCTGACTTCCAGTCCTCTGCGTTGAATATGGGACCCAGGCAATGGGCTTTTCTTCAGAAATCAGCCCCAAAACCGCTCAGCAGCGAAGAAGTGCAGGGGGCGAGGGCAGGCTTATGGAGCCAGGGTGGGGGTTCTGGCCTTGTCTGTGGGTCTAAGCAGCAGCAGGTTCACGGAGGCACACGCAGCACGGTGTTGAGGGAGCAGTAAGAGCAAATGGGCCAAGCGGACGAAGCACGTTAGTTTGGAGGAGCTAGAAACGCCACGTCTGGCTACAGAGGCAATTGCCACCCTCACTGGAAGCTAACATCAGTAAACAGAGGAGAAAGCCCACTGTGGCTTTGCCGAGATTACTCCGGGCCACCTCCAGGCGCCCACAGGGACCATCTCCTCCCTCCCCATTGCACTCTGGGCCCTCTCCTCTGACTCGTGAACTGAGAAGGGGGATGTGCTGTTCCTCATGGAAAAACAATACTTGGCCCCTTCCACCTGAGCTTCCCAAAGTGGCTAACAGCTGTTACCAAAGACTGGCAGCGTCCCTGCGAGCTGTAACGCCCCCATTGCACAGAGGAGAGCAGTGAGGGCCCCAGAGGAGAAGGGACTTGTCCAAGGTCACCCAGCAGGTCAGTGACAGAAACCAAAGAGAACACAGATATTCTGACTGCCTTGCCCTACGCATAGGGACAGGGAACATCCCTGGTTAATTGCTCACCACTCCAAGCCTCTATGTTTAACGAGCTTTTAGTCCCTTCCCTAGTGGCTCAGCCTCAAAGGTCCCATAAGGATCCTTTCCAAGCCTCCAACCCTGCCTGGCATGCGAAACAAAGGCAGAATAGACTGAGCTTGGACTAGACAAGCAACACTGCCTACAAAATACAGCAGGGCTCATTAGGAGCGGGCAGGGTGCCAGGGAGTGGGTGACGGGGCTGCTGTCAATTCCAGCAGCAATTTGGGGTTGAGGAAGGTACATGAGCAGAAATCAGGGGTCTCACCTTATCTGTAGGGCAGGATAGATTGTCAGGTACAACAGGAAAACTTTCCCAGACATCTTAAACGCACGATCCAGACGATCCCAGGGAAGCGCAGTGCCCACATAAAGAGAGGCAGCTCGGGCTGGCGTGGCTGCAGTTTGCAGATCCTATCCAATTTGCTGGGGGGCCGGTGGACTCTCCTCTCTCCTTCCCCAGTCAGCCCCAAAGGATGGCCAGCTCAGTCGAGATGTGCTGCAGCTGGAGTCTCTGGGGTCCAGGAAAGAAAACACTTGTAGCAAAAAAAGAAAGAGAAAAAAGAAAAAAAGAGTGGTGCTGGGGGTGGAAGAGAAGCCACCTAGGAGAATCCAAGTTCAGAAGGAGCTGGAAAGCCAAACCGGGTGCCTTTGAATCTCCTTGCCCTCCAGCAAGTTTAGGGGCTTTTCTTCCATTCTCTGTTGCTTTATTATTGAATTCCTAATGTCCAAGTTCCTTATGGAAGGGTTTCCCCTTTTCTCCTTTTTCCCGGCACACTAGCTGCCCAGCCGACAGGTGCAGAGGGAGCTGTGTGTGTGTGTACGCACCACAAGCCCCACCGGTTGATATTGCAGGCTAGAATAATGAAATCCTCTTCTCTCTCTGTCCCCCCCCACCTTTTTCCTCTGCCTCTCTCTATTTCTTCCTTCTGTGCTTCTCTCCCCACCCCTCCCAAACTCTCCCTCCCTCCGTCTTGATTTTGATCCTTCCTTTCCGATCCTTTTGGAAAGAAGGGTCAAACTTGGGCATTTCTTAGCCTACTCCTGGGCAATAAAGGAGCAGTGAGAGGGAGACAGACAGGAAAGAGAGATGCTCTGGGTTCTCACTCAGGGTCCTAGCTCCCTCTCTTTTAGTGCAATGTTCTGGAGTACTCCTCCTTCCCAGCAGGGCAAGGGTTAACAGCTTCTTCTGGCTCCTTTCTTAAAGGGAAAAAGCAGAAAGGTTCAAGTTGCTCTGCTGACAAAGGACGAACCCAAAAATCAAAGGGAAATGCATATTTGTGTGTCACCGTGGTACCAAATGGGAGCTTTGGGGAAGGAGAAAATTGGAATTCGTTAGCTTGTGTAAAGATCTCGCTCTCTTCCCTCACGTAACAAGACATGACAAGGTCGTCGCTCGTTAGTCACATTTGAGCTTAAAACTGCACACAATAGGTATATTTTTTTTTAAAAGCTGGGAAGCGAGGCTGTCGCTAAGCAAACCAGTGCAAGAAGCCAATGCCAGCAATGCTGAGCGAGGCGCAGCTCGGCCAGGAGGAGGTGCTCTTGTGACTCACCTTTCACAGCCCCGGCCCAGCTCACAATGGGGGCTAACGTGCTAGAAAGCGTACCCAATCGCTGTCACCTCCGCGGGGCGAGCCCTCGGTGCAGAGCCTTCTGACAGCCCTCCTTTGCCAGGACGCAAACCCAAACTTGACCACGGTTAGACGGCTGGTGTGCTGAGGTGACTGCCTGGTGTGGTTTCTGTACGCTCCCCCCCGGCTGCTTGTCAGCATCCGTCTGCGGTCTCTTGTTTTACACTTAAGGTCAGTCTCCATTTCGAGCTGCAGGTGCGATTCCCAGCTCGAGGAGACGTGCCCGTGTTAGCTCTGATTGAGCTAGTGCGTTAAAACTCGCGGCGTAGCTGTAGGCAGTGGTGCAAGCGGCAGGGGCTAGCCGCCCTGAGTCCGATCCATCCAAGACCTTCAGTACATACTCTGGATCGGGTGGTTATTCCCTCCCACTGCTCATGCCACTATGGCTAGCCGTCTGTTTTTAACACACTAGTTCAGTCAGAGCCAGCACCAGTATTTCTCCTTGAGCTGAGAATTACACCTCCAGGTCAAAGACATACCAGGAGATTGTAAACTCTCGGGGGCAGGGTCCATGTTTTGTTCTGTGTTTGTACAGCTCCTAGCACAGTGCCTAGACTATGGTTCCTAGGCACTATGATAATAATAATAAATAATAACAATCAATTTGTGCATTCTGTTCGGGATTTGCCATACACTCAGACAGTGCTGCTTCATGCCGGCAACAGGAGAGCTGTGGCCTGATCCCAGCTCTGCCGCTGATTGACCGTGAGGCCTTGGGCAAGTCATTTCACTGCTGTGGCTCAGTGGCTCTGTCTCTTAAATGGGGATAAGACGTGTTCACCTTTTCAAAGAGCCTTGTGATCTTTGAATGAGAGACGCTGAGGAGAATATTCTTATTGTTCAAGAGCAGGTTATCTGCCATCACCTCCACCATCCTGTCTGTGGGAGTGGCTTGTTCTGCTAAGCCAAAGGTAAAAAGGCCTGAACACAGCTTCATGAGGATAGGAAAGTTGGTCTTGTGGCTATGGCACTGGTATATGCCTCAGGAGAGCTGGGTTTCATTCCTGGCTCTGCCACTGAATCACTGGGTGACCCTGGGCAAATCACTTCATTTCTCTGTGCCTCACTTCCCTGTCTGTGAAGTGCTGGTAATGCTTCCTTTGTTTAGTTTGCAAGAAAGAGTGTCTTAACTATATGTGCAGCGCCTAGCTCAATGGGGCCCTAATCTCAGATGGGATTTTGGGGTGCTACCATCACCCAAACAATAAATAATAGCAAAACACCTGGCCAATGTTGCAAGGCTGATCAGTAGCAGGTAATGAGGCAGCGACCATTCCTGACTCTTGCAACAATCACCTTGTGCCCTGAAGTGTGCGATTCGAATACCCATCGTAAACCACAAGGAGCGCAGCTGCTCTCGTCAGAGCGCCAAGAGGGAATTTCTGTGTATTAAGTAGCTGCATAGGATGGTTTTGTTAGCATGGCCACAGAAGCCTGTGATGAGCTGATGGGACTCATAGGAAGGTAGCGTTGGAGTAAATAATGCAGATCAAAGCTCTAGGGAGTGGGAGGTAAAAAGGGCTTTTTAAATTCCAGAGAAAGCCTGTGAGTCAAAGACACTGGCAGCTAGAACTTGTGAGCAGCACCATGGCTTTTTCATTCAGTCTGGCCTCCATTGCGATTGGCACCAAGCCTCCTCCCCGAACCAGAGCCCTGGGGATCCAGCTAACTGCAGGAGATCTGGGGTTTAATCCCACAGCACTTGCTCAGATACAGACCCCCACGGCTTGCAATGGGAACTTTGCCAGAGCGAGGAGCGCAGGATCTGGTACTATTTGTGACTAGGCCGTCAGAATCCCTGAACCCATCTCCCACCCCAGCCCAGGATATGATGGCAAGGGGGAGTCTCTGGTCCACTTCTCCCGTCACAGGGCTGGTCCGCATCTGCATTCATGTAGTGCTTTGACATCCCTGGCTGGAAGGGACTAGGGAAAGACAAAGCATTATTCGTGTTTTGCTCCACCAGGTCTCGTGGGTAAAATTTCCTAGCCTAGCTTGCATTCTTTACATTAGACCAGACAACACCTCTTCCTTCATCTGCCATGCTGTTCAGTTATCCAGTGGCAGGCTTTCCATCTGCATGCACAGGCACTAGAAATGCAATGTGCTGGCTCTGACGTTTGGCTGAGGTGATGGTAATTAATGCCCCCTCTTCCGCATTTATAATTGCACGCTAGTAGAGAGGGTGAAGTCTGAGGTTAATACACCTTCATCTCCTAGCTGATTGCCACTTCCACTAAGGGGTGGTGGAGAACTGATGTCTTGTTCACTCGCGCAGTGGCTTCCTTCCGTAGCTCATCTGGAGAGCTGAGGTGATTGTTCTCCTGCCTGCAAAGGGTCTGAATGGAGTCTGACCTGATGCCCGTATTAATCAGGAGCAACTTTGCTAGTTCAGTGGGGGGAAAACTGGTGTGAGAGAAGATTCAGGCCTTGGAATCCTGCTCTCCGGGAGAGATCAGGTCCCTGGCCTTGGCAGATTTGTGGAAGTGGAAGCCTCCAGGTGAAATATCAGTGGATGCTGCAAGCCAGGAATGAAGCAGAATGAGGACTCGGGGACTGAGGATATCTGCCAGGCAGGACGGAGGGGCATTGGCAGAGTTGGGCTGTGTCCCAGAAGCGGAACGGCAGAGGGTGCTGACGGTCTAGCTTGAGGTGAACTTGTAGTGATGTTTGGGGAAAGCTGGCACCCTCTCTCTGCCTCTGCTCTGTTATCCATCTGTCAGCTTGGAGCACTGTGAGGGGTGCTGTCCTTTCCATGGGACCCCTGCTCTCTGTCTTTGATTGGCAGCCCATGTGGAAGCTAAGTATCCTCTGGCACATTTTGAAAAGAACAGGGGGTAGCCTTGGTGTCCTGTTAGAGCAACCCGGGTTCTAATGGCCGGTTCCGTATGCAGAGAGGCTGCTGTAACAATTCCTAGATGAACTGCTCCACTTTCAGCCCCAGAACTTCCTCTCATTTGCACCAGTGTAAATTGGGGTCAAGCCCATTCAAGTGACTGGGGTAAAAATGGTGTGAATCAGAGAAGAAGCAGATTCCTGGTGTCTCCTTATGAAGTCCTTTGGGAGACGCGGAGTACGGAACCTCACAAGCTCAAACATCTTTTCTAAAGTGAAAGTGGCCCATACAATGGGGGAAGCTGTTCACTCCTTCAGGACATTTTTCTCCATCGCCAGGCTTTTCTGCCTCTCAAAGGCACTGGAGAGCATGATGGCAAATGCATGGCGGCAGATGCTGTGTCCTGGCTTATGCATCAACAACAACCTCCAGCTGAGCTCTGGCTCCACGATCAGCATGGCTGGAGATGATGTACGAAGCAAAGAGGACACAGCTTGAATTGCAGGTGCCAGGTGGAGCGCACTGTGCTGACAAGTAGAAAGATTTTGTTTGGACTCGTAAATTGACCACACGTGACAGGGGAAAGTCACTGAAGGAGGATGAAAAGGGATGGGACAGCAAGGGGCCATTGTTTACAGATTTGCTTTTCTAGATTCCTTCTTGCTCAGACTTCAAAGAGTAACATCTCTGGTGGGGTAAACACGTTAAAGGAAGAGACCCACGGTGGACAGAAAAATATACCTTGGAAAGGAGACAGTTGAAAGGAAAAAACTTTGTAGCGCTTATATAGGGATGAGCGAAATCAGTGCAGTTTAAAGGCCTGAATATCTCCTTGAGATACTAATTTATTTTCAACAGGGAGTCATATATATATATATATATCTGGGATTGCAGATATAATATATAGTATGGAAAATATTGTCTGTATACTATAGAAAAGCACATGCACCCACACATGGAATGCATTTTTCTAAATGTGCTCTGTATTAAGGCTAGAAGGACCCACCAAAAACTCGACTGACATAAGTGAGGGCGTTATATATGGCAGGGCAATTACCTTATCATGGGAACACATCTCTTTTCCCCTTGCTCCTTTTGTCACAGACTTTCTATTTGTTTTCCCCAGTCCCCTCTTCTCACCTTATTTACCCACCCAACACAGCCAAGGCAGAGCAAGCTTCCTCCTCAGGCCCCTGCCAACATCTCAGCCTCGCTCCAGAGGGATGCTTTCTGTGGCCATGAAGGAAGTTCAATTTCCACTGCCCATTCCATCTGGCTCTTCTGTTGAGGCTGCTGACAAAGATTGCTGCCAGTTGTGGTGGTGATTTTATGCTGTGGACATTTGTGCACTAGCTGGTCCAAGAATACGTACTCATTTCTCAGCCTCTCTCTTATTGTATCACACAGGCCATTGAACAGCCATTAGCTGGTGAAACCATATTAATAATTCCATGGACCATGCTTGCAATAGCTTTCTCCCCTGAAGAATTCCAGCTCACTGCTTTGGCTACATAGCTTGAAGAGGACAGAGCGAGCTCTTCAGCAGCCCCTGAAATGCAGCTCTCTCTGGGGTGAAACACTTCAGCTTTGTACCTGCATGCGGCCTATGTCATAGCTCAGTGGTTCCCAAACTCTACCATGTTGTGTACCACCAACATAAAACACCACCACCTGTAGTACCACCACTAGGGGCCGAGGGAAGGGGCAGGGCCGGGAGGGGCAGCCACGGTGCTTGGGGATGGGGCTGATGCTGGAACGGCTCCTGACCCTCCACTGTGTGTCCAGAGGGAAGGGGACAGAACGGCCAGGCTGTTGTGCTTCTTGGGGGCAGAGCCGGTGCTGGAGCGGCTCCTGGCCAGCCCCCCAGCAGCAGATGGACATGTACCATTGGGGGGTGGCCTGCGGACCACGGTTTGGGAACAGCTTTGGGGGAACGGAGGTAGGTGGAATGAAAGCTCATTTCCCTCGCCTGCAGAAGACGGTCCAATAAAAGATAGTCCCTCACCTGCCTTGTTTCATTTAAGAGCCTGGCTCGTGGTGACGATCTGGGGTTACCGCAGCACCTCGCGTGGGGGGTCTTTAACAACTGCGAAAGCGCAGGTTCTAGATCTTTCGAACGAAGGCCCTTGCCGCAGAACCATAGCTCAGCACTGACGCCGAGAGCAGAGTGCCACTTCCCACAGCACCACCCAACCTCGGTGCATGTTCTACCTGAGCGCTCGCCCAGCCGGAGCCGGTTCAGCTTGTGGGATCTCACAGGATTACGGCACACAGGAGCTGCGCTGTTGCTACTGCCCTGGGAAGGATTGGACGTAGTGAGTGAGTGAAGCAGTGCTTCCCTCTCTAATTATTAATCCCCAGAGGCTTTTCTGTCCAGGGATTTCAACGACGGCTTTCTATACTCGCTCTGTCATATTTATTCAGTAGTAAGCAACTTTGCTGTTCCTCTGGGTCTGAATTGAGCTTAGGGTGGCCAGCTAGCAAGTGTGAAAACTCAGGAAGGGCTGGGGGTGGAGGGGGGACTTTAATAGTTGCCTATATAAGACAAAGCACTTAATCACAGGATTTCTGGTCCCCCTAGTTCAGCTCTGGCCTTTCCCAGTGTGACTACCAGCTGCATTCATATCTGGGTACTGAGCACGGCTTTCTGTCCAGGGCTGGGTCTTTGGCAGCAGCATATTCTCAAGCCTCAAAGTCTCTTGAGGTTTTGACTTAGCAATCAAAGGTTTAACTCAAGGAGCTCTGTGTCAGGACAACAAAAAGCTAGGGTAGTTTTGCTCACCCACGTGCAGGCAGGATGTGCTTCCTGGTCCAGCTACAGGGCTCTGGAGGAATCTTGGAAATCAAATAGTTCCAAATTCTCATCCTGGCTTTCTTTGAATATTTGCTATATCTTTTCAGCAGCTCTTCATTTCGCTCTCTTCCAAACCTCCTGAGAGTCCCCAGCTTGCTTTGGTTCAGAGAAGGTGTTTTTTGTCTCTTAGAAGTAGTGAAAAAGCCCAAGAAATGTGGAGGGGCCTCAGTTCTTCAATCACATGATTAGTAGGACTTGTGGTGGTCACTGGGAGCAACCCTGGAGCAGGATCCATTGTGCTAGGTGCTGTACAAACACAGAACAAAAAGCCAGTCCTTGTCCCAAAAAGATACCTTGGGAGCAGACCCGCATTGCCTGGGACATCTCTTAGGGTATGGCAGAGCTGTGCTAAAAGGAGTCATGAATCTGAATTCCTCCTGCCGAAGGGGGGGCCTATAAGAACTGGCTCTGAACCATCCTTGTTTTGGAGTGGGGTTTTGCAAAAGCAAAGTGCCCCAACGCTGGCCACCCTTAGGTGGAGAGACACGTTGTAGCTCACCTGCTGCGACCCAGCCCTTACAGCGCTCAGCACGGTGCTTTGGGACACTCCGCTGAACTTGCAGGGGGAGTGAATGTCATGAGCCAAGCTCAAGGTTTAAATAAGGAGGGACTCACAGCTCCCTCCTCCACAGACTTGGTGGGGGGCAGGCTCCTCCACAACCCCCTTCCTCCCTGGTTAGTGTGGTAAGAGCTCTGCTTTCCCCACAGCCCACGCTTTCTTCATGCTCGCTTCTCCCCCCCATGGGTTGTTCAAAGCTGCCAGCCTGAGTTTGAAGCACCGAGGCGCTGATGCTGCGAGCTGTGTTTTTTTCACACTCCGTGCCCTCTAGCTTTCACACTCAGAAAATAATAGGAATGCAAATGCCCTTCTCTGCATCGCCCCCCTCTAATGAAACAGAGACAGCATTGCCCAGATCTGGTAATTGCCATCGCTGAGAACAAGAGGTCTTCTAATGCTCACGAAACTCTAATCTTAATCTTGTTCGTCGCTATTAAGTCTCGGGGAGATCGGGCAGATACGTTTAAAGGAGGTGAAATGAAAAAGACTCAAGAGGAGGCTGAAAGGAATAATCTTCACTGGTTCCACGTACCAGGCGCCTGATCCCGGCAGAACTGAACGAGTAACGAGGAGGCTGGCAATTAGATCCCCATGTTATTTGCCTCTTTCAGTCGCTTGCTGGAAAGGGGAAGAAGACATAAAGATTTTCAAAGGTGTCTCACGGAATTAGGCACCCAGGGCACCTAATTCTCTCAGGCTCTTCTGGAAATCCAAGCACAGGTGAGAGCTGGCGTGGCGTTCTAAGAAAGCTGCCACATGCGTGATTCCAGGCCAGATTCCAAGCAGGGTCCCTTATCCCTGGACGAGCAGCCCGAGAGACCTGGAGACAAGGTGCTCGGTCCCTAGAAAGCAGAAGGAACCCGCCATGTCACTCTCTAGTGGCTCCTTCCAGGTGACTTGTGCCCACCCTGCCTGGTGGGAAGGATGTTTGCACTGAATGAGGGTGGGTGGGGAAATGGAGCAGAAATTCTCCAGGCTTTGAGAGGAGCTGGGAGGAGTCTCCACAGGGAAGGAATATGCTGCCATGCCCTCGGAAAGCCTCCAGCAAGGATGGCATTAGCCCTGCTTCTGGCCCTGGCACACTGTCTGGAGAGCCATGGGTAAGGAGCTGCTGCCATTTCCCTGGGGGAGAAAAAGTGGGGAATCTAGGGGTCGGTGTAGGGGAAACACAGCATGGCATCTTGTCACCGGTTTGGTGGTGACGAGCCCCGCAGCAAGACACCCCGTCCCCTCCGTGACTCCTGCTGGATTCCAGGCACTTCCCACACCCACCTGCTTGCCCTTTGCCAGGTAAGGGCCTCCACCCCCCAACGTATGAGGAAATCCCCCATGGCTTCAGCAGGAGCAATGGATAGCCCAAGGCAGGAGGCCAGGCCCCTGCAGAGCAAGAATGATACCGAGAGCTGCAAGGACTGGGAGAGGTAAAGAAGCGAAGAGAACACAGACGCCTGAAGTGGAGAAAAGGATTCGAGTGTGCGTGAGAGAGAACAGAAGCATTCACCTACACAGAAGAGGAAAGGACAAGCAGAGGTTAAGCTTTTCCTCCTCCTACCTACCCTGTCATCCCCCAAATGGGAGGGCTGAAGGGCTGCTGGCCAGGCAGGGGCGCTGGCCTGTGCAAGGCACACTGGCCGAAGAACTGTGGCATTTGCAGCCCCGAATAAACCTCAGGTCGCCGGCACTCAAGGTTCTAGGCTTCATGCCCTAACTGCCCCTGTGGCAGCATGGACCTTCTTGGCTGGACCCTGCCTGCTGCACTCTCATGCCCTCTCCTTGGTGGAGAAAGGCTGTGGAAGGAGACTTGCTCCGTCTCAGGGGTGTACAAGTATCACATGGCTGGCTGCTCAGCCCTGATAACGGACCAGGCCACGTAGAATGGCTGTTCAACGATGCCTCCTCCGGGCTGGCCGGAGCGCAGTACATGGAGCTGCATTTGTGCTCAAGGGAACGAGATGGCTGTCCTATTAGTTACCCTTTTGCTCTGCACGTCCCTCCCCCTGATTCTATCTCCCCTTCCTTTCTGCCATGCAATGGATCCCACCTGGCCCTGGGAAAGCATGGGCAGACAGTTGGGTGCAAGGACCTGGCTCGGGTTTATGCTGGACCCTGCTCTCTCAGTGGCTCCTTGGGTTCAGGGTCAGATTAACACAGACATGCGGAGACTTCAAGGTAAAGTTGGGTCTCGGCTCTCCCCCTCTACCGAGTTCCCTTTGCCAATGGCAGCGCTGGGACAGCGACGCCGGTAACGTTAACGGCCTCTGACAACGCGTAGGTTTTGGAGCACAGGCGAGCGGACCTGCCTGCCCGTATTACACGTTTGCTCTGATTCCCATGTCGTTCAGCGGTGACAGCTGCCACTTGGAGCAAGCCGAGGCTGCTGGGTACCCACGTACTCCCCCTGGCTGCCTGGATTCTGACAGAGGCTGTCCGCCCCGGCGGGCGAGCGTGAAGAGAGGGAGGGCAGCTGACATCAGCAGGTTTGTGCTTCCCTCCTCTCCCAGTTTCTGGGCTGACCTGCCTCGAGGTAGACACGTGGGCTGTCACTCAGCCAACCTGGCGTGCGCCTCCAGGCGCTCCTCGCACACGCTCCATGGCCGCTCTCGCCATCCACTCTGCCGACAGGGTAGACCCACCCCCGCGCCATGCTCGGACCAAGCAGTTTCCCCTCCATGCCACATCGACTCGTATGTCACATCGCACTTACACAGCACCTGCGCGCTCACGGCCAGACGCCAGGCAGGAATCGAGCTGGCTGGGGACTGCTGATGACACGACACAACCAGGGAATGCAGGGCTTCCCCAAAAGTTTCCTCTAGTCCAGGATGGAATTTCTGATCAAAACCAGGGAGTCTCCCTGCCTGCCCCCCCAGAATAGCCAATAGCCTGGGGGTTAGGGCACCCACCTAGGATTCAAGGCCCTACTCTGAATCAGGCAAAACAGAGACCTGAACCTGGGTTTCCGACAACCCAGGTAAGCGCCCCGGGCTCTGGGTCATTGGCTATCCTGCTGGCTGCCTCTGGATTTTCATGAAAAACTTGGAAAGGTCTCAGCTTTGGCCTGCTGCAGAATGGGAAGATTTTTGTGGGACAGGAACATCGTCTCCTGCCCAGCTCTAGGTAGGAAGTCTGAAGCCCTCGGGGCCCCCTCGGGGTAGGGCCTCCAGGTATAGAGCTGCGGTGCGGTGGTGCGGGGACTCTTGTCCTCCCATTGCCAACCTGGTAACAATTCTGTGGGCAGACTTCATTCCCCAGGGCTGTCAGGCTGGTGCCACCTAATAGCCATAAAAATCACTTAAAAACCCCACAACTAAGCGAGCCAAATTCCACGAGTGGAGCTGTCCACACTCCATGCGGCTCTCCATCCCATGGCACACACACACAGCTAGAGCTGAAACAGCTCACGAGAACTCTGCCTTCCCCCTCCAGGTAATGGTGGGGTGCTTTTAATTAGGGACCAAGAGATGCACACCTCCTAAATCATCCCATGTAAATAGCAAGATAGCACCTGCCATAACTTTCAAAGAAAGGGATCTAAGTTCCCTTGTGAGGCCTTGGGTCAGAAAAATCCCCCGGACAGACTGAAAACCATAACAATCCGAGCAGGGGAGGGGGAACAACCCCAATCAACCAACAGGTAAGAAAATAACCATTGGTGATCTTGGCGCTTACTGACCCGGATAAGAAGAGCTCCAGTTGTCACTCGGAACTCAAACTAAACCAGAACAGAACCGGCTCGGAGGTTCAAAAAGCTCAAGTAAACGTAACTGAAACTGTGCCAGCTGGAGCCAAGCCTGGAGGAGAAGTGCCGCAGCCCCTCGAGAAAGGCCATTCGGGTAGGGGTTGAGCAATCCCGGTTTGACCCAAGAAAACACTTAAACACGTGCCTTACCCAGCCCGTTGAAATCAATGGCACTACTTCAAACATGCTTACCTGCATTACTGGCTTGGGGCCAAAGCAATCAGATACGGGTGGGATCAAGTCCTTGGGTTCTTCTCAAAGCCAAACCCTGGAATTGTCTGCGGTTTGTACATGTTTGAGAAAAGGGACTTAAGTCTTCCCTGGTCATTAAAAACATCACGAATGCATTTCACTGGCATGTGGGACCCTCACAGCTCTTACCTGCCTCTCTTTGTGTTTGTTTGGAAAGTGGTTTGGGAGCCGGGAGGATTGTCCCAATGTAAATCCAAAGCCTTTATTCTGAGTATCTATTATTACCGTTTAATCTGGTTAAAATGATTCCATGCACAACCATGCCCAGAGTGCACATGGAGAGGAGAAAGCCACCCAAGGCACAGCAGAGGATTTGGGCTGATGAGGGGAAGGAGAGGGTTGAGGAGAAATCTTAGGGACAGGTAGTGATGTGGACTTGCAGAGAACAGAATCAGAGAACCGGACTGCTGCACTTCCCATAAACAAAGAGCCAAACACTTTTTAAAAATCTAAATAGTCTTCATTTAAGATTCAGGAAAACTAGCCAAGAAAGAACGAAGGTAATGTCTCCATGAGAGAGCACAGGAAAATGCCTGCTCATTTAAAGATGCGATACACAGAAAAGAGAGAGCCAACCTCTCCTTCCCAGAAAGCGCACGGACCAATGAGAAAGTCAGCAACATGTGTTAGATAAAGCAAAAGCTTCCTTGGTCTGTCTCCCGATCCTCTTCCCCCAAAAGGAATTCCAAGCACTGGGGCAGGAGGAACCAGGACAAACAAAAAGAAAGGAATAAGTGTTCGGAAGTCTGGCAAGAGACAGCTTCATACAAAGAAGACAGAGGGACGTGGCTGTAAATGGAAGGCGGAGTGTGAGGAAAGTGACTGGAATACTAAATAACGGATGGATGCCTTTGAAGGCGACTCGAGTATCTTAGGTCTCCCGTCTGACCTACTTAAATCCATCATAATCTGATGCAGAAATATCCTCTGGATTCTAAATATAAACTGCATTCTTCTTTATTTAAATCCCTTCCCTCTGCCACCGTGAAATAAAACCCTGATTGATGGCCAGTGCTAACGTGCTGTCGGTACCCAGTGGGCACTGGGCATGGCCGAGGGACCCTCCGTCTAGTAGGGGGAACGTCAGCGACCCAGGTCCCTACAATTCCACAAAACAAGCAATGCCCAGCACTGCAAACACCCGGGGGCTAGCTACGCTGCAAGCAGCAGGGTCACCGCTGCACTCGCTTTCATCGAGCTAGCTCCAATAAAAGCAGCAACACAGGCTGCCCCCCCCCCCGAGACCTTGTAAACATACTCCAAGGGATGCCCAGGCTACCACGGCCTCACGGCTGTAGTTACATGGGGTAGCTAGATTATTGCACACCTCTGATTGCAGTGTGGGCCCCCTCCCCAGGCCTCACGCCCCCTGCACAGGGCAGGAGGGGTCCCGGCACTGCCCCCCAGCTGCCCTGGGGAGGGGAGTTTGTTCCTGCAGGAAAGGGGGGGCGGAGGTTTGGGGAGGCTTGGCACCCTGCACTTACCTGGCGTGCGGTGCCTGCCTCTCTTGTCGCAGCCTGGCGCTGGCTCAGACAGGGCAGTCTCTCCCCCCAGGCTGGAGGAGGTGGCCTTTCACAATGGGTGGGTAGGTGCTGGGGGGAGCACAACACAGTGCCTCCTGCACCCCCAGCCTCCCTACCAAGAAGGGTTGGGCAGAAACTCCCCACCTTCGCATTTACCTGCTGCTTCAGCCACGTAGGGTGCCACGGGGCGGCCTCACCCTCCCACCTACCTGATGCTCAGAGAAGGAGGCGCTAAGGGGTGCCTCCCAGTGCCTCCTGCCTCCCCTGCTCCCCTCCTATTGTGAAGGGCTGGCCTGGTGCGCCATGCCCCTCTTCACGCTTGCCTGCCGCTCCAAACCAGCTGGGGTGGCCCCTCTCCCCCCGCCTACCTTCGGTATGCCACTGGTGTGGACACACCCTTTGTACAAGGTGTGCTAAAGCCCTGTCACACCTGTGTGACTTGCTCGTGCGATTCTGCACTAGCGTCCCCTTTCACAGGTGGTTGCTTGGCAGTGCATAGGTACAGGGGCCATGCCGTGTTCACTAGCTGTGAGTTTGTGAGCGAGGCATGGCCACAGAGAGCTTATGGGATGTCCTACGACAGGTTATGAACAGGCTTGCATGGGATTATATGACAGGGCTGCCATGTTTAAGGAAGATGAATCCAAACTGGAACAGGTGCAGAGAAGGGCACTAGAATGATCCAAGGACTGGAAAACCTGCCGTAGGAGAGGAGACCTTAAGAGCTTGGCTTGTTTAGCCTAACTAAGAGAAGACTGAGAGGAGCTAGGATTGCATCAGAGGGATAAATACCACGGAGGAAGAGGAGTTATTTAAGTTCAGCAGCAATGTGGACACAAGCACTAATGAATATAAACTGGCCATCAGGAAGTTTAGGCTTGAAATTAGATGCCGGTTTCTAACCGTCAGAGGAATGACGTTCTGGAGCAGCCTTCCAAGGGGATCATGTGGGGGCAAGAAACCTATCTGACTTCAAGACTGAGCTTGATAAGTTTGTGAAGGGGATGGCGTGATGGGACAGTCTAATTTGGCAATTGACTGATCTTTGACTACTAGTGGTAAATGTGCCCCATGACCTGTGATGGGACATTAGATGTGGTGGGTTCTGTATTACTAGAGGCTTCTTTCCCAGGTGTCTGCCTGGTGAATCTTGCCCACATGCTCGGGGTTTACTGATCACTATATCTGGGGTCGGGAAGGAATTCCCTCCAGGGAAGATTGGCAGAGGCCCTGGCTTTTTTTGTCTTCCTCTGCATCACGGGACACGTGTCACTTGCAGGTGGATTCTCTGTACCGTGAAGTCTTTAAATCATGATTTGAGGACTTCACTAACTCAGTCATAGGTCAGGGGTGGCTGGGCGGGGCTCTGTGGCCTGCGCCGTCCAGGAGGCCAGACTAGATGATCATTATGGTCCCTTCTAACCTTGTAGTCTATGGGTCTATGAGTAACAGTGGAGGATTGGACTAGATGGCTCAGGAGGCCCTTTCCCGTCCCGTCAGTGAAGGGCAGCTAACACGTGCAGCTCTCGCTGATTACAGTTACACCTCGCTGGACCAGGCCCTTTGTAATCTTCCTCTAGAGCAATGCCCTGCCCTCTGGGATGCCATTTGCCCCCTAATCGTGTCCCCTGTTCCAGTGCTTCCTCTCCCTTCTGGCTGTCTACTTCCTTAGGATGCCCCCACACAAAGGGGGCCTGTCCCAAGGAGACACCCCTATGGCCTAGAAACATCATGCAATACCAGTTCCATTGAGTTTCATCCTGTGCATGGGACTCCATCAGCTTGTCCCATGTGACAGTCCCTGGAAGCTGAGCCTACTCGCTAGTGCCCTGCTGCATGGCAGATGTGGTCTTTGCCCAGGAGCACTGAGCGAGTGAGGATGTTAGTTTACATAGGCCTGTGACTCTCCAGCATGAGGAGAACACTCGCTACCTATTCAGCCAGTGTATAAATTGGCCTACAACCAGGGATGCTGTAGTTCTAGGAACTAAAACAATCCCTTGGCATGTTGGAGCTGAATCCTGCACCAAGGGGAGTTTTGCTGTTGGCTTCAGTGGGAGCAGGATGGAGATTCCAGTTGGCATCCTTAAAGGAACACTGTCAGGGTAAATATACTTTAAAAAAAAAAGTCAAGTTTTCAAAAGCACCTAAGTGCTTTTTGGAGCCCGCTGTTATTTTGACATATTTATCCAAGCTTCCTTAGCTACCTTAGAAATAAAAATATGGCTGATCAGTATGGAAAGAAATGTCAAAATCTAGCAGCTTTGTCACTAATTAGAAGCACTTTTTACATTTATCTCAGCTACGCCAGTGAAATTAGATGAATTAGTTTCCTTTTTGTGGATAGTTAGATCCCGCTTAGTTTCCTCGGCAGGTTTTAATCCACCAGTACAGTGCTGCAACTCTTTGAGCTGATTAGTATTTTTAAACTTGTGGCATCTTGGATTTAAAAAAGAAAAATCAAAGAAACACTTTTGGGCCAAATGTAAACGGACACATTTCCTGAAAGTGACAGGAGGGGCAGAATTTCTTATGTAGCAGAGAAAAAGAAATACATGATTTAAAAAACAAAACAAAACAAACACACACATTTTCCCTAAGTGTCTAGGAAGACATTAAGCATAATAACCAAGCATTTTTCTTTTTGTTATCAAAACAAAGGCAATTTTTAAGGTCTAAGCATTTTGAAAGTGACTTTGAGTACTTGTAAAAAAATGCTGCCTCAATAGATTTCACGCTGAAATCCTGTCTTTATTTTTCCATTTTTTTTAATTATAGCATCATCCATCAAATAAATTATCTAGGGCATCTCTAATCAGTCCCAAGTTCTTCATTTCAGCCACTTCTTTGACAATTTAGGATTTGTGATACTATTGGGTTGGTCACCTAAGTCACAGGGTATCATTTCTGCTCCCTGACCAAATGACAGAGGCCTGGGTCTACACTCACGGCGAAATTCAGCAGCCGTCGACGGGATATACGCAAGCTGCATAGAATAGCTTGCATACCTCCTGTCAACTTCCTAAATTATAAATAGCGCAGCGTCCCCACCACACTGCGCTGATGGGTAATGCCCTCCCATCGACACAGCATTAATCTTTTTGTGGGGTGGATTAACGCCATCGACTTCCGGATCGATTGAGCGGGTCTCCACTGCCGCTCAATTGATCGCGAAGAATTGACTGTGAGTGAAGACATACCCTGAAGCTTTCATTACAAGTAGGAGGAAAATCAGAGGGATTTGAAGATGGCTGAGTGAACAGTGTGCAGCTTTGCACAGATACAGATTTGTACAACTGTAAGTGAGATCTTCACTTCCTGGGACTGGGTTTTTGTGAATAAACAATAAAAATCACATGGACAAAAGAAACAGGCTTTCATATGACCATCAAATTATCTTGGGGCTTTATTTGCACCCATGCTTGTGGATATTTCTAGAGGGAGAGTGTAGAACAGTTCACTTTTGGGGCTCACACACCCTTTGATCTCTCTGCTGCAACCGCCAACAAGGGAACCCACCAGTGCTATATGCAATGGTTATTTTGCAATATTCACACCTTGTCTGTCACCCAGGAACTTGATTGGGCCCCATTATAGGTACTTCCCCCTGACCAGCTGTCTGGACCTAGACTGGGTTTGCATTCCCAGAGCGAGAAGGCAGGTCCCTGTGCCTTTCAGTGCTGGCAGTAGGAAGAACTTTGTTAATGATGATAAATTTATTATTAGTAATACAATAGCATCCAGAGCCCTAGCTAAGATCATAGCACCATTGTGCTGGTGCGGGCCAAACACATAAAATAGTCCCTGCCCTCAAAGAATTTATAATCGACATAGTCAAGACAGGAAACAGGTGGGAGAAACGAAGGGTTGTTAGAACATCTAACACACTAGGCTCCCCCTGTTCCCCAGAGGTGAGGATTAGCTCTCGCAGGCTCCTGCACTCCTTCTGCCTTGCTATCACCGTAGAATGCCTGTTTGTCAGTAGGAATTTACTCCCACACTGTTGCCTTTAGTTAACTGAAACATTCTGAAGCCCCTTGTGCCCTGCTGCCCCTTTAAATGCCACCCCAGCCTGGCAGCAAGCCAGTCTCCCATTGTCTTGCAATTTGCAGAGCAGCTGTGTCACACTGAGGTGATCAATTTGTGCCTCAGCAGTGCCAAGCCTTCCATGTACAAGTGCAAGTTGTTTCATTAAGGCCTGGGTTGCGTGGCCAGCATTGGCCGTCTCTCATCAATTTCGTTCCGGTAATGGATCTCTCACCGACCCCTGCTCCAGGCTGAGCAGTGCAAAAATCTGTTAATTTGATTGCAGTTCAGCATGTTGCCTCTTCCAGCAACAGAACATTATGGGTGGAGGTAAGGGGCTTACTCAAAATTATTCCCTTTAGATCCATTTTAAGTGCTTTTCATAGTTACTCTCCATTAGAGTTAATATCATCTCCGAACCTGGAAAGCAACATTTCTTTCTTTACCCTTTTCATTTGGAAAGTAGTCACATTTGTCATCCACTCTCTCACCTGCCCCCCATCTGTGTGTTTCTTATAGTTCAGATGTCCTGTCCTCCCACCACAAAATGCAAGAAATTTCCATTGTCTTCAATGACTTGGTTCTATTATCTTTCTATCCACCCATCCCCTCCCTCTTACCATGGAAATGTTGACCTGAGTGCTTAGCTAATATTGGGGGCCTTGTCAGGTTGTTTCCATCAGGAGAAGAAATGATGGTGCAATCCTGTTTATTTACAAAGAACATACACAGTGTCCTGTTTCCCTGAACACAATAGGAACAAACAGCAGGGAGCTTCCTTGCTCACAGTTTCCCAGCCTTCCTTTCCATAATCCTTGCATCAAGTAGTGCTGTCATTCTGCAACCTTTTAGGGCCTCACTCACCACTGCTTTCTGTCTGCTGGCTCTCTGCCCCTCTTTCACACACAGCTTGCCAAGCAATTCCCTAGCACGTGCATTTCCAATCAGTCCCAGAGAAATGCCTCAGACCATATAGTTTAGCCCTGCTTCACTGTTGGGCTAATTGCCTTGGGCAGCAGCATCTTCTGTCTCTAGCTATCTTACTCCATAAGAGAAGTTAATTGCTCCTTCCATTTAGCTTGAAAGAAGGGCAGTTAGAATGCACATCAGCTTCAGTGGGGTCTGTGATTATTTATAGATCAAAGACTCACATGATGGCATCCATTAACACTTTCCAACAGAAAATTATCTGTCTTAGGCCTGGTGTAGATTTTTCACAAAGTTTTTTTTACTATGGTCAAAAAAGACATCTTTTAAAAAAAATGAAACTTTGTAAAAAAAACCAAACAAACCAAAAGTCAATTTCCATATTTAAACCACAATTTTTACTGAAACTATTTTTCAAATCATTGCAGAAATTTCATTGACTGAAAACTGCATTGTCTTACTGAAAGCTTGGGTTCTGATAAACAAAATATTCAAAAAAATGGAAAAAAGGTTCTGTGAAATTGTTCCCCCATTTTCCAACCAGCTCTACTGTTATCTAGTCATCCATTACAAATGTGGGGCCATGATATTTGTGTCATTAAACACATTTCTTTTGTCCATTTTACTGTGCTCTTCCCATACATACCTATCCACTGTTAATAGCAACCATATCTCTTTACTACTCCTGAGTAACTCACTTCTCAATAAAGCCTTTCTCCTGCTGTAGATCATCCCATACATATAGTGTTAGATAGTTGCTAGGAAGCTGTTGTTCAGTTCTGAATGAGATTTAGACTAGGGCTTCGAGGAATCAGGACGAGGTTCTGAGTTCAGATTTGACAGCACCAAATGGTTCATTAGATTTTAATCCAGCGTGGTGAGGATCATCATACATTATTTGCTACGCACTGAAGATGTGCTCTGTGCTGTACAAGACACATACAATCCTTGCTCTGAATAGCTTACAGACGAGCACAGAGAAGAGAGGAGATGCTATGAGACATCATACTCTTCTTTCTGCTGCTGGTAGCACGCAGAGTAGGGTTTGTGGGCCTCTTGGAAGCATGGCTGGGAAAGGATAGGTATCCTGAGAGTTCAGTTCTCCTGCGAGCCTTTGTCCATCCTGGGCTTCATTAGAACCAGCAGTAGAAAACAGGTCCCTTCTGGCCTGGTTTTTGTTTCCGGGATTCAAGCACGAGCCCCACTGCCTTGAAATCCAGGCTGCCATTGCAGAGGTTGAGCTGAGGTTCTGGGTCAATGCCACCTCTAATGTCCGTTTTTCAGGACGGATTCAGATCTTCATGACACCAATCCAAATCCAGAGTTAATGGATTTACGTTAGATTTACTCCAGCATAACTGAGGTCAGATTCTTGCCCTTCCTGTCTCCGTACCGTGGGCCAGATCCCCAGCTGGTGGGCGTGATGAGAGCTGTATTGACTGGAAAGGAGCTATGCCACATTACAACAGATAAGCAGCTGGCTGTGTCTATTTACAAATGTAAACACACAGGCAGCTCCTCAGCCAGTTAAATTGGCATAGCTCCATGAAATTCATGGAACTACGCCGACTGGCATTAGCGGAGGAGTTAGCCAGCCCAAATACTACATTTCTTCCAGTTACTGTCAGTGAAGGGTAAATGAAACATCTCAGCTATATACACAGTGGACCAGATTCTCTGCTGGTGGAAATCATTGACGTCAATAGAGCTCCACTGATTTGCAACAGCTGATTTGCCCCGTGTTTGGATAAAGGGCAGCTACCCACATAACACTGGGAATTCTGGTGAGAGAGTTAAAATTTCCATTACATTTGAAGGACATGGTAATTTTTTCTTAGGGTCCTTGTTGTTAGGACTGATTGCAGAGTAGTTTGTGTACCAAACATTCAAAAACAACCAGCTCCAGGTCAGGGGAATTATTGAAAGTGTCACAGTACCAGGAACAATTAGATCAACAAATATCACGTTTGTGTCCGCGAGTGAAACCAAGATTCTATTGGGGTATTTCTTTTTTCCTTCTCCCCCAAAAACCACTGCATGCATTCAGGCCTCAAAAGAATGTCCTTTTTTTCTTATCCTCCATGACTGCTCACTGTGTTGCTGGGAAATGAATTACAATCTCTACGTCTGCCACAAAGTCGGATTTCAGGGGAATAAAATCTCTCCTCCCAGACCTGGTCCAGGCATCAAGGGCTGCACTCTCGGAAGAATAATATAGAAGAGGGAGCTATATATGTTTCTGTCTCCGACTGTGTCCAACCCAGGATAAAATAAAAGTAACGCAATTATGTCAGTCGCTTTTTAGCTCCTCTTTGAAGATTCTAGGCTCCTCCTCTAATCTCTGTCAGGCACAGTGGCCATATTGTTGGCGTTTTCTTCCTTTCCAGGAATGCTGGCGTCTTTCAGCTATTTATTTTCCTTAATTATTTCTATAATGCCCGTTAGTACAGTATGGAAGTTCTGAACAAATTAAGTCAGATGTTCCTACTGTTAATGGAAGCAGCGTGGCAGACTGCAGTCAAAGAGATGTGCTCTTGGGCCCTAACACTGGCCTGCTGGGAGACCTCAGGCAAGTCACTTCCCTTCGCTGGGCCTCAATTTCCCCATCTGCAAAATGGGGATAAAATGCCAATCTTCTTAATAAAATGATCTATGGAGGAAAACACTGTGCACAGTTCTGGCGCTTGTTATAGTTGAGAATGGAGGTTGCTTTTTGCCCTTGTCGGGTTAGAGATTTTCTGTCTAGATACTGTATGCAGGGGCTCCCTTTCATAGTCCGTTTAAAGCATTCTGGGGATGAAAGCCTTCATAATCTATGGGGGTCTGTCATTGCCTTATTTCCCAGACCCGCTAGCTTCTTTCCACTTTTCCAGCCCCTGAAGCCACCTGAGGGTTATTTTCAACAACCCATTGCAGCCTAGGGTTTGCAATACTCTTATCAAAAGAAATGGGCCGCCCTGCCTCCAGGAGTGGTACAGGGCAGTGCAACACACGCTTAGACCTCATAATGAGACTAGCTACCTGGGCAGTGATCTCACCTATGGGTCCCATTCAAAACACTTCAGTCAATGAGAATCCAATGGGTAGTGGGTCAGACCTTGTAACCTGTGTGTGCATGGAAATTCCTTCTCGGCTCCAAGGAGGTGATCAATTTCTGGATTGGAAGCATGATCTCTGGCACCCTGCACATTTCCTTTTCTTGTCTCTGCATTTTTTCTCCTCGAAGGCTGGCAGCAGAGGGACACGATTCCTAGCTCAGGAATGCTAAAGATAGCCACATGGCCAGAGCTGCCAGGCTTGCTGTCTGAGCATAGAGCCGGGGCAGGGGTCTGATTGTAGGGAGCCAGCTAGCGCAAGATGCCGCATTCACACTCCCATTTTTAGTATGCTCGCTTGAGTACAGCCAATGGATGTATGTCTACTCCAGCTGGGAATCACACCCCTAGATGCCATGTAGACATGCCTCACTTGAAATGCAGATGCATCCTAAGATGTGATTGAAGGAGGGGTAGGCGTACACTGGCCATCTTTAATCTAGCTAAAGTAGCGTAGACGGAGCCACACGGTCTAGCAACCTGAGTATGTACCCAGGGTTCCTAGCAGGCAGCTAGCCACTGCCACTATATTTACACCACCCACACAAGCTAGATTAAAGCTAGCGTGGGTATGCCTACCTGTGCTACAAGCAGACCTTTGTCTGCAGCAGAAACAAATGGTTCCTGCTTCCCCTATAGCCTTCCTCTATGGAGATTCTTTGCCTGCCATTCATTCCAGATCATGCAAGGATCAGATACACACAGTCCTAGCAGGGGTGAGATTATCACTCCTCCCCCATGCTGTATCCTTGTGCTTAATTTTAATAATAGATTTGGAGCCGTCATTAATCTTCTGCCATAATTCAGTGTTTGTTACACACTAAGATACAAACGAAATAAAGCAACGTGAGGATACTGTAAAGCATTCTCCGAATGGCAATGAGTCTTTCCCTTTGAACAAGGAAGGCACAGTGCAAAAAAACCCAACCAACCCTCCCTGAAACTCTGATTTTCAACCACCAAACTGGCTCAAACCCCCAAAATATATGGGGCAGGAAGACAAAGAAACAGAGAGAAAGTTCGTGCAATCGCAATAGTGCTCTGAGTTGTGGCAAAGCCAATCTTTTGTCCAGGGAATTTTCTTTTTGCAGATTTTATTGGGTGCCTTTTGTATTGTACAGCATTTACTTCTACCTTTGTTGCCAAGTGTCTGACCTGCCTTCACAAGTTTGTGTGGTGTTTCCAGACCCTTTTGGGTTGCCAGAAGAAGGTGAATTCAAATCCAGGGCTTCTCTGATATCCCCCTCCTCAAATTAGAGGTGGAAGCGTCAATAATAATTGTTGTTACAGTAACTGGAGGTGAAAGGCAGTTTTGTCTAGTGGATAGTGCAGTGCGCTAGGAATCAGGAGCCCGGGATAGAGTTCTAGCTCTGCCACTGACTCACTGTGGGACCTTAGACAAATCACTTCTCTCTCTGCCTGTGTTTCCTCTCCTATCCATGGTCTATGTAGACTGTATGCTTTCGCAGGCCAGGACTGTCTCTTACTATGCACAGATAGTAATTACCCCGATGTGGCCCCAATTTCATGTGGGATCTTTAGATGCTATAATAAAGATGAAGCTAGACTAAAACCATCTTACCATCACAATGTGCAGGGTCAAGTACTTGGCCGCCAGTGAAGCAGTCAACTGCAGCTCATTTTGCCTTTCCTCTTGCTCTAGGGAAATACTTTGGGCCCTGTGACGGACCCGCAGCACTCACTGCCGGACTGGTGCCTCCTGCTGGTGATCTGGGAATAGCTTGAGCAGATGAGCACACTCGCGAGTGTGCTCCATCACACCTCCTCGGGGTTCACCGGTTGTCCTTCTTGCTGCCATCAGGACCCACCACGACTTCTTCCAGACTCGGCCCTCCAGCCAAGACACAACCCCTTCCGGGGGATTTGACAGTCCCGGCTCTGCTGCTTACTTCAGTGGCTACCGCAGTCCACCACCACTCCACTGGTGGTCTGGGGGAGGAAGGAGGGACCTGGCCCAGGGATCCTGTGTGCAGCAACCTTGCACCACCTCTTCCCCCAACTCCTTAACAGTCTTCCTTGGGCCACTTCCCCACAGCCCCGGGACCTCTTGTGCCCTTGTATTAGGGCCTCCGGCTCACGCAGAGCCCCAGCAGTCAGCCACTGCTCTGTCCAGGGTGCTGCCTTCTGTAACCTGTAGGGCAACCAGCCTTCCCTCCTGAGCTCCTGTGGGTGACTGACCTGCTCTGCTTACAGCTCCCTTTTACACAGTCCAGAATTTAGTCTTCTCAGGACTTTGGTAGATAGCTTATAAAGCCAGTAGGAGCCCTGTGACTGTCAAGTCGGACCACCCTGTCTAGTACAGGCCATAGGACTTCCTTGCATGAGCAGCTCTTTCAGAAAAAGAGCCAAACTGGATTTAAAAACCGCCAGTGCTAGAAAATCCATCATAACCCTTGGTCAATTGTTCCAGTGGTTCATTATCAGCGTTAAAACCTTACTCCCAACCTGAATTTGTCTAGCTTCAACTTCCAGCCATTGATCTTGTTCTATCTATGCCTGCTAGATTGAAAAGCTCATTATCAAATCTTTGTTCCCCATGCAGGTACCTATAGACTGTGATCAAGTCCCCCTCAACCTTCTCTTTGTTGAGCTACATAGGTTGAACTCCTTGATTCTATCATAAATGTACATGCATATATTATTCTGAATAATCTCCACACACTACAAATCTCTACAACTCCAGAATATTATCAGTTAACTCTTTTGAAGACATCACTTTCAAGGGGTTTTATTACTAGTTATCCTAACCGTTCAAATGCAAGCTATAATTACACAGCCACAAACCCACTTCCCTAGGGCTCTTCTCTGGGAAGATTTTCCCTTCTGAGTCACTGTGGAATGGTGTCCACCCCCTCTGTAGGGCAAGCCACCGTCTCAAAGTCTGGGAAGCAAGTGTTAGTCCCAGAGCCTCATTCCAACTCCTGTGGCGTCTCTGCAGTTTGCACAGCCTGCGGCAATTCCAGCAATCTTTTTCTCCAGGGAGGTGAAGGACCCTGCAGTCTAAATGAAATACACTGGTAAGGTTCCTGGAACACAATCTTTATAGCCAATCTTTCTGGTTCCTGTGCTGCGGCTCCACCACTGGGGCCTTACTCCTCCTCCTTCATTCTGTCTCCCACTCCTCTTATTTATAAACTCCTCGCCTGGAGTTCCCATAGAGGGGGATTCTGCGTGTGTCATGCCAGACTGCTAGCCCGCAATGGAAATCACCCGAGTAGCCGCAAGCAGCTACGTGCACGCTCAGTGGCCATCATCCCCAATTTCTGAATGACTCGAGCCCATCCAGCGGAGTCATCCTGCCTGGCTTTGGCAAGTCCGCAAGCACACCAGGCCCCCTACAACAAGAACTATAGATCCGCCCGTGGCTCTTTCCAGCACAGAATGCTGTAGGATACATTGAGATTCGTGTGCTTTTATTTGTCAAATATTCATGCATCAGATTTTTTTTTTTTTTTTTGCTTTTTAACCTTTTGACTAGCTACAGCATTGAACAAGGAAAACCACAAATAGACAGTCTGACTCATGTGCCATATAGGTGAGCTAACACTGGGGGAGGGGAGCGGGGGTGCAGTCAGCCTGTACTGTCATTTGAGTCCTTGATTTCACAATCTGCACCTTGCATTAGACAAGCTGCACTGTAATTAACACCTTGTAATGCATCACAATTTCACCGGCTGTACCTTGCATTAGACAAGTTCTTTGTATTGAATTTGGCTAGGTGTGCCAAATGTGCTGTGTACACATGGAGCAATATATAGCTTTAACCGTGTCCTTCAGGCACAGCAAAAACCCCAGATTACATTTAAACCCAGGTCTTGGCCCAGAAGATCTGTCTTGATCTCTAGTAAAACAAGCTCGGTGCTCTGAACAAATACTATTTGTAAAACTATTACATTGCTGGACATGCTCTGCCGTCTCTGGTCGGAAGAGTACCAGGAGTGGAAGAGGACAAGCTTCAGTTCAACACTGAGGTGCATACCCCACCCCCAAGTGGTGCAGTGGGGTCTACAATCAAAAGAGCTGAGGTGTTGCTAATGAGGATGGAGGTTTGCCGTCCAAGCTGGTGGCCAGTGCTTTAGCAGCCAGTACCAGAGCAACAAGGTGGCTGTGGGTCAGGACTGCGGTCCAACATTAAAGCTGCACAGAGGAATCTTGCCCAGCCCGTCTCTTCTCCTTGCGCCCAGACTCTCATTTACGGGACTCTGAAAATTTACCTCAGAATATTGTAAAATAGAGGGAAATCGGGCTAACACCGCCAGGTTGCTGCTCTAGTAGCTGCAGCAGAACTCCTGACTTGTGAGAAAGTCTCTCCTTCCTCCTTGTCAGAGATTAGGCCTTACTCTGCTCCCACTTGAATGGCTGCGACTGCTGGCTTCCATGGGAATTCCAGCAAACCTAGCTCCCATGCGAGTTCGGCCAAAGCTGAGCAGTTTTGCAAAGGCCACCCACAGGCATCTTACCATGTGGCCTGGTTTTCAAAGGTGCTGAATACCCACCAGCTCCCCTTGACTTCAGTGGGAATGCTGTATGCTCAGCAGTTTTGAAGATCTAACTGTTCATATGGAAACCTAAATGTGGTCATAAGAATTAAAATTTAGCACCCATTTGGGACAAATCTTGACCGAAAGCTTTAGAACACAAGAACGGCCATGCTGGCTCAAACCAATGGTCCATCTAGCCCAGTATCCTGTCTCCCAACAGGGGAGAGTGCCAGATGCTTCGGAGGAAATGACTCCACCCCCCTTTGTCCAGTGCCAGCTTCCAGCAGACAGAAGTTTAGGGACACAAGAGAGCAATGGGGTTGCATCCCTCACCATCTTGGCTAACAATCATTGATGGACCTATTCTCCATGAACTTAAATACTTCTTTATTGAATCCAGTTAAACTTTTGCTCTCACAACATCCCCTGGCAATGAGTTCCACAGGTTGACGTGCGTTTTGTGAAGAAGTACTTCCTCATATCTGTTTTCAACCTGCTACCTATTGATTTCATTGGATGACCCCGGTTCTTATGTTACATGAAGGAGTAAATAACAACACTTCCTTATTCACTTTCTCCATACCAGTCATGATTTTATAGACCTCTATCATACACTTCCCCCTCCCCCTTAGCTGTCTCTTTTCAAGCTTCTATTTAGGTGCTAAATATCGACTTAAGAGCCCAAAATTAGGCACGCAGAATATATCTAAACTCTTTTGGTCTGGTCACTTACGGCAGACACGTCCTCTCCTTCCAATTTTAATCCTTAAAAATGTCCCTCTGATTGAGCCTTCAAAGCTTACAGGGGTCTTCCCGCAACCTACTGAGCTGTGTTTAGCTCAAATATCACCACGCTCCCCTACTGCATGTCATCTGTGTACAAGTGTAATTCCAGCTCTCCCTGTCCAGCTTCAACTGCAAGGCAAGCAGGTTGCATTGCCATACGTTCCCCATGTCTTTCTCTTCATTCTCCCAAGGCTCCATTTCCTCAGGAGCTACACTAATTGCTCTCTGTTTGGTGTCCCAGTTTCATGGGGCCGTCTGATTACAGAGTTCAACAAATCACCACCTGGTCGGTTTATTTTTACTGGCTCAGCTGGGTTTCCCTTTGTTATTCTCTCCCCCAGCTCCATCCATGCCAGTTGCAGCTGAGCTGAAATAGGATTAGTTTTTTAAGTGCCTTTAAGAAAATGAAGATTTCTTTATATGAGGAAGTGAGAGGTGCCTCTAACTGTGGGAAAATGCTTCCAAAAACTTGTCCCCTCCATTGAAGCAAAAAGAAGAAACAGAAAAATGTGGGAAGGCATTGACCGAAAAGGTTGAGTCCTAGGATTTTGCTCCTACAAAGATTTAAACATAAAGATTTATCTTCATGCACCGTGAATCATCAGATCCAGCTCTTCCATAGCATTTTCAGCAGTAGATCTCAAAGCACTTCAAAGGTGCTCTATATCATTATCCCCATTTTACAGATGGGACACCTGAGGTGTAGAAAGGTGAAGTCACTTGCCCATGGTCACCTGGGTCTGAGTTCCATTCCGGTTCGCTATCCACAAGGCAACACTGCCTCCCATTGACCTAGTCTAATTGACTAAAGTGTTTGTAGCATCCAGTTCTTGAGGGGGTGTGGAACTCTACATTATTCTGCAGGAGTTTGTAAGAGCCTTCCCTTTGGGCCAGGGCTGAATTTCATTTCGGGGTCTGGGTTCAAACTGAAATTTAATTGAAACCGCAGAGATTCATCTGGTTTTTGCGTCCAAACTAGAGTTGGATCCAAACTGCGAGTCTCAGTTCTGTATGTACCCCAGCGATTTTTCGTCTCAGGGTGGGAAATGCTCACTTGTGAATCCTTATGATTCCAAGTCAGACCCCAGTCCAGAGAGGCCTTATAGCCCTCATTCTGGACTGAATGATACCTCGTCCGGATTCACACAGGAGCTATGTACATTCAGCATCAGGCCTCTTAGTCGCCTGGCTTTGTATTTAGGCATCTAATTTTAGAAGTCCATAGCAATAAAGATGGGCCCACTGTGCACGCAGGTGGCTCTAGAGCTGGATTTGTGCACAGTTCAGTGTGTTTTGGAGGCAGCATTCAGATGGAATCACAGATGGCAGTTTTGATATCAGGTCCTACTACCCTTGATATGCTGAATCCAGCTAGAAAGATGCATATTCATACGCAAGGACAGTGTTGCTGGAATGGATAGCATCTCCTTAGTTGGGGAGCCCAGTTCTAATCTAGAAGGCAGAGCATGTGTACGTATTTAACTCAGCTTGTTTTGTAAAGTGTTTTAGGACACCTTGACTATGAAAAGCGCTCTCTCCTACCGAAATTCAACCCAGCTCCTTCAGGCAAGGAAGCAATTTAGTGCATAAAGTATTTCAGTGGGACATTTGAAATTTCATTTGCTGAAATTGTTCTTAGCCGTCCCAGGGTTTTGAAACCATGCTGAAATGTGCCAAGCAAAGGCAATTTCAAAACGTTTACCTGTCCTTTCTGTGAGCCTCAATGCCAAGAAGGTTACCATGACAACAAAGCCCATCAGTGGAATTAGTTATTTGTTTTCAAATGATGTCATTATTAGCTCTGCCTCGACCAAACTGCGCAAGCCATCTCCATAGACAACAGAACTACAAAAAGCTCACTGATGCAGGCCAATAATTATGCTCTAAAATTAGCAAAGGAAGTGAAATGTCACGAAAAAAGTGATTGTTAACCTATACAAAAATACACAAGGCCATTCAATAAAAAACAAACTCGCAACTTCTTCAGATACCTAAGAGGAGAATGGGTCTGACTTTTATAAAATTTGGGCTTGCCTAATTAGCCCACTAGAGAAAAATTAGTCCACACCCAATTTGTGTGCACGAGCCGAGTGCAAATTAAGGATGCCATTGTACAGACTTTAATGGACGCAAAGTTCATAGACATGACGCCCGACATGTTCTAGCAGCTGGTATAAGACAAAATACGCATCTTTTTTGGCATGTCTTGGAATCTCACTTCATAGTTCTGCTCTTTGTGGAGTCTGTGTTGGATCAAAGAGCATTAGGGTAGATTTTCTGTATTGCACCCCACATCATGACATTATCCCTGAGCAGACACATCAAACATACACAATGGGTCAGATGCTCAGATCATGTACATTGGTTTATCTTCCATGAAGTCAATGGCAGAGCCGGTTGGACACAGGAAAATGCTGATTCAAATTCAAAACTTTTTGCAGGAACTTGCCAATTTAGGAGTCTGATGGAAGTCAGGCAGATTTTGAAACTTCACCCACCAGCTCCTTGGCAATCAGGACTCTAGGGTACTCCATGGACCCTGGTTCGAGGGTGACCCAGCCATGCAAAGTGCTCGGGGGTCAATGACCCCTGGATTTCCAGGATCCTTGCCATAGACCCGGAAGCCCTGGCAGCAATGGCTGAGCCTTAGAACATGGGCTCTCAGCTGGAATTTTGTTTCAAGCCCTTTAATCTGATCCACATTATCTGAGGTTTGCACAAGAATAGAGCAAAGCTGTTGTGGAGAGAAGAGGAGGGGGATTAAGTTTATTAGGCACTAGGGAACCTTCTCGAAAAGCTCCTGTTTTTGCAAAAAGTAGGTCTTCCCCTTAACCAAAAAGGTACCAGACTGTTGCCCATTGCACCATCTTGGAGCAGTACCAGCTTTTAGATCAGACCAGTGATAGGAATGGAGGGTTTGTGATAACAGTTCAGATGACTGGTCCATCCAGGCCAGTATCTGCCTCTAGCAGTGACCACTTCTGGCAGTGTGAATTCATAACTACATGTGATTAGAGAGATTCGTGACACTTAAAACAATCTTTATAGTGCTGCTTTGCTATCAACCCCCCAAATTAACAAACAGCTTCATCTGGTTGGGAGAATTCTGGTCATAAAAGGGGTTTGTTCTTGGATCCATTTATTCCTCAGAAGAAGGAATGCTTCATTTTCCCATGTATTGACAATACTGCAGACCAGAGTGGAGGGACTGGAAATCTGATGACGCTCAGCAAGTCCTGTGCTTATGTATCTGTTTATGAGCAACTTCCTTTCTTTCATGCTGTCTCAACATCCCTGAGGATATCAGCTCTCCATCCACAGAACAGGTGTGGGCTGACTGAAGGCAGCTTCCAACGCTGCCCCACCAGTTTGCTCCTGATTAGAAGAGAGCAGTTAAGGCTGAGAGGAGAACGTTGCGACTCTAGGACTATTCAATCCTCTGTGCAGAGACTGCTAGGAAAGGGACTGAGGCAGCAGCTTGCGTCAGTGTGTGATGGCCCATGCCTATCAGATGAGAAAAGAATTCTGGTCATTACCAAAACTGACCGGGATTGACCTGGCCCACACTGGGAGGGGAGCAGTCTGTGCCTTAAACTCCCACACCCCCTCTGTACTACACTGGGAAGACACCGAGTCTGATTCTTGCTTACTCCATTCCTGTTCTTATGGTCAGGACCAGGGTACGTGTAGATAATAAAGGTGGCTTTACGTCTTTGCATTCCCCATATCCTACGGCCCCAGTGTAAGTTTCCGATGAGCCCTGCAAAGCAGAGAATAGCTGTAGAGCAGTGTAATCCAGACACATCTTTGGCATGCTGTGATCCACTCCCTCTGCCGGGCCTGAGAGAAGGGCCATCTGCCTATTCTACACTTAACAGATGGGTTCTCTGCACAGGAGAGAGATTCTTAGGGGATCATTTCTGCCTACACTCAGGCCATTTTACACTGCTTGAGTGGTGTCAAGGGGCCTAATCATAGCAGCCTGCTGCATATTACTAAATTCCTGCAGCACTTGTGTCCTACCACGTGTCTTTCTCCCCACTTCCTGCCATGAAGAATGGGAAGGGTAACGTGTCTCTACATGGAGATGTGAAGCACAGATCTGGGACAGTCAGAGAATCTATGCGTTGTAGGAGAAGCTACCCTACTTCTTATCCTAAGGGTTTACAAGGGCAGCATTTACCTCCTTAAGTTTAGCTGACTGTAAAAGTGAGTGTGGGGGGTAGGGGAGAGGTCATATACTTTTTTCCTGACGCCTGCGGTTTAAATGGGCAATATTTGTTTCTTGTTCAAAAGCATGAAATTCTCGTTTGGGTTTCACTAAAGACCACAACCTGCCAACTGTGAAATTAGGAAAATTTTAAAAACCAATAAGTCCCACAGCAATTATTTAAAGAGGGCTTCATCAGACTCTAGTCAATTACAAAAACCCACCTGCTGTGTCCCTTTAAAAGCAGTCCATCCGTCAGAGAAGAGATGGAAACTGAGAGGCTGACTTATCTGCACCGTCCGTGACACACACACCAGGCCACTTTTGCAGCCTGGCTTTCAGCAGCAGCAGGTTCAGTAATGCTGATTAGAATCAGGATCTGGTTTTTGACCACAACTGACAATTTATTCAGCCTGCGACTAGAAATGCTGGTCACGATGGAAGCATTGAGAATGCTGCGCTGATCAGTTCAGATGCAATCTTCTTTTACATTCTAGTAAACAATATGCCAGAGCCCAGTGCATTCTTCTGGATACTACCTGTGATGAACTGAGGGCATTTCTTTTGGTACTTATAAAAGCAAGGGGGCTGCCACTGACTAGAATCAAGCATTGTGCAGGCAACGCTCTACACCTCCTGAGAGATATCCAGCACCTTCCAAAAGGTACAAGGGTAGCTTTTACATTTAGCTCTGCCAACACAACATAGATGCAGTTGCCAATGCCCCAGGATCTTCTGATAACATTCATTGCACTTCATTCCTTTCCTGCCACTCCCAGTTAATAAATCAGGCCAACATAAGTAAGTTTTAAATTGCAAGATAGCAGCTGTTCCGACTTAAAGTTTCTCATTCTTTGTTCCTTTCTCCTACCCTTTGTCTGCTTGATTATTTGGACTTTAAACTCTTTGGAGCAACCTCAGCTCACTACACAGTGGGGCATTGTAGTAGACGGTAGCCCTTCAGCTGGCTTCTCCCAGAAGGCCCCTATAAATTGCCTTCACCTGGTTCCACGCAAACGAGCAGTAAAATATTTCAAAAGACAAACAGAGCACAAAACAAAACCTTCATAAGAAAAGGCTTTTCCTCACAGTCATCCAGCCTTTCTCCACCCCTTGGAGGTCAGGTCAAACCACATCAGTAGTCCTTTCTCCCCTGGGCAGGGGGGAAGGTCAACAGGCAAACAGTCCTTCTCCTGTTAATAGCTCCCTCCTATGAGGGAAGAGGCAAATTTATATGCTGCCCTCTTTCCCAGAGTTAGTCCTGGTTGGCTGGGACTCTGCAAGAGATGGGAGCCGTGTCCCGTTCTACACAACCAGGTTCCTTCTGAATCCTTAAAGCAATAGGAGCCCGGGGTTTATTCTCAGACACTATTAGCCTGGAACCACTTCCTGTCTCCAGCATCTGCCTCTGCATTTGGTAGGTCCTCATCTGCTCCAGAATTCCTGATTTGCCTCTCGTATTTCAGGCCTCAGTCTTGCCTGGGGTCTCTAGGCATTCCTATGATACAAATAAATAATAACATCATCTATTGTTTCTAATAAGCCAGTATCTAAGCACCAGCTCTACCAGTACAATAAACATTTGCTCTTGGTACGCCTTCTCCTGCTGAATTCTTCTGATTCCACTTATTTTCATTAGTGCTTCACTTTTGTGGACAATCCAGTCATCATCTGTCCCTCTTTATTCCCTCTTCCCCAAATTCAAACAAATAAGCAACTATATAGAGAACTTTTTTTCATCAGTGTATTTTTGCCTTCAGCCTCAGAAAGATCTTTTACTAAGCCCAACCCAGTGGAGTTTTGACTAAGTAAAGACTGAGTAACCAATGAGCCAGGACTTCAGCTTCCAGAAGCCTAAATCACAATGTTGTGAGCAACTTTTCTTCCTTCCTTCCTTCCACTCCTTCAGGTATAACATAATGAAGCCGCAGGTCCAAAGCCCACGGTTACTATCCATCTGCCATGGCATCTGTGAGCCGGAGAGGCCCTTCTTCTCTGGTCAGCTGAAGCTTGGAGCAAGAGAGAGGATTGAGCTGAATACTGCAAATTCCAATGCATAACTTTTTTATTCAAGGTTGCTGTATGTTTGGAGATATTGTCCTGCCAGTAAGTCCCTAGTGCAGCGTCCAGATGGCATTCAGAGAAATCCGGGAAGAGAAGAAGGGAGAAAGGCATTTCACTCTTCTCTCCAAAGAACTTCCACAGCAGAGAAGCTTAAAATGATTTTGCACACTAATTTTTTTCCTAAAAAATATTGCCCCTCCTCTCCCAGTCCGAAGCAAAACTTTTTGAGAACAATGGTGAGCGTTACTGCAATTTCCATAATGTGTTCTGTTGAAATCTTTCCCTTACTGAAAACAGTATTCTCTTTTAGTGAAAACCCATGTTCCATTTACCACTAGCCGCATGCTGAGGGAAAAGTACATGACGTGAGGGACAGAATCTCTGGGGTTGGTGATTTCATCTAACCTCATCTATATCTAAAGACTTTTAAATATTTTAACCATAATAATTTTATTCATGCCCTAAAGACTTTTGTATGTTAGAAATAATGCTTTGTTATTAAAGATTTATAGGTTGCTACACTTCAACAAAAATTGTGTTTTAGGCAGACTAAAGACATCACGCTTAGCTTGGAAAGCAATCGATAGCCTTTTCCCAGTTATTGACCAGTTAATATTCTCCAATGTAGTCAACCTTCTACACCGTGCTGGGTTTGGGGCAATGTAATTCTGCCCTCTCTTTCTTCAGTTCTGGAACTGTCTAGCAAGAAATAGATTGGATTTGATACATTTTTAAGGCCAGAAGGGACCATTGTGAATATCTAATCTGACCTCTTGCATAGCGCAGTCCATTGAATTCCACCCGGAGATTTCTGCATCGAGCCCATAGCTTGTAGCTGAACCAGGGCATTTACTGTAGTCATGCCTGTGATTTTTACATTATCCACTACAGTGCTTGTTAAAAAAAATCCAGCAGTGGTTTCAAGATATTTTATTTTCCATGGAATGGTTCTTTTTAAATGGGTAATATATTTACTACACTCTTGTCAATGGGACTATTTATTTCACCTGGCAGATGTATCCATCAGACTCAGAGAACCACCTCCCTGCTCACCATTCCCTAATGCATCAACCCCCACTTTGGAATCCAGCACAATCTGCTTGAAGAAAATCATTGCTCAGAATTTGTTAAAATATGAATTTTTATTGATTTGTGTCAGTTGGAGTTTGAGAGAGTGGGTAGAGCAGATTGGAGGGATGAACTAATTCAGTGAAGAGACCATAGAGTCCCGTCTGGTGTGTTCTAGCGGGAGATTAACACTTGTGTTGGAAGAATCGTCTTCATCCACTCATTCATCCGGTTCCTGTTTCAAATCTGTCTTCCGAAGTTTGTTGTGTTTTATTTGTTTGCTTAACATTTTCCCTTGCTTTAACTTATCAAAAACCGCTAAAAGCTGCAAAAAAAATCACAGACCTCTAAACCCCACCAATTAAAACCAGGCGGATTAGGTTTCCAACAAAGGTTGAAAAATACAATTCAGAAATACAAACAGGCATTAAACATTGCACCAAAAGCATTTGAAACACAAATCTCAGAGCCCGAGAGAGAAAGATCAGTTTCGGTAAGAAATCCCTTTAGAAGGTCGCTAATAGCCAGTCAAGAAAGAAAATAAAGTCAACAAAAATATTTAAAAATGTATATTTCTCAAGTCAATTATTTACAGCTGCAATCTTAGGAGTAATAAGAGGATTGTCATGCATTAAACTGCTGCTCGCTAAGTTCTTTCCCAGGGTGGAGTAAAGACAGTCTTACAAAAGGGGAAACAAAACCGAAGAGGCAACCTGGGAGCAGATTCAACCAAAGGCAGCAGAATGAGGATGTCTCTGGGGTTTTGTTGAAGTGTGGTTTTCATTGCGGTGGACTGCCTTGGCATTTTGCTCTTGCAACATTACTAACATCCGTGATCAGAAACCAACACTGCAGCTAAAGAAATGGCTGGTGCTGCCATTTTGAAGTCAGATATTGGCCTACGGAGATCAAAGAGCCAGTGGGCAGTGAGCGTCTAAATGATCTGATGTCACATGATAGGACACTCAGATGATTTGCAAATACTACTTCATTCTCTCTTTAATTAAAGGGCCACCTTCAACTTGAAATCTAGCCCATTAAAAGAAATGTAATGAAAATTATCCATGTTCCGAAATCCTACTCCCAAGTTTAGTGTTTTACAATCACCTTGTTGTTATTTTTAATGGTTTCCCCTCCTTCCTTGTTGCTGCATGAAAAGCAACAGGGAAAACTGGCTGACTGTAGAGGGGAACACAATAAGTCACAGATCATACGGGCTTTCGGCACCTAAGTCTTCTTGAAATCAAATACCTTTGAGGATTTGGGCCAAAGGGCCAAATGAACAAAATAAGCCAATATTCGGACAGAAATGCGATTTTCAAGTTGACGGCCCCTTTAAATAGCATTGAGTAATGGCTGTATCCAATACTCTCTGAAGTCTGTAGGAGACTTTCTTTTGCTACCAATGTACATTAGGTCAGGTGCTACGCCAGCTCCTTCTACAAGGTAGAAGGGATCCTTAAAGTCACGTGCAACAAGGGTTAAATGGCACTTCAAAACTGAAGAGGTTGTTTGACAGAGAACAGCCCTTCCCAGAGACTGATGTGTGAAATTCCTGCTTAACCAATCTGGGTTTCACAGTTTTTTTCCGGGGAAGAATTTGACTTGTGCAACATCCTTAGGGTCAGATCATCATCACCCGTGCAGGGTCAACCCTTTATTCTTTAAGGCTTTTGATGTTCTATACCACGGCATGCGCGATCACTATTGACCTCCAGGGAAGTTGCCCGTGTGTCTAAAGAAAGGCTTGAACCTCATTTGTTTGTGACTGGTGATTTTCTTTGTTGGGGTCACCTCTAGATACACCACACAGTGAGGCCTCTCAATAACTAGTTACAGTATAGAACGTCTTGCGATGGAACATGAGGGGACTTGGCCCCTGACGATGTGCCTGGTGTGTGGTATGTAATCATTCATGGGGAAAGAGAAGCCAAAGGGAAGAGGGGAAGGGTTAAACCAGGACACGGCTGCAACAGAATCCAGTGTAGTTAACGCACACTGAAACAGCTACGTAATGTCTGTCTTATCTGTTTAGCTGGGTATCCGTGCAACCTGTCTTTGGCATAATACTATATGATAGTCTAGCCCTGCAAGAGACAGACACGAAAGACCTAAGCTGCAATGACCCCTGTTGTAATTAGTATACAGGATCAGTCTGGAGAACCAGACAATTTGGCATCTGCCTGCTTAGCCAGCACTTGTCCGGGAGAAAGGACTAATGTGCCTAGGTGCATTCTGTACAGGATGCTTGGTGTACTGAGCCGTTGCACAGCAGCTCCCCCCATTTTGGCCAGAGCCCAGAACTTCTCCCACCCCCAGCTCTTTGATGGTACAGGAAGCTTGATTTGCTCCTTGTGCTGTCTGCTGCCACAAATTCAGGGGCTCTGTCCCCTCCCACTGTAGAAGCATCTTCTCTTGAGGCTTCCAGGCCCTCCTCCCGTGTTTTCCTCATTGGTCAGGTTGCAAGACCAGTTCCTCTCCAGGGCCATAGAGAAGCCTGGGTGAATGGATGTGAGGCTGGGTGCCTGGCCTACAGGGTGCGTGGTGGGCTGGGTGGAGGCGAGTGGGCATGGATGAATGAGAACGAATGAATGAGTGGGAAGACGGCGGAGGACGGACTGAATGGCGGTGGAGAAAAAGAAAGAGAAGGACCAAGTAAGAAAGAAGAAGCAGAGAAGGTGGAGGGGAACAGGAAGCCTGAGATGCAGAAAGGGACAGGAAATAAGCTAGAACGTGGAGCAGGGCAGATTTTAAAGACAATAGCAACGCTGGGTGTCCAGACCAGGACTGACTCCTAAAGTAAAGGGGCCAAGAGTGGATCAAGTGTCTGCACACTCGTGGTCTCTAGAGAGACTACCTGGTGACATGGCTGCTTTGCCTCGCTCGCTCGTCACTCGAGTCATGCAGGTCAGCCCCAAAAGCCCTTTACCCCGGTGATACCACACTTCCCTCTCATGTTACCACCCTCTCTGTGTGCGTGTGGCCAGAGAGCAAGGTGTACGTACGTGTCCACTTCCGGTCACGTACGGTGTTTCTGAGGCCTGCTCTAAAAATACTGCCTGAGCCACTCCTATCTGCCTATTCAGCCGTGCCGGGTGCGTGTGTGGTTCCTGCCACTGCAAGAACCGAGACAGCCTGACACAAGCATTTGGCAATCACAATCTCTCTCTCTTTCTTCCTTCCTAGCCTCCAGGAGAAAGCTTGATTAGTTCATGGAGATAACTTCATTTTTGCATGTGTGTGCCGTTTGTGCCCCCAAAGCCCGGGAGAGGAGAACATAAGCGGCTTCCTGTGCCTAGCTGCAACAGACCCTGCCTTCAGCCTCCCCAGGAAGAGAGGAGACACAAGTGAATCTCTGTGTCTAGCTGGAACAGGGCCTGGGGACAACTCCCTCCTCCAAGAAGAGAAGAATCACTTTGGGTACAGCCTCCGTGAAGAGAAGCCACTGAACAAGATTTCTGGTCTCCTTTGGGCATGGATGCCAACCACAGAAGGGTCTGTGGCTTTGTGTGGCCATCCAAAGATGTTCTGAACGCCTCGCTGCCATTACTGGCCAGCCCAGCTCTGTGTACCACTTGGCTAACGGCATTTCTGAGGGCATAATTGCACTCTGTGTGCAGGGCGTTTGAAAGTCACGCCGCCTTCCTGACAGCGGCCCTGTCAGTAATAAATTGGGCCACGTCAGTAAAAGTTCTGCCCTGTGCTGGTACATTTTCCTGACAGGTGCCTGGCTGCCCTTCTGGTTGTGTCCTTGGTACCAGGCAACAATCCATCACTGAGCCCCAAATAGAGATCGGATTCATTCTCTCTATCCCCAGGCTTCCTGCTGCCCCCAGGCGATGTGGGGAGCATCTGAGTGGGACTCGGAGCTCTCCTTGCTGTGGTTTTATGCATATGTAGCAGAGAAAGAAAGAATTTAATAAAAATGGACAGTTTCCCGGCTGTAGAGATGAAGTGTTTTCAATAGCCCAGAGTTTGTGAGCCACAATCCTACCCCCCCGCCCCTGAGCACTTGGCTGACAGAACAATAACAAGGTCAAATGCTAAATATTTATACCTAGAAGCCATCAATATCAGAGGGAGCCATGGACTCTGGCCAAACCACCTCCGGGAGCAGTTTAGCTTGGCACAGGGAGAGGATTGGTTTTACTTTGGCATTAATAAAGTGTTTAAGTTTTCACGATTGCTCAGTCCTCCCCACTTGCTGGAAACCACAAAGAATCTGGGACCCGTCGCTTGCCCTTTCCCCTCGCCATCCACAAACGAGAGCGTGAGATCGAAGCTATTTCATCTAGGGGCAGGTGTGACCTCAGGATCACATGAGAGCTGGGACCCAAGGGGGGAACCCAGCCAGGGGCTTCCGGCTTGTGGCTGCACCATCTATTGATCCGCTCTGAACAAATCGCTAGAGTAGCATGAGAAATCCTGGGCCTGCCAAGTAACCATGCGCAGAAGAGCATACACCGATTCACAGCTCATTGCCAACATACAAAGTAATGAAGGAGCTGTGCTTTCAAGCGTGCTAGCCCTTTAACTGAGTTAGCCCTTAAGTAGGTATAGGCCTTTAAGAAACATTTGCCTTCAACAGCTCTTTCTCTTTAACAGCATTACCTCTTACACAGGCCTTTCACACTGTCGTCTCCTAAGCGGGTCTATTCTTTTAAGGTGTCCCTGCATTTAACAGCATTATATATTAAACCACTCTGTCCCTTTAATAATCTCGCCCCTTAAGCATGTCTAGCTCTGTAAAAAGTCCATTTCTAGAACAGCGTTATCCTTTTAACAGCTCTGCCCCTTGAATAGCTTTATCCCCTTGGCAGGTCTATCCCCAGTAAAGGTAGTTGCCCAGTAATGTCCCTTTAACAGGACACCTCTCTTTATGGGCCTTGCTGTCCTTGTGGGATCATGTCATGGGAGTTAGATTAAAGTGGCAGCTGCACTTGGGACACTGAAGAGCTCGAGTCAGGTTCATAAAGGTACCGGATCTCTCACCAGTCTAACTGGCTTGGGCCAAGAAATCCCTCCTGTTCTGTACGAGACATACATGGCTGTGACTGCCCATAGGAATATACCCCATGACACTCTGCACCGTGGCGTCATTCCCTGAGGAAGTGCCCGCAGGCCATGCTGATGGGAGGAAAGGAAATCCTGCCAGCAGATGGAAAGGAGTGTGTCTCGTGAGCCCGGAACATAGCTTGTCTCAGAACGAGGCGGAGTGTGTAGCCTTGCTTGAATGGGCGGGTAAACAGGAGGTGTGAGAGCTTGGCGGCGTGGGAGAAACCACTGTTGTGAAAAGCCTGGGGCCAGGGAGACCCACTGAGCAGGTTCTTGTTGTGAGTGGGACAATGTGCTAACCATGATGTGTGTCTGTAAATCTCCTGCTTGGCAGAGCCATATTTTGTCCCGTTGATCTTGGTGCAGGAACAAGAGCCATACATTCCTGACATTCTGCCAAGATTCAGACGGAAACTGCTTGATCTTAGATATTCAATAAGACTTTTCGGTGAGGGTGATTAGGGAAGCAGTAACCTAACCATTCCTTTAGCAGAGGGGCGTTATCAAGGATTGATATTGCCCCTCAGCCACGTAGTCTTGGAAATTGCAGGATGGAGCCGGTCAGAGACTGATGCCTGTACAACAGCTGCAGAAGCAGCCAAAACAGGGACGGATGGAAGCAGATAATAATTTATACAGTTTGACTGGACTTTCCCTGCCTTTGTTTGCTTCAATCCTCTTCCACCTCATCACACAATCTTTTCACTGCCAGCGCACTCCACTTCAGACCCTCTTCCCTGCTCTCTTCTCAATAGCTCTGTTCCCCTCCCCTGTCTTCTTTCCCTCGTCTTTCTGTTTGGGTAATCCCTCCTTCAATAAACTTCCCCCCCGCCCCAAATCCTGGCGCTAATGTGGTGTCTGCCACCCTCACACTGATCATTCTGCTTGCACATGATATTTAGAGATGGTCACAAAAGCTTTGACAGAATCATTTTCCATTGGAGGCTGCAGTTCCTTCAAAATTGAAACATTTCATGAAATTCCATCAATTTCACCAAAATTTCATTTCATAAGAACATAAGAACGATCATAATAGGTCAGACCAATGGTCCATCTAGTCCAGTATCCAGTCCTCAGTGGCCAGTGCCAGGTGCTTCAGAGAGAATGAACAGAATAGGTAATCATCAAGTGATCCATCCTGTTGGCCATTACCATCCCATGGCACGCAGCAATCCCTGCCTATTCTAGCTAATAGCCATTGATGGACTTTTTCTAGTTCTTTTTTGAACCTCATTATAGTCTAGTCCTCTGGCAAGGAGTTCCACAAGTTGACTGTGCATGTGTGTGTGTGTGTGTATGAAGAAAACTTCCTTTTATTTATTTTAAACCTGCTGCCTATTCATTTCATTTGGTGACCCCTAGTTTTTGTGTTATGAGAAGGAGTAAATAACACTTCTGTATATACTTTCTCCACACCAGTCATGATTTCTATAGACCTCTGTCATATCCCCCCCACTTAGTCATCTCTTTTCCAGGCTGAAAAGTCCCAGTCTTATTAATCTCTCCTCATGTGGAAACTTTTCCATAACCCTAATAATTTTAATTGCCCTTTTCTGTACCTACCAATATATCTTTTTTTGAGAGGGGGCAACCAGATCTGCATGCAGTATTCCAGGGGTGGGTAAACCATGGAGTTATAAAGAGTCAATATGATATTTTCTATCTTATTATCTATCCCTTTCCTAATGATTCCCTACAGTCTCTTAGCTCTTTTGACTGCTGTTGCACATTGAGTAGATGTTTTCAGAGAACCACCCATGACTCCAAGATCTCTTTCTTGAATGGTAACAGCTAATCAAGACCCTATCATTGTACAGATATAGTTGGGATTATGTTTGCCAATATGCATTACTATGCACTTATCAATTTCCATTCTCTACCCAGCTCTAGTTGTACCTGTGAGTGTCTTGCTGGTTTAGTGTAAGATCTTCAAAGCAAGTCTTGATATTCCTCTGTGCTTGCTCATTGCCTAGTGCAATGGGGACCCAATCTTGGTTGTTCCCTACGCCCTGCTGTAAGAAACATGACTGCTACTAAATCTATAAGCTAATGTTAAGAACTCACGTTCCTTTAGAACGGCAAGTTGATGAACAATCTAGTGTTAGCTGGAAGGAAATGTCCTAATCTGAGCCTCCAATAGAAAAAGAACATTATCCGCTCCCTGATGTCAGCTGGCAGGGACTGTTAAACCATTTATTTATAACTAGCTTTCTGAAATGCTTCCTCACTTGGACGCAAACCTACAAATCCTGTTTGTTTTGTTGTTTTTTAACCAAAGGATTCCAGGCTCTCTGCCTCCAGCTGGCACTCTGCAGTGGACACCAGTGCCAGCTTTTGGTGGGAACATACTTGGCTTTTGCTCAGTGTTAACACGTATCCGGGCAGTGAGCAATTTATCAGGCAGACATCTAATATCTAAGAGTAACATGGTGGGGTGATCCATTATCACATCCCTGTCACTAGCCACCTCTGTAGGCAGTGTGCTCTGTATGAATAACTGCCCTGGAGTCAGAAAACAAGGATTGAAAGGATTAGTGCTAGATAGGGGCAGGAAATGCACTGTGAAGGTTGAGGGTGAGCAAGATAACATTCATGCTGAAGGAGAGTTTCCAAAAGTTATCTTCAGAAAACATGCCCTGACACTCACTTGGCTAAACATCAGTCAAGGCCTTTCCCATCCGTTACCTTGCTCAAAGCTAGGGCCTGGCCCAGATGTGGATTGAAGAGTTCCAGGGAATAACCAGGCTGTGGCAGTGATGACTCGGTAGCTGACACGTTCCCCTGCAGGTCAGACTGAAATCAGTGCCCCAGTTTGGTGTAGGGAAGGTGAGGGTTCCCGGTACTGCTGGCGGTAGCATTTTCAGAAGCCGTGTAGTGGCTAATGAAAGCTGCTGGGTGTTTTTGCGTTGTTTAACCTAGATGTTTGCTTTGTAAATAATTTAGAGAGAGTTATAAAAAACAGACATCAAAGAAAATTTGCAGCAAGCAGGACCGTCAGCCGCAAGAGCAGGCATAGTGAGACATTGGACAAAGGAATCTGCGCTTGCCATGCCAGACTGGATTAAGAAGATTAATGCACAGGTCCTATTAGAGCACATTGCTTATCAAAGCCGAGATCATGTAGAGATGGGGAAATTGCCGGGCCCACGTTTAAGCTTACATTCAGTACAATACTTTCTGTAAAGACCTCATGTTCTTTATTTATCACTTTATTGTGTTTGCTTTCATCGGGTTTCTTTTCCTCTCACTTAGGCCTGACTATAATAGTGACACAAATGTTTTAGGACATACACTTTGTCTCGGTTATTTAAAATGACATGGACGCGTTTTCCAACCAACCCTCAGCAAAGGGCTGCCTCCTCGTGCCCGCTCAGGAGTCTGTTAGCGGTTTGCCCCGGTGGTGTCAGGGTCGTGGTGTTTGTGGCAGGGTTAATGTTCGCTCCAGGGGTGTTAAAATAGCAGTGTTCAGAATGCTGATGGGGTTAGTGCCTGTGGGGTTCGAGGACCCTGTTTCTCCCAGTGATGGCTGTAGTGGTAGATGATCATTTAGAGTAAGGGGCTTTGTGACAGCAATGGTGTTGGGAGCCAGTGGCATTAGGGTACAGGAGGTTGCAAAAGCAGTGGCATTACATCCTGGCAAATTCCAACACTTGAAAGCCCTCTGCAGCCTCTGTGGGCTACCCTCTCTGTCTTCACCTTTTCTAAATGGTTGTCTGGCATTGCTGTCAAGTGACACAGCTTCTGGACCCCACCCACAGTCACTTATTGCACCGGCGGGCAAGGGGAGCCCTCTCCGGAAGCTGATTCAGCTCTTTGGGATGACAGGCGCTAGAAATGTCTTGTACATCTGGGGTCTGTGTGCCCCTCACTTGTACCTGAGTGGACAGGAGCACCAGCCTGGGGGTGTCAGATTATGCCACATCTGACTATGGAGTCAGTGGAGGGATAAGAAGCTGGCAGGCTGTGGGAGCGTGGTTGTGTAATAAGAGCTCATCCACATGAGCAACGGTTGCACAATCTAGCCCCAAATTTCCTCTGCTTCCCTGCCCTGACCCTGCAGGCGCTGTCAATATTGTAGGTGGGCGGGTGAGCAATTAAGCCTTTGTCCACCAAGAGTGAAATTGATCCCTGTGCAGTGGGCCAGCCCCAGCTCAATGCAGCACTTAAACCCCACTAGTGCTGGCACCCTGCACGGGCCTCAGTTTCACTGGCAGTGCACATCGGTGTACCCAGAAAGGGGGCAGAGGATGGTAAGCGAAGAATCAGCACGGGCTGGGGGAGGGGGAGGGGTTACCCGATGCAGCATGCAATTCCCAAGGCCATGGAGTGTGTCCGTGTGGCCAGAGCAGTGGGGAAAGGGACAGGAGGAGGAAAGGACAGCTGGGGTCCCAGTGTTGGGTAAGATACGGCTGGTGAGAGGGGCTAAAAGCCTCTCTCCAAGGGAACAGCCTACGGATTTAGGCCTTGTTCTGATCTTACTGGCCAAACCCCATTGGGTCAACAGAGTCACACCTGATTTACATGGGTCTTTGCCACATCAGGAACAGGTCCCTTGTACACAAAATATTTAGTATCCCCTGTCACGGGGGCCAATTTTGCAAGGTGCTGAGTGCTTCTACCAGGGCCTGAGGGTTCTCTGCACCTCCCAGGAACAGGCCCAAATTGGGTCTCTCATTTTTCCACTCTGCAACTCTTTGTTGCCCCTGCCCCTAAATCAGGATCTCCCCTCCCTCTTGTCAGGAGAGAGTCTTATTCTTTCATAGCCATGGGCCAACATTGCTACTCTACTAGGGTTCCATGCTAGCATAGCAAAGATGATCCCTGAGCCGGGCTCCAATGGAACTGCACGTCTCTGTGCCATGCTGCTGCTAACACTAAGACTTGTCCAGCTCCCGACCCCCTCCCTTTTATGTTTCACCCTCGGATAGCGAGGTTGGTAAAAGATTGTAGCCAGCTGGCAGGAGACAGGATAATTTGGGAGCAAAGGGAGGAGGGAGGGGAAAAGTTAATGAAGAGGAGGAGGAGGTGGGGCAAAGCCATTGGAACAACAGGAAAAAATATAAAGCCACCCATCTGTTCATACATTCCTTTCCAGCTTGTGACTTTCCAAGGCTTGGGAAACCTCTTCTCTGTTCTCGGTGCCTTTGTTCCTCAGGGTGTTCAATCACTGATTCACCCTGAGGACACTTCTGGTTCTCTCTGTCTGATGGAAAGGACCTATGAGGTGCCCACTGGAGGCAGGAACAACCAACTCCCTGCTCGTTTTCACGCCTTTAGAAGGGCATGGTAGCACTACAGTGGAAGAGGATGCTCCGAAGGGGGTTCTCGGTTCTTCCCAGGGAGAGGGAAGGAGGATGAAAGGCAGATGGTTCAGCGGAGATGGACAACTGGCAGCCCTGTAGATGTCCAGCTGACGTGTCCAGTTCAACCACAGCTATGACCTCACCCACCATGTCAAAACCTGAGAGCTGAATGGTTGTCCCTTAGAGGCCGCTGACTGCGGTAACACAGAGGTGACACCTGCAGTGGAAACTACGCAGCTCCCTGAATCTAGAACAGCTCATCAGCCCAGGCAGCTGCTGCTGTAAGAATAAAGCTACCGCAAAGAACAACACCGTAAGTCAGCCCAACTGGCAGGATGTCCCCAGAGGTCATTGTCTCCTTGAACCTATGTTGCCTGGAGTATCTGAGCAAGAGGGCTCCACAAAACCAGGGCAGTCTATCATTGTGCGGGAGTGAGACGGAAAAACACAACAGCAGGCCTAAGCTTAGCGTGGAATGCAAACAGCATGCAAGCAACTTTCATTTCACAGGGCGTGGATGGGGAGAGACATAAGAGATGGGAGGGAGGGGGACATCAGACCCATGATGTTAGAGGCACACTTTTTTTTCTGATCGGTTTTTTTTTATCATCAACAGCAAAAATAAACTAAAATAAACCCATCAGAGGTGAAATAATGATCACAGTTTTGTTTACATTAAAAATGATCTAATAATCATCAGAATAGGCCAAATTAATATTAATAATAATAAAGCAAACGAAGAAGAAGAAAGCCCAGAGAATTCCTGCCTGGATCGTGCTCTCAGATGGAAGGTTTGGGGGGCTGGGTTATTGTTTCGGGATCATGCCCTTGATGGCTGACTCCCGGTTTACATACGTGGCCCAGTAGACCAGGTTGAAAATGGCGAAGAGGATGGGAAAGACAATGCGCGACATCTTGTCCACCTTGCTGACGCTGTTATAAGTCTTCTTGCTTTCCGGGGCCTTCTCCTCCACACGGGGCCCCTTGGGGGGCATGGTGGCAGTGGCAGTGGCCGTGGCGGCAGCGCTCTTGGCGATGGTGGGCAGGCCGGGGTCCTTGGCGATGTTGAGGGCATACGTCGTGCCCACGATGTTGTAGGTGTTGTTGGTTTTCTTTGCCAGCGCCACTGGCTCTTTTTTCTAGGGAAGGGGAAAAAAGATCTGTATCAGACCAAGTAAAAGTGTAAGGAGAATGTTCCCCCTCTCAACTACACTGCTGCGTGGGCAGGCAGCTGCACAGCAAGTCAACGGATGGCACCCTAGAAGGGAAAGATGGTGGGGAGAGAAAACTAGTGCTCAGAGATTTCATCGTCCCTGCGCCACTGGGGCTGTGAGATGGGCAACAGAATGTGCTGGAGTCTCCACTTGCTTACACCGGTTTCAAACAGGAGTTACTCCCTTGAAGTACAGCACACAGTGCCCATGGGTTCATGGGACTCCTACACGCCACCGGGACACAAATAATAACCACCAAAGTCAACGGGCTCAACCCGGTGTTATCCCCTTTGCATCGCTCTAGCGGCACGATGGTCACAGACAGCTGTCCAGCGTGCGGTTCTAGTCCAATCCCTCCCTGCTCCGCATATGCAAAACCAGCAGCACATACAGGGGCCAGAAGATACGGGGAGGCAGCGTTGGCTCCACCTCGCCTGGCTTGAATATTGCACTGGCACACGTGAAGAGCCCCGTGGTAACTGTGCTGTATGTAGGAGGAGAATCAGATCCAGTGAGCTCAGTCTCCTGGAAAGAGCTCGAACCAACCATCTAATTGAGCTTCCTGCCCATGTTGTGGTTACGAGAATCCTTGCTACTGACTAGGGCTGGCCACGTGTTTGTATTTGTCCTGTGGGACAAAGTGAATTACCTCGAGAGACCGGGTTCTCTCATTGCGCCGATTGTGTCTTTGTGTCCCGAGGCATGCGACAACGCGTGATGACACGGGGTCATGGTAAGCGTGATGCCAACTAGGTGCTGCCTCTGTGCCCCCAGGACAGATCATTCACCTTTGTGCTGCTGAGCTACACGAGAGGATGTCACGATGATCCAAATACATCCAGGGGATCGTTTAAAGTGGCTCATGAGCTAGGGCAGACGGATGAAGGACAGACCCTGATGGTCAGGCTGGCCCACGGATTTCAGGATGGCGGGCCTGGCAGCCCTAGCACGAGGGAAGGTTTTCATTTCACCCTCCTGCTACAAGGTGAAACACAACCTGGGAGGGAAATGGACATCGCCCCCATGTCCCCTCTTTTAAGTCATTGGGCTTATATGACAACCAATCTGCTCACAGAGTGAGCTGACGGGAAGGGAACTTTCTGTAGCACGTGAAGCAGCTAAATAGGCTAGGGGTTGGTTACACTGCACACAGTAGTGATGCAAAACACAGATGAGAGAGAGTCAGACAGCACAGACGCAGGTTTATCAGTGACGGAAACAGACTGGGTGGGGGATTTGGGCTAAGAAAGGGAAGAGAAATGGCCCTCATGCTGGAGGAGATTGGAACGAGGCTCTCATGAGGATGAGACCAGGCCCAGTGAAGGAAATTGAGTACATATTACACAAACTGACCTAATTCATGTCATGAAAAGCCCAGGAAGGACAACCTATTTCTGGACAATAGAATCCTACAGGTCACCCGTATTCTCATGATTGCAATTGCCACAGAGCAGAGCCAGGAGTCGGAGGTGCAGATGTGACACTGGATCAGACTGGGATCCTAGGGATCTGCCCTCAAGATGACAAATTGTTGCCTCAGTGGGGACAACGTTTGTGAGGAGCGGCCACTTTCCAAGGCCACAGTGGGGAAAAGCATTTTGCAGATGTGCCTGCTATGTCAGGTCGGTCTACAAGGAACCTGTGCTGTCACTAGGCAGCACTGTTGACAATTCTCTGGCTGGAGCTGGACCAGACTAGCTCAGAGATCCCCAAATTCTGGGGCGTGCCACCTAGAGGAACATCGTGGGAGCACAGCAGGGCCTGGGCCAACCCCCACGGGAATGGGGAAGGAGTGCCACCCCACTCCGCTTTGCCCCAAACCATGGTTCCAGCCTCGGTTCCCAGCTTGGCCTCCAAGCCACGGGTCTCAGCTCGGCCCCTCAGCACCATGCCCAGCCTTGGTCGCTGGCTGCTGTGGACTCGTCCCTGGCCACCGCGGCTCTTCTCCCAGCCCCCAGTTGCCACAGCCTCACTCCCAACCATGGCCCCCAACCTCAGCTGTGGCCCTGGGAGGACATGGACAATGGGAAGGGGGAGCATGACCTAAAACGTTTGGGGACCGCTGGCCTGGCTGGAGCTACCAGGACAACAGCCTGGGAGGCAAGAGCCACAAGAAAGGCATGAACTCACTGCGCGATCCCAGGTCACACCACTCTACTTGCTTGTGACTCTGTCACACCCAGCATGAAAGTCTGTAAAAGCAGAAACGTCACTGCAGTCCCTGCCCGGCACCGGGCCTCCAGCCTGGTGAATTCGTAGCAAGCTAGGTAACTCGGAGAGCTAGAAGGCAATGGGAACCGAATTCCTCCCCCATGTCCTCCACTGACTTCCCTGGAGTTACACCAGGGACGCAGTTGGCCCTCGCACCGTATATCCCTGTCAAACGTGGACCTAAGCACCAGTGTGTTGACTGAATAGTGGTGATGCCACGAGAGCTTTGAGCATCACATCACCCAGATCGTCCAAGCACCAAGTATTTGAAGTGCCTGTCATCTGAGCTGGCCCATCGGGTCATTGCGAATAACACTGGTACAAACGAGCTCCTTTTACAGTTCAGGAATCGTTCACTGAGCCAACCCGTCTTTAACCTGGATGTTTTCACTCCTGGCCGGCATTTGCCACACAGCTTGGATAACACTGTCATCCCGTAGCTTGTCCAGGACCCACTCCCTTTGACTGTTCATCCTACATCATCTGGGACTTGTCAGCTAAGCCACACGGCACTGCTCCTGTTCGTTGACTGGATGACTGCAACTTTTTGGACCGAGGAAGACACAACCAAACCACTGCACTTTCTGGTATGAATTTTCAGACAAATATTTAGCCTATGCTAAAGTCTGTGAAACCTTCAGGATGCATGGATGTTGCCGGGAAGATACTGCCCCCTGTAGAGTCCATGTCAACCACAAATAGTCAGACCCCCACCATCAGCACGAACCCGGCGCAGTGGCTATATACGCAAACAATTTTACCCCGATTGGATGGACCTTCTGAGCATGCACAATCAAGTCCCTTCACTCCCTCACATGCCTGGCCATGGCCAGTAACCCTGCATCTCTCTCTTGCTGAGGGAAGATTCAGCAGTGTTCTTGCAATCGCCCGTACTAACCACTTAGGGTGAAATTCACCTCTCCCACAGAAAGCCTGAGTGGCTGGGTTACATGATGGTCACTTAGCAGAGGCTGGGCTAGACCACTCCAGAACAGCAACATAGTCCCTCTCTAGCCACTCTTCAACCTGTAGGCTGCAATGGCAGCACCTGCTCTTCTGCAAGGGTGTTAGGGCCTGGTCCACATCCAAACCTACTCTGCAAACAAACCTATTTGGAGGCCTCCTCCAGCAATACCTGGGGCGTGGAGACTCATTCACTTGTCTACTCTTCCTGCAGCCTCACAAGTGCTGCTTAAGCACATCACAGGTGAATTTCACCCCTGGTCAGTTACCTCGGGAAAATCTGACAGTCCACAATGCATCTTCAGTGGGAGGCTGCAGGCAGCAGCGGGTCATTCTTTAAATCCGTAACCAATAAACATATTAAGTGATGACAATTCCAGTAATAACTCCTGCGACTGCAGAAATAAAACTGTAAGTGACAAAGATCAAAGACTGATTAGACTAGCGACCGGGCCATGCTTGCTGTATTTTATTGAGAAGGTGGCAATGATTGCTATTGTCTTCAGTGGTTATCTGAGCCACTGATTAATGATCAATTTAATTTAATCAGGAGCCACGATTAATTGTACTTCCTCAAAGACGGTGAACATGTTGCTAGCCATCCAGAGGTTTGAAAATGTCTTACCATTGAAACACGACATATACTATGATTACTTCGTACCATAGCTACAGGAGGAAATAAGATTATTAATATGTAGTAAAGGAAAGAATGATCAGTTACTGCTGGCAGAATTTTATTGAAAGTGCACTGCAGTTTATTTTCTTGTTAGTCAGCCAGGTTATGGAGCGGAAAGGAATGAGAGACTGCAACTGACATGACACTTTACAGCCTGGACAATGTTTCCCTCCAAGAGGTGACCCTTCCAGTCCGGTGCAAGCGCGTGAAAGCAGGAGGTTATAACAATTTTCTTGTCGCAGTTTTCACTACTACTAATTAAGACTTTGTATCTAAGGCACGAGGGCCTGATTCAAAGCCTGCTGAAGTGAGTGACTTCCCATGGTAGGTTTTGGATCGGGCCCTTAAGGAAGGCAGGAACTGCAAGGATGCTTGGATCCCAATAGCTTTTGAATTTCAGCTGCTTGGGAATGTGGTGTGTCATGATGCTTGGAGCACTAAGGCTGTGTAAAGAGTTTCCGAGGGTGCCCTGGTAACTGAGGCAGAGAAGCTCAAGCAATCAGACTCCTGAAAGACTGGCAAAGGGTGTGGCCTTAGGTTCCCTGGGCAGTGTTTTCTACAGTCGATGGCTCATGTAAGATTTTGACATGAAAAAAAACATGTTTATTAAAATCAGATACAAACCAGTCCTCTGATCTCCTGGCGGGTTTATTTGGGAAGGTTTCCCTTTGCTAGCAAAACAGAAAGGAAAAGCGGAAAAACAAAAAGAGCGGACACATAATCCAGGTCTTTTAAAAATGGCACAGCTCCCACTGTCGGGAGAAAATGCGTGGTTGACCTCTATCATTCATCAAAAAGCTGACTTTGCACACTGCACTCCTAATGGAGGAAACGTGGGGAAGTTAGTGTGACAAGACAAGACGTACATTTTTAGTGCATGATAGACCTCTCATCACATCATGTTCTTGAGAAAAGCTTCCCTCCTGCGTACACACGCTAGCTGGCAGTGAGATTTTTGCTGAATCTGATTCTGTCTATTTATAGCTGACCCTCCTCCTTTGAGAGACTAAAACCAGGACCCAGGAGAGGTGGGTTCCATCCTCCACTCTGCCACTGACTTTCACTTACCTTCTCTGTGTCCCATTTTCCCAGTCTAGAAAAGTTAGCTAGCGATACCTACCTGCCTCAGAGAGGACTGGGAAGATTAGTTCATTACTAATCATGTTGAGATCTTGGGCCATGCTAGAGAAATGCAAAGGATCCATTTTCTGCCATTATTTATAGCTAAGGTATTTGTATGTCATAAAATGTGGTTTGATTTCTCCCTGAAACATTTTCATTTCAGGAAATTTTTGATCTTGGGTTTTGAAGGGCACAGTGGACTCTACTGCTTCAGCTATGCAGTGGGGGGAAAGTGATTTCTGGAACAGTGGCTGGCGTATTTTGAATTACAGGGCTGGCACACACTTGAGGCTGGATCCCATACAATATGGCGCATACAAATGGCCAGGTGGCAAGCGCTGAGCAGGACAGGGAGCACAGAGAAATGCAACCTTGCATTCATGAGAACGACGCATGGCCACCAAGGGACGCCTGCCGATTAGCAGTAATGAGGCCACAGAGGGCAACGTGTAGCTAAGTGCCTCATTAGTATGATGAGGATCACGCTGGTGCCCATGTGACCTCTGACAGGCCCATTCTTATTCTTCATCTATCCCATTCTTTCTTCATCTTTCATACCTGTAAGGGAGCAGATAGGCTAGGAACTTCCAGCTCGGAATTGCTCAATACACAGGACTTTGTCCAATGCTTAACTTGGCTTGTGTCCATGTGTAGCCTCTCCTTGTGCTTGAGCTGGATGGAGAGCAACACCCTTGTGCTCCTTGGCTTGCAGGATCAAGGCCTGAAAGCAGACAGAACTGAGAGAAGAACTCAGCTACCCATACAGATGGAGGCGGGAGGAGGAGGAGGGAAGGCCAAGGAATGGCAGGTGGGCTATATCCGTGGACCTTTGAAATGAAGTCAATTTTAGGACAACAATGGCTACCTAAGGTACAAAACAATGGAGAATTGTGGAGAGCAAGCTGGTAAGGCTGAGATAGCTCAGCAAGTTCTTGTCTGCTCTCAGGGGGTGGAGGGAAGCAACCAGTAGAGCTGGGCCGGAGTCACGAAGTTTGGATCTGGAGCATAACTTTTCCAAGTTTGGAGGTGATCCGATGTGGGGTTTGGTACCAGTCCATCTCTTCTGGTGAGGGAGAGAATGAGATGAACATACCGGGCACGGTAACAAAGGGGAAAGAAGAAGCAGTTCCCATGTCAGTTGGTTGCAATGTCTGAATTTGCAGACTTGCTTTCTGGGAACAGGAGGCATATGAATCCAGCATCATTTCCCGACTCACTCGCACACGCCGTTGGTCTCACAAGCACAAGGGAGGGAGTAAAGATCAGAGCGCCGTGTGAACGTGTTCTGTTCATTGGCTGGGGATGTTTTTTCATGACGGTCCCCCAGAGAAGACAGGAGGAGAAGAAGTTGCATGAGCTCAAGCCCACAAGTAATTTGTACCATACCCCAAAGCCCAGAGGAGAAGGGAGCGATAGCCTCTCGCCACCTGACAAGAGGCGTTTACACTGCTGTGGTTCCAGGTGTCTGGTTGCAGGGCCTCCGACTGCGAGTTCTTTCACTGCCGGAAGTTCAGGGGAGAGCAGAGCAGGCGAGGAGCTAGAACTAAATGGTGGTGCTTGCACAGACAACGACGCCATGGCAGAGAGAGGCAAGTTACAGGTGGGTGGTCCCAGAGGAGGATCCCCTAAAGATGTTCCACTCTGAGGGAGGGACATTGTTTCTATGAGGGACAATCATGGGTAATTTTCATGCTTATAGGTCTGGAGGCCTTTCCAAACTCTGGTGACAAAGACCCTTTAGATGTGAGCTCTTTGGATTCCAGTTGCAGAGAGCACCATAAAGGTGGCCTTATAGATTCTAGGGGTGACAACCCCCCCTGCCGAATCCTCTCTAAGGCAGCCCATCTGCACGTGTTGCTTCACCAGGGTCCAGTGACAAGATTCCCTTTAAATGTGAGCAGTCTGCTTTCCAGGGATAAGGCTCTCTCGCCACCAAGACAGTCCCTCTGGATCCCAGTCACGGGGGGGCGGGGGAGGGAATCTCTTTAATGGGACCATTCTGGGGATTTCAGAGGTGAAGTGTATTGTCATTGAAACTATTCATCTTTCACGGGCACTTCAGCCTTTTCTCCTGGCCTTTCAGCACACCACTGGAGATGGGTCTTCAAAACTGATCCCCTGCCCTCAAAGAAAATTATTGCACTGGGTACCAGAGGCCGTTCTCCAGCCTGATCTATAGCCCCAGGTCTGCTGCAGCAGCTCTACCCTAGAGAAATGGAGTGAGTGCAAGGAATTTGTTGATCCAATAGGGTACAGCACACACATACACCCTTAGGAAACAACTAGGAATGGTGAGACACGAAAGGCTTACAGGAGCTTTGGTTCCAAAAAACAGTCAGACCATCTCAGGAAGTGGGCTGGGGCTGACTGACTTTCCTACGAGATCCGTGGTGCTTCCTGATTTTGGATGGATGAGAATTGCAGAGAATGTAGCAGTTCCTGTGGTATTTCAGCACTTCCCAGCTAGGGCTCGACACAGATACACTGTAGCTGGGCTGCAATTTGTTGCTAATCATGTCTATGATGGCAATGCCTAGGGACCAAGCAGGTTCAGTGCCCCAGTGCGCTAGGTGCTGTGCAAACGGTGTAGTAGACTGCTCTGCCCCAAAGAGCTTACAATCTAAACCAACAATGTGAGGGAAAGGAGAATAACACACCAGCAGAGTGAACCATCACGTGCATGTCCTTTTGGCCTCTGGCAGCTGTTGTGAGAGGGCAGATTTCTGGGTGGGAGAGGTCAATAAATTAGCAGATTCCATCAATCCCTGGAAAAGCAGAATAACCTCAGAAAGTCAAAATGCCCAGCCACTGTAATTGATGGGCCGTGTAAGAAAAGTTGTCGCGGTCCAGGCCGTAGGTAAAGAGAGGATTTCAGCCTCAAGGGCTGTTAATCTGGGCGATTTCACCGGTGCTGAAAATTAAATCTTTTTCTTCTTATCCGCTCATCGGGGGTTGGGTCATTTGCAAGTATCCACCATCTTCACTGGTCCAAGGCAGCCCTTGTTTAGCCTCTTCCTTGATGTAATCCCAGCTTTCCTGGGGGTCTCTTTCCGGCCCCCTCTACTGCCATGCTATTTTCTGCAGGGCCTCTTCATTCATCTTCTGTGTGTGTCCAAACCAGGAAAATCAGGCTCCCTGGATTTTCTCAGCTACATCAAGGATTCCGGCAACCAACCCGCAAGGTTTCATTTCATAATCGGTCTCTCCGTGTAGCGCTTTTCATTGTGCAAAGACATCTTCTCGTGAACACCTGTAGGTGTTGAACCTGCTGCGTATAATAATAACCCCAAAGGTAAATAACAAATTGTCTGGTTTCAGGGACAGCTTTCCAAGGACCAGAGCTCAACCTGGGCATGGCAGTGGCAGCTTTACCACTGGTACAAATCCTTCTAAAATTGCCAACACCTAGTCTTAAGCCAGTGGGGTCTTTTTGGTTTTTGTGTGTGGTGGGGTTTTTTCCAGATTCAACCCCCTAACTTGTCATTTGTTTCATGGACAGCTCTTTGAAGGCTGAAACTGAGCCAACGAGGAATCTTCACAGGGTTCCAGGCACTCTGCTTGGAAACATGTCAGCAGGATAGAAAAGCAGAACAAACATGGGGATCCAGCTAATTCCAAAGCCCTATGAGCCTGCCACTCTTCCTGGGATGCTCTTCTAATAAGTGGCGTTAGGTTTGGCAGAAAGTGAATAGAAAATACGTCAGAGAGGGAGGAATGTGGTCAGCTTTCCGGATCTGTAACCCGACTGGAGGTGACTAAACTCATGAGGATGGATAAGCACCAAGTTGGAAAAGCACCCAGCCGTTTGGACGTTTATATGACCATCCTGAGTCTTGGGGCTGCAATTCTCAGAGGAAAGGCTCCCCTTGTAAAATGTCTGGTACTTCATATCTCCGCATTGTGTTACTGCAAGAACAAGATATCTTCATGGTATCGTCATGATATTTTAGCACTTAGGATCTGAAGAGAGCGACTCAAAAATAAAGGAGGATTTAAAAAAAAAACTGAGAGTTTTGGTTTTTTAAAAAAACTTCTGGAGTCATTTGAGATGGCTTTGGTTTGAGTGACGGGTGAAGGGCCACATTGGTCTTTATTTTATTCACTCCATTCAGCCCATTCCTAAAAAGGACCCAACCAATTTAGGATCTGATCCGACCCCCACTGGTGTCAGCTGGAGTCATTCCATTGACTTCAATAGGTGTTGGACTGGGTCTTTAATCTCTATGAGCCAAATTCAGGCCTGTCATGTGAGCTTGATCTTAATGACGTTGCACGTGCTTCCATCCTGTGTCAATTGGCCTTAGAGAACCGCTCTGGCAGGACAATCTCTTTTCAAGTTCAGACTCACTCTGGAGCATCACTGTGGTGTAAAGAAGATCCAAGGACCCAGAAGAGCCAGGGACGCCGCATTAGAAGTAATGAGGAGTGGGCTTGCTACAACAGGGCTGATATCAGCTCTAATTCTTTAATCTTCCCCCCATTCACAGGTTTCCCTTCTTCAACTTTGTTTTCAATGTTGCAGCTCAGTCAACGTCAAAGGACTGGGCTACTGAATTCTCTCTCTCTAGACCTATTTGCAGTGAGGCAAGATATTTGCACACGATCCCTCAGCAGTTCTGAGCAGCACATTATTGCGGGCAAAATAAATAAAGAAATAAAAGTGCTCCAGAACCAGGAACAAGGACAAAGCCGATTTTGAAATTGATTCAATAAATATAAACATGGGAGCAGCGTGCCACAGTAAGCGATTTCTCTGAGCAGCCCAGATTAAATCAGCATGGGGGTGTCAACGGGCGCCAGTGTTGGCTGTCACGAAGGAAGCTGTCAGAGAAGCTGATCCGAAGCCAGAAGAGAAAATGTGGGGGATTGCCCACTAATTTTCTGCCAGTTCTGATTGCTCTCTTCCCTGCCAGCGTAGCCGTCTGCCAAATCACCCTCCCTCTGATATGCCTGCCGTGCACCGGGGATGCACTGCGACATGCAGTGAGGAAGCAAGGAGAGTGAGGCTGGAGGCTTCTCTTCTTCAGTGGGGCCAGCATCCCACCAAGCATCTGGCTTTGGGGCTTGCTGCTGGCAAGTCAGGGCAGCAGCATGGTGCAGAAAGCAGCAGGCAGTGAGCAAAGGAAGAGAGAGACTGAATCACACAGAGACACATGCACAGATGCAACCAGAGAGAGAGACGATGCACATATGCGCACGCACACACACAGAGGGAGGGGCAGATGGAGAAACTGACCGGATCATGAGTGGGCAAGGGTTTTTTCCCCCACCTAACAATCAAGACAATACATTGCATCAGCCCATTCTCCCTCCACCCCCAAGAACCGCTCCAGTCGAGACCTGAATTGATGACCCCAGTGAGTAACATCCAGCCTCCTGTAATGTGCCGGGCTGCATGTTACCGACTCCTGGTCCCAATGCATCTCTCTCGTGGGACGTTTCTTTGCCCTCCCACGCTCCCAGGCCTTGCCTCCAGGACTCACCTTTGTCACCTGGGCCTCCAGCACTTTCTTGCCATCCCAGGCCCAGCTACGCTTGGTGAAGTAGTTGACAGTGGCAAACTCGATCAGCGCAGAAAACACGAAGGCGTAACAGACGGCTATGAACCAATCCATGGCCGTCGCGTACGCCACTTTCGGTAAGGAGTTTCTGGCGCTGATGCTCAGTGTGGTCATGGTGAGAACGGTGGTGACGCCTGTGGGAACAAAGCAGGAGAGGATGGGGCTGTCACAGCACGCAACCACCTGTGTGTGCCTGTCCTGACCCCTCCTCTCTCCCTGGGGCATAGCTAGTGAGTGGGTCATTGAAACGCTCCCTGGTCAATGAGCTGTCTCTTCCCACGCTCTCTTTGTCTTCCAAGGGAGAGACACCATCACCGCCATGGATCAAAGACACTGAAGGCATAGGTAGGGCCAGCCCCATTAACTTCACTGAGCCCATGCCACTTACCTCGGCAATGAGTTTGGCCAGATGAGGGACTCAGGCCTGGGTTCCATTCCTGTCTCTGCTATTGGCCTTCTGGGTGGCGTTGGGCAAGTCACGTCACTTCCCTGTTCCTCAGTTTCCCCTCATGCCTCTTGTCTACTGAGCTGGCAAACTTTACGAGGCAGAGCTTATCTCACTACGTGTTTGGACAGCATCTAGGTCTCTGCTGCCACTGGCTGCTACCATAATCAAATCACACAGTGGCAGCAGAGATAAGCCAGCCAACCAGACCTAGCTGGACATTTGTGAAGGAGAGGCTATTAGGGCATTTAAAACTAGATTTTGTGGAGTATTTAACACCTATCTGTCTACACTCGCCTCCCACTTCCCCCCATAGGAAAACAACTGTAACACTTAAGACTTTTTTATACTATCCTTTCCATCTGTTGACCTCAAAGAACCTTACAAAGGTGGGTGAACGCAATTAACTCCATTTTATAGAAAGGGAAACTGAGGCACAAAGAGAGGCTGTGGCTTGCCCAAGATCACACAAAAAGTCACTGGCAGAGCTGGGAACAGAGCCCAGGCATCTGGACTTACAGGCTGAACCTCTCACCACTGGACCACGCTATCAGAATTTTTAAGACAGGTCATTGCAATTACTCATTGCAAAATGATCTTTTAAATTACTGACATTCTTCTTGAAAAATTGTTAACATTGTCAAAACTTTTCAGTTTACGTGACAAATTTGTGGTGACAACAAAATTATGCCTTTTTAAAAGTGTAATGCACCTTGTATATCTTTTGTGGGACACAGCCTATCTCAGAAGCATCCCTACCATACCACTTCAACTCTACAAATAAATATGTGTTTATCTAGCAGGTTGGGGTGGAGGTTAGTGACAGACCTGGAAAATGGACTCCCTTCCACAGCATGCAACGTAGAAGCGATTGGGAACTTGTCAATGAAACACTTTTTTCCCCCATCAGAAAATACCAATTCATTGAAACTGAATGAACTTTTCCTGAGTAAGGTTTGGTTCCAACACAATTTTCGACTGAAAAATCTGTTTTAAAACATTTTCAAATTGTCAAAAGACTTCATTTTGACATTTGTTAAATGAAAAACTCTGGGCTTCCAGTTCAAAATAAATTTCATTTTGAAATATAAGCTAGTTATAGTTAAAAAAAATAGATAAAAGGCAAAATTGAAATGAAATGTTTCAAAATGATCAAAACCTGAAACAAAAGTCTTTTTGGATTTTCAATTTGCAAAATTTTTCAAGATTTTGACTTTGTCCTGTTTCAGGATTATTATTATTAGTTTTTAGCTCTTGAAACTTTTCATGGGACCCGAAAAGCCATTTCCCATCCAGCTCTAAAACAAAGCTCCCTCACAACTCCCTGCCAATTTGCCTCAAGCATGTTCTGCCAAGAGGAACCTCTGTGGGGATAAGTCTCCACGGTCCATTCAGTTTTGGCCTCCCTTATTAGACTGCAAATATGGGTGCCAGCTCTGGCAGTTCCCATGAGCAACTGGACTGAGATCAACCAATTCATTTCACACAAGCCAGGACATATGGAGATGTGAACCAGGAACCTAAAAATGAAAGATGCCATATCCTATTATCCATCGCAGAACCTCCAGCTCCCCAGATATATACATTAAAGGGAAATTAACCAGCTTTCCCTACTTCACTTTTCTGACATAACCCATTTTGGGAGAAAATTGCTACATTTCATTTGCTATAAATAGACCCACTTTTCCTTTTCGCTTAATTGCCAGATGTTGTGTTCAATACTTGATGTTTTTATCAAGACCATTATTGAAATCCTTCATTTACCAGAAACCTGCGCTGAGGCAAATGAACAAGGTCAAAGACTTGGTTGAAATGGTTTCTGCTATCACTGACTGTGAAAATAGTGGTTATGTTCCCCACCCCAGCACAGTATAAGGTGGCTATCCCGTGCCATCATAGGGCGAGGGTTAAAATTTTGTTTGGGGAGGAGGCTACGCCTATGTTCAATCCTAGCCCAGTGCAGAGGGGAGAGCTGAAGGGGGTGGGGGGCTACTGACGAGTTTGCTTGATCTGAACTCACCCTGTGCCAGGGGGCTGGACCCATGGGTTAGAGAGTGAGCCCTCTCCACCCTGCACTCACCTGGCTCCATTCCATCCCACAGTCTGGGCCCAGGGATTGAAGAATGTGCCCAGGTAGAAGCACATTCTGTCCTGTGGTGCTGGTTTGGGATGAGCCCCCCTCTAGCTGTAGCAACCTGCTGCCTACGTCTGCCATGTGCTCAAGAAACCCTCTCTGATACCTGCAGCTGTTGTAGAGGGAACAAGGAGACCCCGGCCTCAGGCCTTGGCATGTACATGAAGGGGGAATTCATTTTCAAATAGTTTGTTAACATATTTGTAACTCTGACCCTACCTTTCACTTCTGACAGTGAAGCGAAAAGATACTGTGTAAAGAAAAGAAAGTAATTAAAATCTATTTAACGTGCGGTCCTATTGACTCAGCCCAGGGATCTGTTCAACACCTGCGCAGGTCTGACCAGAGCGTGGTCAGCAAATCCAAGCGGTATAGGCACACCCACAACCCTCTTCCCCACACTATTACACCCCTCAGCAAACATGTCTATAGAGCTTCAAACAAAGCAGGTGTACACAGTTCTATGTAATGGGATTGTCAATATCTAGATTCTTGTTTTTGTTCAGGAGAGCTGATCAGGAATTTGTCCACAGACTGTTTTTTGCTGAAAAATGCTGATTCTTTGAATCCCAAACTGTTTCCGTGAAACGGAGTCCATTTTGATGAATCTACTGACTTGAAAAATTTCGGGGAGGAAAGTTTCAACATGGTGGAAATGGAAAATGAGTTTCTGAGTGACATCTCTTTTTGTTTTTAGAAAAGAGAAAAGGTCAGAACGGAAACAAAACATTTGGAAATGGTCAGAACAAAGCATTCTGATGGAACCAAATCGATTTAAAACAAAAAAGTCTGGTTCATGAAAATTGTCACTATTCAGAGTTTTCATCCCCGTTGGAACGGGAAAACTTTCAGATGTCTTGAAAATCTTCATGGGAGGAGAAAACTGTTTCCTTCCCTGCTCTATTACTCAGCACCTGATTTGGCATCACTTGGTTTCTCACAGATTCCAGTGGTTGCAATGTCAGGGCTATTCCGGTATCTAGGGTGGAGTGCTAACGCAGGGGAAGGACTGAAGCTCACGATCTAAATCAAACGTGTTTCTGGTCAAATATATTCCACACCAAGTAAAGTAAAATCTATTAAATAGCAGAGACAGTAGAATGTTCTGTTTTGGGAGGGGCTGCTGGAAAATCGAATTCCTGTAAAGCCACAACATTCATTCTGCTGGGTTCTGCCAACAGGTCAACAACATCCATGATCGGTCACAGAGCTAGTAGTGTTCTCAAGGGCACCCGAATTTGGGTCATTGCCCAGAGAAAACCAGCAGCTCTGCTGTCTCCATGTTGCACCTAGGCCTCAGTCCTAACTGGTGGGAATGCAAGGATGAGGGTAGATTCTACGAGCACTGGGCACCTTCTCAATGACGTGCCCCAAGAAGGGCAGGTTTTAACCCAAGTGCTAGCTCACACGCTCACTGATTTCAGGTAGTGACCAGTGAGCTATCAGAGAACGACTATGATACCTGTTCTTTCCTCAACCTGGCCGCCTTCTTGCCTCTCAGCCAGCCTCTTCCTGTTCTGTGTTTCCCTCCTCCCATTGCCAGGGTGCGACTTTCCCCCTTGCGTTCTGGGTGGAGCCCAGACTAGAATCCTGGCTGGCAGCGCTTCGGAGAACAGGAGTGTGGCTATTTCGACTTTGCCACTCAACCTCCAGAGACGTGAAAGGCAAAAACCCCACCAGGAACATTCCTCTTTAGAAATGAAAATGGGAGGGGGCAGCACACACCTGCCTATGCCCATGGGGCTGGCATGCCCCAGGAGAGGACAACAGTTCACATGAATACAAGACACCTATCAATAGGGGAGAGACAAGAGATTTTACCAATCGCCAGTGCTCTCAGCAGCCCTGCAGACGATACTGTTCACCAAGCAGAGGGCTTCAGAGATACGCTGTGTCCGCAAAAGAAGTCTAGGATTCACGCATGAGACCTTCAGGGAACACAGGGAAGAGCACCAGCCAGATCGGATTAAAAGACACTGGCAGACAGACGGATGGATGTGGTGCCATTCCTTGCAGTGCTACGGTTACCAAAAAGGCCAAGGTTCATCTTCCACTGAAATCCCTTACCCATCAGCTTCTTGCATGTCAGAGACTCACCAAATACGGTTCGGGCGGGAACAGACTCCCTGTTAAGCCAGAAGGAAACCTGTGACAGGATGACCGTCATAATGCAGGGCAGGTATGTCTGGATCACAAAGTACCCAATCTTCCTCTTGAGGTGAAAGTGGGTGGTCATGACGACATATTCCCCTGGAGGGACAGCAGGTTAGAGCAGAGAGCAGCAGAACAATCGTTACTTGCCAGCCATCAGTCAATGAAACCTCAGTCCAGATCTCAAAGTAGCATTTTTATCCCCAGAGGGCAAGACATGTGAACATCCCGGTCCGGTAGTGCTGTATTACTGGATATTGCGGCATGTGTGTAAGAGACCATCTGGCATGTCATGTGACCACATGATAAAATAGCTCAGACCATAAAGGGGTGAAACTGGTACGTGTTTGCTGCAATAAAAATGGGGGTCTATGCCGCTCTGCTATACAAAGCTTTTATACAAACAGAGATCTGTTTGCATGCGGGCAGGAGGAGGCTGTGAGAACCTTCACCAGCCAGAAAAGGGATAGGAAGCTCCAAGCATTAGTCCTTTTAAAGCCCCTTTCCTCAGGACTTGACAAAATGAAAGCAAACCAACTGAAAAACATTGTGCAACAATCCCCAGTTGCTTTCCCTGCTTCCCCCAGCCAGCAGGAGAGAAGACACCTCCCTCCTGCTTCCTCTTCGGAACCAGCTTCCACTCCCTTTTATACCCCAACCCATGCAGCCATGTGGCAGGAAGGGCCGTGTAACCCCACAGCCTTTGTCTTGTCACAGTCAGCATCTGGCACCCTCTAGCTTTTGACAAAAGATGTTATGATCTGCCAATACCCAACCTCTCTCCGTATCATTCATCTGGAAGGTCGGGACAGGATGCCGGTTGTTAAAGGTCTGGGGCGTGGGCCAGCAAATGATGTCTATTTGCCATCTCTATTTTCCTTCCCCAGCGTTCATAGAAATGGTTGGAGCCTTCAGTTTGGCTTCATCGTTACTGGAACACGGCGCCCTTTTGTTTTGACTCTAGCTTTGTTAAGCCATTATGTGATGGTGTCTTTTGCAGGTTTCTTACCATTTCACTCTATTACTTTGTTATTATTTTTCCTACAACTTGATGGCAGAGCTAGATCAAATATTATGACATTTAGTTCCCTGGGCTCCCCACATGTCCTCAAGGGAAGCAATCTGAGCTGTTAATGATGGATATAACTAACATGAAGTGCAACCGAGGGGAAATATCCTCACATGAGAGTACCGGCACACACACAGAAGGAGAAAGTTAGGAGAGACACACTGGGTAACTGCAAGTAACCGTACCTGAATTCACAGGGGGAAAGGGAGGAGCAGCGGGCGGGAAGGAGGGTGGGGGAGAGAGAGAGAGATGATTAGTTTTGGTCATTAAACAGAAAACAGTTGTTCGGGACACTCTTCTACAACTGTCGTAATATTTGCCCAAGACCATTCAGTGAAAATCAGAGTGACCCTCCTCAGCACATTCTCTTCACCTGTGACACTCTCCTGGGAGACTGAAAGTTGAGCCAGTCCAGCTGAACCCCAGGTGATGAGAAGCAGCTGGGCAAGGCGGGAGAGCCTAAATCCCATTGATTTCCAATGGCAGTGGGCAGGAAGACGCCTGCCTGCCAATGGAAGTGAATGTCCGTTGGGTGCCTAACTGCCTTTGAAAAGCTCCCCTACCCCATTGGCCAGTTCAATCTGAAGAGCTGGTTCTGCTGCTGCAGATGCAGTGTGGTACCTCCTCGCCTGGATATGCTCCATTTGCAAACACTCAGCACAGGGAGATAAGCTTGGCAATACTGGGGAGGTCCTGAAAAGCCTGGCTATATCCTGCCCACGGCCTTCCTGGCTAGGTATTTTTATTGCACTCAGCCCCATGGTACCTGAGCACCAGCATTGTGTTATGAAGCTTTCTTTCACAGCACGGACATGCTCTGTCCACTTGTACAACGGAGGGCGTCCCTCAGGTGACCCTGTCTAGCCGGAAAGTCTGTCCATCATAACCTAGGAAAGTTCATCTCCCACCAGGCCAGCTTGTTCTTAGGAGGTGTTGTGCGGCTTAGCCTTAAAAACCTCCCTCTGCTCCATCCAATGACAAGATCACAGCCTGGCATTAGGGCGTGTTGTGATTTCCAGTCAAAGCCTGGCCTGCTGGACTGGCTCCATCTCCCATCATCCTGGCTTGGCTCTGAGGCCACTGTGCTGTGGGCAATGCTATCCTTGGATGTGATCCACGGCCTGCCAGTGTCACTGGGTCTTACGGACCCAATGACTGCAACGATTCACCGGCCAGCGCACACAGCTCTTACGTCCGTTTCCAGCCCCAACTCACTCCAGTACCTGTACTGGATCGGACCATCTCTGTTCCGACAACATGGCCCAGGAGATCATACTGGTTCAGGCGAGACCCGCCTTTGGCCACTTCCACTGATTTATCCTTCCCCAGCGTCCAGGTGTAGATCACCTCCGTCTTCGTGTAGGCATCTGCGGAGAAGGATGAGGAAAGAGGTCAAGCTTCTGGCCAGCCTAAAACATACCCGTCAGTTGGGGCCAAAATCAGCTTTGGTGTGTTTTCAGTGGAGCCACAGCAACTACTATGGTCAGCTATGTCTACCCACCAAGCTGACTTTAGAGACAGTTAATCATGGAACTAAAGTCAGGGCTGGCTGCCAGCTGCCTGCCAGATGTTTAGCCTTTGGGGAGGGGTAGAAAGACAGTGCAACATCTTAAGTGGCAGCGTGTTCTCCTTTAATGTTCCAGCCTACCTAGCAGTGACTTGTCATTTCTGAACACAGCATAAATATACACTTGTGTTCACACCATCCCCACCCCCCAGCTGCACTCCTCCCTTACATTTGCACACGCACACACCCTGCCCACACTTACATGCACTCACATGCCCGCTTTCTTTCCATTGCCAACCCAGAAGCATTCAGAAATCATGAGTCAGGCCCCAGAGAATCAGGAGATTGACTTAAAATTCATGAGATTATAAAAAAACAAAACATTTTGGATTCTTTTTGTTTGCCGCCTGGGGTGGGAGTGTTTAGAGAGTCACATTTTCAAGATTTTCTCTGAAACCAGGTGGACTAGAAATGGCCTTATTGTAAAAAATCATAGTTGAGATGTTTGCAAAATCACAGGACTCCAGGAGCTGGTGCTTGAACAAAAACACCAAATACCACAAGACTTGCAATATGCTAGTAACTATGCTCTCTTTTAACCTGCCTCCCCTCCTCCCGTACGGTAGCTAATGCCTCTGGCTCAGCAGGTGAGCAGGTGCCTCTTTCAAGGAGAAAGACAAGTGGAGCCCATATCCTCCTCTCCCCCCTCTGGGGAAAGTACTAGCAGTTCGAGTTTTTCGATTTCCTTATTCCCTGTCCCCTCAAAAGAAACCGCTAATGGGCCTGTGTTTTCCTGGAGGTAGAGCAGGGGTGGGGGGAGGTTGCAGACAACGAAAAGCATACCTGCAGACAGTTCCCTGGCACAGGTGTTCAGAACCAGGGACCTTCCCAGCCAAACAGAGGCTGTTAGCTGTACCCATAAGGGCCAGATTGCAAGATCCCTGCTCTAATCCATGTCTGACTGCAGCTCCCTGCAGTGAACAAGTCTCCCGCAGAAGCCCTGATGAAGAGATGCTGGGAAAGGACACACTGACGAGAGATTTTTAACTTGCCCCCTTTCCCTAGGGTTCCCCTACAAGACTCAAAGTGAGACCAGGATAATTTTCTGCAGAACTGATGATGGGTCCAATTCTAGCCTGTGAAATCTCCCAGTTCCTGCTTTGTGGGACATTGTGGGTTGAAACGTAAATGATTTGTCTAATTAAAAAAGAAAATGCCATGATTACATGCGAGGTTTTGGCAAACCTGTAAAATGTTAAGGAGAAAAACGTTGATGAATGGGCTAAGTTTATTTCTGTGTAACTGTGCTGTGTAAGCATGTCCGACGCAGCTCTGCTAATGCACGTTACCCGACCGGCAGCACTCCGCTTTTCCAAGACTGCCAGTACACCTGCGTCCTGATCTGTAACATCCCATTATTCCATTCCGGGGCCCTCACACCCAATGCACCTTAGCCGTAGACTAGAAAGCCTTGATTATTTCAGTGCTCGACATTCACCTCCCGACATGCCATCTTGCATGCAAATAAGGTTGTCAACTTGATAATGGTTGTCCTCTGGGACGCAGGCATTCCTTGTGTCACGTAGCCATGGCATTGGTATTTGGGGTCTGTTTAAACCCTGCAGATATTTCTGGTCTGTTTAGTCCTGTTTGCACGATGTGGGGCAACCCAGGCCAAATAAGGACAATAAGAGGCACAACTCCTGCAGCATCCTCTGTTGCCGTACTCTTGGATGTCCCAGGCACAGATGTCCACCTTTGAGCCAGACTGCACGCGAGCTTTGTGACGTGTTTGAGGCTGGCCGACCAAGGGCCAACTCATGCCAGGTTTCAATGGACCAGTGTCAAACGCAGCGCTGAAATCAGCTGGGCACACCTATGTGTTAGCACTGTGAGAATAGCTCTTCGAATGATAAGAACGTGTTTCGTGTTTCGAGTTTATGGAATGCTTGTAATTTGTTGCCTGCATTAATTTCATTTAAAACACCTGTATCCCCACGCTGTAAGGCAATATTTGAGCAGTGGTTTTCTACGCCTCTGTGGCTGTGTAAATCACCAGGCAGGAGAGAGACATTCACCAGTGCAAAGTGCTGGTCCCCAGCAGAACGTGTTATGTCCTGCCCAACGGTGAATGTCCCTCGACATCAGACGGACTATTGTGGAACATTAAAGAGGACAAAAGACATTTGCTTTGCCTTTCCTCCTGTGACAACGAATCATGCACATGGATTCTCCCCGTCAGATGAGTTTGCCTATCAGAGCACAAATGTGGAGAGGGATAAAAACCCCGAACAAAAAAGAACAGCTTCTTTATGCTGCTCGGACTCTTGGGGGCAAGGTTTACTAGGGATAAGCTAGAGATCTCCAGGGCTTAACCTGGGTTAGCCCTAAAGGTCATAAAGCGCTTGCTTATTATAAAGCTTCTGTTGCTTTTTGAAACTTCATCGAAATCAAGTTATTGCCACAAAACATTTAAAGTTCAATAAATTGTCATTGTTGGATGGACAAAGATTCCAGCAGAGAAACGTCAGTGGCTCCAGCTCTGGGCCGAGAGCTGTGGTGGGAACACAGCTTACCCAAGCCAGGGAGAGGCAGGTGAAGCTGTTTGTTCCCATACTAACCTGGCAACCTCACAGTGAGACCCAGGGTCACTTACTCATCTCTAGAATCCAAATTACCTGCTGATACACACACACAGCTCCTATGGACACAGTGGGATCCACATGCATGGCAGAGAGTTTGGTTTTATTACACGCAGCACCTGGCAAATGTGTGGGCACTATACAATTAGTAATAATGCCATGGAAAATACCCAAGTGAAGGGTTACATTAAATAAGTGAGCTACCAGCATATGGACACACCAAACTGCACTGTGTGACACCCTCCCCCCTTTAAGCAGGTTGAACTAGGCACTTACAACTCCCAAATTTCAGCGGGCAGGCATGCACGTCCATTGGGAAGTCCTCCAGGTGCATGGGGCACTCAGCATGAATTGTTAACCTACAAAACAAACACAGGCCATCATCAGAAACGCACGTCTGCTGAGCATCTAGCATGGAGCTGCTCCAGCAGCAGCGTGTCCTATGTCCACCACAGTGGACAAAGATTCAAAACGCTGACTCCTAGCAGATCTCTCGGCAGCAGGACGTCTCCTGCGGAGAGAACAGAATGCACCCAATTCTCGCCACCTGCAAACTGAGTCCGACTGACCAAGTTCATCTTTGACCACTAATTTCAATCTAGAAAACCTACCGAAATCCTGTACTTTATGTGCAGAGAAATCATTCACACCAAGTTCTAGCCACGCCATGTGTTGCATGATGGACCTTACTGCAAACCTAGGAGAAATGACTTTTCCAGTGACACAGGGAAGGAGTCCAAAGCTGATGGGGTCCACATTCAGCCTCTCCACATGGTATATGGTTGCTAGGGTTAGATAAAGCATCAAAGCCCTGCAGAGAGTTACAAACCTGGGCAGAATGGAGACTTTAAGGCACAGATCTTCATTGCCTTCCTGAGCACCTTGGAATCCAGGGCAATGGGGCTTCTACTACAGCAGGGTGGAGCATGTGCCCCAAGCATGCTGGCCAGATGGACTGCATGATGAAGTAGGGGTGTCTTTAAGCAACAGTTCCCCTCTTCCTACTCCCTTCTGGCCCCCTAGCAGGTGCAGAGATCCAGAGCCTGCCCTCTGGGAAGTGTGTCTTGCTACTGTGCAGAGGAGGGGATTTGTGGGTGGATTTGTGGGCAAACACACTCCTGCATCCATCGAGCAGCAGGACATAATGTCATCCTGTGATCACTTCCTCTCGACATTAGCATATAGCTATTTCAAGGATGGGAGCAGCAGCCATTCCAACAGCACCAGTGACACTATAGTACTCGGGGCACACTTGATGGGGACTGATAAGAAAAGGATCAAGAAAGTGTTTTCATTCCATCTAGAAGCTTATGCTCACTCTTGCAACTAGCAGGGAATGTCTGCAGCTGTTTAATGTACATAGAAGGGAGCCAGGTCAGAAGGGGGCTTTAGAGACACCAAACAAACTCTGTTGTGATTTCAGGTGATCAAGAAAGGTTTCTATGGCTTCGCTAGAAGGAGGGGATGATGGATACTGCAGGTATTGGAGCTAGACCAAGGCTGGAGTCATTTTATAAAGAACCTAGATCACAAGGGTTAGCTGAAAATATTCCACTGAAATCTTTTTATGCAGAATGGTTTTCAACAAACTAGAATTTTTCACCAAAATAAAATGTCCTTGTTCATCGAAAACGTTCAGGCTTTTGTCAAAAATAATAGTAATACAAAATAAAATAAAAATAAAAAACGAAACTCCCTTCCCCAAAATAAAGCCCTTGAAAGACTTTTCAGATACTAAAAAGCAACAAATTCAGTTTGGGAGTTTTTGCCAAAACCCCCAAAAATTCAAAGAAAATTTCTGATGGACATTTTTAAAAATTGGATTTTTTTGAAATTTTTCACAGGACAAAAACCTCCAACCATTTCTCAATCAGCTCTGCAGGTCGTTGCTGTGAAGCAAAACAGAAAAACACACTTGGGAACCACTAGATCCAAGTATCTGGATCTACTGAGTTGGGCCCAAATGATCAAGTTCTGGCATGAATGCTCTCAGCATCCCCACTGACGTCACTGGGATAGGGTGCCCAGGTGTCCCAATTTTTAGGGACAGCCCCAATATTCAGGCTTACACGTGCTCTCTGGCCACCCTACACTGGGATCGCATGGGGTGTACGTTTGTGCAACATTGCTGTGAGTCGGCAGATGGAGCTGCTACAGATAGCACTCGGAGTTCTCTTTCACTGCAGGTAGCTCTTGCAGAAATGCTTATTGTCTGCTAGCTTTTCACTGAAAAAATGTAGTTAGAAACTTGCCCTGATGCAACCTGTTATCATGTTTGTCCTGCCAAGTTAGCAAATGAATCTTGTAGTGTTGGAATTGGATACTGACCATCTTGCAGTCAGAGGGGTCTGGTGACTTTATAGTGCACACAAAACCTCACACTCCCATCAGGGCTAGATGCACACACTATGAGAACAACGCATTCGCTAAGTGCTACAGGTGAAATGACTCCCTGCTTCCACAAGTCCTCTACTTGCCTTTCTATCGGGCCTTGCGAGGCCCAGGATGCAAGAGAAATGCAAGTCTGGCACTTTTAACGACATGCCTTTTTGCTTTTATGCCTTTCACAAACCCACATCACCACGGCAGGCTCTCCAGCAGCAACAACAATCTCCACCTTGGCCACAGCCTCAAACGCCTTGAGCCAGCTGCTCAGAGATTAGAGCAAAAAGTCTTTTTGACTAGGATGTGAAGGATCCAGCACGGAGGGCTGCTCCACTTCCATAGGCGGAATCAGTATTGTAGGTCCCTGGATGTTTCCAATCTGCTTGACCTTGTGTGCATCTGTCTGTGTATTTCACAGATTAGAAATGTTTGCATGCCTCTGGGCAGTGCTCTAGCCTTGCACAGACCAGAGGGGTTGGAGATGGCTGCTGTGGCCGCCTCATGTGAAAATTCACATGTGGATGAAATGATGGACTTTCCGGCTCAAAAAGAATTTTGCGAGCTGATGCCACATCTCCCACCTCATCCCAAAACAACATCTTCTCCTGCCCCATAGACTGGGGGAGTCGGAGGGTCCCTGAAATTACACGGAAAACTAAACATGGAGGTCTCGGAAAACCATGAGAAATGAAATGGCTAAAATGTTCAGGCATTATCTCACAGGAAAATGTTCAGCTATTTCAACAAGTTAGAGTGTCTCAGACAATACGTGGCCAATGTTAGCATTTTCTCACCATCGGGAGCAGGGCAACATGCTTTAGCCCACTCTCTCGTACACAGGCATATGTGTGTGCTCTGTCACCCACACACACGCATGTCTCTCACATGTTCTCACAGGCAAATGCGTGTGCTCTCCTGAACACTTTCTGTCACATATACGCTCTCAAACACACAGACCCGCACACAGTATAACCCTCCACGTGCACATACACCATGTCTTTCACCCACATGTTCTCTTTCTCACGCACGCTCCCTCTCTCATCACACACGTGATCTCTCGCTCGCTCACATCCCTGCATCCTCTCTCTCGCATCCTTTGGAGCACTAATTAGCTAAAACATTAATGTGGGCTTTGAAATCAATCACAGTTCAGGAGAGGAGACAGTCTTCTCCTTCCCCTCTTCCCCCCAGATGGCTCCTCCTGCTGAGCCCTGTTTCTGGCTCAAGGACTCCTCAGGACCATATGCTTTACCTAATGAAATGTCAGAATGTCAGGCTAAGAGGAATATGTCTCATTTCTAAGGCAATTACCAGAGCTTCTGCAGCACTTGTTGGAAAAAACCTGTTGCAGAGTTATACATATTTACTGCAACGCTGCTGGCAGAGAACACAGTCCTATCTCATCTTAGGGCTGAGATAGTTTAGCTGTGAAATATCAGTACCAATCCTAAAGAGCATGTGATGATTGGCTGAGGTACCTCTGGCCTGGTGCTGGGCAAATAACTGATTTTTCAGTTCAGTGGCAGAACTGAAAGCCCTGGGAGAAAAATTCATTTTGGTCCATCTGGAATGAACATTTTCCAGTTTTTTTCAACCAAAAAGAAAAAAGGTCTTTAGGGTCAAATGATATGTTTAATTTGACTCAAAAAAGACTATTTCATTTCATTTTGGGCTTTTAAAATCCTTTGTTTTGATTTCTTTAAAATAAAACTAGCTACATTTCAAAACAAAACGTCATTTCACAACAACAAGTTCAGATGCTCAGTTTCGAAAATGGTGAACTGAAATGGTTTGACTTTAAAAAAACATTGTCAATTTTTTTTCAGCTTAAATTATTCACTGAATCCGACCCAAACTCACAAACAGTTTCAGTCAACTCAAAACTACAGTTTTCACTGAATAAATTATTCATCCAAAACATTTCACCCAGCTCTCTCTGATTTCATAATTCTACCATTCTACACACTAATCAATAATCTTCTCTGTCCCACTCACTCACTTTTTGTTTATAGGGGTCTTGAAATCAACCTGCAAGATCAAAATTTTCTTCTCTACTGCTCCAATTCCAATGGGAACAACCTGACAAAAATTAAACACACAGGAAAAAAATATGTTTTCCTTCATACAATCGGGTGAACTCCTTTAACCTGATAAATCCAATGGCAAAAAGTGCGTATCGGGCTAGATACATCTCTCTGGGGCTGATGGCACTACAAACCACTCCAGCTTCATTCTCATGCTTAACATGAGATTATCAAAACCTTTGATGTGTCGTTGTTGCTCATGCAGTTAAATGTTTAGTGCTAAAGGATGAGCTATAGATATATTCCGATTTCTGGGACTTAAATGTAATTATCCCTTGGTCTGGATATGGCATAAAAGCATTATAGCACCCTGAAATTATGCAGCACAAAAACTCTGTTTATGCCAGTTATATCATTCTGGCTTTGTCTTTTCTGGACCTCACTTTGCTGCGCCCGAGTTATTCCTTAATAATCCCCGAGGGGGCTGAACAGGTGGTGATCAGATCCGGGTTGGGTAGGCTCCGGCCTGGGTTTTGGGTTCGAGGCTGAATCACTTCTAGGACTCAGGGTTTGGATCTGAAGCACTGAAATCTCATGATTTGTTTTCAGGAAATTTCAGCACCAAATGGCAGAATTTCAGCCCAAATGGAAAGCAGCTGATCTTATGAGATTTCTGCCTTCTAAGACTGGTCCTTGCAATAGTGCAGCTGCACAGAAACAGAGCAGGAAAACAGGCCTCTTCTGCTTTTGGACAGAAGCTAAATTGTAGGGACAAGTTTGGATCTTGGGACTCAGATCTGGCATCCCTTGATCCCAAAGGATCTCAAGCTTAATGTTCTGGCTTTGGTCCCTCTCTGTTAACATCAATTATCTGTGATGCCATTAGCCTGGGCAGAACTTGGGCTGTGTTGATTCTGAGTTTTCTCTGAAACTGCCTCACTCTTCCCCCACCAACGGTAGCCACAACAGGGCTGATTACAAATGCTGAATCAGTTTCCATGTGCAGTCCCTTTGAAGACAAGGCAGCTGCACATGTGCTGAGGAGATCATTTGGCCTACAGAATCTTTAGGGCTTGAAGATGGGGCCTGGAAATGAAAGAGTCCCCCTTGCCATCTAGGTACTCCACTGAGGTTGCAGGGTGTAAATCAAAGAAAACATCTTTCTGCCTCTCTACCTGAGCACATATAATTTGGAAATTAGAGAGACAACATGTATGTAAACCCAGCAATGCCTTTTTTCTGTCACTTTGCGGTGCAGACGCGCTCTTGGAGGGCTAGATTCTCACAGTCTTGCACGAGCTAAGCACAGAATCAGGCGTGTGACGTTTTCATGTATTTTAAGGCCGGGTGGGGGGAAGGATCATTGTGAAATCTGTGGGCCAGAATAACACAGCCCACAGATTTCACCCCCAGATTCCTGCATCCAGCCCATCGCTTCTGGCTGAGCTATTTTCACACCCTGTGCAAATCCACAGACACGTGTTAGTCAGTTTACTCAGCCTGGCTCTAGAGCTACATATGGGCCTTGGGGCCCTGGAGGTAGCTTTTGTGAACTACATGTGCCTGAGAAGGGTGCCACAAGCTGGCCAGCCTCAGACAAGATTGCGGAGGAAGCCCTGTGTAACAGGACTAAAGCCCCCGTGTTCTAGTGCTGATCTTCCAAGCCAGTGGGAAAGCAGGGAAGAGGCAGAGCAAACAGTAACACTGGGGCCTATCACCCAGCATCCAGGAGGAGGGGAACAGAGAGAGGACGTATTTGTGCTGGAGCCACAAAGACCATAAAATAATCCAGGTGCAATGCCCTGGCACTGCTTTCTGATGTCCGCTTTGTGGCATTCTGGGAGGAGGCCGCACCTTGATGCGATGAAATCTCTGGATACTGAGCTACCGTGGGTTTCGGCGATGAAGGGGCCTCTCTCCACACAAGCATACCTTTGCCGGATGCACATGTCAGGCTACTGTTCCAGCAGAGCGGCTACGGATGAATGCAAACCTTGGCGAAGAGAAGTTTGGTTTCCTAACAGTATAAATAGCAGAGGAAATGCCTCTAATTGCTCATCTTACCATTTGATGCCTTTAGGGGGCTGGATAAGGACGGACCCCTAAAGAGGAAAGGGAGAAGGCAATATCTCGTGTCCGATTGAATAGTGACATACAGAGTTAGACTGAGCACGCAAGGCACAGCCTTGAGCAGAGGGAGTGCAGAGTGACCCCATCCCAAGGGAGCTCATGGAGGCACAAACCCTTCCTGGTTTCCCCACTGCATAGGTCTAGGTGTGTGCGCATACTATCAGGATTGGGAAGCCTCGTCGTCTCTGATGTGCCTGAGCTGACCGTTGGGCCAGGTCTGAGGTCAGAGCATGGATCTACCCCTCACTGCCTCCTTTAGAAAGCTGCACACCCTGTGTGTGCATGGAAAGAGCAGTCTCTGTGCTCGTAAGGGAAGGATGCATGAGGTGGGGGTAGGCTGTTTACACTGGCCCCACTTCCGAGCACCCCTAGAACGGCCCTGTCAAAAATCCTGTCTGGCTCACAGCAGGTATTTCCTTTGGGGCCACGGAGAAGAAGTAGTTTTAGATACATGTGGGACAAAAAGCCATTCTGCATTTCTGGAAAGGGGGCAAACCCCAAGGTGACAGGCTTGAAACAGGCACTTTCCTACAAAGTTTTGTTACTCAAGCTGTATAGGAAATGGATCTGCTGTTTTACAGGAAATTCTGCAATATCAGCTTTTTCTTGTCTTATAAAATGGAACCAAAAAAAAAAAAATTGCAAAATTCCCTCAGAAACAAAATTCCATTTCTTCATTTGTTTGAGGTCGATTGCAATGTGTCGTTTTGACCAAATCAAACCATTGCATTCCAGTTTCAACTATTATTAATCATATTACATTATAGAAATTGGAAACAGTAAGTCATTTTGAAATGGCACATATTACATTAGTAGATGTACAGGTGAATGAGCTCCTTGTGGTGTGGCTGACGTGGTTAGGACCTGTGATGGTGTCACTAGAGTCGATGTGTGGGCAGAGCTGGCCACGGGGTTTGTAGCAGGGATAGGTTCCTGGGTTAGTGTTCTTGTTGTATGGTGTGCGGTTGCTGGTTAGTATTTGCTTCAGGTTGGGGGACTGTCTGTAAGCAAGGATAGGCCTGCTTCCCACAGCTTGAGCAAGTGAGGGATCATCTGCTAGGATAGGTTGTCGATCCTTAATGATGTGTTGGAGAGATTTTAGCTGGGGGCTGTAGGTAATGGCCAGTGGTGTTCTGTTGTTTTCTTTGTTCTGTTCCAAAAAGGCCCCTACCCCTAAGAAGTCTTTCGACCTTATCAAAACATTCTGTTCTGATTAGTTTTTCAAAAAAAAATGTCATCAAAATCAACCTGTTTCCACAAGACGTTTCGATTTCAACAAAACGGCATTTTTAGTCGGAAAATTTCCAACCTGCTGCATTTGTTACCCTGTTCTTTCTAAGCTTTCCGACTGCACTGTCCTGGGTCATCTCTTATGGTTCCTCCATCATCCGCGTGACCCACTGCAGTCAAGGTTCCAAGTCAAATGTTCAAGCAATGCTGTTTTTGGGAAGGTTTGGCATGACCTTGCCATGATTAACTCAGGTGGGTTATGGAAAGTTTTGATTGAACAAGTGCTCCTGGCGCCATTTGATATTTGCATCATAAAAAGCCTTGATAGTGGTTGTCGGCTGCTTTTGGTATTCAGTGCCATGCAATCGCTTGGGAGTAAATCCTAGGAGACGGTGACTCTCTGCAGCCCCCTTTGAATGCAACAGGGTTTGCAGGGATTCAGCATATCTCAGGATGTAGGAGTCCTTGGTATGGGCCAGATCTCTTGGGTTATTTATTGTGGTTGCTTGTGGCTCTCTTCTCTTATATGCTTGAAATATACTGTTTTAGGCCAACTATTTTTCTTTCTATGGGTCCTAGTGTAACACGGATGACTCTTGAACTTCATTCTTATGGTTTCTCATTTCACCTCCATGTAGGTGCCCCACACATCTATAGCTCCTCATTGGTATTTTCAGATTCCCCTCCTCTCTGTGTTCCTTTGTTCTCTCTGATGCCTCAAGCTAGATGGAAGTTAATCTTTAATTAATGCAGAAAAAAACAGAAATGATTTTTGGGGGGTCCTACTGGTCATTCTCTTCGGTACTGTTTTTGTAGTGCTTTATCTTTGGGGTCGGATCACACTTCCCTACCTCCCAGGCATATTGGGACAACAAATGAAATAAAGATACTGAGGAACTCAGATATTATGGGAATGGAGGCCAGATAAATACCTAAGACAGACAGACATGGTTTCTTCAGACCTTAAAGTCTGATAGCCTCTGAAATTGATCCTTCACTTACTTGCATTCATTTAAAACCAATGTAACTCCACTGACTACCATAGAATCGCTCCTAATTTAAAGCAAGTGCAACACAGGGGTAAATGCTACCACCATCCTGATGCGGTAGCATTTTATTCCCACTTTCCACAGGTTTAAAGGACTCTACAGTGGTGTAAAGCAGTGGGAGAACCAAACCCAGTATTTCCACCTTCCCTTTACGCAGGGACACTCTGTCATTTATCCTCTGTGCCTCAGTTTCCTCATCTGAAACAGGAGAATATTGACACTGACAGATCTGTGTCCCAGGAGCCTGGTGAGGTTAATGAATGTTTGAAACATGCGACAGAAACGTTATGTGCTATTTGCCGGTTGTAGGTACTAATGCCTGTCGACAGAAAGCAAATTAATCTGCAGCTCAACTGTCAAGAGATGAAACTCATTTTGGTTCCTCAAAAGTGAGAAGCTTGCACAGCCCTGGACATAGCAGCCTCTCAAGCTAGGGCCCCATATGGACATAGGGCTCTCCGAAACCATGGGCTCAGGTTCTGTTCATGCCCAGGAAAGGCACACCTACCTCATGGTGTACAGAAGGGTGCCATTGTCCACCAGGCGCAGCAGCTTGTTGGGTGTGGTCATGTTGTGGGCTACTGATTTCTTGCCGTTGTGAAAGAAGGTGTCGGGAGTCCAGATCTTACTGGCCAGCAGGTTGTTCAGGGGCAGGACCTTCATGGGGCCATCAAACTTAAGCCTCTCATCTCTCCAGGACTGCCGGAAAAAGACATCGATGGTGTATTCCTGGGGGACAGAGGAGAGAAAACCAGACCTGATTTTATCTAGTTCTTAATTGCAAGCCACCCAATAAGTTCCACTGAATTAAAATAGGTCCTGTCATTGTGTGCAATGTGGTTTATTTTTTGTTTTTGTTTTTTGGGGTGGGGGGGAGGAGGAAAAAGAAGGGAGCACTGCACTCCTGTTGGTTTGTAGACAGGAAATGCATTCAATCGTTTGAGTGGGAACAAGAGGAATTTAGCAGGGTGGCTTTCTCCAGGGTAGATAAGATCCTAAGGTAAACTGGAATTGCTATTTATGGTATAATGACTTGTTATGAATACCCTGGAGTACCTTTCATCTCAAAGTTCATCTGCACATAGGCCATTGGGATCGTACACGAGCAGTGACATGCAGCCGCCCCGAGGGTGGCACTCCTCAGCCATCTATATCAGCAACATTCCACAGCAATTTCAGGATAACAGGAAATAGAGGCTACAACTGACACCATATGAGAATTTAAGGATCTGAGAAATGTAATGATCTGAGATGGAATTTGGCCAGCACATCAGGGATGACACCCATATTCTTGCAGAAATACCAGAAGCCCTTGTAATGAACTTGCATTCTCAAGGCTAGGTCCTGTCCAATGTCTTTCAAAGGAAGTATTTAACCAAGGCCGTTACAACCAGTCATTAAAAGATTCCAGGGCACTTTTGTGCAAATGTAAGCATTAACACCCCTGCTCTGGCCAAATTCAGATCTCGGTGACTATAATTTGTCTCTCTATATTTCCCCGCAGTTGCAGCTGGAAACAGAGGCCAACGTTTTCAAAAGCAGGTTGCCTAACGTTTGGCATTTAAAACCACCTGAATAATAGTGGCCTACTATTGAGAGATGCAGCGTACCTGCAGATCCTAATGATTTCCACTCCTGTGCCTCAATACAGATCGAGGTGCCTAACTTTATGCAACCATGTTTGAAACATCAGGCCTATGCTCTTCCAGTTCTAAATTGCTGTGCAGCGCTGCCCAGCACTGTCAACCAGCTACCATGTTTCACCCCAGAGGTGGCTGCATGTCAGTGATGTGTGTAATGGTGCCCAAATATGCAAGATCAGGACTCAGGGATCCTTCAGGTACATCATTAGCAGTGGAGTAATAATATATAAATCATTTTATTAACTGGGAAAATAGAAATGAACTTTCTCAAGAACAAAGAACCCAGAAATTCAGGAGATATTTTTAAACCTGGATAAAATTAGAATTAGGATAGGGCACATAGGGCCAAATTAATCTGGGTGTAACTGTTTCTGAAGACAGTGGGGTTACACTAAGGCTCAATTTGGCCTCCTAGAAGTTTGGGCTCCATCTTCAAATGATGTAAATTGATTAGAGCTGAGGGAAATTTTCTACACAGAACTATTTTTGATATAAAATTCAGATTTGGTGACAGCAAAACGTTTCATGATTTCATGTCGGTTTTGCCGAATTTTTTCATTCAGGGAAAAAAGTTCTGAAAAAACTCAAAATGTTTCATGTTGATATTTTCAAAATGCAACCTTCCAATTTTTCCGTTGAAGAAATTTCCTCTCAAAATTTCCTTTAATTTCATTTTAAAAGTTCAAAAACTTTTAAATGGTTGGAGCAAAATGTTTTATTCATACAAAACCAATTTTTTTCAACTTTTTGACTCACCCAAAATTTTCAGTCTGACCTAAAATGATTTTTTCCCTCCAACTTTTTGAAATTGCCAACAAACTGAAAAATCTGTTATTTGTCCAGCTCTAAAACGGATGCTGCTCCATTACTGTCAATGGAGCAATGCTGATCTACTATTATTGGGGGTCCGTCCCTTCCTTTTTTTCTTCTGATGAATAAAACAGAACTTTGACACATGGCATGTTCTTCTAGAGGCTGCTGACACAAGGCATAAATGCCTAGCATCAAATTCTGCCCCGCTGTCTGAAGCACGCTATCGAAATAAACAGTAACACAAGGGTTTGCCAGGCAGAAGGCATTTGCTTCCATGATTTCTCCTCACCGAAATCTTCTGCACATGTTATCTCCCGTTTATAATTTGGGAGCATGCAGGCTTGTGAACAGCCATATTTAACGGAGAGTGCAGCAATCTCTTTCCAAGGTTCCCTGAATGATTCATTGGCAGTGGAGCAACAAGACAACCAGCAGCAAGCCCTGAAACAAAGCTCTCCAAGTCCTTGCCTTGTCAGGAGAGAAAAAGTCCTTGGCTGAGGGAGAAGAGAAATCTAGTTCAGGACCTTCACTGTAATAAACAATTCTCAAAATACACCATAGAGAACACGAACTCAGCTCCTCCTTCTCTCCTTCTGTACTGTGACTATACCTCAGAAGAAGAGAAACCATGGTCAGGGTCTCTTTCCTGCTAGCTATGGCCCCCCAGTGCCCATCCTGTGTGAGCGCAGACACTCAGTTCAGATTCACCTTTCCAGGTGAGGACCGAATTTTAGGTCACATTCTTCTCCAGCCAAGACTGTGACTACATCCATCCCAGAGAACCAGAGAATCCTCGATCAGGTTCTTCTCTGCTGGAGAGCCCCTCTCCAGAATCCATTCTACAGGGCACAGGAACTATTCAGAGTCTCATCTTTGCTCCAGTTAACAAGCTGAGGGACAGCTGGAACACCCAGTAGCTGACGTTAGCATGGATCTTATCACAGCTAATGCTTTTCACATCGAATAGCTAGTGAGGCTGGAGTTCCCCCACACACGTCAGACAGAAGCGGAGCACGCTCCTCTGTAGTTAGTAACCAGCTGCTCTCTGCTCTCAACAGCAAATATTAGTTGCTTCACCTCCCAGACCCATCATCATCATTACAGTCTGTCTGAATCAGGATGCACAAGGCAGTCTTTAAATCGCAGCTAATGATGGCCGTGATGCACACAGGAGCTGGATCATCATACAGATGCAAATATGGGGGAAGTGACTTCCCCACAGCCCTATCGAAGACAGAAAAACAATCTTGAGAACGGTGCAAGTACATCCTCCTTTTCCCCTGCGGACAGCTTCCCTTTCTCTCTTGAATACACATTGCAAAGTGTGCTCAGCTCCAGATCTGCCCGCTGCAGCACATCTGCTATACCTGGGCAAAACTATATGGAACGAATACACGCAAGGGGGAAAAATATTATTCTTTAACTATCTTTCTAATTTTAAATTCATTTTGTCAAAGCACAGAGCGAAGAATAGTTTCCACTTTTCAAGACCTCATATCTCCTATTCACAGTTCATTATACATGCTCCCTTAATCAAATATGCTCCACCTTGGAAGTAATTATCAGATACTCCCGAGGGGCTGGGGTTGCTGAATATATTACTGGTTTTTGCTATGGTGTGAAAAAGAGCAAGGTAGATAGAGAACTCAGACGAGATTAACACTTTCCGCTCAAGTGACGTTAACTTAACTTTTAACCCTGCAGAAAGTGGGCCTTCCTAAGCAAGGGATGGGAAATACAGAGATTTAATTCTCCTCTAACTCCTCTGATCACCAGTGCTAATAGTCGGTGTGAGGGCCGCTTGCTAGAGCAGCAGGAGACACATCCGTGGCTGAATGAACATGGGGAATGAAATCCTGTAGGGTTCAGAGGTTTGGAGGAAGGTTGTTTTAGGACATTGATCCTGCCCACGCCTGCTTGAGGAAAGTGGATTCAATTGTCATCCCCCCGCGAGGGATCCCTTCAAGCCAAGCTGAGCATCCAGCAGCGCAGGGAAACCCAAGACCGGGTGAAACTCAGAGACTATGCACACACCAGGGTGTCAGTCCCCACTAACGATGCCAGCATTTAATTAAAAAATAAACGCCAAGAACCAAATCCTTTCTTTTGTGCAATATAAGCTGCAGAAATGCTTTTGAGAAAGCTCACTATTAATTATGCTCCACAGTGCTGTTTTAATTAGAAGACAAACTGTTGTGGGAATACAAGCCTAGATTCAGACCTCAGGCCTTTTCATTAATAATTTTCCTTAAACATATCAAAATATTCCAGTCGGTTCACTTGTTTTCTCTCTCTCACTGTATATTTGTCTCAGACGCTTAGGGCATTTTGGTGAAAGAAAGGGGATGGTCCATCCCACTTCTTACACAGGGCCAGAATCTGACACCCTTACTCTTCCCGAGTAACTTACTCCATGAGTAGTCACTCTGAAGAAAGTGGGGCTGGTTATAAAGAAAGATGCTACTGAAGATGAGTAGGAGAGGCAGGGTCAAGCCGTATGAAGCTTTTGCTCTTTTTGTGGTGCCTCCTGATTTCCTTCCTTTTGTTTGCACTCACTGATTCCCCCCCCCCCCCAACCCCCCAGGCTTCAGGGGGCGGGAAAAAACGGTTTAAAAGACAAAATTAATGCTCCTCTAAATCAAAAGAACAAGGACGTGTCTGAAGTCACACAGCCTCTTTTTGAAGGGAAGCAGCGCAACATGTCCCAGCAACTGGAGATGCAATAAGGTGTTATTGGACAAGATTAGAATATGCTTTAGGTCTCCATGGATTTCCTTCTGGTGGAGAAACACGTCTTCCCTCCCCGCTCCTTTCCATTCACCTGGAAGCCATAAATGGCTATGCTGACCAACGAAACAAAGGGAGAAATCCTGACACCTCCCTCCCACTGATGTCAATGAAAAACACCCATCGAGTTCAATAGGGCCAGGATGTTACCCTTTGGCCCATGACTACACAGGGATAAAAAATCTGCAGCATGATCATACCTGTCCCAGGTCAGCTGACTTGGGTTCATGGGGGCTCTGGGACTGAAAAATCTTTGTGTGGTGCCTGAGCTCTGCGGTCCTGCAAGGGGGGGGCAGAGCTTAGACTCCAGCCCAGCCTGCATCTACACAGCAATTTTTAGCCCTGCAGCCCGAGCCCAAGTCAGTTGACCTGGGCCAGCTGAGGGTCTTTTAGCCCTGTGTAGACATACCCAGCCCTGTGCGTCCAAAGTAGAGCTGTGTGAATAACTGATGGTTTGTTTTGCTGTAGCTCTCAAAAATCAAAAAGAAAGAAAGAAAGGAATTTTGGGTCACACAAAATGAAAAAATTTCAAGTTTTTTCGATGAAACAGAAAAGTTGAAAAACTTCATTTCAGGGACAATGAAAAGTTTTGTCAGACCCAAACCAAAATGTTTTGTTTCAATCGGAGCATTTTTAAAAAGAATTTTAAATTGTTCAAAATAAACTTTGAAGGGGAGGTTGAAAAAAAAAGTCGTTCCGAATTGAGAAACTGAAATGCTTCACTTTGAAAACGTTGACATGTTTTGCCCTTTGTTGAAATTTTTTGGCTGGCGTTTTTTTCTCTCAACACAAGCAATTCAACAAAACCGATAGGAGTTTGCAAAAAGTTTGCGGCATGTGTCACTGAAAAAAAAGATTTGCATGAAAAACTTCACCCAGCTCCAGCGCACAGAATGCAGACGCAGAAACTCCTTCACAGACGATTGCCCCTGGCAGTAGTGTCATCCAATGATAACCTTTACTTTTGGTCGTGTCAGGTGGACTTCCGAAAACCAAAATGAAATTGCAAAGGAGATGTGAAACTAGAATGGAGGCTTTTTTTGACTTTCTATTGCCACTGCTTTCTGCACTAAGCCTTTGCCAAAAGCAAGAGAATGGGATTTCTGCATATTTGTTACTAAGGAATACGAGACCTCGTCTGGTTCTGTGATTATCTTGCACGAGGCCTCTTGACTTGCTGTGACCATTCCTCTCCTGAAGATATTTCCAGCTCCATATCTGCTGGCTGCCTCTAGCACGAGTGGCAAATAACAATGCGCGCTACCCAGAGTTTATGTCTCTTCAGACATTTCACAGGCAACTTGGATAGATTTCTTTCCACTTTGTTTCCGTAGTGCATACTTTTGTCCAGCTGACCTGGTACAGGAAGAACACTCCCAGCATCCCATAGTCAGACCTCTATGATGGATAGCACCTACCATGTCTGTGTCTGAGACAGGGCCGAAACTCGTCACATAAATGTCTGTCTTGACTTCAGTTACACTGTCTGCGAAAAACCAGAGAGAAAAGTAATTAGAGAAATATTTTCATTTGCATAGAAAAGATTTTAGCATTTAGTTGTGTTTTGTTTTTTCACACCAGATGCTTCCCTAGTGCAGTGCTGAATTGTCATCACTATCGTGCTGTGAACAATGGCCAATTTTATCATTCATAATGGGACAAATTTGTCTCTGGTACAGCTCCATTGACTTCCCCAGAGTTACACCAAGGATGGACACATCCTAGTACATTCAGACAGTGCCTATTTACATAATGTACAGTCACACAATAATTTTATATGGTTCCATACATCTTAAATAAAAAGATAAATCCTGTTGTTGTGAAATTCTAATCCAAAATCCCTTTGTGTTTGCCAGCCTGTTCAGAAGGCTATTGAATTCCCCCCCAGTTTTAAGAAACCTTGGTTTTGCTAAAGTTTTGGGCCCATCTGAATGTGCAAAAATCAATATTCTGACTGCCTTTTACTCTCATCGCATTTGCTGGTTTCTTACATGTCTCTTTCATGATGAGTGACAGCTTTCAAAAAGCTCGTATTGACCTGTCTGCTGTAATCACTGAACGGCCAGACTCCACTACTTGAATTGATGCTGAGGAACATCTTATTCCAGGACTAGCCAAAATCCTTGGGAGGCCCCAAGTTAGGAAGGCACTTTAGGACATGCTGATCTTGAAGCATTTGCTTAAGTTGCTATTGTCTTCAATGGGAGTAAAGCACGTGTTTAAAGTTTTAGCATATACTAAAGCGCTTGAAGCTCTCTCTTCTACAGCACTTTTCATCAGTAGATCTCCAAGTGCTTTACAAAGGTGGTCAGCGTCATTATCCCCATTTTGTAGATGGGGAAACTGAGGCACAGAACAAAGACATGACTTGCTGAAGGTCACCCAGCAGGTCGGTGTCAGAGCCAGGTTTCTTGGGTCCTAGTCCAGTGCTCTACTCACCAGGTTTCTCATGGAAATTTGACCAGATCTGGCCCCTAGAATGAAGGACTTCCATTAACAGATGTGAATCAATTTAGAACTAGACCAGTGGTTCCCAACCCATCACCCACAGGGTCTTTCAAAGTGGCCAGCCTCCACCTGCATAAGAAGCCGCTGCCTAAGGACCCAGGCAGAGAACGTTGCTGCATTCCCCTCCCCTTGGCTGTAGCAGGGAGCATAGCAAAGCATTCTGCCTAGATTCTTAGGCACTGGGGTCCCTGTTGGATCCAGAGGGAGGGGAGCACCAATCTCCCATCCCCCTGGCTGCAGATGGGAGCTGCTGCCTAAAGTCCCAGGAGCAGTGCATGGAGCTACAGAACGTGTGCAGTTTCCCTGCTGCAGCCAGGAAGACGGGAGATCAGCGAGGAGGCAGTCTCCTTCTTCCGTCTGTCTGCAGTGGGGGGTGAGGGTCTGTGAGGGGCAGGACTCTAAAAATCAGTGCCTTCCAGTTTGGCCTGCACTTAGCAGGCCACCCACCATGACACAGCTGCCAGGCCACGTGCTTCAGTGTGTAGTGACAGTCACTCAGCTACACCAGTGCTTTGTGTGTGTGTGTTTGTGACGTACTGTGCGTCATTTGTAGACATAAAATAGTGAATGTAAAAACGAGCACAGAAGCATCAGAATGTTTCCTTTAAATATGTAGTGATTTGTGGTCCCTAATGGCGTATACATCAATACATTTGTTATGAGTTGATAGACTGGTGACCCTTCAGGGCTGTAAAAATGATATTTGTGGTCTTCAAGCCAAGAAGGTTGGGAACTACTGGATTAGGCTATGCGCTTTCACTTCCTTTGAATGAGACACAATGTCCAGAATGGTACCTCCTGATGGAATTGTCTTGGCTTCATCTAAGTGCCTCGCATTGGCCACTGTCATCGACATGATCTTGGACTAGAAGATGGCCCACTGATTGGTTCAATTCTTGAAATTTCTCTGTTCTCTGAGGGCCATTTTGTCAAGTTTCAATTTATTTTGCAGTGTTATGAGGCTTTGTCCTGCAGCTCAAAGTTTTGCAACCAAAGTAAGATAATTCATTCTGCAAGGGCTTTCTCCTTTATGGCTAAAATATAGTGTACATGTCTTTAGTTATTATGAATGGAGAGCTTCCGATGCAGCCTGTGGCTGGTGTTGTGCTATACATGTAACCCTTGATCTTGTCTTGATGCAGTAAAAGAAGGTTAAAAAGATACACGCTTTCTGAAATACACAGTAGTAATTAGGCGTTTTTCTAAACAAAGCAAGTTCTTTTTGCAGTACTTAGAGACTTAGGGTATCTCTCCATGTCCATCAGTGCAGGACCCAAAATGAGATAAATAGCAGAGAAGATAGTTCTAGTTCACCACTTTCTCTCTCTTCCCTTTTAGTATTCTTCATTCCTGACATCAATAATTTACAGCACTAATTATTACACTGAGATCCAGGCCCACCCATGTTCCTTGTGGTCTGCAGAATGAAATATTTTGAGACTAAGACAGAAAGGGACTGGGGTGTTGCAAGGAAAAGTGGGATGGCGAGAGGATCTGTATTTCATGAAGCCACGAGCAGGAGGCAAGCCTTGGAGAACCGGCACAGGAATTGAGGAGGAGATGATAGCAGGCTTGAGGTGGGCAGAGAGAAGTTTGGGACACACTTTTGCATGATTCTGGTGGCTTCATTTATAAACTGGTGTTAGGCACAATCCCAAAGAAGATGACAGCAGAGGGCTTTAATTAAAAAATAGGTGTATTTTTTGCAGAGCTTTCTAAGTAAAATTAGTTTCAGCACAGCATAGCTGAAACTCCCTCTAGCTCCTCACCAAGCTTAGCTTTCATAACAGAAATAGCTGAAGAGTGACTGGGCCTAGGAAGTTGTGAGGGGGAAAACCAAAAAAAAAAAAACCAAACCTGGATGGATGTGATCTGATCCAGGGTCCTACCCCTGTGAACGCAGCCTGTTGTAAACTGTCCAGTCACGAGGCTCCAGAGACCCTTTGCTCCCACAGGATATAGCAAATCTCATTGAAGTAAGAGGGATTTATGCATACCCTGCATGAGGAGAATAGGGTCGAGGGTTTTCCTCATCTGGACATTGGCACGTGCTTATCTGGTGAGACCTGCAAACCTCATATGCAACTGCTCGCCCAGTAACAAACTTGCCAGGTTAATGAGAGGAAGAAGGAGAGAACAGCTCACCTACCTGCCCTGCTGCTGACAAAGAGAGCGCGCCTAGGGACTGGTGCGCAACAGGACCCCAAAGTGTGGTGCAAAACAAAGCCACGTAGGTGATGTACTGGGAAAGAGGCTGTTGGATCCAAGTGGGTGTGACCATTTGGCAATATCAGCTCCCAAGAGCAATGGGCTCGCCCTGAACTAGTACGTATTTGTTCCTTCCCATCTCCTTGCGTAAATGATGCTTCTGAACAGAATATATAGATAGCTGCAATCACAGGGCGATGGCGCATCGGACAGTCTATGTTTGCATCGTCTCAATGACTGCACGGCGTAACATAATCGAGAGATTCAGTGCCAGCCACGATGGTGCCTAGCAGCCACCATCCATCGAAGCAACATCAGAACCCTGGAACATGTCCATTTCATTAAAACCATCCTGGTAGTCCCAGGGACTTCTGGGAACCACAGGCAAATGGCCACAGGTAAAGCACTAGGCCCTGGACTCGACCTGTAGCCAAGATGTGCTGCGGGCGGGAGGGAACAAATGTGGCTGTAAATATCACCACCTTTGTGTTCCCCTGTTCCTGGGACTGAATGGGGCCCGTCCCAGTGACCAAGGCTACCTCTAAACTTTATCCAGTTGCCTGTAGACCCAAGAGGCTGGTCTAGCAGCTGGGGTCATCAGGGCACAGGGTCATGAAAGCCATGCAACCTTTCTCTCAGGAATGCCCCTTACACAGCTTGGCCCAATCCACTCCCAGTCTTTTTGTCTGTCACAGGCCAGCACCGCTTTACCTTCAACACAGAGCACAACCTCCCCCAGCCCACTCTCCCAGCCCGCTCCAAAGGTCACAGTCGGTCACATCTCAGCACCCGCACAGAGCTGCAGGCAGCACCTTGCTTTAGCCAGCGTGCCCTCTGAGCCAGAGAAGCCAATGGCCCCTGAGCGTTGAACCTCTACATCCATTAACTCCCCATTCTGTATCTTGGCCAGTCACCCTGCTGACATGGTCCTGAGAGCCCCCCCACAGCTAGAAATGCCAGACATACGGCTCTGCTCCCACACATACGGGCACACATTCCACTCTGCTTGATGTAAACGCCACTGAATTCAATGAAGTCACTCCACACTGACACCAGCACGAAGAGTGCTGTGTGGGGGGGAGGGGGGTGGTAGGGGGGGATATAAGGGGACTACAGGCACTGGATCCCAGAGTTGTGCAATTGCCAGCCGCGCTCCTCTTTTAGGCTGACCATCTTCCAAGCCTCCTCTGTGTGCCAGCATCCAACGAGACTTCACGGGGCTGGTTTTGGAGGTATGCTGGCTTACACCAATCCTGCTTCCATGAACCCAAGTGCAGCTAAACTGCTCCAGTAAAACTGTGCCTGCGGGATATCCATTGCTGTACAGGAGAGGAAGGATCTGACCCTCTTTCGAGTTTGAGGGATTTCTACCAAAAAGTAGCTGCTGCTCACCTCCAAATTCCAGCTGAGCTGTGAAAGTTGGAACTAACTAAAGGACAAGCAGATCACAGCAAACAACAGCCTCTGGGATTAATGCCATTCATGATCAGAGCAATATTACGCAACCCAAGGACTTCTGCAATGCATTGCTTATAGCACCATATGAGGTCATTGGCTCTGCAGTAAGATATATTCTCTCCCGAGCAGAAACCTACAGATATTCAGGTTGGAAAAGTGAGTATCAGGAACAAATTGCATCGATTTTTACCTGGGCAGAAAGCAAAAAGCAGCCTTAGCAATTGCAGCCTGAAATACAATGCAGAGCAGCTTCACTAACTCTCCGCTTCCTAATCTGCGGACCTGATCGTTCGCCCACGGAATCTGTCCGTCTCGCCACACATCCCAGCACGGATATAACAGCTGAATGCTGCCTCAGTGCGTTCACCAAATCTGCTGCAGAACATTAAATAACACTTGGTCCTTGTCCAACATCTTCCTTCCGAGCATCTCAGTCCTTGCTGCACACATTCGTGAGTTAAGCTTTGCAGTCCACTTGGAGGCAGGGTTAGTCTTCCGATCCCCATTTCACAGATGGGGAAACAGAGAGACAGAGAGTTACACAAGGTCACTTAGGAAGCTAGCTGCTGACCAGGGAATAGGACCCAGTTCTTGTGGTTCTCAGTCCTGACAGCCGAGCCCTTAACCGATCTTTCTCCAGTGAACAATGTATCATATACTATGATGCATTGCCAGAAATAATCAAAACTAAACAACGCTTGTTGTTGTCTTTTGTCTTATACGTAGTTTGTAAGCCCCAGGGGCAGGGGCCATCTTTTTGTTCCGTGTCTGTACAGCGCCTAGCATAATGGCTCCTGGGCCTTGATTATGGGGCTATGATAATACAAATAATAAACAATAAACAGCATGAACACGGTGCATGTTGTGACGTCCCCTCCTCGATTTCCTTATTGCGTTGGCATGTGGCTACTGTATTTGTTACATTTTAACATTCTTTAACTCACAGTGGGTTACTGCCCCAGCCGCCTGTGCAAATTATTCATTATTACTAGTATGGACAGTGCAGTGGCACCTACAGACTCCAAGCTGAGATTGGGGTGTTGGAAAGACACATAGGAAAGACACATTCCCTTTCCTAAGGCGATTACAGTCTAGGCTCAGGACTAGATGTAAGAGGTAGCTGGAAGAAACAAAGGGGAGGGGTGGCAGAAATGGGAGGATGAGGTAACCACAATAATGTAGGTCTGATTTATTTCATAATAAGCAGCTGAGAAGCACACTTTGCGTGCTGGATCTATGCCGATTCCATGTCTGTGTATCGAGGCCATTGTAATTAACCTGCAATAAGGGGAGGCTGTGTCCTCGAGTGATCAGGGCACTATCCGGGGAGTCTGGAGAGCTGCCTTTTAGTTTTCCCGCTGCTGCGTGACCTTGAGCTGGTTGCTTTCCCCCTCTCTTGTCTAGATAATGACTCTGCAGCACTGCCCTGCTGAGGCACCTGTTCCCAGAGGGGGCCCCCTACATACCCCTTGTCACGCGGGCTGCATTAGGAGGGGGGAGCATTTGTGTAATTAGAC
>ML675622.1:34489296-34692428 GCA_007922155.1 Mesoclemmys tuberculata
TGACCCTGGCATTATCAGTGGGCTACCTTGGGCACGGACGGGTTACACCCCTGTCATATAAATAAGAAAGAATAATATTAATCCATAACCCCATTTTCACAATCACTTATTAACCCTGAATGCCAATCAGCATAGCAGCCAGTGCATGAGCACCTTCAGCTAGCTTTACATGCTCTTTGAGGCAAGGCTGGCATTGATCTGTTTGTACAGCACCTAGCACAATGGGGGGACCCACCTGACTACGGCCATCGGTACAACTGTAACATAAACTGTTTAATAAAGGCACCCGTGCTGCCCATGAAACATGCAGCTCGAGTCCTGCTCTTGAACAATCCATCGATCTTTGCCGTCACCCTTTGCTCTCTGGCACAAAGGCAGGGAATTCCGGAGACAAGCTAAACAGATCCTCCCATGCTTGGGATTCCAGGTGGGGCGTGTCCACCTTTGTAAGTGATGATAGGAAGGGAAGGAGGGAGCCGGATTCATTCTCCCCAGCTACTGCAGTGTTCTTTAACCCCAGAACTGGCACTATGCCGTGGAGGCCAGCGGTGACATCCGAAACAGACATGCCTCGGTGTCCTCAGTGGTCACTTGCAGCAGTCAGGAAAGATCATGGCATAGATTAGGTAATACCTTCCTCACCCCCCTCCCAAGGAGCAGCTTCTGAGTGTAAGCCTCTCTTCTCCCATTTCACGCAGTAGTGAGCACAGTGGACGCACTGTGCCTAGGAGGCCGGCACTGAACGTCTGGAGTCTGTGTGATCCGCGGCTGACCTCAGTTGAAGATGACTCTCATAGACTCATAGACTCATAGACTCATAGGTCAGAAGGGACCAATATGATCATCTAGTCTGACCTCCTGCACAAGGCAGGCCACAAAACTCTACCCATACACATTTATAACAACCCCTAACCCCTGACTGAGTTATTGAAATCCTCAAAAGTGAGATTTGAAGACCTCAAGCTGCAGGGAATCGATCAGCAAGCGACCCATGCCCCACGCTGCGGAGGAAGGCGAAAAACCTCCGGGGCCCCTGCCAATCTGCCCCGGAGGAAAATTCCTTCCGGACCCCAAATATGGCAATCAGCTAAACCCCGAGCATGTGGGCAAGACTCACCAGCCAACACCCAAAAAGGAATTCTCTGCAGTAACTCAGTTCCCATCCCATCCAACATTCCCACAGACCATTGAGCAGACTTATCTGCCGATAATCCAAATCAATTCCTCAAATTAAACTATCCCATCATAACATCCCCTCCATATACTTATCAAGCTTAGTCTTAAAGCCAGATAAGTCATTTGCCCCCACTACTTCCCTCGGAAGGCTGTTCCAGAACTTCACTCCCCTAATGGTTAGAAACCTTCGTCTAATTTCAAGTCTAAATTTCCTAATATCCAATTTGTACCCATTCGTCCTCGTACCTATATTAGTACTAAACTTAAACAATTCCTCTCCCTCCCTAACGTTAATCCCCCTGATATATTTATATAGAGCAAGCATATCCCCCCGGAGCCTTCTTTTGGCCAGGCTAAACAAGCCAAGCTCTTTGAGTCTCCTTTCATAAGGCAGATTTTCCATTCCTCGAATCATCCTAGTAGCCCGTCTCTGAACCTGTTCCAGTTTGAATTCATCCTTCTTAAACATGGGACACCAGAACTGCACACAATATTCCAGGTGGGGTCTCACCAGCGCCGTATATAACGGCACTAACACCTCCTTCTCCCTACTGGAAATACCTCGCCTGATGCAACCTAAAACCACATTTGCTTTTTTAACAGCCATATCACATTGGCGGCTCATAGTCATCCTGCTATCAACCAATACCCCAGAGAGAGAGGATGGCTCAGCGGTTAAGGGGATAGCCTGGGACTTGAAAGCAGAGGCTCAATTTCCAGCTTTCCCCCAGACTTCCTGTGTGACCTTAGACAAGTCACGTCACCTCCCTGTGCCTTAGCTGTTATATGGGGATGATAGCAGTGCTCTACTTCCCAGGCACACTGGGAGAAGAAATCCAGTAAAGATCACAGGTGTTTAGAGGGTGATGGGAGGGAAAAGTAGATGGGAGAACCCTTGCTTGTCCCCTGAGCAGGGGTGGATTTTTAGCCTCCAAGGGCTGAGCCTTGTGTACACTCTGACTTTTTGTAATATAAAAACAGAGAAAGAGAAGCAGAGCAGCACACAGCTGCAGATCCCGGGACAGCTCCTACTTAAAGGCTTTTTGGTCTGCCTTGAGGCAGGAAGAGCAGGAGTTACCTGGGGAGCTGGTGGAATCTCCATCCTTAGAGGTTTTTAAGGCCCGGCTGGACAAAGCCCTGGCTGCGATGAGTTAGTTGGGGTTGGTCCTGCTTTGAGCCAGGGGGTGGGACTAGATACCTCCTGAGTCCCTTCCAACCCCCTCTTCTAGGATTCTGAGAGTAGAAACCGGAGGGAAGACAGAAGGAGTGGCTACTCTTTGAGCAGGAGGTGTAATCTCCAGCTCGAACTAGCAGCAGAGGGTAGCTGCAACGGTTTGAGCAGTGGGATGGGCTAGTCTCCCTGGAGATGACTGATCAGTGCTAGCGTAGGTATGTCTCCTTGCTATTGTTAGATCTCCAGCTTCAATGTCAGCTTACCCATGGAGACACCCAGGGGAAAGGCTAGAGGGAAAGACGGTGCAGAGAAGATAGAGGAAGGAAAGATACAACATCAGGTGAGAAGGTGGGCTGAAAGAACAGTCTCGGGAGACAAGAAGAGAGCTCACTGGAGGGGCAGAGACAGAACAGAGGGACTAGAACCAGCAGGAGAAAGTCTACACCCAGAATTCAGTGATTCTAGTGTTGGGAGGAAATTTGAGGAAAAGCAGCTGGTAAAAATCCTGAAGAAAAGATACACAGAACTAGAGAAGGGATGGAAAATGGAGAGACGAAGAGGGGTAGTGCTGTAGGGTTTGCTTTGTAACAAAAGCCTGGGGTTAGGTTTATAACACCTGGGCAGGTTCTCGGTGGTACAGAAGTGCAAGGGACACAATTTAAATTACCTCTCTCAGCTTCTTTTCATGCAGCGGCTGGTCACTCACCCTGACACACTCTCTCCATCTGGGAAAGAGGAACTGGATCCTGTACATTTCTAGTACAGCTAGTAAAAAGCTGGTTAGTCAAGTAACGTGGTGAAGATGCCATTCTCCTCCATCTCTGCAGCGCAGTGCCATCTCTTGGGAAGCACTCAAGCACTTTACAAGGACGGGCAAAGGTACCCTTAGTGCCATTACACAGATGGGAAAAGTGAAGCACAGAGAGGTGAAGTGACTTGACCTAGGTCACATGAAAATTGAATGGCTGAGCTGGGATTAGAAGTCATGTCTCTGATCCTCAGCACGCTGCTTTACACAGCCTCCCCTTACCAGCATATCTGAGAACCTCATAATCTGCAGCCCTAGCACCCAGATGAGGTGAGGCTGCGCTATTATCCCTGCTTTGCAGATGGGGAACTGAGGCACAGCGATGATAAGTGACTTGTCCAAGGTCACACAGGGAGTCTGTGGCAGAGCAATGAACTGAACACAAGGTCTTCCAAGACTCTGGCTAGTTCCCTAATCACTGCACCATCCTTCCTTGCCAATGAGTGTGTTCCCTGGTCTGGTGCGTTTGTGATTCTAATGCCATCTGGAGGAATTTTGCAGGCAGAAGCGATGCACTGCGGGCTGAGCAGAGGTGTTCCCCCACCTCGCACAGACAAGTATTTGTTAACTCGCCACTCCTTGTCAGGCAATGTTACTTGGCCCCTGGAGCACAAATCCCCCAGAGCTGGGGCAGATCTTCACTGCAAATATAAAAGAAAAGCCACAACATCCCTTCCCAAAGCATTGCCTTGGTACTCCCAACGTCTGGTCCCCAGCAAAAGCTACTTTCTCCCTCTCAAAGTCATGTTCAAGCCAGGAGCACTCTGCTCGCAAAGCCAACAAATGGCCTTATTCACTCGCCACCAGGGACCGGATTCTGCTCCCACTGATTACAACAGGAGCAGGGTCAGACTGTGAACAAGAACGTTTACAGCAGCATTACCCAAGGCACTGCAGGGCTTCTGTGCCCGGGCATTTGTGGGACATGCTCCTACACAAGGGGCCAAAGGCCCATTCCTTCCCGCCCCTGGCTGTTGCATGTCACCCAGACGATGAAGGATCCAGTCCCTGCCTGTTTGCCTTCCTGGCTCCCATCCTTTGTGCTGCAGACAGAGCAAGCCTTCAACCCCTTGCCACCCACGCATTCCTGAACTCTCCCGTTTAAGTGCTCACGACTCCCTGGGCAAGCGAGGGGGTGGATATTATTTACAAAATGACTGAGTGCTATTTTTATTTGCTGCTCAGACGCACTAGCGACAGCTGAGCTGGAATACCAATTACCTTGTCTCAATGTCTCTCCCTTCTCTGGCTGTCTACGGAGGCACTGCCTCTACAAGTGATTACGGGAGGGAGGGAAAGAAGAAAGCTGTTATTAAAAATTCAGCTGTAATCACCAACTGTTATTTATTTAAGAACCTCAGCCCTAACATCATCTGCTTGCATGTCTGTGTCAGTTCACGGATGCTGGGATGTGCCATAGCTGGAGTAATGCGGTCCTGGGGGATCCCAGGGGCGGTGCTGTAACCGAGGAGAAATGATGCAGTCTCGTCTCAGCGCAGGGAGTTCCTGATGGTGCACTGTAATGAAATGGGGGAACAATGAAGTCGGGGCTTAGTGCAGAAGCTTTCCAAATACTGTGCCAATATCCTGGAGGTTACACAGTCTTGTCTCTGTGCTGGGACGTTTCCAGATGCTTTGCAGTTAGGCAGCAGTGGTGATTGCAGAACTGCAAAATGCTGAGAGGGTCCCAGACGTCTTAATGCTAGAGGTTCCCGGATGCTTTGCTGTAGTTAGAGGTGACAGGGTTATGTTCAAATGGCAGGAGCTCCTGAGTGGCAGGTGCTGTTCTGTAAGCCAACAGAGGTAGTGTCTGAGGAAGAATGGGCTAGTGGTTAAAGCTCCAGCCTGGGATAGAATTCAATGTTTGGCTCCAGCCTTTATGCGTAATTGTGGACACACAAGTCACTTAGCCTCCCTGTGTCTGTTTTAAAATGAGACAACAATAGCTGCCAAACTCAGAGGGGCGGTGGGAGGCTAGCTGCATTGATGTTTCTGAGCGGGGCAGGACGGACAGAGACAGAGGTACCGAATTACCAGCAGAGTTGGATGCAGATTTATCTCAGTCCTGGAAGTAGCCAGGTGCTGTGAACTGTTACACGAGCGAGATGCAGTTCTGTAGCGGTCGCTGCGAGCAGCCCTCATGTCTAGAGCTCAGCAACATTTTTGCCTCTACAGAAATGTCTCCCTAAAAAGCATTTTTCAGGGTTCCAACACTATTCGTGAATTCAAGTCAAACTTAACCCATAAATAAGCCACAAGCACTTAGGAAAGATTAGTTTCGACATGACATTTTGTTCTCAAATTTGGCTAATTAAAAATAATTTTAAAAGGACAAAAAAAATCCTTAAACTGTTGAATTGAAACAAACAAAGAACCCCCCCCCAAAAAAAAATTGTTTCAAGTTTCAAAACATTTTGGTTAATTCTAAACTCTTTTTTTTTCGTTTTTGATTTGATTATACATTTTATTAAAAATTGGTCTCTGTTGAAATTGGATCCCCCCATCCCTGGATTTTTCTGTTCAGCCACAGAACCAAAATAATGCATTATTTACTCAGCTCTGCTCTCGTCTCAATTCTGGAGCTCTCAGATGCTGCGATAGAGCAGAGGGAATGCAGCTGTGTATCAGTGCTGGGGGGGCTCTTGGGGCTGTATTATGATATTGCGAGAGGACGCAGTAGTGTCTCAGTGCGGGAGGTTCTCTGATGCTATGCTGTGACAGAGCACAGGCCTCTTTTTCCGTGAGAGTTGGTTCTCCTCTGCCTGGCTCTTTGCAATTAATTTAACACAACATCCCTATGGAGAAGACACGCACTGAGCAGTTTGGGTTGAAAACTTGAAATTCCTACCACCTCCCACGTCCTTGCCATCTTCAGATGGATGAAACACCTCATTAGTAGGAAGCAGAAGGTAATTTCTGCAGCTGCGCACAGAGGCTTTATGGCTCTCTCATTCTTCATTTTCTCAGCTTTTCACTTTGGGGATTTAATTTCCTTCCAATTTTAGCCCTCGGAACAAAAGAGGAATAGAAATATCTTTTCCTTCCGCGACCTTTGCCGCTGCCCCAGGAGAGCCGCCTTCGATTAATGTGCTCGAGGCTTAACAGAGCTGGGACTGCGCTACAAAGAGGACTTGAAACACAGCAGGGCTCTCCTGCCAGGGGAGGAGCACTGTGGTCCCCTCATCAAGAAGCTCCACCAGGAGGTTCCTCCCTTCTCATTCCAGAGATCAAATCCCACTCAACACCTTCGGCCTCACGCCACCTCCACCGTTTGCTCTCCAAGCCCCCTTCATCACAGGGACCCTCTCTTCTAAGATCCAGTGCAGCATCAGGTTTATTTTCTGACAGATCTTTTCTCTGGGTAGCGGGAGCTCTTGTCAGCTTCAGCAGGGCAATGGAGTTCACCAGCCCGACTTCAAATCCCACTAGATCTTTGATGCCGCACCACGGTGTCCAAGCCCCCCCATTGCAAACAGGGGTCTCCACTCTCCAGCCCCTTTTAGTCTTGATCAGGGAACCAGAGGTTGTAGCACTTTGGCCCAAGTGTGAGTGGAGGCTGGACGTGGATGTAAATAAAGTTTGACAGAGGCACGGCTTTTTTCAACAAGCAGCAGTAAGTAGGAAAGCAGCCTGGTCCAAAGGAAAAGGCATCAGACTGGGAATCCGGAGAGCTGCTACCGAACTGCTGTGTGACCTTGGAGATGTCATTTCCCCCACTGTGTGCCTCAGTTTCCCCATCAGTAATATGGGTGCCATTGTACTCAGCCACCCTTGTAAAATAGTCAGATGTGTAGCTTAGAAGTGAGATATGATCATCTACTCTCTGCCAGAGGATGTTGTGATGGCCATGACTATAACAGGTTAAAAAAGAACAAGGCATGTTCATGGAGAATAGGTCCATCAGTGGCTATTAGCAGCCAGGATGGGCAGGGTTGCAAAACCGTGCCCTGAAGTGTCCCTAGCCTTTGTTTGCCAGAAGCTAGGAATGGGCGATGGGATGAATCACTTGATGATTTCCTGTTCTGTTCATTCCCTCTGAAACACCTGGCCCTGACCACAGCTGGAAGACAGGACCCGGGGCTCGATGGACCATTGGTCTGACCCACTGTGGCCATTCCTGCGTTCTCATTACCTTAGGCTCAAGAGTTTAGGAGAATAAAGATAAGGGTGGACAGCAAGATGGTCTGAGCTCAAACATGATTCTCATCATGCTAACGAGAGGCTTAGCCAGCACTCCTTAGCTGGAATTACTCCAGTGTTCCTTGGTTCCTCTGAGCAGCCATTGCTGCTCATTCCTTCTGTCCTGAGCACCTGAACACTATACTCCGCACCTGAGATCAGTGTAATCGAGCTCTCGGTGCCTTTACCGCCCCTTAATTACTCAAGAAAGCCAACCCCTTTTGTCAGCAAGGGATTCTCTCCGCTACACACTGCCCTGGTCCTCCTGCCCATCTCCATCACATAGAGAGCAAGCCAAACACCGAGTGTAGGATGGAAAGAGGACATCCACAGCCACTGCAAACTCTGTCGTCTCTGGCCAAATGAACCATGTTGCTGTCCAAGATGTACTGGACCAGATTTGTCCCTGGCACAGCTCCCTTGGAATCACTGGAGTTAGCAGGGACACATCCTCTTCTTCTTTTTCATTGGCTCGATGAACAGCCCAAGTGACCGAAGTGCACAGATCACCCGTTGAACAACTACAGGGAAACTCCACACCAGGACCACCGCCAGCCGGGGCCTCAGTAATGACCAGAGAGGAGCTTCTCGAGGCCAGCGGGTGCACGCTAGGCTCTCGATACTTCAGGCAGACACACTGCCATTTGGAGCCAATTTGCTGATGCAAACACCTGCCCGTAAGGAAATGGACTGAGACCAACAATGACCCTCACATAGGCCACCAAATAGCAATGATTCTCAGCTCCTGCCAGCCAGAGCTGGTAACATAGGAGTGCAATCCCTGGGACTATTCCAGTCCCCCAGCCCGTGGCTCTGGAATCAGGACACCTGGCAAGAATACACCCCCCCAAATTAGAAGGGTGCGGCTTTTACTAGTGATGAGGGAGGAGAGGAAGGGTTGGGTGAGCGAGCCCCGTGAATGGAGGAGGATTGGTCCTTGTCACAGCAGAGAAGAGACAGGCTGGTCTGGAATGAATACAAAGGGGATTCTCTATTGAGGCTGCGGGACACGGCCAGCCCCTGTGATCTCTCTGGCTCATTAATGCAATCGCACTGTGCCTCCCTAAGGCCTGGTGCTCCAGTAGCAATAGAGGCAGCAGAAACAGGAGCAGAGGAGGTGCCGGAAGAGTAGCGCAAAGGAAGTCGCTACAGAATACACCTCGCCAAGCCAGAGTCACAGAACCAGGAATGGCTTGGCTCCCAGGTCCCTGTTACGGACAGCAAACCCCTGCGGTTCTCTCTACTATTGCTCTGGGCGGTAGGGCAGCACATATCTGCGGCTCTTGTTTTGTTTGGGAGCAGCAGCACAGAAGAAATCATCTGACAGAGCAAGACTTCCTAAGATGGGCCTTGCCACGCCATCCACTCCAGACATCCAAGTCCAAGAAAAACCATGTGCTGTTGCCAACCCCCCCAAGCAGGGGAAGCAAAAAAAAAAAAGAGAGAGATCTTGAAAGCGTTGCTCTGCCAGCACGGTCCGAGGCGCAGGGGCTGGGGGCAGGCAGGGGTGGAGAAAGGAAAGCTGCTGGTGCTTCCTCCAGCATCAAATCTGCATCTGTGTGTGAGAGAGAGAGAAGGGCCGGGAGCTCCAGCAGCTCTCAGCAAAGCCACTTTTCTCATCTCGACTGGTTTTGACTTGGGGATCTTTTCTGTTTTCCTTCATTGCATGTCCGCCTGTGACAGCCACAATGTGTTTGCACAGCAGCTAGAGGGAAGAAACAAAATCCAGGGGACAGAGAGGAAGAAAAGAGCTTTTCCTCTTTCCATTTGATTCATGCCATGGAAGGAAGGAAGGGCTTTGGTTAAGGATGAGCCATGGAAGCAGGAAAAGATGCTCCATTGACAATAAGAACCTGAAAGGAAAGAAGTTTGGGAATCATTTCAGAGCTGGGGTCTGCTGGACTGTGTGGGCCAAATCCTCAGCTGGCATACACTAGCACAGCTCCATTGACTTCAGCATTCACCAGCTGGGCTGCTGTTTCGACCAACATGGTAAAATTAAAGAGTTTCTGAAAACCCCGGCAGGGCAGCAGAGGAAAAAGGCACATTATTCTAGAAGCGGCGCCCCATCACAGGGCATTTTGTTCGCTTGTAGACAGAATGTCAATGGAAATCATTTCAGACAAGCCCTTGTAAAGGCTTTCGGCCACTGTCTTATACAGACCCCACAATTGCCAGTGACCACAGGCATGCAGCATGAAAAGCGACACTTCCAACCTCTCGCTCCAGGCACACGGGCCTCTGCCACTAAACTAAACGACATAAAATGAATGACTAACTCTTCACTAGCATGTCATTTTAAGATCTCAAAGCACTTCACAAAAAAGGGGAAATTCATTGCCCCCATTTCACGCATGGGAAACTGAGGCACAGAGCCAGCACAGCCCAAACTTTCAGACTTGTGTTTCATGGGTTAAAAAAGTGGCCTGGTTTTCGGAAGTCAGTGGGCATTTCAGTGGCTCAGATTCTGACACGGAGTTGCATCTGACTCCACAAGAGGTCCTATAAGCCTCAGTGGACCACTTCAGAGTCAGGTAATTTTCAGAATTTGGCCCAAAGCAGCTTGCCCAAGTTCACGCCAAAAGTCTCATCTTTCAGTATCAAGTTACTTATTTCAGAGCCTAGAATATGGAGGTTAGCCTCAAGCCTCAAAGTTAGGCACACACGTTTGCACATTTTGATTTATATGTATTTGCCAAAAGCACACTGTAGTGCACACGATGGATAATATCTTAAACGTCGTTTGAATGTTATAAAATGTGGACAGCCTTGACGATTTTTAAATATACAATAGGCCACATTACAAAAACACAGACAATTTGATATAACGCTCAAAATATTTTATGTTATAGCCCATTATGAATGGATGCACAATAAATATGAACATAAATGATAATATGTGAATAATTGTGCCATTAAATCACAAGCACCCTCATCTTGAATATTGTGTTCAATTCTGGTGGCCCATCCCGCAAAACAATTTTCAGAAATCGAAAGGGTCCAGAAAGACACAGCAGAATGATTGGGGGCACAGAAAGACTTCAGCAGAAGGCGAGAGTGAAAGGACTTGGGGCTGTTTCATTTAGAGAAGAGATGACTAAGAAGGGAGGCAGAAAAAATGACCTGAAAGGAGGTGGTAGATTGGGGCACTTGTATTTACTGTCTCTCATAATATGTAAGAATAAAGGGACATTCCGTACAATTGAAAGGAATACATTTAAAATTAATAAAAAGGAAATAAACGCAATATACAGTTAACTTGTGAAACTCCATGCCACAGGATAACACGAAGGCCATGAAACAGATGGATATTTATGTGGACAATGAGAACAATCCACCGCAACATTAGATAGGATCAAAATATTTAAGGGACAGAAGCCTCATTGCTCATGGTATGAGCCAACCACTAACTCACTGTGTTTAGGAAGAAATTTCTACTATGAGCAGGTTATTACACTACAAGGTTTCTTGCATGTGCCTCTGAAACAGCTGGTGCAGTCCCCTGCCAGAAAGGGTATATATAACTAGACGGGCCACTAGTCTGATGTGGTATGGTAATTCTTCTGAGCCCAGGCACATCTCCCGCATCTAATGCTGCTGCAGCACATTGGAGGGAAATGACACTTGTCCCAGACCAGATGTATTATCATCCACTACCCCATCTTCTATGTGGATCCCTTAGTCTTCGATGCAGAGATGACTAACACGGATGGACTGACCAAATATTCACTTAACGCGTATGGAGCTTGTTTTGGTTGGTTCACGGCATTGTATACAAACAATACAAATCCAGGGTGAGCATTTTTCAAAAGCATCTATGGAAGTTAGGCGCAGAACTCCCATTGGTTTTCAGGAAAGGGGCAAGGACAGCTGTGGTGTGGCACTGGCATTGTCAGCACAACTGTGAGCGTGTGTTTCTGTGTTTTCAGGTCGGGGTGTGTACATCTAGACTGCACAAAAGGATTGCCTTGAGACATCATCTTTTGCTTCTGCAGGTAGCATGAGTGTAGTCACCCTGAACTTTAGATTGTAACCCCCAGCTATCCCATGACCTTCAGCACTGAACGCTGGACTAAAAGAGTAAGCCTAGTAGCTGACAGTAATAGTGGACTGTTATCCTCTATGTGGACTCGTTCACTAGAGAAGAATGCAATATAGTTTAAGAGGGAGGTTGTGGAATCTCCATCCTTGGAGGTTTTAAAAAGGAGGTTAGACACTCACTTGTCAGGGATGGTCTAGATAATATTTAGGCCTGTCTTGAGGGCAGGGGACTGGACTAGATGACCTCTGTCCTACAATTCTACGATTCTATGAAGAGCGGAAGGATTATTCAATAATTAGGGTGCTAGCCTGGGGCTTGAAGAGACCCAGATTCAGTTCCCTGCACCGCACAAAACGTCTTATGGACCCTTGGGCAAATCACTTCTGTGCTTCACTTCCCCATCTGTAAATTGGGGGCAAAGGCACTACCTTACCTCACATTAACTTATTGCACTGGGTTTGGGCAATCTGTCCTCTTAAGTACTCCAGCGTATGTTAAAACACACAGTGATAAAGGAAGCAACATAATGAATTAAATAAATCTTACTCTAGCAAAGCAGGGGCTAGTGAAAGCCTTTAGGGTATTATCAAGGAGAACCTTGTATCAGATTCCCCTTTAATTGCATTGAAAGATTTGTCTTTAACCATTTGTCTAACGCAGTTTTGTTTAGATTGTCAATAGCTTCCAGAAATAACATCCTTGTCTCTTTTCTAAGGCTGCAAGTTTCATTCACCTCGTTCTGGATCACAGATCTGACTCCATCCTCGTTATGGTTCCAGTGACTTCCAAAGACTTGTGACCAGAAACCCATTGTGTATATACACACACACAAAAGATTGGCTGCTGGTCTTCCCAAAAATCAGACCTGTCCCTCCAGACACCAGGAGGCCAGATGTGTCTCAGTAGGTGATAAGCTGGCCCCTATCAACTGCAGAGAGAATTCCTTCACGCTGCCAGCATTGTAACTGTCCTGCCAGTTCCAGCAAAGTTGCACAATGGGCTGGCTGAGATAATTAATCACTTCCTTCTCTCTGGTGCAATGGCATGTCACTGTCTAGAATCGGGTGTCCTTCAGCCAGACTGGAGGAGAGCCATCAGGACTACAAACCCAGATATGCATGTGGCACCACTTCCTGCCTTGTTCTTTTTTCCAACCTGGAAGGTTCAGCATAAAAGAAGCAGGAGTTAAAAATCCTTCCAGGGAGCATCTCGAGAGATGCCTGACAACGATGTCGGTTACACGGAATGAGACAGTTCAGCATGTTCTACAATTATGTGTCTTTAATTTTTCATCCCAGATAAAGCAAAGAAATATCTGTCAAATCTCTCTAAGGGACAGCCTGCTGCAGTGCCCATTTCACTCAGTGTAGCAAAATTTATAGACTGGGAAGCCCTTTTCTCGCCGTACGAGACCATGAAATTTACATATATTTAATTACAACCGGCATCCCTGTGCCATTTGCTAGCACTGATCTCATTGATGAAAGGGACCATGTCAGGATGCAAGCCAAGGGTCAGAGTCTATGAATGGCTGGGCTCCGCATGCCCAACTCCTCAACAATATGTATAATATGTATAATCCCCTGGACTGGGTCTCATCATATATGGCAAGCTATGCAGGGTCAGTGCTTACATGGGAAACCACTACGGAGACCACCAGGTGCTCCAGGCTGGACAGATCATCCCAACTCTCAAGGATCAGATCTTGACTTGAATTGCCCAGATTTGGGGCATATTAGGAGAGTGCTTTGACTGCGGCTCATCTGCGGCTATCCTACTGCGGGAAGTAGGATAGAAAATGCAGTTGGTGGCACTTCTGAATTAACACTGCACCAGTTTGGCGCTAACAAATACTGTACTCCTGGCTGTGGCATCCTTTGGATGAGGAGTAAAACCGAGGTCCTCTCATCTGTAGTCAGCAGTAATTGCATGGAGCTAATCGTAATTACACTCAACCCCTCTAACCACCCCACTCCCTTCCCAGCATTTTCCATTGCCTAGGGTAGCCTCGACTTCTTGTCCAAAATCACTATGCGGTGCAGCTCTGCAGTTACACTGCTTCTCAGTTCCACCCGAGCCAGGGATTACAAATATACGTAGGGTGAAATGTTGCTCCCACAAAAATCAAGGGCAAAACGTTCATTGATTTAAACGAGGCCAGTATTTCACCCATAAAATACATGGTGGTGGAGTGTGTTACAGAGATTTTATCTGGATGAGACTGGGGGAGAGAGGTGAATCAACCCTAGAGAACTCACTCCTGTCAGAGACAATATTAACCTCAAGCCCCACCAGAAGGGATGACACAAAGTTGGAAGGTATTGCTAATATGGAGGAGGACTGGAATATCATACAAGAAGATCTGGATGACCTTGAAAACTGGAGTAATAGAAACGGGATTAAATTTAATAGTACAAAGTCATGCATTTAGGGACTAACAACAAGAATTTTTGCTATTAGCTGGGGACTTATTAGCTGGAAGCGACAGAGAAGCAAGAAAGACCTGGTGTATTGGTTGGTCACAGGATAACGACGAGCCACCAATGTGATGAGGCCTTAAAAAAGACTAATGCAGTCCTAGGATGCATCAGGAGAGTATTTCCAGTAGAGATAGGGAAGTGTTATTGACGCTATAAAAGACACAGGTGAGATCTCATCTACAATACTGTGAGCAATTCTGGTGTCCCAGGTTTAAGAAAGTTTAATTCAAACTGGAACATGTGCAGAGGTGGGCAACTAGGATGATCCGAGGAATAGAAAATTTACCTTATGAGAGGAGACTCAAAGAGCTTGGCTTGTTTAAGCTAGCCAAAAGAAGTCTGGGGAAAGATATGATTGCTCTTTATAAACAGAGGGATAAATACCAGGGAAGAAGAGGAGTTATTTAAGTTAAGCACCAATGTGGACACAAGAACAAATGGATATAAACTGGTCACCAACAAGTTTAGGCTTGAAATTAGATGAAGGCTTCTAAGCATCAGAGGAGTGAAGTTCTGTAACAGCCTTCCAAGGGGAGCAGTGGGGACAAAAAACCTAACTGGTTTCAAGACTGGGTTTGGTATATTTATGGAGGGGATGTTGTGATGGGACTGCCTACAATGGCATGTAGCCAGTCTGCCAGTAGGAAATATCTCCGGTGGTCGGTGATGGGACACTAGAGGGGGAGAGCTCTTAGTTACAACAGAGAATTCTTTCACGGGGTCTAGCTGGTGGGTCGTGCCCACATGCTCAGGATCTAATTGTTCAACATAGTTGGGGTCAGGAAGGAATTTTCCCCTGGCCCAGACTGGCAGAGACCCTGAGGGATTTTTGCCTTCATCAGCAGCATGGGATATGGGGCACAGGTTGAAGCTAGTGTAAATGGTGGATTTGCTGAAACTTGACCTCTTCAAATCATGTTGGACGACTTCAGTAACTCAGTCAGAGGTTAAGCGTCTAGTATAGGAGAGGGCGGGTAAGGTTCTTTGGCCTACAGTGTGCAAGAGGCCAGACTAGCTGATCATGATGATAATGGTCCCTTAAAGTCTACTTATTATGAAGACAATCTGAAAGTACTTAATTATAAAATTACATACCCCAGCATATTAAATATAAAAGCTCTGCCTCCAACTGTTAATCTGGAGTAAAGGCTGAATGGAAACTGGTTTATGATGACCCTTCCATTGAGTGCCATGCAGCTATGGTCTCAAACGGCGTTATTGCTAAAATGTGCCCGTTGCAACGAAAAGCTTTGCACCAGCTGGGAAGTCAGAGGGCTGGATTCTGAGCTGATGTAAATAGGTGCAGGTCTACTGAAGTCAAGGGCACTACACTGATTTACACCAATGGACAACCCGGCCCAAGGATTCTGCAAGCATTCAGCAAGCTGCAAGGGACAGAATGAGAAGACAGGGGGCTGCTGCTTCTTTACTCACGGCCTTCAGCCTCACACTGGCTCATGGTGAAATATCAAATGAGACGTGATATTTTATGAGTGACCGACTCAACTCCCCGTAACCCAGATTGAGTATGGGTCCGTGACCTCACGTCAGCCTGTGGTCCTGGTGATGCATTTGAAATAGACATTGATCTTGATATTCATCTGATGGCTCACGCTCCTGGAACGACTTGTGCATGCCTGAATAGCGCGACTGCTAATCATGTATCCATATAGGAGATATGATGTCAGCACCAATCAGATACTGGCCTGTTGACTTCACAGGGTCTCCTCTTCACAGAATGCACTCTCGTAGCTCAGCGGAGAGAGAGCTATAACCCTGTGTCTAAGCAGAACCCTGTATACACCACGGAAATACAGTCAAAAATTCACTTCTGTCACCCTGTCAGTAACATGGGGTTCGTTCTTCCACCCAAATTCTAGCACGGTGAGTGAAAGGATCAGCTACCCGCCTGAATAAGGACTGCAGGAGTTAGCCCAGTGGTTCTCAACCAGGGGTACACGTATCCATGGGGGTACGCAGAGGTCTTGCAGGGGGTAAATAAACTCGTCTAGATATTTGCCTGATTTTACAACGAGCTACATAAAAAGCACTAGCAAAGTCAGGACAAACTAAAATTTCATACTGACAATGACTTGTTTATACTGCTCTATATACACTAAGTAAGTACACTATTTATAGTCCAGCTCATTTATTTTATGATTATATGGTAAAAGTGAGAAAGGAAGCAATTTTGCAGTAATAGTGTGCTGAGACACTGTAGTGTTTTTATGTCTGATTTTGCAAGCAAGTACTTTTTAAGTGAGGTGAAACTTGGGGGCGTGCAAGACAAATCAGACTCTGAAAAGGGGTACAGTAGTCTGGAAAAGTTGAGAGCCACCAATTTAGCCCATCACCAGTAGCCCCCCACTTAGAGAGCAAACACAGATAGCTATTTATCAGCTAGGAATTCAGTCTGTATAGCACCCTCACTAAACAGTTTAGGTTAAAGACTGAGAGCTGAGTAGCAAAGACAGACAGCCATTGCACCCTGGCAGCTCTGTCATGTGTCAGCAGAGGTCACTTATACACATACGCAAGTCAGTTCTCCCACATTGCCTGCTGACCAACAGGTACATACGCTTGGAGCTGTCAGTAACGATGCCTATGCCACAGGAACAGTTTGGTGGTTAGCGCTAATGCTGGAATAACTCATGTCTAGCATGTTGAAAAAAATGGGGGGCGGTTTCCTTTGCAGTAAAGTTCAGATGGCGAGACGCTTATATCTCATTATGCAGCAAGTGTTCACTGTCTAGAACTGATTAAAGTACAAGTTGTATTCCAAAACCTTGGGTTGAATTGCACTGCTCTAGTTTCTCACACTGGCTATATGGAAACCCAGGGTCGGACAGCAGCCAATTTCCATCCTGCTTTAATACTGGTTTAACAATCAGAAGACAAAACTTAACTGTCATATTTTAAATTAAATTAGCCTCTGGAAGAACTGCCAAGGCAGTCTCCAAGGAATGAACTTTTGACACTGTCTCTGGAAGAGAAGAGCCCAACATTTACTATTTAAGAATCATTAATACAGAGAAATATCACTGAAAAGACTGTGAAGCCAATAAGCAAATGGGGGCAATGCACATGAATATCAAACGCAGAAGCACACCATCCTGTTTGATGTTACCAGAGGGTGAGAGGACACTGGTAATAACAGTAGAGAAAACAGTGTGGTCTGTGCATAGGATTGTGAACCTGGAGTTCTAGAGTCCTAACTCTAGCATGGACACTTCACTGTTAACCTCAAGTGGCTCATGCAGCTGCTCTGTGCCTCAGTTTCCCTATCTACACTTCAGTCTTAACTCACAACAGCCCTGCTATACATAATCATGGGGCCTCTCTTGGTAACTTGCTGCCATTTGTGCTGAATTTTGCCAAACTACGCAGGTTCTGTAAGGTGCATATAGGAATTGGTGTATGGCTCAGACCACATCTATTCCACTGTCCCTTCTCTGACAGAGGTCAATGCTATCTACTTCGCAGGAAGGGACAAGAAACCCTGCAACAGACAGATATTTGATAGCTTGCCCCCTGGTTTCTCTCTTACCCCTCTCCATTAGTGGTTGGTGAATAGCTGGAAGCTTGAGGATTTATATGCCTTTTAACATGGGTTTTTCTGAGCTGATGATGTTCTCATTATCCAAGTGTGGTTTATACAGTAGGGACAGTAATGCTTTCAATATTAATTTTCCATCCTATTTCTTATGCATCCTAACATTTTCCTTGCCTTTTGGACTGCTGCTGCTGCACATCATTAAACAGAGGTTTTATTGAACAGTCCATATTGATGCACTGGTCTTTTTCCATGAGCGGTCACAGTTAATTAGAACTCAGAAATGTTTACAAGTAGCACGGGTTAGTCCTTCCAAAGTGCATTTGTCTGCAATCAGTTTCCTCTGACATTGGATTGCCCATTCACTTAGCTTGGTTAGGTCCCTCTGAAGTTCCTCACAGCCTTCTCTGGCATTAACTAATTTAAATCATCGTGTGTCATCTGCAAATATCGCCATCTCACTGCTTACCCTGTTTTCCAGATCATTGATAAACGTTGTAAACAACACTGGTCCTACCCAGGATTCTTGCTGTATTCCACTGTTAACCTTTTGTAAGTTGCAAATTGCCCTTTTTCTCCTACTCTTTGGTTTTTGTCATGTTCTTACTTAGATTATTCATCAATAAGTCTCCAGAAGGACAAGGTGAATATATTATATATATATTATAATATATATATAGTATATATATATATTATATTATATTATATATAGATAATTGTATAATATATATATAATATATAGATGCTGGAGGCAGCATTGCATGGAGTGGGACTGCAGCAACCTGGATTCTGTTCCTGCCTTGGCCACTGACCTGACCCAGTCATGTCCCTCCCTGTGCCTCAGTTTCCCAATCTATACAACGCAATAATGATACTGACTTCCTCTGTAAAGCACTTGTGACCCACTAAGGAAAGTTGCAATATGAAAGGCAGGTATTGTTAAGCCGTTGCATCACTGACCCTCCACCATGGATTTCCATATCCACCTAGAAAAGTCCTTGGCTAGAAAACGTGGCCAGCTCATTTGAACCTGTTAAAACATAACCAGATCATTTAAATTTCAAAACTATTATGAAAACACACACACAAGACCAACCCATTTACGACAGGCTCAGTTCAAACTCCGCATCTTTCATTCTATAGCAATTTGAGGACTACAATCGCTCCTATCGGAAGTACAGGGTGATTGTTTGCTGCAGTTCCATGGGGCAGTACGTGCTGACTTTTCAGTGGCGCCTGCTACCTGTGCCAGCAAGAAACATGAATCATGATAACTCTGCAATCAGCCACAGCCTGCGAGCAGATGACTGCAAATGAAATTTTTTATTTCCTTTGCCGGGGATAATGTTTCCTTGTTTTAGAGTTGTTGCATTCCAGTTGACGTGGCCACTTTCTGGTTCCATTTGGGGATGTCATTTTTCACCACATCCTTTCAGAATAAGACCACTTCTAGTCACAATTTTAGAGCAAAGCTCTCCGATATTGCTTCATCGCCGTGTTTCTCTGTTCAGTCACAGCCTGCTAAGGAGAAAGCTGTCTCCAGAAATATGTTGGCTGTCAAGCTGCCTTTTCTCAGCTTCTCTTTCCAGGCAGAACTCTTATTTTTTCTGCCACATGCATATTAGCCAGCACCTGCTCTTTTTTCTTTTTCCTTCTGTTCCTCGTCCCCCTCCTCCCCCTTTAAAGTAACTGTACTGTGAGAAGTGATTGTCCAAGTTGGCATAAACCCAGAATATCCACGCCTGCTGGATTGGCACAGACTCCATCAAATATGTGTCTTTTCACAAGGGCAAAATGTAGTTGCTAGACCTGAAGCTGCATCAACAGCTGATGGACCCATCAGGATCCGAAGTACCTGACTCAATGTTGGCCCTGTTTACTTAGGGAGGCGGTGCATTCCCACCCCTTTACACACAGACCCTCCGGCTGCTGCTGGGAATGCCTGCTGGAGCTGCGTGACCAGATTTCATAGGAACCAAAGCACCTTGGGAGTTATGTTTGTGTAGCAGGAGATTTCTTTTCGCTTTGTCTTAGACAGCCATTTATGGGTCTGACCCTGCCTCCGTCATCTAGAATCTGAACTCTCTCAAGGACTGCTCTGAGATTCACGTGGCATGTTAGCAAGCCAGTTACAGCCCTCACCCACCAGCTACATCTGTTCCATCAGCCTCAGCCCTTTGGCTGCTGTAGCTTAGGCCAGCTGGCCACAGACCCTATGGGAATCACATGCCACCTGAGAACAGGAGAGCACAGCTGTGCTCTGCTCTGCCTCCACCCCACTTCGATGTTCCCCCGGCTCCAGGAGTCGTGGGGAACAGTACAAATGAAAAGCCAATACAGTGGAGTCTTATATGCTGAGCACTGCCTAGGGGAATTCTAGCCTGGGCGGGAAGGGCCAGGATCCAGCAGAACAGTGCAAAGGGACCAGAACAGGAGGAGACAATCAGGCCCAAGGTTGTCCATTCCTTTGGCCATATAAATGGTGCCACAGTTCACTGCAACTGCATCTGGATTCCCCTTCAGTGGTCCCTTGAGGGCACCCGCCCTGAGTTCCCAGTTCCTCAGCTGTCTCCTCTCTTGGTCAGATACTGGTCTCTCTCTCCCTCCTGACTACGCTACACAATTCCCTGTCCACACTGTGATACCCCCAGCAATCCAGACTGTGTAAATAGGCCAGTGTCCCAATTTTGCTTTCTCTTCCGAGATTATGAGCTGCATAATGGCCCACCATTTATAAGTTACCTCTCAGCTCCTTCTAAGCGAGCATATTCGTTGTTCTAGAAAGGAGGCTAGTTGAGCGTGAGATCCCTTCTGGCCTTGAACTCTGTAACAGGTGATTAGGAGACAACGGGCCCCTCCTCAGGGCGTAGCTACAAAAGGCTGCCTTTTGCATTACCAGAGATGGGCCATCTGCATTCACCCCTGCCTAAATATTCTCCAGGAAAGCCACTTCACACTTTGTGTTCCAAGAGCCTGGCCTTCTCTGGCCCATTTTTCAGTATAAGCCTTGTAGCCCCCAGGTCTCACCTCTGTCACATCTCCCCCCTCGAGAGGTTACCTACGATTCCGACCCAAAATAAAACGTAAACCATTAATTTAATACAATGGACCCAAAGATATTTACATTTAATTCAGCAAGATCTCCCAAGAATGTTGCAGGAAATTGCCATCCGTGTGAAAATAGATCCTTGGAGCAGTAAAAAGCCAGGGAAAACCCCACTCAAAAATAGGGGAATCTAGATGCCCACCAACCCTTCTAGGACATAACACAGGAAGAGGGAGAGTCTCCCAGAGGTCAACCTGAAAGTTGCATGGGATCCAAAATTGGTGGTCACATTACAGCGGTGCCCCTAGCAGTAGCGACATTCCAGGGAAGCCCTTGAATTGCATGAGAAAGCATGAAATGGGGCAGGACTAGCAATGTGGCTCAGATTTCATGGTGTGGCTGAGGGAGGAGTAGAGTGCATCCCCTTTCCATGTTCACCATGCTAGCAGCAGTAGGAGACCTGGATGCCGTGACTCTCAGGTGTATGGTGGCTGAAGGCTTCTTCACTGTTAGTGCCTTAAACGGAGACACTCCCGGCTTGCTCATTGTGAGGCAGTAGCCAGCAGCAGCCGGGATCCCAATGGGAAACTCTGCTAGAGCTATTTAATAGAGCTGTAACATCACAGCCTCAAACTACTTCCCTTCAGCGGACGAGTTTGGCCAGATAACTGCTTGGGATGCAATGTGCCCAGGGGCTGCTGAAGCTAATCGCTGGTCTGCATTTATATGTAAGGCCCAGGGAATCTACCCCTGGCTTTACATGATATCCAGAGCTGCCCCGTTTGCTTAATCTCACAGATGTAGTTCTCAAGGAAATCACATTTGAAAGCACAGGAAAAATGGACACCACCAAACTTCTTTGGAAATTGGGACCATGTCCGGTTCTATGTCTGTACAGTGCCTAGCTACAGGCAGCTGAACAGGACCGGGGCCTCTGAAAGCTACTAAAATATATGCAGTAGAACCTCAGAGTTACGAACACCAGAGGTACAAACTGTCCGGTCAACCACACACCGCATTTGGAACCAGAAGTCCAGAAGTACACAATCAGGCAGCAGAGATACACACACACACACGCAAATATAGTACAGTACTGTATTAAACATAAACTACTAAAAAAATAAAGGAAACAGCCTTTTTCTTCTGCGGAGTAGTGTTTCAAAGCTGTATTAAGTCAATGTTCTGTTGTAAGCTTTGAAAGAAGAACCATAACATTTAGTTCAGAGCTACGAACATTTCAGAGTTACGAACAGCCTTCATTCCCATGGTGTCTGTAACTCTGAGGTTCTACTGTATCTTAAAAAGTGAAGATGGACCGGATTGCGTGAATTGCAACAAACAAACAAACTGGGTCTACCTCCTCCATTCAGTGACCATTAGATGTCCTCCCCATTCCACAGAGAACGTTTCCTTAATGTGGGATCCAGCAAGACACATGGGTCAGGGTACACTCCTTGCTGACGCCAGACTTTATGGCAATGGCGCCATCCAACCAGCCATTCATCAGACATCTTCCAGAGGCATTCCTACCAAAAGCTTTCTGCCATTTAGTGAAGTATATGGAGGACCATGTGCTTCCATAAACGAGATAAATATTCATGGCAAGAATTCATTCTTCCCTTCAGAGGGATCGAGACGTCGTCTTTGTCTATCCACAGAAGTGGTGCCAGTTTCAATAGATGGTGTGAGTTTAAACCAGTTTAGATAAATTGGTATAGAAGGCTCATGGAGATGTATTTCAGTTTAAAAGGAGCTTAATTTAGTTTATCCTAAATCAGTTAGGAATCAGTTTAAACTAAGCTGAAACAAGCCCCTCTTAAACTGAAATATAATTGTCCACATGGGTTTGCACTGTTTAGCTAAAATGGGTTTTTAAATTATTGCAGTTAAATTAGTGCTATTTGTTCATGCAGCTCAGCTGGTACTTGCTTAACGAACCCCCTGAATGTGTACTGGATGAGACTCACGTTCTAGCACCGCATTGGCCCTGAAAAGTGCAATCTTTTGCCATCCAGCCAACAGCACCTAGGCAAGGATTGTCTGTCTTAGGAAATACTGTGTGTGTCCAGGGCCAGATCTGTAGCGCATGTGAATTGGTGTAGTTCCGTTGATTTCAATAGTGCAATGTTGATTTATATCAGCTGAGGATCTGGCCGCCCTTTTTAATATCCTAGTGACCCCAGCGTAAGGTAGTGGAAGGCTTCAAATGGCAAAAAACTAATAAAAATCCTCTAATCATAGCAAGTTTTCTTCCTTTATTCCAGAGCAGGTTAGACTGGGGTTTCCAACAAAAAGAGAATATATTTAATACATAAGAAAAGACACCAAACAAAGCCCCCAAGTTTGGGTACAAACTGGTCCCATGATCACTAGGCATGAAGCACAACCTTTTTACCGATGTCCTTCCCCTTCTGTCTCCCAGGCAGCCCCTGACAGACTTTTCCTTGAGCACCTGACCACGGAAGGGTGAATTGTGATTGAGAATCACACCTTGTTTCCCAGCAACCAGCCAGAGGTGTGCACGGGGGGAGGGGAGCGCAATCAGGGCACATCCCACCCCAAGAATGAGTGGGGGCACAGAACACCTCTGGCCCCAGGGCCGTGGAGGAGCTCCTCTCCCTGCCATGGCAGCCCCAGGGCTGTGGAGGAGCTCTCTCCCCACTGGGGGCAGCCAGAGGAGCTTTGTGCCCCCCAAAAAGAGGTCAAATTTAAATTACTGTGCATGACCCTACAGCCAGCTTACACCCCCCACACCTTGTCCCACAGAACAAACATCAAGGATCCTTATTGGAGGTCTCCTTCTGAAGGCAGGAACTAGCAACCAGATGGGACAGATGATAAATCTGACACATTGATCGAATTCAGCAGAAAGCCCACATTCGAACATCCCCTCCCACTGGGTAACATTACAACTCTATCTTCTTCATTGTTAACTGGAGCAGTGAGGAGCTGCAGCTTCTAACGCAACAATGCAGGGCAATTTAATCACTGCGAGGACTCCCGGCACATTATCCTCATCAATACCCTTCCCTTGAAAGGGGCTGCTTTCGAAATCAAGCGCACCATCGTTTTGCCTTTGTCATTAACGGAAACTGACTTGCTTTCATCATTAAAGTCTCAGCCTCGTTCCCAGGCACTCCCTCCCTGCAGCCCTCAGACCTCTGCACAGGATTTGCTCCCTCTGTGCATTTCAGAGGTTTAATGACATGAAGGTTGTGACTAGCCCTGAAGAGGCAAACAAGGGGCGGGGGGAGAGGCTGCTAAGAGTCTTTTCCACTCCCTTTGCCTGGGTGCCCCGAGCTAGTCACAGTCACATTCCTCGTGCACACAGCCTGTGTGAAGATAATGCTGACAGTGGTACTGGGATCCACTCTGGCTGGGTCTCCCAGGACAGGAACCAATGTTTAATTTGTGCCAGGGCCAATCCTGGGCATCTCCAGCGTGGCAGTTCATAGCCCTGGCACCTCTGCGCTTGCTGCATCAGCTACGAATGTAAAACAATTGCTGGAGCCCCAGCGCCTGTTTCGTTACAAATTAAGCATGTTCAGGAGCGATACCTCTAGGAGCTTCCCCGTGGACAATGCTCCCGTATATTGCCTGGGCACTGCTTAGAGCTTAGAGCTCACTGAAATCATCCCCAAAGAGCTGTTGGGTCTGACCATCTAAATTACCAGTAATCTGCAAACTTCCATCTCGGTTTTTGGTCTCTCTCTTGCACGGGCACATGCAGCCTGACTTCCAGCTCCCCCCTGCTGTTAAAACAGGAATCCTGGATGTGGATGACTATTCTGCCGATCACTGCCCATCTGAAAGCAGTGGTAGACACGTGCTAGATGGTGTCATTCTTTTAGTTTACTCTTACTTGGATGCAGGTCACACAACTAATGTCATCTCCAAAATCCTGCGTGTAAAACCAGAAACCTTAATGGCCTTGAACAGGGACTTTTCTATTGGCTTCAACAGAAGGGCCATAAATATTAATACACCTATAATTAGCCCCTTTAAATTATACATACAAACTTAAACCTCTTCCCGGGAATAAATCTGTCAGGCTATGATGTGGGCCTTTACATCTATACCAAAATAATAACATAACTAGAGTTTTCAAGAAGAATGATGGAAGGAGGCTAACACTATTTTAATGTCGTTTGAATGTTTAGGTTCCACAAGATTAGGCATATTAGTGAGCCACTCATTATCTTGATTTTCCCTCCTATTGTTCATTAAATTTACTGATTGAATCTTGCCTTAAAGTAGATTCTAGGTTCTTTGAGGCATGCAGACCATGTCCCCTTATGCTTTTGTATTGTGCCCAGCAGAAGGGATCCTGACAGGGACCTTGAGCCATTACTGGAATATAAATAATAAAAATACTGCCCATTAGACAAAATGCCAATTCCTTCATCAATTCTCTCGATATCCTGAAATGAGAAGGCCTCATCGGCAGTCTCTTCGTGCTGAAGCAATATCTTGCGCCATTAAAAGCCTTCTTGTATGAGAATCACATCCACTTTCCTGATCTGCAAGTTAATTATATGTAACTTCCCTCACCAAAGTAGACAATGTTATTAACAATACATGACATAAAGGGAACTGATCAGGAAGCCTCGCTCGCAGCGATTCAAAGTAAGGATGGGGTAGTGGGCGGAGAATCAGATTTTACACTGCTTTCCTTAACTGTTCCACATGCAGGGAGAGATGATCTTGTCCCAGAAACAGCAGGTGTCCCTGAATTCTCAACCCCACCTGCCAAAATGGAAGAATTAAGGTCCCGATCCTGCAAACCACGTACGCATGTGCTTACTTTTATGCACTTGTATAGTCTCTTTGGTGTCTTTGAAGACAATGGGACTATGACATGCCTGAAGTGAAACACACGTGCATGCATTTTTGCAAGATCGTGGCTGTGATATTGGAGACCGACTAAGGACTGAGCTTCCCAAACAAAGCACTGTAAGCACACAGTGAACTGATCACTGAATACCATGGCATTTGGGTGAACAAATGGGAACTACATGTGAATCCCTGATTTGTGTACTAAGGGCCTGTAAGGGAGCAAATGCATGGGCAGGGTAGAACTGTGCATAAACAAGATGCACATGCAGTTCTGTGTACACGACAACTACATCCACTTTTGAAAATTTGTTCCAAAATGTTCAAGAGAGAAAAGCTTTCCCTGCTCTCCAGCCTCCAGACCCTGAGTGCTCCGTTCAGCTGTCTAGTCTTTAGTTCCCAAGTGCTCACTGGTTCTTAGTGGATCTTATCAACTTACTAGAGCTCAGAGGGTAAATAAAACTGCTTCTTGCCTTTCAGTTGTTCCTGTAGAGGATCCTGGCACCTTTCCCCTTTCTAGAGTGCTGCTCCTTTCTCAGTGTTAGCAAATCCCCTCCTGCTGAAATTTCTTGCGTTCGAATTTCAGGCAATAGAGTTTGAAAATATCTAGAATGTCTTTTTGAAGCTGGAATATTTTCTCTGAAATTTTCAGACTCATTCAAGGTTTCACTCAAGTTATGAACCACTCTCCCCCTGATTCCATCTGAACTTTGTCATCAATGGGAATTTCCAGCAGGTTTATAGAACCACACTCATTTTCCAAGTCTGCATGATCATTATTTTGGTTTAAATTATGTTCTGCCAAAGAATAAAGAGAACATGATGAATTTTCCTTGCAAGAAATGACAAATCAATCTCTCCTCTCTGGTCCATACTGGCGTATCCCATTCCCCCTTCCTCCGACTCATTCCTTTCTCAATCACCATGGATCAGATTTACCTCCCGAAACTTTCCAGGATGCCAATAAACTGACTAAAGTTGATTTCAAATTCAATATTCCCTAATTGGTGGAAAAGTGTCATTCATATATTAAGGATACATTATAAAGACTAAAAAAGACTGATGAGGGACCTAACTGTCTTCCAATATGTTAAAGGCTGTTATAAAAAAGGACAGTGGTTCCCAAACTTGAACGTCTACACTACAGTTTTATAGCCCTGTGACCTGAATACTGTGAGCTTGAGTTAGCTAACACAGGCCAGCCACGGGTGGTTTATCGCAGTGTAGACATACCCAAAGAGACTGTGATGGGGTGTACACCCCACACCGGGCCTGCAAGGGCTGAATTAGGCCACGTGAGCCCAAACAGCTAATGGGCTGGCAAACAGGGGAGCGTTAGGCTGGAGACAGCTAATTAGAGAGAAGCTCACCAGTGAGACAAGCAGGGCTTCCATAAAAGACAGGAAAATGGAAACTGAAGGGGCCGCTGGGCAAAGCTGCAGTCACTCCCTGGGAAGAGGGAGGAGGGGTTGGAGGCGCTGCAGCCATGCGTTGCTTAAGGTCACTCCCTAGGAGGAGGGAGTGAAGGGACTGGCAAATCCAGAGGACTGGGGAAAGCCAGGAGGAATGGAAGCAGCTGAGAGAAAGGCAGCAAGGTGCAGGGAATAGAGCTTGACTGCTGTGTAGAGGGCCAAAACCCAAAGTAAAGGGTGGTTCCGGGTTCCCCTGCCGGCCACTGCGGGAGTAGCACTGCGAGGCAGTGAAGCAGACCACTGCCCGAGGCTGCTGGAGAACAGGAACGTTGATACTCTCTCCCCGGACGGGAGACCTGGCCAGAGGGCTGAGTCACAGAGAGGACAGCTGTGGGTCCTGAGAAGGTGAGAAGAGAAACTGACAGGGTGTAACCACTGGAAGGGGCATTGAACTGACCTAGCTGCTTCCCAGAACTGCCAGGAGGTGGCTCTGTCCAGAGGTGAGTAGAGCAACCCATGACAGAGACTTAAAATGCAACGATCGGTAACACTCCACGCTGCCTGCTACCCTTACCTGCCCGCTTCAAACCTTCCATGCATGACAATCTGACCCCCAATTGCCCACTTCATTTTCAAGTGACCGCCTCCCACACATTGCCCCTTCTGCTTAACAATCTGGCTCCAGCTTCAATTTAGCTCAGGCATCCTGCTTCCTTCCCCAGATCTGAAGAAGAGCTCTGTGTAGCCTGAATACGTGTACCTTCCACCAACAGAAGTTGGTCCGATAAAAGACATTACCTCACTTATCACGCCTCTGCTAAACTTTAAGCATATGTGTTTAAGTGCTCTCCTGAGCCCAGCGCCCACTAAAGTGAAAGAAAAGCTCACAATTTAAATGGGCATAGGATTAGCAATCTGGAAGGTAGCTCTGTTTAGGTTGTGTGTATTTTGGGGCAATGTCTCCCTGCTCCAAACAAACACAAGATTTCCCCTATCCCTGCATCTCTGGTGGCTGTTTAGGCAATTGCCATGGCAGATAGTCCCTGTGGAAATCCCAGCGGTATATAACCCAGGATCAGGTTCCTATTTGAATGTGATGCATTTAGGCAACAAACTGCTTTCAAAGTGAAAGTGGCTTGGGACAGGGACACTCTGTTGTACAGTGCCATAAGTAGCTCTGTGCTAGGCGTGATGATTGTAAGAGTTACCCAAGCTGTGTGCGCTCCCTTGGCTATTCCAGGGGATTTCATATTGAAAGTCATCAGCCTGATTTCACAGCGGCTTTCTAATACATTTGGCATGTGTGTGTTCTCTCTGCAACTTTGATATACTCTTGTTGCTCGAAGCAAATTTGTAACTTATTTAAGATGGGACTTTTGGCCTTAGGCATAGCCATCAGGCCTGCCTTTCTCACTTGCTTTGGGAGTTGTAGACAGACCCAACCTTATCGCACAAAATTGCTAGTTTCCATATGACATGAGCTCTAAACAAAAGCACTACGGTGAACAGCTGCAAAAAAAGTAGTAGCAAGGTCTGTATATCTCCATAGGTAATGCTATCTTCAGACAATTCTACTCCTGGGTAAGCCAGCTTTTTCACTACTGGTCATAGATTCATGGATTTTAACGCCAGAAGAAACCACTATGATCATCTAGTCTGACGTCCTGTATAACACAGGAAAAAGAACTTCACCTACAGATTCCAGCATCAAGCCCATATCTTGTGACTGAATTAGAGCATATTTTTCCCAAAGACACCCAATCCTGATTTAAAGAGTCCGTATGATGGGAACTCTGTCATCGTCCTCAGTACGTAGTTCTTCGTTTAATTACTGTCACTGTTACAAACATGTGCCTTGTTTCTAGCCTGATTTTGTCTAGCTTCAGCTTCCAGGCCTTGGATCTTGTTATGTCTTTGTCTGCAAAGACTAAGGAGAAAGATACTATCAGAAATCTTCTCCTTATACACTTCGATTGCATGAGACCAAACTTTACCAGGAGATTGATCTAGACTATGGCACTCACAGCCACGAGACAGAAGAGATGAAAGGCCTCATCACACAAACTCAATCTAAAAAATTCTTCTCTTGGATTTCACCTTCTCTCAGAAAGTTCTTCACCTATGCTACATGCACGCTCACCCACAAACACTATGAACTTAATCCAGCTAGTTCTCCGACAGCCTGGGAAGGGATAAATTGTTATTGTTGTATCTATTTTTAAATGCTATTTTTTAATAATGTTCAGATATTGCTTATGGTGATGGGGGCCAGACAAGATTCAATGGATTTGGTAGATCTTTAATCCACAAATGGCGCTTGTGTTCCTAGATTATATTTCAGGAGTTTGGCAAGATAAAGCAGGGTCCCTGTTTGTCTGAGAGGTAAATACAAGGAATGGTGGTAAGACAATTCTCCAGCATTAAATTATAATTTTATAAAGAAGTCTCAAAGAGCCAGAAATAGTTTCTTTTGGAATCAAAAACAAGATATGGATTTCCTTTCAAATAGAAGGTCAAATTCCTCCCTTGAGTAACCAATTCCAGGCATCAGTTCAGACCAAAAATCAAAGAAAAGAAGTTAGGATTGGGTAGGGGGGGATAAGGGTACAGAAATAATGTTATGGTCCGTGTTAACAGGCTACCCTCCAACACTGGAACTTGTAGTATAAAATACAAGGTGGAAGGGGAGAGAAACTCTAATTTCCAAACTCAGCACAGATAGGGCAAGACCGGGATAATGTTAGACCACAAGCACACTGAATGCGTCCACGACTGAATGATGAGTAAGCAGTGTTTGTAACCATAAGGACTCTGTGTCACTGTTTTCATTCTCAGCTGGGTAGCCTAGACACAGATTTCTGGTGCTGCTATAATGTGGAATAAATCTTGATTTGCCCTTCTAGTTTCAATCCTAGATCAAGGAGGTATGTGATAGGACAACTGGATGGGAAAGATTTGTGGACACAGGAAGCATTAATATGTCCATGTGCAATGGAATGAAAGGCTGGGAGGGCTTTTGAAGTACTTTATCCACTACTGATGGAACTTAAAGGCCCTCTTTAGAGGCAATTTCATCTTCAGGAACAGCGTGAAGGCAAGGTACCGAGCAAACAATTACACAGCAGAAGGCTGAACTCTGACACCACCTTAGGAAAGGACTTCAAATTCCCTTGTTCTTACAAACTGCAGCATGGGCCGAATCGGTCGCTACAGCCCAGAGTTGGCTGATGCTACAGGCTGAAGATGTACAACTGAAAGCCAGGGGACTCTCTGGGACTGCTATTAGGAAAACAAGCTTTTCAGTGAAGCACTTACACTCAATTTAACCTTAAAGCTCAGAGGGGTGTTCTTCATCAGAAGAAACACGGAATTGCCTAGCTGGACGCTTCAGATGTACCAAATCCCTTATACTCTGGACTATTAAGGTCTAGGCAGAAATCTTGTACAGATTCCTGAAAGTCTGAAACTGCAGCGATGTGGACTTTCAGATGCAATGACCAGAGGCTGGACTGATCAATGCAGAAGGTGCTTACATCACTGCTTTCACTCAACCGTCTTCCGAAAAGCCTGGCTGGAGAGAAGGTCGATACAAATGCAAATGCCACGGCAGGGCATATGCACCTAAACATTTATGTAGTGGTCTAAGGTAGAAAGTTTCTGATTATTCTGCCAAGAGGTGAATAGACATCCTGGCTTTCCTCTTTGGCTCTCCAGTGGTTTATAAAGCACCGGAAATCTGAGCAGATGCATGAAATGATACTTTGAATTTATTGGTATAGTTGGTTGGGATCCAGAATTTCCATTCCGGTGGAAGTTTTGACATTTAAGAAAAGTTCTGAATTATAATGAAAAGCTGAAATTTTGAAATTGCTTGTGAAAGGAAAATGGCAACCATTTTTGATTTGAGATCATCAAAATGAAACCATTTTAGATTTTTGTATTTTATTTAATTGTAATATTAATATCAATTAAATATTTTAATGTAAAAGTAGATATGAAACTTTGATTTTCCCAGCAGAAAGTTTCATAGGCATTTACATGTTCCCACTGAACATTTCGGTTTCAACAAAATTGAATTTTTTAATGGAAAATGGTCCATCAAAAATATTTCAATGAGGTCTACACTTTGGCCTTCACCTGTCTCTACCCCTTCACCTCTATGGTTACACAGGCACAGAATAGGAACCTAAATACTTTTGAGGATCTGGGCCAGAATAACCAACATGTCTTTGGCTGAAAGAGACCAGTATAAATTGATGGATTGACATGCATCAACATTTTGACATTGAAGTTCTCAATGTAACATTGCGATTCGAAGGAATTAAGACAACCATGGGTGAGTGGCACATGAAGAGTCAGGTTCTCCATGCATTGACATCTGAGTCAATGCAATACAGGTGAGATTACTTTGATATTATCAGCAGAGAGGTATCTTGCTTGTTTTGAGATATCCTGACAAACTACAGCTTCATTTTTTTTTAAAAAAAGGAACACTGCACTGGTGTGGAGGGGGTGGGTGGTGGAAACACACCCAACCAACAAAGCAAAACTTCAACTCTAATGAACTTTGCTTACAAAAGAACAAATGGAATATTAAGCAAAATTAAACTAGGATACAATTATAGATCAAGAGAAAAACAGAGACCATGCATTTGCTTCTGGGAAATCTAATCGAATGAGGAAATGTAGACCTTGAAAGCATGTTCAACACCGGCCCAGTGAAGTCAATGGGATTTCTGTGGGTATTGGATCAGATTCCTAATGACCAAACTATAAGGCTTTCTTCTGCTGCTTTGAGATCCACTGATAGATGGGGTAACTAAGTAATCTGAGCAGGTTCTCTATCTTTAAAGCTGGGAGTGTTAAATCCCTCCTGTCCTTCAGGAAAAGAACGTCCTTATTACAGGAATTCAGTGTTATTCATCGTGCAGGGCAGGAAGAAAAAGTGGCAGGACTGTGAATACATAGCCCTCCCTGGACAGAAGTCTGAAACAGACAGAGCAACAGAAGCTGACACTGGTATATCAAAGTCCCTCTCTCTCCTTCAGTGATCCTCCACAGAATCCTACAGTCGTGCGGGGCTATTGTCTCAAGGGATCACAAGGCTCAACTCCAAGCCCAAGATTTTGGAGTTTCCTCCTGAAGTTGATTACGGTAAAGCCTCTGGTACCTCTTCATCTCAGTATTTCCCGAGGAGGCAGAACGGTGGGGAATTAGGTGGTAAACTGAAAAGTAGCAACCCCAGGTTAAACCAATAGCAGGCCCAAGAGCTGACCTCAGGGCCAGATTAAGGCATAGACATGCTAGGTCGTCGCATCAGGGCCCAAATTCTGGAGTCACGTGATTACAACAGAATCTGAGTTTCCGTTTAAAAAAAAAAAGAACCAACTGTAATAAATGCAATGAAATTTACCTGAGTTTGCAGAGAGCCTGTAACAACAGCTCTGATCTGTCTGCGGGGGAGGGGAACTGCCCCAGAATAATCAATGCCGTGATGTCTGCCGGAGTCTGCAGAGCACCTGAGACAATCATTCTGAGGTGGAGATCTGCCCCATGCATCTCTATGGGATGGCCCCACTGCTCGGGGAGAGAGCCATCCACCGAAGCAGATATACCCTAGCTGGTGGGGTAAGTAATGGCTGCCCCATGCTTCTCTGGGGGGAAGGGGAAGAGACACCTGCTGCCACTCCTGAGGTGAAGAAGGGGTTCCAGGCCACTGCCCCTACTTCTGGGGGAGAAGAGGCCCCCCCTACCACTGCAACTCCAACTTGGGGTGGGGCCACAACATGAGGACCAAGCCCCATGGGGCCATGTACTAGGGTGTGCCTAGAGGCTCATATTCTGGGCCCTGATTATACCTATGTAGGATGGATAACTGACTGCCCCGTGGGTATCTCGCTGTGCTTTTAATCCTTGCACAGTGTTTAAACCCTATGGGGACAAATGCTGTATAAATGCAGAGAGACAGGCAGACAGACAGGATATGTTTGGTCAATGAAAGTTGCTTTAACCGGGTGCTCGGGAGCCGGGCTTGACTGACTCTCTCTAGGAACGCGGCGGGAGGCTCCAAAAAGACAATAATTTGAATTGTCTCGTGAACAACGATGCGACCACAAGGGAGAAAAATAATCAATACTGGCTTATCTGCTGAACATGGTATAAATTGCTTTCTAATTATAATCAGGAAAACTGCTAATTTGGAGCGTTTTTAAACCCTTTTATAAACAACTGCAAACTGCATCTTTTCTCGTCTCTCTTGTGGTAAAACCTTTTCCTACCTTGGTTCCATGGCTCCTGAAAGGCGATTTAAATGAAATAATATCCCGGTCACTCCCAGAAGCCCTTGCACCGTGCACCATCCATACATGGCAGCCTCTGCTCAGGACGCTCCCTGGATACCCTCCTGTGTCATTGTAATACCACCTCAGAACACCACCTGAGCTATATCAGGCGCTGTGGCACAGTCAATTTGGGATGGCTGTGAAAGTGGGGGCTCCGAAAGTAACTCGGGGTTTGGAAGATGGTGCGTCTGTCTGGGGTAGAGGAAAAGGCATTCAGTGAGGCCATGGCTTTTTGTTTTGTGGGTCAGGGCTAGAGAAGGAGAGACGCGGGAAGATGCCATAGGTTTTTGTATCAAGGGAGGCTGATTTTTCTATTCTGAGGTTCCTCATTGAGGTTATTCTCAGAGGGCCTCTTTTCTGCCGGTTTATCACACTTCCCCCACTCTCTCCTTTTTGCCCTAACCCAAAAATCCCTTCAACTTTTTTCCTTTATCTCCCGAATTACTCTCTTCGGACCCCACGGTTAGGGACAGTGGGGACAATGGATGCTCTTTTCTCCCCACCTCACCTGCACCAACATGGCACAAAGGGAAAGGCCTGGAAGCTGGGTCAGAAGACAACATGCTAGTCAGATCATCCTCAGCTGGTGCAAATCAATATCCATCCATTGACTTCCATGTGACTGCATTCATTGATACCATTGAGGGTCTGGCCCTGTAAATCCAGACTCCAGAACCATTGGAAGTTTGAAATCTGGACCTGATGTTTATGGTTTGGGCCTATTGTTAGGACTTAGTAGACAGTGGCAGATCTCATAAGCCCTGGAGGATTATCCTACAAACTGGAGGCCCCACCTGAATTGAGAGCACGCCTCAAGCTGTGTGTTTTGTGAGACTCAAAAGTCACCTCAGGGAGGGGGCTGATAAGAAGCCTCAGAAAAAGAGTCCGAGCTCTGGGAAAGTGAAGGCAAGGTCTCTGTTCGGCCTGACGCTCTCCATTGTGAATGTCCATGATGTGAGGGAAAAGAAGCAGCAGCACCGAAACACCCCACACGTCTCTGTTGTGGAGGTTGGAAGAGGCCTCAAGACTGCGAGGAAGAAAAAGCCTGGAATACCCCCCACCTCCGTGGTGTTGTAGGGAGGGAGAGTGACTTGGGAAGTTCCCACAGTTCCAGTCTGTGAGTGAAAGGCAACACGGACCATAAAAACACTGTTACCATGAGGCTTTTTTCTGCATGGTTGCCCATTATGGCAGATGTCTCCTTTCCCTTGGGGTCCACTCCATTTCTCCTCTGACTTCATACCAAGCTGCACTGTGTATTCCCAGGGGTGACTTTTCTCTGCTCAAGTCTTGGGTTTTTTTTTTTAAAATCATTCTGGTTCCATAAAGTAAACTGTTCATGCAGCTATACCTTTTAAAACCCGCTTGGGCTCGGGGCTGTGCTGCTATGGCAGGAAACCTGGATTGCCTTGCCCCCTCAGCATCCTCCCATCTCCTGCCAGCCAGCTCCTTCTCTGCACTGGCAGGGGATGGGATGGTTGCAGAGGGGGTGAGGCAAGAGATGCAGGGAGGGAGCAAGCCTTACATCAATCACACACCTGTCCTTGCTGATATAAGGAGCAAAAATATCTTTTACCATCCCACCACATTCTCCTCCATAAGTATTGCCTGGAAGGATCAGGGGATTGGCTACAGGAGGGAGGGGGGGCAGCTGCTCCCCAGGGAAGCAGGGAAAGGCGTATCCACGTACTACACAGTCCAGGCTCTGCTCTGCATGGCGAGGGGGCTTGGCTGTCAGAATGGCTTACCCAGCACACACCGCAGGGTTTTCCCGGTTCCATTGTTTTAGTGCTCTCCAAAAATAAGTCAAAGCAGGCTGAGAGCCTCCTCAACTTTGTTCTCCTCCTGGTGGGGACCCACTGGGTGGGGAAACTCAGAGCCTCTGGAGCCTGGACAGCTGGGAGAGCTGGGGTGACCCCTGAAGGTTTTTGCGAATGCCTGTGTATCGGATTTGCTAATCTTGACTCGCCAGGCCTTCAGCGTGGAGGCAGGCAGCCAGGCAAGAAGGTCCTCACAGTTTATCCAATGCCGCTGCCGAGTCAGCCAACAGGGGGTGGTAGGCCCCCATCTCTCTCTCTTTGCACAGGAACAAGAATTTGGGCGTGGGAAGTGGGTTGCCACAATGCCACATCGCAGCATTGCTCCTCTCTAAGCCAGCACCTGCGCGCTCCCCCACGTCTCTGCCTGTTGCACTAAAACCACAGCTCAAACTTCGGTTCCCCTGTGAGAGAACACTGGGCCGCCCTCGGCCGAGGTCTGGATGAAGTGTCTCACACGGCAGGAGAAGCATTAAACAGTGTTGCCATGGTGCCATTCCCGGGGCCTGGCTCACTAATGCCACCAATCTCGGTTCCATTTTGCTAGGGCAGTGCTTCTCTGGCATCCTGGCAAGAGAAACAGCGTGGGAGCTGCTGGAGTGGGCGGCAGCAGATGGTAAAACAGAGGGGATAAGAAAATAAATACAAGGATGGCAGCGTGAGGGGAAAAGTCGCCACATCAACATTCTGCTGCTTACATAATTCCTTCCCGGAGCCTGTAAAATGTTGCTCAGCACCTGGCAAAGGACATGGGGAAGGCTCTGCTGAACGTGCAAGACGGGCAGCCCCAGAGCTCAGCGCAGCATTCAGCAGCGAGCAGGTGGCTTCCAGCCTCATATGCTGTGCTCAGCGCTTGCTGTCCTGGCTAAGTGTTTTCAGATGGAGCTCTAAACGTTTGCTGCGAGGTTGTAAATATTTCACAGGACGTTAAAAGCAGATTGTAGCATCTCTGCCTGCCTCCCACCCTCTCATTTTTTTGCTTGTCTCCCACTCTCTCCATCCCTTATTCTCCCCCCGCCCTTTTCTTTTAACTTTCTTCTCTACATGTACTTTTCGAGGGAAAGTTTTTTGCTTATTAAGCATCTGCACTGTGTCAGTGCTGTATGAGACTCCGAAAAGACACAGGCCCCATAAGGATTACAATATAAGTGCCCTCTAAATGGCTCTTCTGATGGAGAATGACTCAGCCCTTAGCCGCTTACACCCACCCCCCACCATGGATTTCTTCCTCCTCCTCCAAGGCCAGAAGACACCACAGTGGTCATCTAGTCAGGCTGCTTGTTTAGCACAGGCCAGAGAACTGCCTCCAAATAATTCCCAGAGCAGATCTTTTAGAAAAACATCCAATTTTGATTTTAAAATGGTCAGTGATGGAGAAACCAGCTGTGAGTTGTTCCAAAGGTGAATTGCTCACTGTCAAAAATTTACACCTTATTTCCAGTTTGAATTGGTCTAGCTCCAGCTTCCAGCCACTGGATTGTGTTATGCCTTTCTCTGATGGATTGAATAGCCCCTTATTAAATAATATTTGTTCCTACTCTAGCTACTTTGATCAAGTCACCCCTTTACCTTCTCTTTGTTAAGAGGTTGAGCTCTTCAACCTCTGTATCTTCAAGTCTATCACTATAGAACACGTTTTCTAATCCTTCAGTCATTTCATGGCTCTTCTCTGAACCGTCTCCAATTTATCAACTCCCTTCTTAAATTATGACCACCAGAACTGGACACAGTGTTCCAGCTGCAGTCGCACTAGTGCCAGACAGAGGCAAATCTCTCTATTCCTGTGCGAGATACCTGTTGATGCATCCCAGGATTGCACTTGCTCCTTTGGCCACAGCGTCACACAGAGCTCATGGTCAGCTGATTATCAACCGTGACCCCCAAATCTTTTTCTGAGTCCCTGCTTCCCAGGATAGAGTCCCGAGGAATGGCCTTGCTGTTCTGAAACCAAGGCACCGGTAGGGTCCATTTGGAGCTGTGCCTCCCAGCCAAGTTGGCCATTCAAGCCCTGCTAAGCCTGTGCTCTCCTCTCTCTCCCTGGAGTACAAGTAGCACCAATGGTGTGACCCTAAGCTTCTATCGCCCCTGAGGGGTTGCACCGTGGTTATGTGGGGGTCACGAGCTGTGAGCCCCAAGTCCAGTCATGCACAGGGCTGTGAGCCTCCCTGCTTCCTCCCAGCAGAGGAACATGGGGGTGGGTGAACAGTATGTGTGTCACCACTCGCCCCCTCCCCAACATATGCAATACCAGCTGCTCCATCCTTGCGGTTAGTTTCCCCAGGTGGGTGCAGGAAAGGGGGTGATGGGCTTAGGGGCCAAGGGGCACAGTAAAGGGTTTAAGGGCAAAGGAGGAGTAGGGAGCCTGCAGAGTTAAAAGGGGGTGACCCACAGGGGCTATGGGGTCGCACTCAGAGGCTTGCTGTGTGAAGGGGTCACCACAGCAAAACGTTTGAGAACCACTGTTTTAATGGAAATCTATGCAACGGCAAAGGCATCAAGCAGAAACGTCACGGAAGGGTTAACAGTTCCCCAGCTTAGTCCTTCCTCCTCAGCAGCTGCGGTGGCAAGTGCAGAGTTAACTGTCCTGCCATCCCCGAGGTTTCCCAGCAGATAGCCTCTCTTAGGGCACTGGCTTTCCAGGAAGCAATGGGTTCAATTCAGAGCTTTATTAATTGTTTCTAATAGTCACGGGTTCACTCATCACTCATGGGAAGAAGTCATAGCACTGACGGGAACCAGGGAAAACTCAGGCATGCGCTGTGTATTCTTCCCTACACAGCTCTGCCAATGCAACCATGTTTATTTCAGGCCTGGGCTAGCTCACAGCTCTGCAGATGGCCCTTGGTCAGAAGCTGGAGGACCCCTGCTTTCCAGACGTGGCCTGAAGTAGTGACAGCTGTGGCGTTAGAACAATTTTTATAGTAGGGGTGCTGAAAATTATTGAACAAAACTGCAAACCCTGTATATGATGGAAACCGCTTCAAGCCACGGGGTGCTGCTGCACCCTCAGCACCCCTAGGTCCAGCACCCCGGAGTGACTGCCAGGGTACAACGCTTTTGTGGCATACCCCAGTTAGAGTGAGACACTAGTAAACTCATTCAGGCCTGGCCCAAGCCAGGATTTGAACTCAGGTCTTCAGCAACAAAAGGTGAATGAACAAACCTGCTAGGACCCCATTTCAAAAGGCCTGGACCCAGCTATAGCCTGGAACATTGTAATGAGACTTCACCCTTCATTAATTAGTCTGTATTACTTAAGACATCGCTTTTTGACGGCAGGAATCTGGAGACCGTCTCTTTGCCCATCCATCCTTGAATGTGTCTAGTGATAATTAAATAGTTCTTTGTCCTTTTTAATACCTTCCTTTGACGAAGCATTTGACATGCCTTAACTCCATCTCAAAGCTCCTACAGGACAAGCAGCATTACCTCCATTTGCAATACGGGGACACTGAGGCAGGGAGGTTGGGCTTCAATGACAGGGCTGGGAATTGAACCCACACATCCTGACTCCCAGTCATCTGCTAAGCGTGAGGCCATGTCCTCTCCTAGGGTCACAATAGCATCAGCACTGTGCTGTGTGTGAGGAGAAATCACACACGGCAGAGTAAACTGCCTCGAGATGATGGGCGTCTCCTGCAGACTAAGAAATTAGGGAGGAAGGGAGGCAGAGGGAGTCCTAAGAAAGTCAGGAGGGTTGGCGCATATTCTTAACGGCACGGCCGCACAGACAGTAGATTGAAATCCTGAAGGTAACCCAACGTGCTTTCCAAAGCAGTGAGCGAGATGCCAGCAGGGCAGCGACAGACTTAAAGAGATGCAAAATCCTCACACCATCTTGGTTATTAGAGCCCATTTGTACCAAGTGGTGCCCCAAGACAGCCAGGTTACCCTCTGTCCTTTACACGGTGCACACTGGGATCGCTTGCATCCACCCCTCCAGCCACAAGAGGCTGGCAAACAGGACACCTGTTTAACACCGCTTCTGAACAGCCACCACCAACAGCCCCCCCAGAGCCAGGCTGCAGCATCAGCGATGAACAGGAGCCTGATTCTGGGCAGGAAGCTCGAACCCCACAGCCTAGCTCAGAGGCGAGAGGGCAAGCCAGCCAGAGACGCACACGCTGGGAAGCTCAGCCCTAGCTCAGAATCTTATTTTGTACCTTTGCCAGCCCCTCCCATCCGGCGCCGCGATTAATGAAACCTGCGTGCGGGGAAAGCAGAGGGGAGAGCGTCTAGTTCTAGCTCGGGCAAAGGCAATTCATTATGTTAATGGTTTTGCTGAAGGTCCTAAAGCAATATTCCAGAGACGGTCTTTGGAAGGTTTTAACTTCTGCAGAAGGGGCTCCTGGGAGTCCTCTTGTTAATAGTTGGCGCAGGGGATTGGTTTGCTATTGAGCCCAGAACGAGCCACAGATGTCCCCTAAGTCCCCTTTCAGATGCATTTCATTGGAATCGATCCACTCCTCAGAGTGATTTGAGGAAGCAAGGCTATCAGTGGGATTGCAGTTAATTCTGGGGGCGAGAGATGAACTGTAACAGCGATAAAACTGACGGATGGCCTATGCAGATATTTTAACCCTTTCCCTCCCAGGAGAAAGATCCATGCAGCAAGGCAGCTGTTTGAAGGCAGCAGAGCTTGTCGGCACACAGCTGGATCTGGGGTGATCTCTGCCTGAGGTGTCCTCGGAGAGGTGCAGGCATGCAGAAGCGGTGGCGGGGGGGGGGGGGAGGTGAAGGGAGACTGACATTTTTGGACTCTTGTTAGAAAAGGAGAATCTGACTCTCTTAAAAGGAGAGCAGAACAGACAAGAAGAGACTGGGTTCTGGTTTTTACAGGTTAGAAAGCTTCTCCCAGCAGGAGCAACTGTAAGGAATGCAGCAAGAGCCTTCCACCCGGGGAGGTTCCTGGCTGCTCCAATCCCAGGCTTTCCCAGCAGAAGTCCCCACGGGACCAGTAAGGTATGGGAAGCTCCGGGACTTCACTCTCCACATCCCCAGCAGGGCGTAGTAAGGCGCTCAGCAGGACAGTACTGCGCTCGCAGGGGAGCTCGCAATTATGCCAGTCCTCGACTCTCTCAGGAGTCACTGTAACAGTTGCGGAAGCACTAGCTGGGCGGGATGGCTGCCATTCCAATCCCGGCAGAATAGCTGGAAAGCGTTGTGCAAGTCCTCTCTCTGTAGGGGAGCCCTGGCCCAGCTCCTCCTCGCTGTACTGAATCGCAAAGGGGGCTGTGGGGGTGGGAGTGGAACTCTCAGCTGTTGGCTACAGGCCCGCTGCAATTCAGCCTAAACTCACTGCTTTGGTTTCACAAGCCCGCAGTGGCCAGCAACATTCTGGCAGTGGCGATCCCCACTTGAGAGGAGCCACCTGCCTCGCACCAGTCACATCCCTCCAAAAAAGTTCTGCTGCAAAGCCTACCTGAAGCAAAGGGGAGGACAGGTAATGAAATCTCCCTGCCCCTCGATCATATGTCCATGCCTCACTCAGTAAACCCATCCTCTTCCTAGTGTGGCTCCAGTTCCCCGCTCCCTCCTCCCCCATCCTGTCTGTGGTCCTTCCTCATCATGTCATGCCACAGTTGTACTCTCAGCTCTTCAGGGGAGGGATCCTGTCTCATAAGGCACAGTACTGGAGCCTGGAAAAAACAATCATTCCCGATGAGGGTGATGTTTAGATCACCTTTGAGTCCCAGTGAGAAAGGCCTGGCTGACTAGGACCCAGGGCAAGAAGAATTTTTAATTCTTGTAATTTCTAAAAAGTCATTTCTAAATGGGACATGGACAGGGAAGAAATTATTTTGATACTGAAAGAGCATTTGTCTGACAAAACCCTCCAACGTCCACTGGAAAGAACGACCAGTCTGGCATGCAGGTCCTCACATGCCTGGCATGCTGGGCTCACAGAGTTCTGCTCTATGAAATGGGAATGAAAGCAGATCACCCTAATGCCTGGGATGGCAGACAGCTTGTGTTTGGGGTTTTGTCTGGCCGAGCCTTGAGGTAGAAGGCCCAAGACTGAATGAACTTGACGATCCAACTCCATCCTCTCCACAGGAGAAGGAGGTCTTCCCTAGGAGAAGGTCGGGATCCCTTAGTGCAGGAAGAGAAGCTTACATTGGTTCGTCTACAGCTCTTTTGATGCAGCTATCATAGAAGCTCAGGACATAGATCAGAGGGAGACCGCCTTCCTGTCTCACCTCAGGCGAGTGAGGTGTGTTTCTTTCCCAGCAGAAGATTGTTGGGGTTATAAAAAAAGAGGGAATGAATGACTGTAGGACTGAACTCCTCCCTTACTCCATGAAGGGTTGGCGATATTATGCCGGGAACCAGCTTTATAACTCATTTCTGAACCTGTGCAGTGGAAGAGAATAAAATCCTCGCAATGTAGACTGACCTCCTAGTCCAGGTCTCAGCCGGTTGTCGTAGCCATCCAACAGCCGGTCCAGAATACGTGTGAAGATGGTGATATTATCCTTGCTGTCATCAATGATATCTGGACCATGCTTCTGAGAAAGCCTGGGGAAAGGAGAGAGAGAGAAAGAGAAATCAGCCTGGAAATCTGGTCTTAATGTGCCCGGAACTCTTGTTTTAAACAAAGATGTCCATTCCTACCTAGTCTGCCTCTGCAGCCTTGCATTGCAGTCTGTTTTATGCTTGTCCATAGGATAACGTGTGTAGGAGGCTGATTGCAAGAGACATCACACCTACTCCAGTCCCAGCCTCTCTCCCTTGTAGCCACTGCAGAGAGCTCACAGCTCCTCTGCCCATTTAGAGTTGCTGTATGGGGTGCTGGCAGCCATGTCAGCCAGTTACTAAAGTGCTGGAATCTCCCATTAACCAGCCATGTGGGGAATTATTTAGGAGCACTGGCTGGGAGAATTATCTTCCCATTTTGTAGCATTCCCCAGTCAACATCCTAATGGAGAAAGGTTTAGCAGGCGCTCAGGGGACCTCAGAGTTACTCCAGTCCCAGTTTCTCCTAGTAGGAGACATGTAGTAAATGATGCAGGAAAACTAATGGGTAGAGGAGCTTATAGGCGCTCTCTGCTTCAGGAGGGGCCATTGCAAAGAAGTGAAGATAAGCAAACTCCTTTGGATATGAGGCGCTGAACTGCCACTTAAAATAGGAAGTGTTCTGCAGTTGGTTGAAATTTTTCCTCCACTTGAAATTGAATTTCATTCTCAGTTGCCTACATGTTTTCTGGTTCCGTTCAGAGCACAAATGCTGAAATGCCATTTGTATGGAAAGCCTTTTTTCCATGGTCTTTTCTAGCCCACGGGGAACAAAGAAAATATAAATACATGTGAACAAGCTTCATCTCACAAGATTTCCAATGCACTTTTGCAGACCTAAGGAGAGCTTTGGAGAAGCATTCAAATTGTTGCAGTTCTAGTCAAAAAAAGGGCATGATTTTCAGAGGTGTGGAACACCCCAATTCTCACTGGAATCAATTAACCTATGACATTTAAGTCACAGACCACTAGATGCCCAACAGTGTAAGGGACAGTGTAATAATGCTGTCTATAAGGGCATTCACAGTCATTCAGATCCCAGCAGGCGACATCAGTAGGAAGTGTAGGTGGACAGACAACAGACTAAGTGAAGGGGAAAGCAGACAGAAAAAGCTAGTGAAATGCAGAGATTGCAGGGAAGACGGAGAGAAAAAGAACCAAGTAAAGTTAAGCTACAAGAAGCTTCAAGGAGACAGAAGGAAAGAGTAAGCAGCCTGGACATGCAGCATGATAGATAAAGAAACACAGCAAGGTACAGAGACGAATGGCTGGGTTAGCGGATGTGGCACAGGAGTCATCTGGTGGGGGCTGCAGTCCAGCACTGACAAATTGATGCATTACTGCTAAACAGAGAAAGAAATGACTTGGGAGCAGCAGCTTGATTAAGACGCGTGAGCAAGGCAAATGGGAGAGACACCAATGCTGTTTGTTGGGGGCTGTCAATTCTCAAGGTGCATTTGCAGATCCACTGGAACAGGGGCCCTTAGTAGGGGGTTGGTGGTGCAGCTTTTGGCAATATTCCTACCCCAGGACTCTGCAAGTTTCGTTTGTTTTCCCCCTTCCCTTCTCTCTCACTCTTCATTTTTCTCTCTTCCTTCCTCTACTAAGGGTTGTTTTGTTGATGGCGCTTCCTCATTAGGGTTGACTTGTAGGATGGGCAGTTTCCCTATGTGGTGCATAAAACAAGAGGGACTGCAACATTCCCAAATTGCAGACTTTGATTTTGCTTCCTCCTTCTCCAACACACTCTCTCTCTCTCTCTCTAAAGGACAGTGCTCACACACACACACACTCTAAAGGAAAGTGTTAATGGCACTGCAGTTGCTAGGAGCTTACGGCGCTCCTGTGCCGACTCCATTCTGGCTTGTCCGATGAGTCGTGAAATCATCTCTCTGACAGTTTCACGAAGCATGCTAGATGAAGCCACCAGCTTGGTATGATGATTACCAGCCCATCTAATCCCCACCACCACCACAGCTAGTTAGTGACAGGACAACTTCACAAAGTTCATAGGAGCACCCCAGAGGTCCATAGGCCTATATGAACCTCAGAGAAACTAGCTAGAGCTCTTGGCTTAGGGAGCTACGAGGTGAGGTCCAAAAGCTCATGACAACAGGCTCTCACGAGAGATCTGTCAGTTGCTGGAAATACAAGAGCAGCATCTTCTCGATGTGTTTTAGAACTTCTAATCTGATGCAGGAAATGGAGAGCCTGGGCAAAAGTGAAGAACAATGAGAGGGGGTATGGTGGCTAGGATTTTCAAGTCCAGTTGTTTAGCACGGGCTTTCATTAGAGGGCCACACTTTATATAATAGGTACACTTATAAATAGTTTATGAAGGGTCAATAAATGATAAATAGTGGAGCTGGTCAGGAATTTTCCATCTACATTTGTTTTCGTGTGGCTGGAGTTGACAGGAAATTCAATTTCTGCAAAATCTAAATTTTCCTGTGAAAAATTTTGATTTAGCATCAATGAAAAATCAAAATGAAATATTTGGTGCTGGGTCCGGTTGACCTGAATTAGCACATTTCAATTTGTTGTCCCTAACTGAAATGTTTCAATCATTTTGACATCAGTCTGAGCTGTTGCATGCCTCCTGGAGTATATGAGTGCCTCATGCCTCAATTCTCCTCTTTGAAACAGGCTCCCTAACTGGACTACATCTCCCATGATGCACCACAGTCTCCAGTCTTGCTGAGCTGACATGATGCATCATGGTATATCATGGGAGATGTAGTCTAGACCACAGAGGAGAATGGGACATTAGACACTTGAACTACAATTCCCATAAGACACCATGGCAGCCAGAAGGGACACAGAATAAAGTCCATCCAAGCCAAAATGAAATGTTTTGATTCTGTATAGTCAAAATGTTTCATTTTTACATCAGAAATATCAAAATCCAACATTTCAAATAAGTTTTCTTGGAACTTTCCATTCTGTAAAAAAATAAATATACATTGACTTTTGGTACAGATTTGGTACATAAACAATTTTTAAAATATCCATGGGACAGAAATCTGGTTTTCAACCAGCTTTTTAATAAGTGGGACAGTAATAGTGCAATTGGAACAATGTCCAATAGTTTGCTTAACCATGGCTTTTAACCATCTGTCCGAACTTCTGCTGATGTGCTTATAACCATCTACAACTTATACGTATATCTGTATTGTGCTAACAACGGCTATTAATAATTTGTTAATGCTTTATGAACTATTTAAAATGTAGCCTTAATATAAAGCATGACAGGATAGAGTTTTAAGAGCAATGCCAGGCAGGGGTTCACTAGCGATCGGCAAACTCATCCTGTCTAATTTTGACCCCATTTTGCTTAGTTTGAGGTTTGACATTTTTGGCTCAGACTGGAACGCTGGGAGAGGGGGAGGAGAGGGGTCACGTCTTGCTTCAAAGATCCTGTCAAAAAAGCAGCACAGCTGGGGAGATAAAAATTTTAAAGAAAAGAATCAGGAGCATCTCTATGTGGAACCATATTCGGGGCATCTGCTTGATCCAGCATAGCTTTGGAGAGAGGTTCATTTACCCGTAATATAAAACAAAGGCTGCCCTTTGGCTAGGGAAAAACAATGGGACAAACTGATCCTTCTCCCAACCTGACCAAGTGGGAATAGAGAGTGCAGAATTAATGAATGAAAGGAGAACTGACAGCAGATGAACAAGATCAACATGCAGCCAACAGAAAGGGAGATAGCGACGTGCATGAGGTGGAGTTAGGATGCTGGAATACGCAATGAAGGGGCAATGGCGAGATCTGAAGGGATGGAGCTGGTTCAGACAGCGCCACCAGGCCTGTACCCACATTGGCTGCAAGGTCAGGCTGCAACGCTGGCAGGGAGTTTACGGCTCATACCCTAGCAGCAAGGTGCATGGAATACAAGCTGTTGCTTGTTGACTGACAGCTTAGTGGGACTCCAGGTGTTTCCCCCTTTATTGTGGTCTTAGCTGAGGCAAATCGAAGGCTTCCCATCTTGAAAAAGGAAACCTCCATATGCTATTCCCTGGGCCCTAAGTTCCTGCTCAAACACACACACCAGTTCTGGATCCCATTCCCTATTCTACCCCCCTGGCCCTATGGGGGTGAATGCTTCTCTCTAGTTAGCATGGCTCAGGTGTTTAGGAGGGGGCTGAAGATCATTCACTGAGCTTTGGCTTTACAGCCTTGGAGGCCAAGTGTAGATTTCTCTGGGTTAGACTGAAGAGGAATTTAGGTCTGAAATGAGGGGAGGGGAGAGGTATCTGAGCGTGGGGTAATGGAAGGACTATGTAGGTCGGAGGGGCAATCAGGTACGTGAGAAGTGATGACACGCCACGGGATAACACCAGGTCAGAGTGAGGCAGAGGACGATTTGGATCTATGATGTGGGACAAAAGAGCACGGGATAATGCCATATCCTTGGGGGCTGGAGTGGAATTGGGGTCCTTAATGAGGCCCAGGACAAGAGGAGGAGATGGAGAAGATCAGGCTGCAGAAAGACTGCCTATAGACAGCAAGGGAAAGAAGCAGGAGACCCCGCAGGCACAGTGCAGAGGCTGGTTTTGAACGCGACTCCCCAGCCATCTAAGTAACTCCTTTCAGCCCAACCTAGAAGGATTTCATGACAAATGAATGCCCAGATACCCAGGTTAGAGACAACAGGAGAACAAGAAGTTCACATCCCTGGCTTTAATCTAAATTGCAGCGGCTCTTCTGCCGCCTTATCACCACGGGTCTGTCAGCGTTTCCATTACAATGAAAAACCAGCACAAACAAAGGGAAGGGTTTATCTTGGGGGGAAAATGGAAATGAAATGGAAGTTTACACAGGCAGCTTATTGCTCCCTGTTCAGACCGGTGACAGCTGGGAAGAAAGCACTGAGGCACTGCAGTTTGAGGAACAGCTACTCAGCAAGTTTTCTGGCTATTCCTCAGGACCCTATTTACGTCAAAGAACAAAACCAAGCCTTTCACCGCAGCTTAGAGAAAAGGGCTGTTATTGTCCCACAGGAAGAGTCCAGCAGTTTTTAGACGGAGATTTTCATGTGCACCAAGCGAGGAGCCATTTTAGTGCATTGATTTAACAGCAAGTGAACGCATGCACATGTGCATGGATGCACACATGCAGGCATGTGAGCACCTTTCTATATGCTTACACACACGGGCGGGCATGTGTAGGCATGTGTTTGTATGCATGTGCACGTGTGGGGCTTGGATGTATAAGCATGTAGATGGGGCTGCATGTATATATGCAAAACCAAATATATATCAGTGCATAAGAATGTGAGAGGAGAATGCATAGGCGTAAGTGAAGGCAGGTGACGGGGTGCACAAGTGTGTGGCAAAAATGTGAATGATTGTGTTTGCATGCTTGTGTACATGTGTAAAATTCATTACACCAAATATTGCTGCCAACATGGATGCAGGAAGTGATTCCTCAGCATTGGTATCTCACTTTCTGGATGTACATTTTAGATGTAAAAAACAAAGGGATTTTTACTTGAGGACCTCCTCATTCCCCACTGCTGCCCACACAGACCATGCGCTGCAACGGGCCTCCCTCTGTTGAAAAGGAGATCATCCCTCCTGACATTCTGACTGTCAGCTTGGGAAGCACAGTGGAATGTTATGTTGCCATTGAACTACATAATGATCTGATTACAGGTGGCCAATTATGGACAAATGGGCTCATTTTCTCTGTTCAGAGCAGTTTTAAGAGCGCAAAGAAAGCAAGAAAGGTCAGGCAGTAGCATTCCAGATCAGGGGCTCCTGGGCAAGATCAGGAACCACTAGTGAAGGCCAAGAACGTCATTGAAGATCAAAGATTTTTTGTCTATGTTGGCTGCACTTTTAACAGTCAAACAGCTGAATCAATTTCATTCATCAAACGCTGTAAAAAAAAATATTAAAAAACAACAACGGAGACCTACCCTGGAAACAATCTGCCAAATATTAGCTCAGAGCGAATTGCTCATGGGCCAAGTTAGAAAATTGGTTTTGTCACAAAAGTGCTGACATAACCTTAGCTGTAGTGGCTTGAACAATGCTAATGTAATCTCAGTCACTCTCAGCTACGAGGGAGTGAATATTCCAAGGCGGCTGGGGAGGGTGCACTCGTCTTATGTTACACTAGAATATTGCATGCACCCCAGGGAAGCAGAGACTTGAAATACTGCAAATGAAATGGATGACGGTGCAACCAGCATCCTGGGAGACATTGCAGAAGACTAAACGGAGCAGGTGCTAGAGAGCCTAAACCTTAGGATACAGGTAAACCCTACAGCAAGGCTTTGGAAGGGCAGCGGGGAGGGAAGTGGACACTCTTCTGGATTTATACTGGAATAGTTTAAAGAAAAACCAGGGGTGGCCCTTTTCCAGGTTATACTGGAATACTCCAAGTGAAAAAGGTGGGGCTTGGGGACCTGACACTCGAATATCCCAAGCAGAGCATGAGGAGTCACCGGTGTTATTAAAACCCCCAGATCCTTGTCATCTTACCCAGCTTCAGCAGGGATAGCATAAACCATGAGTAGAGTTCCAAGGCTAATAATACAGAGAGGAACAGTTCTTGGGACGCTCAGCGCCATGTCTTCGAGACGCAGCGGTGGAGAGTGGGAGAGTCTCTGGGACCTGCCAGGAGAGCGGAGCAGAGAGGGAAAAGGCAAGGAGGGGACAAAGAGAAAGAAAAGAGATTTTACTCACTAGCATGAAAACTTGTCACCGATTTCCCCAAACGCTCACAGGTTTATCCCCAGCCCCTTCGCAGCCAGCTGGGGCTGGGCTTGTGGGTACGATACAGATGTGTTTACAAGTCCCTTGAGTTTTGAGAAGACCCCAGATCAGTTCATAGATGGGATGGACAGTGCCACCCAGGCTGCCACAGAGCGCACTAGCACCGTGAACAACTCCGGCCTCCCAGCTGCCTATGACTAAGCCAGCTCCTATGCTGAGCCCCCAGCAAGAGCTCTGGCCACAAGGAGGTGCAGGTCCACAGCATGGGAGGCAGTGGGGTCTAGCAGGCTATAAAAATGACCGAGCAGGGGACAAAAATCTCCTCTCCCTTTGTGGCTTGGTGGCAAGTCACAGACTGACATTTCTGCACTTGCATCATCCAGAACATCTAGGCTTTTATTTGGACCACTGCCACTTGCAAAACTTGAACCACTGGCAGCAAGGCAGATACCCCTGCACCCTTGGGCTCCACTTCTGTAGCCGAGGGAGGACTAGGGGTGACAAGACCCAACTGATTCTTGTCCCACAAACCCACATTTGACATCCCCCCTTTGTTATTTGTGCTGCAGTGATGTCCTTAATGTTATAGGCATTGTACAAAGGTAAGCAACACTGCCCTGAACTGCCCACGAGCCAAAAAAATGAACAAGAAATAGAGGATGCAGGAGACGATACGGCAGACAATCAACCTGCCCCACCCATCACCATCCGCACTCCCCAAATGGCCTTTGCTCTAGCCATTAGCAGCTGGTTAATGTCTTGTCGGAATCCCGGTAGAAGTGGGCCTTAAAGAGGGGCACTGGAAGGAGAAATGATCAGACCTTATGGATCGGACCAGGAAGTGCTATCTATGCTCAGATGCAGCATGGAAGGAAGCAGGAAGATGGTTTTGGGAGAAGCAGCAAGGACAGCACATGCCGGAAGTGACAAGTAAGAAGCTGTGTACAGACAGTTGGTTACGCTGTCTCCACACATACCAACTCACATTTGGTCATTTCAGCTCCGAGGAGGCCCAGTGCTACAACAGCAGGTAGAGCTGGCCTTTGAGAACCCAAAAGGGCTGCATGTGCTGGTTCCCTGATTTGGAAGACCAAAAAATGGTTCAGCTTTCCAGGGCTCAATTTAATGCCAGTCCGCTGGGGTTTTCAGCAGCCAGGAGAACATGCTGGTGTCTTGTCAGATCAACAGGGACTGTGAAGCTAGGCCCCGTGCACAGGGACATGGTTTCAGGGATGTAGTATTGTCTTAGCTAGCTCCAAACTGAGATGGTGGTTATGCCCGTTAATGTGGAATTGAGTGTGAGGATGAGGTACAACAGTCAAATACCAGTTCTGGGGCAGGCAGGACTGGGGCTGGTCAGGAATTTTTCGAGTGAACATTATTCATCAGAAAATGCCAATTCACTGAAACCAAATTTTTTCCACTGGAACATAGCAGCTTCAGTGAAAGTGTCATGGGGAAAGGTTTCTCAGTCCATGGAGAGATCAGTACCACACCCAGAGGACCTAAAATAGCCAAGAGCTCAGTGGTTTGGGCACTTCCCTGGAATGCGGGAGACCCAGGTTCAAGCTCGGTGGGATTCGGAGCAGCAACTTGAATCTGAATATCCCAGGTGAGGCCTGTAACCACTGGGCAATTTGCTTTTTTGAGATGGTGTCTCAAAAATTTCTAAAGGTCTCCTTTTTGTCCCAGTGTGGAATAGGAATATTTTTACTTTTAATATCAAAAATGTTCATGGGATGGGAAAGGCATTTCCCACCCACCCTAGTGGAACAAGAGTCAGTCATGTTTTGAGATGGAGAACGTGATGGGAGTTAGCAAAATATTTCACAGCCAATGTAAGTTATTCTGCTGTGGTTCCCGAGAGAGGGGCTACCACTTGGTGAAATCCTACTGCCATTAGATTCATTGATTTTAGTGGGGCCAGGATTTCATGCCAGGAGTGAGCTGCATTGGGCAAAGCGGCAGGTCGTTGCTGCAACGAGACAAGGCACTGTGCTTCTGAAATAAGATCAACTGAAAGAGCTGGGGTAGCTCTGACTGGAGGAACCTGGAGTGCTGTAAGTCAGGAACGAGGAGTGTGAGCTGAGTTATATGAAGGCACTGGAATAGCAGGGGGTGCTGCAGAAGTGATTCAGGAGACATTCGTAGAACTGGAATAACAGGGGTGGGGGGCTACAGAACAGGACTGAGGGCTTGGCTCCAAGCTGGGGAAATGTGCTCGATGGGAGGGGTGGTTTCTAAAGCACACTAACATGTTACACCTTAGCTGGTCTGTGCAGATCCCGTTGCTCACAGAAGGGTCCTCATGCACTTTAACACAGCACTGGTGCAAACAGCAGCACATTAATGCACACCAACAGGGTCGACAAGGACAAATTAAGGTGAAGATATTTGGGCTCTTTAGAAATCACCCCTCCTCCAGTCCCCACAGAGCACGTTACCCCGTGGTGTAGACAAGCCCTGAGATGCACTGAGAGCTGTAGGAAAACCGATGATTAGAGCAGCGAGGAGCACGTCTCCTCAGGAATGAAGAGTGCTATAGATTAGAAGTGATGTACAAGGGCTGAGCTCCTTTAGGGCTCAGCAGGAATGGCAGGAAGCAGGTCAGGACAGAGGGGCATCAGCAGAGCTATGGGGGGCCAGGACTGGAATAGCAGGGGGCTGCAGATCGGGATTTAGGGGCACCAGGGTAGGTGCGTAGGGGAGGATGGCATACAACTTGCCTACACTACCTCTGCTTTGAGTCAGTTATTAATCCTCTTCTTCTCACTGGCATTAAACTCTCCCCTCTTCTTTTCTTAAATATGACAAGAAGCACAAGAACCCAAATACAAACATGTCAGCTACGGAGAAGGGGAGAATAAAGCACCCAGTCTCTGGGGAGCAGCCTCTCGATAGTGCACAGCATCCCAGGTGGCGGGAGGTCACTATGCGCCAATCCCACTCTCTGGATTTAGCCCTAACCCCAAATAAACTATCCCTACCAGGGCTTTGTCAAGCCACAGCTTTAAAACCTCTACAGATGGAGATTCCACCACCTCGCTAGGTAACCCATTACAGTGCTTCACCACCCTCCTAGTGAAAACATTTTTCCTAATATCCAATCGAGACCTCCCCCACTGCAACTTGAGACCATTGCTTTTTGTTCTGCCATCTACTATCACTGAAAACAACCTAATTCCATCCTCCCTGGAACCCCCTTTCAGGTAGTTAAAGGCTGCTACCAAATCCCCCCTCATTCTTCTCTTCTGTGACTAAACAAGCCTAGTTCCCTCAGCCTCTCCTCATAAGTCTTGTGCTCCAGCCTCCTAATCATTTTTGTTGCCCTCTGCTGGACTCTCTCCAACTTGTCCACATCCTTTCTGTAGTGGGGGGTCCAACACTGAACACAATACTCCAAATGAGGTCTCACCAGTGCTGAATAGAGGGGAATAATCACTTCCCCCCATCTGCTGGCAATGCTCCTACTAATGCAGCCCAATATGGTATTAGCCTTCTTGGCAACCAGGGCATATCCAGTTTCTTATCCACTATAACCCCCAGGTCCTTTTCTGCTGAACTGTAGAAATAAGCGCAACTGCTTGCAGGAGGAAGGGCTATGCGTGAGTAAGAACTTGCTGTATCAGGCCCTTATTTTGCACAGTGACTTCCTTACAAACCATGTGCCCCAAAGCCTCATGGAGTTACCCCACTGAGAAATGGGTAGCCCATGGTGCAATAGAAAACAATGGGGTAAAGACTCCACATAGTGTCTAAGAGAAAGCTGACTGTATGATTCAAACAGAACAGAGACAGACTGTACTGGCTTTTGCATGGGCTGGTGGTGTCAGGCAAGCAGGAGGTTCCCCCACCTTTGTGTGGAGTTTGCAGTGATCACTCACAATAGAGCTGTACCAATGATTGATTTTCTAGGTGGCTGGCCATAGCAAAACAATTTGAAAAAATCATTTTGGATCAACCTGAAACAAAATTTTTTTGATGAACCGAAAAGACAAAAAAATTGTTCTGATCAAAAAAAGTTTTTATTTTTAAACATTTATTTAAAAATAAAAAAAATTTAAGTAAATTTCAAAATGAAAAAAGTCATTTCAAACAGAAAGGTTGAAATGCTTCATTTTGAAAGTGTCGAAATGAAACATTTGGATTTTTTGGAATTTTTTTCCCATCCCAACCAAAACAATTTGGCAAATTCAACATAAATTGGCAGTGTTTTGGTTGACCCAAATCTGCATTTTTCGACAAAAAAGGTTTGAATGAAAAATGTTGCCCACTCTTAGTCACACTAACATTGTTCAAAGCCTTCTCAGTCATAGAATCATAGGGCTAGAACGGACCACAAGGGGTCATCTTGTTCTCCCCAGGGAGAAAAATCACCCAGAGAAGAGAAGGGGAAAGGCAGGGAGACGTGAAGCTAAGATTGGTATGGGGTTGATGTTCCAGGCACAGCAATCTACACCATCTTAATGGACGGTAGAGGGTTTCCTACAAAATCTGTGCACACCCAGCAGAGATGACGTCTGCTTAGGTATAATTGTTGTGGCTGCTCCTCCAGCCCGCACAGGAAGAACTGCAAAGTGCACAGATCAGTGTATTAAAGTATTCACTTGTAAGACATAATTAAAGCTGGTCAGGAGCTGAATTTCTGTTCCGCAGGAAATCCTGACTTTGGGGGAGGGGGAATTCATTCCAAATGAAAGGAAAAGCCAAATTTTGCAGTTTCCCAAGTAACAGAAATTCCCCAAAATTTCAGTTTAGGATCATCAAAACATTTCATTTTGACCTTGGGTTATATTAGATTATTATATATAAACATAATCATTTTAATATAAAATATAATATAATATAATATAATATAATATAATATAATATAATATAATATAATATAACTAAAATGAAACCAAATTCTTTCAACATTATTGAAATGAAAGGCTTAATTAAGCTTTTCCTGATGAAAAATTTAGTCAATGATGACACATTCCTCTAAAATATTTTGACTTCAACAAAATTCCCATTTTTCAATGGAAAACTGTTCCATCGAAGTTTTTTCAACCAGCATTAAGAGCTATTTAGTGATCTACCCACTAAAGTACTCCAAGATTTTACAGCAGTGGTCCCAAATGGTGCAACAACAGCTTTGCAATCTGTAGTGTTTTGGACATAGGCTGGAGGATTTTTACTAAGGGTGAGCAAGGGAGAAAGGATGTTCTTTCCAGACCAGCTTTTTCCGAGAAGGAGGAAGCCTCACTCTAAGCGTATGTCTACTCTTCGAGCTGGTGATGTCATTCTAATCGAGCTAGCGTGCTAAAAATAGAGAAACTCTGGCTGGGCGAGCAGCAGGAGGGGCTAACTGCCCTGAGTACACGCCCAGCGACTTAGATGACTACGTACTGAGGCCATTAGCCTCTCCCACCACTTGCACCGCTGCAGCGACACTATTTTTTAGCAAGCTAGCTGGATTAGAGCCAGCATGGGTATGTCTCCCGCAGTTGGGACTCACATCCCCAGCTCGATGTATAGATGTACCCTAAGATTGGAAAAGCTGTGAGAAGGGGCAGAAAGGAGGGTGCCAGATACGTGGAGGAACCAGGGACATAATGGACAAAGTCTATGGTAATGCAGACCGGGTCAAGACCATGGGCAGTGTTGAAAGCAAAGGGTGAACTGTCACCAGAATGGTGTTAACACTGACTGCAGTTACACACCAGAGTACACCAGGAAACTGACCTCACATCACCAAGTCTAATCCTGTAACGGGTAGCGTACCCAGGCGTAAGGTTAACTTTACAGTCATGCGCAGTGCCATTGAAGCAAGTGGGATGGCTCAGCTCTGTAACGTTAGGCACATACTTAAAGACCCTGCTAGAGCAGAGCAACGGCTCTGAAAATAATTTGGTCCCATACACACTGAAAGCAAAATGGTCTTCGCTGCCCATTCAGAGGGATGCTTTGTCAGCAACAGCGTGATTCCTTGGTGCAAACAGTGCCAGTGAGTCCACAGGAGACAGCCCACCACAGTGCTCACTCTCTCCTGCCTTTCGTTTTTGCTTAATTTTTATTGGGAGAGGTGATCTGGGGGTGGTGGAGTGCAAGGTACAATTAGCACAGCTCCAGGTCCTCAATTTATTTGCTTGAGAGAGAAAGAAGGCCAGATCCTGAGAGTCTATCCAGTTGGACACTTTTGCACACATTGACTGTGATGCCTGGCTTCAACTGTTGTGAACAAGAACAGGAATCATGGGCTGGATTGTGCCTGGTGGGTGCTGGCTGGCATGGGAGCAGTGTTGGCCATGTGGCAATGCTAAGCCAGATTACCTGTGTTCTTACATGGACACCCATAAACTGCTGATCACCACCTACAAGTAAAAAAAATGTTGCACAGCATTCCTTCTCCCTTCCCAGCTGGCACGAGGCAGGCTTAGGGGCTATTTTTAAGCTCCTTGTGTGCTCCCAAGCCAGATCCATGGGCCATATGGAATTGTTTGAGCCCACAGCCTTATTAGAAAGAATTACCCTGTTATTCCCTGTGCAGAGAAAGAGAAAGACCTGTCTTTCCCACCAACGAAAGGGCTAAGCAAAATCTAGCTCCGTGCGAGGCACACTCTAGAAATACAACAGGGACTGGCTGAATGTTTAATTAAAAGGGCAGCAGGGCTGTGGGGAGGTGATCGGTCAAAGCATCTCTGCTTTTAACTGACTAGTGACAGCACCAAGGAGCCCCTTTCTGAACGGTTCTGTCTCTCGTGCTGGTTTCATGCAGTGTCCGTAAGGAAGAGGTTGTTTATAGCAGACTTTCATCCAGTCGGGAATAAGAAATCCATTCCTGTATGGCAGAGACCCCTCTCGCGGATACGAGGAGCCCAAGTGCTGATGGAGTTGACCCCCACAACACTGTAATGTTGGTCATTCTTGCAGTCTGCACTAATCCTGCGGGAGGTGCTTCAAAAATTGTCCATTTACCTCAAGCCTTCCATTGGGGAACGTTCCAGAGCACCTGACAAACTGATCTACTTATTACATGCATGGATCACTTTTCCCACCATGGTAGAAAGAACATCAGAGCTCCCTTCTCCTCTCACCAGCAGAGGAATGTTTGAATTCACAAACACCTGTGAGATGCACTCCAAACAACCCTGTCACCACATCCCCATGCCCTCTTTGGGAGTCTTCACACACCGACCTCGGTGGCACAAAGCTTACATATTGATCATCAGACCTTCCAAAGAATTTGCCACTCAAAGTGCAGGATACACATGGAAGCTACCAGGTGTGGTTTCTGTAACATAACACCATGACAAAATACTCACAAAGTAGGAGGTACACGAGGGGGGAAATGGAGAGAGACAGGGCAACATGGCCGATCACTTGAATGAGAGTCGAACCCTGAACTGGGTCTATTTCTCCACATTCCCCAGTGTGCTGGTGACAGAGATAAACATAAGCAGGGTCCAAACCACCACTGGGTTTAATCTAGCAAAATCAGAAGCTGTCCAACAATGCTTCCCCTAAACTGCAACTAATCCCAGGTTTCCCCTCCCCTGTAAATTCCCCTGGATGCGACTCCAAGTAAAGACTATTTTACAACCACCACAGCTACAGGCAGGCTCCTGGAGTCAGCCACAAGTGTAACTTTGGTCTAACCACGCAGCAGTTAGAGGCAGACAGATTCACAACCACTGCAACTGCACAAAGACTGACTCACAACCGCAGCACCTGCAGACTCCCAGGGCTCACAACAGCGTGAACAAAACTGGCTGCTGCAGACTGGACGCACAACTGACACCGTTATATCGACACTCACACGTACATGTGAAACCAGGTCGACCCTTGGGCGTGAAACCGAAACCACCGCAATCTTTTGTTGCAATCCTTGCACTTCCCTTCACCCTCCGCATTCCCCCATTTGCAAAACGAATATACTTCTAGCCCAGAGCCACGGGAGCAGGAGAAAATGATGGCAGTAGTAGGGACCGGAGGAGTATTTGGAAGGCAGGATTATTTACTACACTAGCTGGCTGGGTGTGTGATTATGCCAGGATTCAGTCTGTTAACACTGGTGCTACTTTTTGTAAACACTTGGCAGGAATACCCCCACTGAGATGAGGGGACAGGCTTTTATCCTCAGAGCTGAGCTGGAGCAAAACGGAGGGGGAGGATTTGAAGGGAGAAAATGAGCGAGAGAGAGGAAATGAGAGAATACTGAAATAGGAAGGGAGGGAAGGAAAGGGAAGATGCTGAGAGGCAGAATGAAAGTAAGTCTACGAAAAGGACCAGGAAAGGAGGAGTGAGTAGAAGAGAAATATATAAAAAGAAGGGGACTGAGAGAGAATTAAGGAGGGAGGAAAGTTCCATGACATGTGTATTGGGAAAGACACAGAACAAAAGAAAAGCAGAGCCTCTGGAGCGCTGACTGGAGTCTGCAATCACACCAATGTGCCAGGGTCCCATGTACGGCCAGAGTGCCAAGAGCTGTTCAGATCTCCATTTGTTAAGAGAGTCAGGCACCCTTGTGCTCACTTGCTTCTCTTGGCTTTGTCTAATGGGGCGGAGCGGGGAGGGGATGGAGAAGAGGAGGGAAATCAGACGCTGAGTATAGTCTGGACAGGCCATTAGACACTGGGGACACTCTGAAGGGCAGGTAGATTAATGCTGCTGTTCCTGCAGACTTTTTTTCTAAACTGTTTGAGATCCTTTCGGCTGAAGGCTCCTCCTTTAGGGCAAAGAAGTGGTTATAAAAAACTACATTGAAAGGCCAGGACTGCATCTTCATCCATGGGTACAGCCACCTCACCTTGGGTATTCCCATTGTCTGGAGTGGGCATGTGTTTGTCTCCTGCCTAACTTCTCTCCTCACAATCTAGGGCCCTGTTCTCTCTCTCTTCCTTGAAAAACATCAGCTGGCTGGGGGATGGATTAAAACAACTGCCCTCTACATCACCGGATCAAGACCAGGCTAGGTGAGTTGTGCCCAGGAGTCAGCAGTGCCAGATGGCTACAGGGTAGTCTGAGAGAGCTGGACCCTCACTGGAGGGTCTCAGCCCATTTCCTCTATCTGAAGACACCCCCACACTAGTGGATAGCGGCAGACTCAGTAGGGAGACCGAGGATCTAATTGGTCCTGGGAGTAACTCTTCGCCCCTAGAGGCAGTCCCTCCGAGCCGGGTGTACAGAGGCTGTGTGGGGGAAGCTCGCCCTGCTGCGACTGCTCTGTGGGTAACAGATTGCAGTGTCAATCCAGTGCTTAGTGACACTATGCCTTTTAACTGGTCCCTGTCTCAAAGCCCAGCACCGTAGAGCGCCTAGATCTGGAACCATGTTTCCCTTTCTCCGCCAACCCCCCAGCTCCACAGTCCATCAGGCCCAGCTCCAGATTGCCTGGCTCTAGCACTCACTGATGATTAGCACTGGTTTCACTCCAGAATTTTCCCCTCTTTCCTTCATGCCTCATCTCACTCTAGAAACCTGGCTACAAGACTGTCCCAGGCCAGAAAGTTTCAATCCCATTCTTGCCCTCACATTCTACCAACGGCTGCCGCATCCTAAGCAGCCTTCTCTTTCCTCTCCTAGCATGAGATGATGAATAGAGGGCCCCATAGCAGTTAATTCCCAGGAACTCTGTGTATTTTATGTATTGCACCTAGTATAAATGTCCCAGAATGTCCTATATCATCTGTATCATGCCAGATCAACCAGATGCCCTGTGATATAGTAGATGTCTCAACTTCAGAGAATTAAACATCTCTGCAACAGCTAGGAAACATTGAGCCCTTACTACTCAGCGCTATGTTTTGATCTCTCCCCCGTGCTTTTGCTTCGGTACCTGCAGATGTCCACCTAACCACTACACCCTTTCGAGCATTCACGCTGGGGCTGCAGCAGTCAGCAGCCTCCTCTTGAAGCAACATGCTCAACGGCTGCTCCCAGGAAGCAATCAGACCGAGAAGGGACTGTCATTTAAGCACACAGACTTTTCACGCAGCCCCTTCAATAGCCTCCTCTTACAGAAGAAAAAAAAAAAAGGTAAAGAAACTCCTTCACCAAAGAGTCCCTCCAGAGGAAGCAGGGTGGAACCAAAACCAAACCGCATCCCCTGCGCATGCTGAGCAGCCTCCAGCTTGCTTCAATGCTGCCGGCATAATTCAACCATCTCTTTAATGCTGCAGACCCTGATGCAAGTGGCATCAACGCAGGGGACTCACTGGAGAAGGTGGAGTGGAAAGGGCCCATTCTATTCCACAACTGCGGCTCCCCTCAAAAGGCACTGCTCTCTGCTGGTCTCCAGCCCAAGCAGACCCCATTAGCTTCTCATCTCTCCTTCCCCCTCATCTCTCCCTTTTATAACAGAGCCCGCCGTGCTACTAAGCATTTCAGAGAAACGCCACAAAAGGATGCGTGTCTTTCAAACAGCTCTTTAGCCTAGCAGGTGTTTCTGTCCAGCCATGCAACCAACAGTTGAAACCGAACTGTCTTTACCCAGATTAGCAGCGGACCAGAGACAAGAATAAAGCATCTAGCATTTGTTTACCCTCTTCTATTGTTGTCCCCAGAACAAACAGCAGCCTGGATTCAAAAACCAAAACCAAAACCCTCTAAGCAACAAGGAACAGGTCAAGGGAAAGATCGGGGATTTGTACTTTGAATCAGAAATACATTCTAGATTCTCAAAGTAGCTTTACATTGTAACCTCATCATTCATCCACAGACAGATTCATTTATGTCCCTGGACAGAGTTGTTATTTACAACTTTGCTGTACACTCACCGCCTCGGAGAAGCAGGAGCAAGGGGGGGTGCTGTAAGAGAGACTACATTTCTTTCCATTTCCCTTCTGGTTTGGGCAGTGGCAGAGAAGGGGTTAAACAAACACTAGCCATTAGTCATTTCCTTTAATTCTCTCTCAGGCTTGTGGATGGCTATAGAGAGCAAGAGAGATGTATGTGTGAGCACCGATATGTATGCATATATAGCTAGACAAGCAGTCGACCTGCTTCCAAGTTAAAAAAAGGAGAATGGTTATAAATAATTAATAGCAATTAATAATTGTTCCATTCTCCAGCGACCAAGCTTTAATCCCGATTAAAAATTTTTTAAAAAGGTAGAGATTCACAGAGCTTGACAACACGCCTGCAGATTGTAAAGAGGAAAAAATAACCCCAAATCCCCTGAATTAGACCCCCTCTGCTACAAATAAATTAATTGGGACAAAGAAAAAATAGAGCATTTGTATTCCTTACCACGCCACACGACCCCTTCCCCAGAGCTGCCCGGAGAAGAAAAATAAATGAGCTGGAGCGAGTTATGGGATTGTTGACGTTGGGTTTCCTGCTTTCTTTCTTTTCTTCTCTCTTTTGCTCTCCCTTTTTCGTATGCCTGGGTTTTCAGTTCACTGCTGCCTGAGTCCAAACGCTCTGCTGTTCCAGCAGTATCTAAATACAGTGGTTGAGCTGAAAGCATTTAAATCTCTGTTGCTTCAATTGAGGCTAAAGTATGGTATTGTTGTATCTGTTACGGGGAGAGAAGCCCAGAGAGAGACAGACAGACGGGTATTATTGTAAGGACAGCTGCCTGAAATTCTCCTTTAGCCGTTCTGAGATGGGAGATGAAGGGAAAAAGTCTCCTCCCCACCTGCCTCATTCCCTCCCCTCCCCAGTCTCTGGAGGAGGGTTTAACAGCCCTGTCCGTGCAGATCCCTTCTTCTCCGAGAGCAATGAAACAGAAAATACACAGCAATGGCACATCAGCTGCACACAGCACAGAGCACAGCGTGGAAGGGAAACCCACCCTCCCCCCTGCCTTGAAATCCTCCAGGTGAAAAAGCCAACATCACAAAGCAGGGCCCTTGAGCATGGGGCACTGGCCCGGCCTGCAGATGGGCAGGAGGGAAGCCGCAGAGGGGGTAGCACAGGACTTCGTGCAGATACTTCCTGGTCAGAACAGCTACCTGTTGAGCTGGTAACTTCCAAAACACCACAACCAATGTGTAACAGATGGTGCGAAGCGAGGAACTCACTTGCAGACTGGATGAAGCTCCCCACCCCTCTCCCCCCTTTCACTGGGCAGGGGTGAACTCACTATGCGGAGTCCACTCAGACACCGGAGGGGGAGTTTTTGCCTTGAGCTCAAATGCTGCCTGGGTTCCTATTCCAGTGAGAGACTGGAAAGGAGAGAATCCAGACAGGAAACAAATGCAGAGTGAAAACCCAGGTTAAAAATGGAGCCGAGAGTGGGCAGAGTGAAAATAAATACAGAGACACAAGCGGGGGCGAGGAGACGTTGGATAGACCAATTACGGTCATGCGCTGGCTGAACTTTGGGGATGGTTCTGGCCCGAACTCATAGAGCTGGCTCCGAGCGAGCTAGGAGGAGGCAAGTTACTTATGGATAACTGGAGTTATCTGAGTATATTGCATCTGAAGATCTACGCTTTTGAGACACATGCACCTCAGGGCCTGCCTTCTTACAAGCAGCAGCGGCGATTTCGAGTTGCGTGCACGCACGCACACATCACTGAGCAGTGGGGCTTATAAGATTATAAACCTCACCACCTTTGGCTCCTTTCTGACCATTCAAGGGTACCACGCGAGGACTCTGAAGTAGCAGAGAACAAGGGGTGGGGGGTGAGTGTGTTGATTTACAGAGGCGAGTTACAGGTGATTCATCTCCCTTTTCCTCTGCACATTCTCCACCGCTGAGAAAGCTACTAGGAGTAAAAGCCTGTGTACGAGGACTGGAAAGCTCCCACTTGGAGATAAGGGCTGCTCTCTCATAAAAAGCTTCAGACTTCGTGCTTACATCACAAAGCTAATGGTGAAGGGAGGTGCACATAGTTTTCAGAGATGGAGACAATTCACCACCATGACACAGAAGCTGCCTTTGCACTACTAGAATGTTCCTTCACGGGATCTGTCACCGCTTGGTCATAACAGGCCTGAGTTGAGTCTAGTCCACCTAGACCATCTCTTGGAGGCTGATGGTTCACCTGTGGATCTCCATAAATATCACCGCCCAAAAAAATCTGGAGGCCAGAGGAAAGTTTTGTCCTATCCGACCAATGGCCCATGCTCTTCTGACATCGGATTTATGTGCTTTATGCTGCTCCTGCTCAAACACGTGGTTCTGGAAAGAAAGACTGGTGTGCTATTTGAGGTGGCATCCAGAGAGGACGTCAGGGAGAAAGGTAGGATGCAGACTCAGCACCATTTTATCCTTACAGGATGTTGCACAAAGGATCGGCTATATATGAACTCTGTACCTCACTCACCTCCATGCTGATATAAGGGCTGCTAGAAATGCAGCCTGTGGAACAGGTGGTAACAGGCGCACCGGTCCACGAGCTCCAAGAGCGGTTCTTCAATCTGGCCAGTACTGAATTCAAGTTTCAGGTTGGCCCAGGACTCCTAGATATGAACCAGACCTTGGAGGAATCTTTTCATGGCCAGGTGAAAACAACAAATGGTCCCTGGTGTGGAGGGCAATAAACTCCTTAACCTGCCATGTAGAACTTTAATAGCCAAAGCCAGTGCTGTTTCTGAACAAGGAATTGAAGACCTCAGAGTGCTGGTGCTGGACCAACCAACGGTCAGAGAGAGATCTGCACTTTCCTCTCATCCCACTGGCTTTACACGAGCATAACTGCATTGACTTCCCCAGTTACTCCTGAGTAACAGCACAGAGAGCAGGATCAGGCCTGTAGGGCTGAGTTTCTCCAGCCTGTCTAGATGGGAATGGATTGCCATTTGAGTGTGTCTCTAGTAACAGAACTCTTAGATTCCAAGAGAACCTGGGTTTGTGCCTCAGCTGAACATTCAAGAGCTCCAGCTGTTGGAAGGAGCGAGTCCGGGTTTCTATGAAGATCTGCTGCTCCTAAGAAGGTCAGAGGATACTGGAAGGAAGCATGGTGGTTCTGGTGTCACAGAGAGGTGGTCCAAGTACCCAAATGAATGCACTGAAGTCAGGGCTCCAAGCATCTCACTCCATCTTTCTGCTGACATCAGGGAAGCAGAGACACTAGGGAGACAACACAGGGGTCCTGACTCCAGTTCATGAGGAATTAATCTGGATTCCTGCTTGCTTTTGAATACTGGAGAGAGAATTTGGTGCTATCTCCGAAGGCAAGCAGCTCCACTGCCCAGGGGCTAACGATGGTCTTTTCTAAAGACGTGTCCAAGGGCCACTCATTTTGGCTGTAGTTCTGATCATCGAGGAGGGATCTGCTTTCCCCAGACAGCCAGAGAGCCACAGATGAGGCCTGGTGAAGTAGGCATGAGTCCCAAAGGCCTCACAACATGCATGGGAGGGTCAGCCACTCCCTTTGGGCGGAGATAATGAATGGCTATGGTTTTGTCTGCCAACATCTGTACCAACAAGCCCCTGGACAGGAGAAAGGAAAGTTCTTAACCCTAACCCTAGCACTTGAAGCACTGTCCTGGATTCCAGAGACTACCCTGAGCTATTAAGATGGGATTCCTTACACCCTTGTTTGAGACATCCATCCCTGGTCCCTGCAAATGCAGGTGGAGTACCCCAAAAGACACTTCTTGTGGTATTATCAACCACGCCTCCAGATTGTCCCCTCCAGATCTGTAAATCGGAGGCTGACTTGAAGAGGTCTTATCACTGGTTCGTGGACACTTGCATAGGCGAGAAGCCATGAGGCCCAGATGCCTCAGAAAAGGTGTGATTGTGCCAGGAGTTTGCACCCTTAGACAAGACCACTCCTTCCCAGAGCCCTGAAGCAGCTCTTGTAGGAGACAGGCAGTCCCCTCCATGGAATAAATAGCTGCTTCTGTGAACTGCCCTCAGGTCAGTCTGAGGCTTGTCTCCGGAGGAGAGAACGAAGTATGTGCAAGCTGGAAGAAATTCTTTGAGGGCCATCGAAATACGGGTCGAACTGAATCCCTTATGAGAGGCCGTGTGGCCAGGAAACTGGATTCTCCTCCTGGCTCTGCGACTGACCTGTAGGGTAAGCTTGGGCCAGTCACTTCCCCTTTCTGTGCCCATTTCCCCCCTCACCACCCTTTGGCTCTAGTTAGACGATAAGCTCTTTTGGTCAGGGGCTCTCTTTGTCACGTGTTTGTGCTGCACCTCGCGTGACAGGGCCCCAACCTTGCTAAGGTCCCCTGGGCACGTAGATGGTCTGCCAGGCATTTAAGTAAGCACTCAGGGGCCTTGGCTACTGGGCAGCTCTCACTGGCATATCTCAGAGCCCTGGCACAGGGAGACAGCGATGGTTAACAGCATCACCGTACAAAACATGAACTACTTTCTTCAGCCCACTCTGGGGTAAAGACCTCCCGTTTTCTCGCGGATTAGAAAGTACAGAGGACAGGAGGTCCGATCCCCAGGAAGTGCTGTAGGGACGTTCATCCTTCTGAGAAGCATCTTTGTCTCTGGAATATCCATTTCTTATTGGAGGGATCCCCTAAAGGGAGACAGATCATAGCATGGTGTTGGATTGATCATTGTTTGTATTGCAGGAATGCCTAGATGCCCCAGCCATGGACCAAAGCCCCACTTCACTAGGCACTTTACTAAAACACAGCAGAAATACAGTCCCTGCCCCAAAGAGCTTACCAGTTTTGCTTGACTACAGTTTGTTTATTTTTGCAGCACCCAGATGGTCTGAGGTAATTCTTTCCCATGGCATAATGAAAAACAGGAGTCAATCTCCAAAGCCCCTTCACTTTCCCACTGCTTGCAAGGCAGCAAACTGTCAGCACCCAGGGGCTGCATCCGATTTGGAAATTTAGGGAAAGGCCAGCAGAACGACGGACACTCACTTGGTTCCCAGTGAGCTTTTGTTCATTCCCAAGCTTGCTCAGAGAAATACTCCGCTGCTTCTCCAAGTCATCCCTGCCCTTGAACACAAGGCTATCAGGAAGGGTAGGGTGGAGATAAGAGGGAGATCTGAGAAGGAAGAGGGCGCCTAGATCCTGTCCTTCACTCAAGTTTCCATCCCTCAATCCATCATGCTCGCCACAGGAAGGTGCGCTTCTTTGGAGAAGGGCCCCGAGGTGCCCAGGAGGAAGGCCCTGTCCTGTGCAGATGGCAACGCTCGGGCCATGAGAACACAGCTCAAGCACACCAGGCCCCAACCAACACCACAGCGGGCTCAGCATGGAGGAGGTCCTAGCTGCTTGTGCTCCCTCGGTTCCAAGAAGACTCACCTGAACTGAGGAGGGTGTGAAAGCTGCGATGAAGTGGGGTCAGAGGCAAGGAGATTCAGAAACAGAAGCGACTTGGGGTTTTACGGGATCACATTCTAACACATTTCCATTTTTAACTCACTTTTGTGCGGAGGAGAAGGGCCTGCATTCCAGCCTTTAAGACCAAAGTCCTCTCAAGTCACAGGTCAGATCCATCGCAGGTAACACCACAAACTTCCCAGTGGCCTCCCCACCAACTTGCCTCAGTCCTGTGCTGGAGACACCCCCTCTAAAGGTGAAAGAGGGGCTCTTCTCGATGGCCCATTCAATCCTTGGGATCTCGAGATGGCCAGCAAACAGGGCCAGTTGGGATGCTGGCTTTGGGACATGGACTGAATCCACGACAGCTGCCAGGCACAAACAGCTTTCAGCCACTCCCAGACTCGGCCTTGCGACAGCGCGGAAAAGCTGCGTTTCCCTTAACCCACCTCCAGATGCTTAAAATGCAGCAACCTCGGAACAAAAAAAGTTCCTCCGAGAGCGTGAGAGAAAACGGTCTTTGTCTCCTGGGGATGGGACCCAGTGCTGGCTCCCCATGCAAAGGCAGAGTAAGTGGGCTGTATCTGGGGAGTCACACTGGGGTAGGCAGGGACAGATCTGCATATTTTACAGTCATGCTGGCCCCATCTATGCCAGCCCCTGAAGAGTCCCCCTGCCAACCACCCCAGACCTTGGGCGCACACTGGTTCCCCTGCATATCAGGTGATGTGAGCCCTTGGCAGGTGGCTATCTTTGGTCCGCAGTGAAGCCAGGTCCCAAGTGATCAGTTTCTAGGCATCTCTCTCTGCTCTGGCTAATTACCAACTCTTTCACTTTTTGCTCTAAGAGCTTTCCCAGGAGAGGCTCCAGGGAACTCCTGAGCCTTGCTGCTTAGCTTGGCCCCTCGTACCACCCAGCCACAAGACCTCGCCTTTCAGCCAGCACTGCAAAAACACCGAGGAAGGCTCTGTTGTCACACAAACGACAGAGGACCTGGGGCTTTGAGGCCATTCTTCACCCAAGCAAGCAGAGAAAACTGTCCGACCGACACAGGAGCCAACTACTCTTGACATCTGGGTGTTTTATGGTGACACATTTAATAAAGACACAAGCATCTCACAGCGCAGCCTTGAGATCAATGGGGAGGACGTTATCAGGGAAAGGCTCTGCCTGTGGAAGGAGGAATGTTACCAAGACCCTGACGTTAACCAGTTGGGAATGCCCAGATCCAGAGCTGCTTCAGGAGGAAGAACACTATTGCTACATGTGTTACCAGGCTGTGGACGTCATGCTCTCAGCCTCCTTGGGGAAAGAAGGTGAGTCCCTGCAAAGCTCGGTGCAACCTCTAGGACAGCCATCAAGCTAAAAGGCATGAACACACTTGGTGAAACATGCTAGCAATTTTCCTTTAACGCTTCTCCATCAAACGGTTTCTTTACATTCTTTAATAGAAATCCTCCCTTCCCCCATCTTTCTCCTTTACCTCTAAGGCCGCTAAATATCAACAGAGAAATATCTGGGACCCTGGCAGCTGGGAGCGCGTTTGAGGTGAACCTCTCTTGTTTTGTTCTGGGGTGTTCCCTAAGAGTGATTACAAGGTAAAGTGAGACAGCGCTTTCTTGGTTAAGCAAAGTAGCAGAGAAATACATTGCAAATAAATTAGCTGAGGCCCCAACGTAGCAGAGCGCTCAAACACATGCGTAAGTTTGTGTGTGTGAGGCAATTCCATTGAACTCTGCAGGACTAGCCACATGGTTAAGTGCTTTGTGGGAGCAGAGTGTAAGCAGACGGTGTAGAGGGGGCCGAAAGGCGCAGGGTATATGACGTAGCACGACTCCAATACAGCCAAGCCCGCATTAGCCCCCTTTGGGATACGTCCCCTTTTCCATTACTAGCAGTGCCAGGAGTGGCTGGGGAATCGGATGTTGGCAGGGCACAGGCCTTTGTGCCACGGTGCTGCTCAGCCCAGCTCTGGGTAAGACACCCTGTGCCCCATGTACCTGAACGCTGGGGCAGTGGGAGCCTGTCCAGCATTGATCACGCCTGCTGCCCGAATGTGCAGATCCTGGATTTCTATGGCATCGGGTCTAAATCCTCCGTCTGCTGCAGAAACAGCCCTGATGGCCTGGTGGCCGTGCGCAGGTGGGCAGCAGGCCCGAGACCTTTCACTGCTATGACAGGCAGAAGGAACAGCACGCCGAGGGCGGCCCAGCCTGGTGAAGCACGGCTCCCCAGGGGCTCCGCCAGAGACCGCATTTTGCAGGCTTCTTCCAAGAAAGCAGGGCTGCTGGGCCAAAGGCCCTCAGAGAAGGGGGTGCTGTCGCTGGCACAGGGGTGCATCACAGGGACAGCATTGCAGTACTGAGCGAGGGGCTTTACCATGGCTGCCAGCCTGCTGTGTAAAGAAAGAGGGCAGACGCCTCCCACACATCCCTATCCCATGCCTTGGCACTAATGAACGTGGTGCTATGGGGGATCTGGAGACGGGGCAGCGTTCAGTTACGCTAAAGCCCCGTCCCACTGCTCTGCCGGCACAGCGGGGCCTGAAAGAGGCCCATTTCTGCTGCCTTTAGGGGCCCTGGATGCGGCCAGAAGGGGGAAATGATGGTGTGAGCCAAAAGGAGCGATTCCTGGTGTCAGGCCCTCTCCCACCACGTGAGCAAGCTCCTCGATGGGCTATGCCCCACGACCACTTGAGAGACACCTCCCCTGACTTGCCCAGTGCCATTTTGAAGCCACACAGGATGCATCCTTCGCTCTGTGCTCATTCTGCCCTGCCCCCCCCCCCCCCGCCAAATGCACTCTCTGCTGCTCTTGCCCCCCCTTTCGGTATCAGGCACTGCATTGTCAAAGCCAGCTGCTGCCGACTGCTTTATTAGCTGGTCTCCATGGCAACTTGGCTACAGCTTAACTCCGAGACCCCTCGCTCTCCACAGCCCGAAATCAGCCACCCCACTTTGTGTCCTCGTTCATCACGACACACGCCAGGGTCGCGCTGCGTTCTCCGTCCTTCTGCGCAGCCTGATTAGCGAGTCCCGCTGGAGCCATCGCTAGCCACCCTGGCCCTGATCTGTCCCCCGCGAAGCCTGAGCGGGAGCCAGCCAGACAATAAGCCGCACACATGTCAGATCTCTTTGTTTGCCATATACGGCACCGTGTTCAGACAGCAACAACAGGAGGCATACATTTTGGGGTGGGCCCCAACTGCACAGCGCTTGTCTCCACTTCATCTTTTCAGCGTCTAAATCCCACCCGGACATCATCTGGTAGGCCAAGGAAACAGTCCAGGCAAGTTGTGATGTTCCAGTTTCCAAGCAACCAGGAGCCATCCATCCAGTCTGGAAATTATTTGGTGGGTTTTGTCTTTCAACAGGTGCCAGCCAGCCCTTCCCAAACTCAAGGGTCTAGACAGGATGCAGAGACACATCAGCTGCTAGAGTGGGGCACGGGAACCATCAGCCTGCTCCCGGTGCAGGATGCAGAGAGAGACTGATCTAGATGTAGGGCAGAGACACCTCCTCCCTCCTGCACAGGGCACAGAGTCAACAGAGCTGCTTCTGAGGAAGAGACACGGCATCGTTTCCCTCCGCTGGGGCACTGAGTTACCTCTCTCTTTCCCCCCCAGTACAGAGGAATAAAATTAGCCCCATTCTGTGTTCCCATCTAGAGCCAGAACCTTTTGCTGCAGCCCACAGACAGCAAGTCCTCTCCCTTCTGGTGCAGGGCTGACAAGCCCAGCCCATGTCAGTGTGGGGCACAGACTGGGTGGCACCAAGACAGCCCCCTATCTTTTCCTTTGGTACAGGCCAAAGAGACGGTCCCTCCTTGTGTGTTCTCTTACAGGCACTGTCCTTCCGATCTGCGAACTTTATGAGGAACCCTTTGATTAACACAACGTCACTTGCGTTTGCTGGGGAGAACGAAGCAGAGCCCACAACGGCCAGCCTTTCATGCAGCATCTTCATAGGTGGGGAGGAACTCCAGGAGGAGCCATTCCAGTAGAACACATTGTGGCTACAGAAATTCCCCAATCCTTAAAATCAATACAACACTCCACCTCCTATGTTGAACACCGGTGCGTAGTGAGGCTGTACGCTGTGCTGACTAATGTTCCTTGTGTGATTTTAGACAAAGCTAGAGGCCCTCGCTGTGGTGAAGGGAGTGTACAAACGCACAGAGATAGACAGCCCTTGCCCCCAGAGCAGATACACTCTAGACAGACCAAGTTAACAAAGGGGAACAGTCACCCCATTTCACAGAAGGAGCACTGAGAGAGCACGTCTGGTGCGGAGGAGGCAAGTGGGGAGTGAGTAGGCAGAATGGCCAGAAAATCCAGGCCCAAGGAGCTTGGGATGGCACTGGAGGACTATCAAAACCTGAGCTCTGCAACCTCAGCTTCAGCTGCATCCCTAGTGCAAAGCAAGGGAGTTTGAGCCTCCTTTACAGCAGTGTTCTGTCGCCAAACTATGCCTTCCAGCTGGGCATAGGGGTTTGCGTTCATGGCAGTGGGTGTTGGGCTAAAACCCAGGTCAGAGCCTGGGGGACACCTATAGTGAAGCTGTTCCCAAGTGACTTGCCCAAGGTCACAGAACAAGCCTGTGGCAGGGCAGAAACAGAACTCAGATCTGGCAAATGCTGGCCCAGTACCTTAGCCACCCTCTTCCCTTTCCTCTCCAGCCACATTCCCACAGGTGCCTGCATTCTGGAGGAAGATGAAGCCATCCTGACCTAAATTTGTAGCCTTGAAAGACACACTTGAGGCTTAGGCGATAGATAGATCAACAAACATTAAAAGCTAAAACATCCGTATGCAGCATATCTCTGACCTTTGAAACTGTGTCCCAGCACATCCCCTTGGCAAAGTGTACAGCTGGAATCAGACATTTATATAGTGCATCATGAGCAATCCGCAGCTCTGCGAGTCAGTCAAACTATGACACGAAGTATCAAAGATCATCATGAACAGGACTAGCTGAAATGGCTGAAATTTCAAGCAGTGAGTAGAGTAACCACATACAAAACAGTACAGGCGACAGACGGATATTGCATTAGTCCTGTAGTCATATATTTGTTTAAAAAAAAAAAAAAGTCACCCAGCAGCACAGTGGCCAGGAATGAAACCTAGCTCTCTGAATACCCAGTTCAGTGCTCTCCCCACTAGGCCACACTGCCTTTTCTCTTCCTGCAGCTGCGCCTATGACTGCAGCGTTGGTTCAAGACCCATGCGTTAGGCCCCCTTGCACAAAATCATGAGATTTTAGAACTGAAACATTTGGGGCCAGCTTTGCAAAAGAATTTAGGTGCCTACAGATGCAGATAGGTGCCTGGTGGGATTTACAAAAGCCCATAAGCAGGTTAGGCACCCAACTCCCATTGAAATCAATATCTTTATCCATCTGGCTCTTAGAATCCTATTAACTTGCCTTCCGGCTTTTGAACCGTCAGGATTCCCACTCGCAAGTTATTTGCTGCAGCCATGAGGGCTAGAAACGTCCTTGTGTTTTTAAGGGAAAGCGGAGATGCTGGCGTGTTCAGCTGACACAAGAGTCAGGGTGACCTTAAGAAAGCTGTAAAATCTGAGACTTATGATAAAATCATGTCAGAGTAGACAGCACTGACCGGGGCGAGCATCTGCTGTGCTTGTAAACTGAAGGTGTTTCCCCCAGTCCTCCCTACCCCAGCGGTGCTCCCTTCAAGCCCCCTGGCTCCCTCTTTAGGGGAAGGCTGGACTCAGTACTTCACCGTCAGCAGTTCAGCCAGGCACTCCTCCGTCACCGGGCTCTGCGCAATAACCAGCAGCCAGTCCCCCCGATGCCACTCATTTGGGAGCTGGGAGCCCCAGCCGGTCCAAGAGCAGCTAATCCGCGACACTGATGGCAGGCCCTGCGATAGCCAGGCACCTCCTGTGAGCTCTGTGAGGGGGCCCCAGGGACAGGTGGGGCCACCGGTCACACATCCTGGGACAGGGCAAAGTAGGCACAGGTCTGTGGGGGCAGCTCCATCCCAAACCCGCCCCCAGGCAGCCAGCCAGCCGTGCTGCGTGGCCCGAATGAGAGCTATCAGTGGGAGGGGAACTGAATCAATTCCTAAAGACAACAGTTCACTCAGGATGAAACCTGCCTCTCTAACAAAGGCTCTAACTAGCCACAGCGGGAGAAGGGGCTGATGTGCGATGCCACCACGTGGCCTGTGTTTTGGTCCCCGGAAGGATTAATGTCTTGCCATGTTTGGTAAACATCACAGGGATAACAGGAAACAGGGTGGGGAGAAGCTGCCTAAGGCTCGGCGTGAATCTCATTAGCTCTAATGAGTTTAAAGGAATCAGCAGAGACCCTGGTAATCAGAGCTCCTGATGATATTAAGGTGAGCTACAGCAACAGGCGATGCAATTCAGAGCCCTGGCTCCTCGGCACAGGATGGGGCCAGGCAGGGACAAGTCACACGCTCGTGAAAACGCAACGTAATACAGAGCACAGCAGCTTAAAGGAAGAAATAATCGGTAGGTTGACGTGCCGGTGCCGACCCCGCCTCTGTTCCCAATGAGGCACCGGACGCTGCGGGGACACTGCATACCTGATGGCTCTGCTTTGGTCCATCAGGTCGTCACAAGGTTTGTAGGTTCTGTTCAAGCAAGTGCCCAGAAGCTTGGATGATTCTCCCAGCCTCCTGGGGCTGGTAGTTTGGCAACAGCAGCATATCTCCGGCTTTCTGCCCCCACGGCCACTGGAAACAAGCAGCCCAGAGAGTTTCAAAGACGGTACAGTTGAAACCGAGCAACAGTTCAGACCATGCTGTCCCTCCAAACCAGACGCCCACCTCTTGCTATCCCATTAGATTCATAATTAAGATGGATCCTAACTAGAGCTGTGTGACTAGTGGAGTTTTTGGTTCACTGGCAATTCTGAAAAAAAAAATTAAAAATCAATTTTGGGTTGAATGAAACATTTCGTTTGACCCCAGCTGAAGCATTTCATTTAGATTCTGAGCCATTTTAATTTAAAATAAAATGAAAGGAAATTTCAAAACAAAAAGTCATTGGGGGGGGGAGATCAAAGCCTCATTTCCAAAATGTGAAAAATAACATTTTAGTTTTTGGTTTTCTCAACCACAATTCAGCAACATTGACGTGAATTCACAAATGTTTCAATAGTTCTAACTCTGGATTCAGTCTGCAGCTGGTTCAGCCAAACCCAGACTCCCAGCCCTTTACCCACATTTTGCTGTTCCAGTTCATAAAAAGTCACGATGGGCCCTCACCTGAATTCTGCATCTAAAACTGCTGTCTGAACTGAGTTCCAGATCCAAACACCCCAGAACTGACCAACTGAAGCCGCTACTCTCAGGGTATGTCTACATTGCAATAAAGACTCAACGGAAGCAATTCTCAGAGCCTGGGCCAACAGACTTGGGCTCACACCACCACGCTAAAAATAGCAGTATAGACGTTCCCACCCTGGCTGGAGCTCACACTCTGAAACCCAGTGATGGAGATGGGTGTCAGAAGCCAGGCACAAATGTCTGTGCTGCTATTTTGAGTGCCAGAAGGTGAGCCGAAGGCTGAAGCTCCGAGTTCTGGGACTTGCTGCTGTGGGTTGTTCTGGTTTGTGGGGGGAGGTTTTTGCAGCGTAGACATATGCTAAATCCTAGACATTATAAATTCTGGTGGGGGAAGGGAAAGAAAGCAGCAACAATGAGCACCATCCCTTCCATGCTTCCCCTCCCAGCCATCTCCATAGTTACAAAGGAATACTCCTCGTTTATGGAAACTGCTACAGAGTGGCACACGGCACCCTCCGTGTTTATATCTTACAGATGCAATCGGGAGATCCTACTGACTAACCAACATCCCCAAATCCTTTCTAAGCCAAGCCAGGCAACTTCACACATCTGCTAATAGGCGCGCAGCAATTCTCCAACAAGGGCCATATGTTCGGAGTTTAACATACCCATCCTACACATACCCAGACAACAGATCAGTTGAAAGCTTATTTTGTGTACGTTAGATGAGGCATGATGTGGCGCTGTCAAGTGGCACTGTAAACCTCTAGGTGCGGTGAAACAACGGCACCCAAAATGAGAAAGTGTCATTTTTTGCACAATTCCAGAAACACTGCAACAAGATGATGACTACAGATTTTCCTGTTGAAGTTAATTTCAGCACCTTAATATGGTGTCTATTGGCCAACGCTACCAAACAACAGTGCAATCAAAGATTTTTTTTTTAATTAGTTTTGCATGGCCAAATATTTTTCAGAAATGCACGAGGAAGTCACGTTGGGTGTTGGTCATAGCTGTGTTGAACCCAGGAAAGAAAAACTGATCTGAGTGCATCACATTCACCTGTTTCTATAGCCACCAGAGCAGGGACAGGTCCTGTAGCACTGTTGAGGAAAAACACACAAAAGATAGACAAGAAACTTAATAAAATGGATTAGTTGCTCTCCCAAATGTTTCTAAGAGAAGAAGATTTCAAAGAGGACATGGTGATATGTTGCACAGAATATCTGTGGAAGACTTGATTGCTAAAGATGCAGTTTATCACGCAACCTACCTTTGTTCCTACTTTAGTAAATCAAATCTTAAAGCAAAATCGCATAGTTATGCTGCAAAAATAGTTACCTTATGGCATTCCAGTTTATCAGCTGAATTGATAGATAGTGATCTTATATACAACAAGAAGGTTCTTCTCCTGTCCAAACTGCTACAAAGATGTAAAGCCCTACTTCCCTCAGATGTAGAAACTGCAAGCTATTCCAGTAGCAAATTACAGCAAGATTAGAAAAACACTATGGTTCTGCAATTTCATTCCATGCACAGCATGCATAAGGCAAGTCTACCATTGTTCTATGCAGTGCAATATCATTAGCTGATCCTATCCAAGCTGCTAGTAATCTGAAGCAGGAACTTAAATCATCTAAATGTTTTGTGGATGTTCCTCTGGTGAGTGAGTCTGCTGAACGGCTGTCAAATGAACAAGTGGTTTTGTATAATACCGCTTCGGACTGAAATAGTCCAAATAAAAGCCTCAGCCTATTATGCAAAGCCAGATGATTGTAGTTTACAGAGATCAGTTACTTGTGTCAGCCACTACACCTTCGTGGATTCTGCATCATTTATGATGAGCTGAGGCAGTTCATCTGTAGTGCTGCAAAAACTGAAGTAGAAAGGCTCCAGGGAGAAGTGTTTTTTCCAAATGGTATTGTACCACTGCATGCCGGTGGAAGTCTCATCCATGAAGATGATAACATAGACATCAAGGCAGAGACCAAATACCTACCATTCAATGGCTGGAATGGTATTTCAAGAACAGTCTGCAGATATTCCTTGTGACCCTGGACTATCACTGAAGCATGGGAAAGAAAAGTGACTGACTCTCCCCACGCAATCAGAAGCTCTTATGCAATGTGCAGCATTTGAAAAATCTAGAACATCTCCAGAACCAGCCATGGAAAAGTACTTGAGAAAATAAACTCATCATCTCCAAAAGAAGGGTATCTTAACACTACCACGTCGGGACAACCTGCCAAATGACACCAATATTGTTCATGCCATTTTGGACAGGTTACAACCATAAACTTGCAATGAAGAACACCACCCACACTGCAGTTGCATGTGCACCTATTGTGAATGCCAAATGAGCTGCCATGGCACAGTCTGTACTACCATGCTGAAATGTAAGGAAATGCCAGCAGGTCTAGGATATCAGCATCCTGTTCAGACCATAGATCAGCAGCTGGATGATGTTGCTCAGCAAGTGAAATAGACTCTCCCAAATGAACTTGGTGCAAAGTTATTTGCCTGGGTAGTTTTCACAACCCAGGCTGTTTTATTGCATGTATTGGGAAATTTTGGAGGAAGCACATGTTTGCTGGACCTTCTTGTTGATTCTGACATGTACGCAGCATGTACTGCAGATCAAATGCTTACTGGTAAACAATTCAACCGTGCTCTATGTGGTCTGACACCCTGAGTGCTCTGAAATTTAACTCATTTGTTAAGTGGGGTGAGCAAGAAGGAGGTATCCATGTAGTTCCAGCATTTGTCTGGCAAATGTTGGCTGACACTCAAAAGATCTGAGTCCGTAATTCTGCATAGGATACCACCCAATACTGGAGGAATTTCAGACACAGGGAGTGTGAGTAGTCTCCCACATTCAAGTTTTGGGATTATTTTCTCCAGGTTACACAGATACTACTTCTAAAAGTCTGTACAGAGCAAGGAGGTAATTGGAAACTTCACGTACACACAGCATGCCACGTTTTCGTAATTCTTTACTGCAAACCAGCCTAGCAATGCCAGCTGAATGGCAATCTGTATTCTTGAGACATGAAATCTTGAAGTAGCACACAGCGCCTTTGGTCTGTGTGCATCAGACTCCGGGTTCTTTCACTGGATTTTGGAGTGACATGGGAACAGAGAAAGCTGTCAAAAACTCAAAAGGCAGAAGTGGAATTATAGGACTGACAAGAAAGAAGCCAGCCTTTCTCAGATTTGTTTAACCTTTTAGATGGTCGTGGTGTTGCTCAGAGGTCAAAAAAGAAATCCAATTTTAGGTCTTGCAATAACACGCAGTCGTTAAACTAACAGAAACAAATGAAAATATCTCTAAGGAGTATTTTAACATGTTGATGGTGTCATTGTTTATCCCCATTTCTGTGGTAAGAGCACCACTTGACAGCTCCACATCATGTCTCATCTTTAAGTAGACGTAATAAGCTTTCAAATGATGTACCCTGTGCATGTGTGTAGAGAGGGTACATTAAGTCAACCAAATTGGTACCTGCCACTCAGTTATGGGCTGCAGTGTGAAGCAAAGAGATTTCTCTCTTATAGGCCCATGTGTGTAGGAACACAACTTTAACCACTTGTCTTCAGATCAATGCCATTAGCCCGCCGGGATTTTCACCTAAGGAATCCTCCTGGTTTCAACCATAAATGAAAATCAGTTTGGTCTCACTCTTCTTTCCCTAGTGGACCTTTGTCTGCTTCAGTGCAAACCTGCTCCCCCTGAAAAAAATACAAACCTAAACTGGGCAGCCTTATGTGCAATCTCTGCTCAAGAAAACCCGTAGCAGAGGGCACTAAAGGTCACAGAATAGGTGTAGTGGTAGAACAAGGTGGCAGTTCTAGGACTCAACTAGCAGAGCATGCTATAGACCAGAGGTTCTCAACCTGGGGTACATCTACTCCTGGGGGTACGCAGAGCTCTAGTTTTGCAACAGGCTACATAAAAAGCACTAGCGAAGGAAGTACAAACTACAATTTCACACAGGCAATGACTTGCTTATACTGCTCTATACACTGAAATGTAAGTACAATATTTATATTCCAATTGATTTATTGTATAATTATATGGCAAAAATGAGAAAGGAAGGGATTTTTCAGTCACAGCGCGCTGTGACACTTTTGTGTATTTGTCTGCTTTTATAAGCAAGTAGTTTTTAAGTGAGGTGAAACTTGGGGGTATACAAGACAAATCAGACTCCTGAAAGGGGTATCGTTGTCTGGAAAGGTTGACAGCCACTGCTATGGAACACAAATAGGTGCATTGGATGAGCTGGGGGCCGGGAGGGTATAAAGGGTGGTGAGACTCATCCGTCTAGGGTAGCCACCTGAAAATGCCAATAAAGGTCAAGGCAGGCTCCAAAAGGACACCAGATTCTCCCAACACCGGTGCGTGACACTGAAGTCAGATTTCTCAATGAGCCACAAACAATGCTTCTGATTCCCCACACTGGTTTTAACAAGAAGCCAAAACAAAATACACACAGCTCCCTATGCTGCATTTCAGTCTCTGGCTCCCAATCAGCCACTAGGTCCAGTAAAGAGGTATGTTATTTAAAACTCTATGCTCTTTACCAAAAAGGTTCTCCTGACCTCTAAGGGTCAGCCACATTATCAGATCAATAGAAGTTTGGATCTTACCCAAAATACCACGCTGCCAGCCAATCGTTTAGTAACTAAAACTAAAGGTTTATTATAAAAAAAACCAAAACACACTATAGGAGAAATGTGAAATGATAAAAGCAATCAGATACATAGAAATGATTTGAAAGTCCATATCTATCAGGTTTCCACTATAATTGTGGAGTTGGCAGGCTTGTATTCCCTCTGGTGTACATCCAGTGCCTGGATGGGTCTCTCTCTGTCCTTTGATTTACAAGCTTCAATTGCAGATGAGTTGATCCAGAGGTAGGTGAAGGCTGAAGACAATATGGATGTGGTGCAGCTGCCTTTTATGTCCCTTGGCCTTTGCCATGCTGCTTGTGGAAATTTACAGAAATAAGATGGAGTCCAGGGTCACATGAGTCAGTCCTGTGATGACTCATAAGATGTAGCTCCTAGGTTTTCTTTCTTTCCCTGGGTTTATTGTACCTTTTAGTTCCCTTAATGGGCCATCAACCAACTTGTGCTGCAGCCATCCGGTCAGGGGTGTTGCCCAGAAATACAGCACAAGTTAAAATACAGATACATCAAACATATCCATAACTTCCAATACAAATATGACACGTGCACACAAACAAGATCACCATACTTAGCAAATTATAACCTTTCTAACGGTAGCGGACCTGGCCTCTCTCATATGAATTATTGTCATTCTGAAATATTTATATTCAAGCCCATTTTAAATGGTCCCCCTGACCCAGCCAGCATCACAGATGGAACAGCAGGCGGTGCTGCAGTCAAGGTATTGATGCATTGGCATAATTCAGTGGGGTTCTGACACTGGAATATCAAGGGCCATTGGGAATCAAGACCGAAGTTACCACAGTGCCTGACATGCTTAGCTCTAGCCAGTGCTACCCGTCTATCACTTTCATAAGCCCTAAAATCCACACAAAAATGCAAACCACATTAATAATCCTTTTCTTTGCCTCTTTTAAATTCAGCTGGGGGATTCCATCAAGGTAATTTATGGTGTGTAACTGCCGATATGCCAGTCAAAGGAAACCCAGAGTAACAAGTGTGTTGAGAGACTTCACTGATCTTTATCTCCACAAACAGTGGTTTAATTCCCTCAATCCCAGCTAATCAGGGCGCTTTGTTACATCTCGCACACAAAGGAGGAAGCATTCAGTGGCACGCACTAGGAATTAGTCATGCAATCCCCAGTTAATTCCCCCCACACCATGCCCAGGAGGTTTTATTGATGGGGAAGAGCATAACTGGTGGTACAACAGGTCAAATACACTCTGGAGAGCTGGACAACAAATCTCCATCAAAAGGGGTTAGGATTTTTCCAATTAAAAAAGGGATTTTCAACAAAATGAAAATTTGAATTAAAAAAATTCAAGGTTTTGATGAAAACTTCCGACTAAAATTAACATGGTGCCATAAAAAAAAAAAAAAGTTTTTTCAGGGGAAAAAAAACCTTTCCTGACAAGCTCTAACACCTTTCACATCTGGAGATCTGTATTCAAAAACCAAGCAAGGCTCACCAGTGACATGAGTTTGCATGCCTCTGTCTAGATTTTAATTGCATGCCACTTCTTCACAGCATCCAGAATGTGCCTGCTGTACAAATCAGGCATGATCCAAATTGTGGTTGGAATCATCTAGAGGAACCATCCCAAATTTAATTCCTCCTTATGAGTAAGAAGATGAGAAGAAATGGGAAGCTTCTGAATACAGTCACAAGTTACTGGAATTAAGCAATGAGATCACACAGTTCAGCAACAGTTGGGTATGAGATTTCAGGGTGGCAAATTTGGGGGGGCCCAAGTCATCAGGTAAGTCAGGAGCCTTTTTGCCACTAAGGTAATTCCTCCTCTCCCTAGTGCCTGTGTCTATATGGCACATTGTCTATTCGGATTGTAATCAGGGGCCTGTTTTACTGAATTGTTTGTAAAGCAACCAACGGTTTTGTACTATATAAATCCAATCATTAGAAATAAAATGAAAACCCTAAAAAAACACTAAGGTGCCACAAAACTCTTGATATAGAATGGTAAAGGACTACTCAGCAAATCTGAATATATAGAAAGCAGCCAGTCTGTATAGGATCTGGGATATTCCCTCGGATATTAAAGGAATTTGATATCATACTTAAGAGACAGCTCCTGCTGCTCCCTTTAAAGTCAATAGGAAAATTCTCATTGAAATCACTGGATTTAGGGAATATGGCTGACATTTGGAAAATCATGGGCAAGTATTAGGATAGGAAAAATGCAGTACCAGTTTTTAAACAGAGAAAGATATATGATCCCAGCAATTTACATCCCATTAGCCACTTTCCCCAGTAAATAAATGAAAGAGACAAGGAGAGAAAAAACCATTAACCATGTAGAGTGGCAAATACATAGATGATGCATAAGAGGTGGAGAGGGGTAACTTACAGGTTGGCAAATGAATGCAAGTGTTTGTAAATACATGTATTTTAGGTAAATCCAGAGGAAGTTCAAACTGATGTAACTAACACAGTGAGGGGCTAGAAGCAGATGTAAATTATGTACATTTAAATTACCTCTGGATTTTTTTTTTAGGCTCACCTCTGAATTTGGCTTGCAAAGCACAATAGAGCCATGAGTGAGAATCAGCTTTGGCTTGTACAAAATACGCTTTGCTACAAAATTAGCGTCTGAAGAGAATGCAGCAGATGGAATGTTTTGGATTTCAGTCAACTGCTTGATACTGTGCCTGATAACAATCTTATTGAAAAACCCATTCAAGTTGACTTGGATAGGGACCGTGTCATATGGACTGAAAGGCTGTAACGCAATGGATAATGTAAACAGTGTATGATAATGTAAATTGCAAACAGCAGTGGGGTGAGCTGGCAGGAGGCGTACAGTGGGGGGGTAATGCATGGATCAGGGCTAGATCTGGTCTTATTTAATATCTTAATTACTGATCTGGAAGAGGGAGGAGTGGCACGGTAATTAAATTTTGGAGAGGATCCTAAACGGAGAGGAGTTGCCAATACTACAGAGGGCAGAGAAATCATATAAAAGGGGCAAGTGAGATTAGACACATGAGCAGTAAATAGAGCAATCCATTACAGAAGAAAAAAGCCCCAGGGGGAGAGGGCAGAGATACAGTCCTTGAGAGCTTAACCCAGCAGAGTTCCTCAATTATAACAACCTCCTTCCCTGAAGCCTAATAGATGCTCAATGGAGAAAGGGTTGCAGCAGCACACTACGCAGCTGGTCCCTCTCCATGGTCCCTGCCCACCGCACTACAGAAACAGGGAGTTGGACACACGTTGCCTTAGGGGAAGGATCCCCTAGAGAGAGGATTGCCCCCAGTATTCCAGGCTCCCTCCGGAGTCAAGGGCATGGGAGAAACCAGCAGCCCCTGCTTGCTGCTGGGACGGGAGGCCCCCCTGCAGAATCATGATTTATAGCCTCACACAGCGCCAGGAATGCAGTACTGCAGCCTCTCATGCAGATGAATGGCTCATAGCACATTGCAGGGTTTTTGTTTCGTTGCCATGCCTTGTCTCTGCCAGGCGCAACCCATTAAAATAATGTAATCCCATAAAACAAACACGGTGAAGGAAAAAGAAGCCTGTAAACATGGAGGGAGCTGATAGGTTGAAGCCAGAGGAAGGTGGAGCCAGATAGCTGTAGAAGTGATCTCTAGAACACTCCATGGAGGCCAGAGAACTTACCTGGAAACGAAGCTACTTTTAAGAGGCAATTATTGTAGGAGATGATCCAGTCCATTTTGTTTTAGGGAGCTGTACGTGCAGACGCACTTAAGATAAGTCATTTCGACACTCTGTGCAGCCTCCATTTACAACATGGGGATAACAGGACTTCCTCAACCTTGCAAAGCATTTGATATTGGCGTACAGAAGCTGCTATCTACGTGCTAAATGTTAGTTTAATTTAAAAGCTGGCTAGGTACAGTATTGAATCCCGGATGTAATTGTACCCACATGCTGAGACAAAGGTTCTGATGACCTGTCCCATGACTTATTAGCATGGATTTCACATGCACATAATCTATATTCTGCTCTGGGCACTTTCCGAATCCCCTGGTTCCAGTTGAAGGCGCAATTACTCACTAGTTCCAGCAGCATCCTTTCCTTCCAACACATGCCTTTCCTGCCTCCTTTGTCGATACATGTGTTTGTATGTGGATGGCCAAGCCAACCCTAGATATCATTTCCAAAGGGAGCCAAGGAAAGGTTATTCCTTGACACGCCCTGTAGCCCAGATCCTAGTCTTATACATTAACATCATGAATATCATAACTGGCATTGAGTTAGCAGAAATGATGTAAAGAAGGAATAAAGGTTGGGTTCTCCCAGGGTGCATGGGGAAGTTGAAATTCAATGAGCATTGGACTTAACGCCCAGCTGAAGTTTTATCACGAGTTGAAGAGTAATCTCCAAATACTACAAAAGTGATCAGGGCAAAGTCTGACACAAAAGCAAGTATTTGGGAGGAGGAAGGGGGGGAATTGCTCGTTGGAGCCTTTATCTTTGGCAGGTCTGGTGGCACTGGTTGACCATCACTTCCCATTGTAAGTCTCCACTTTCAGTTGCTTAAAACTTTGCCAAACTTTAATAGTTTGGCCTGAAATTTCCCATGCCAGTTGTCTGCCTCAGGTTAATAGTTTCTGTAAATTTCAATCAAACCAGTACAGCCACTTTTGAGAAGGGAAGCAAAGGGAAAAGATGTCATTCTGTCCATGAAAAAGATACGTTTTTTTGGAAGTACTAGTGCCCCTATGCTTTGAAGCAGAGACTTGAAATTTGCCAGGGGTTGGCTTCTGCTTCAGGGCTGTGCCATTTGTCATCCCTATGAAAAATAAGCCCAAAGTCAGCCAAGCCATAAGCCTGTGAAAAATTGCAGTTTGCACATGCTCAGTAGAGACTTCATAGATTTTAGCAGCTAATTTATCCAAAGATCCCATCCACAGTGGGCATGTTTCAGCCTGGCACTGACCAAGACTTTCTTAGCATTTGCAGCTCTGGACTCTTTCAGGCACAGCCCAGGTTGGCATCTACACGGTCTATCCTGTGTTCTGAATGACACTCCTCCCGCCCCCAGCCCCAAGCAGCATGGAAGCTGCCTCATTCAAACACAGAGGGGGAAAAGAGACAGAGCAGTGGGAGGTGAGGGGCAGGAGGAGTAGATTAGGGGTAGGCGCCTGGAGCAGAGAGCCTGGGCCTGCAGGGTGGTGGGGATGTTAGATGGAGCGGGGGGTAGGAAACCTGGGAGCTGGGGCAGGGACTGGGACAGAAATGGGCAGGATTGGGAACCAGTGGGATGGGAGAGACCGACAGTGGATGAAGAGCCAGGAAGACTGGGACTAGCAGGTGATGGGGGCGGAGAGAGGTCGGGCAAAGGGCTGGGGAGGGCGGCAATAAGAGACAGACTGGATGAGGAGTCCAGTGAAGAATGTGAAGATTTCTGGTGGGAATGGGAGGTGGCAACTTGCGGCCAGGGAGAGCGAAAGCGATATCAGATGAGGAGCTGAGAGACAGGGACTGGGGGCAAGGCGCTCGGGGCAGCAGGGGAGGGATGGAGCGGGACAGGAAGTCTGAAGAGGTCAAGCTAGCACTTGCTGAGCACTTAGAGATTGAGGAGTAGGGTCTGGGACTGACTAAGTGAAGAGAACGGGAACTTTCTGCAAAGAGGAGCCGGGGCGGGTAAGTGACATGACTGGGACACGGGTCGGTGTTGAGGTCAGGGTAGAAGGAATCAGGCTTGGAGAGAATGGGAAAAGGAGTCTGTGCCCCCCGGGGAATGGAATTCCTCGACTGCCAACAAATAGCCGTGAAACCCATGCACAAAGCATTCCATCCCCCTCTAATGCTGGTCCACGTACGAGATGACAACCTACTACCGCTATCAGTTACTCAGCTAGCTGAAGTGGCAGGGTAGCAGATCTAAAGGCTCCAACCCTGCTGATGACACTGGTGGATGAAATTTCTGCTATTTCTGTGTGCTCCTTTAAACACTCAGGAAATGACACAGACATTAAAAGAACATTAAGGTTGCATAGTCAAGCACTCAGAAGTTAGGGAATGACCGAATTAAATTTTCCTGTAAAACAAATATAGGGGGGGAAAGAGTTGAAATAAAGCAAAGTTAGTCTTTCAGTGAATTAAGGCATAAGGAGTTAGGCAAACAAGGCCAGATTTTCAAAAGAGCTCATCCTCCAATGGGCAAAAATGCCTCTGAAAATCTAACCACTTATTTAGATGCCAAAGGGAAATGAAGATCCCTTGAAAATCTAGCTCTAATTGTAGGTTCTGGTCCGTTGTGAAAATTCTAGCCTTGTAACAGGAGGTGAACAGAAAGATAAGGAAGGAGAGGGAGGGGGCAATGAGAAAGGCATCTGAAATACTGGAGAACTCATCAGTAAAAATTTCCATGCTTGTAAAGAGAACATTAATAGCACTGAGGCTTTAGAAAAATCCAAAATGATCTTTTCCTGGATCAATCAATTTCTCATTCCTGCTGCTTATTCAAGCAATTAAGGTGAGACAGGGGAACTTGCAGAGGCCAATCAGTGCAGTTAGACACCCGTCCCGCCTCCTCTCCCTCCCCCTACCCCCCCCCAAAAAAAAAGTGCACAAAGATGAGATGTAGAGAAACAAATTCAAAGGCTGGACAACACACTTTACAGCTGCCTGAGAAGTTAGGTGTGTGGACAGCAAGGTATCTGTGATGTCCAAGGTATCTCACCGTGAATGTAGCACAACATTTTATCACCAGATCAACGTGGCAGCCATACAAGCATGAAGAGAAGTGCCTTGGTAAGGAGTCCCAGTTGGGAGATGGCCAGGAGGGCTGGCAACAATGACCATAGAAGGTTCAGACAGCCTGGCCTTCAGTGGGGAGATATATGCACAGCAAGGTGCATGGATGCAGAGTGAGGGGTAATAGAGACAATGCCTCTCAGTGATCTGCAAAGAGGACAGTAGGGGCTTAGTCACCCATCCGGGAACACCATGCACAGGTGCAACTCAATCATAGGATCCCTGCCAGCTCTCACCACTATTGCATTAGTGCATTTGGTCTTCACCATGAACACTGGAGAGCCGTTCGCAGCAGCAGCCCCCTGCTGACGTGTCACCTTTTGCGTCGTTTTGTGCCATGGTGCACATCTTGCATATCCATGGCCATTGTCATATTGATCCACTGCCCACGTATATGGACAGTGATGCAGGGACTGGAATCATTACTGGAGGGTGAAATGGGAGGCTATGCCAGACTAGCAGATCTGTTTCTCTCTTCTGTCTTCTGGGTGACATGTTTTTACTGAAGTGTGTTTATGGCAGCACTGGATCTGATTTGGCGGATAGTCACCCATGCAGGCATCCGGCTGGGCTCGGCTTCTTACACTGGGAACGTCTGCTTTTCTCCGACGGCTCGGGAGCTTGCATGCGGATTAGAGCAGGCCAAACGATTTGCAGCTACCAGTTTATCTGATTAATTTAGCCTCTTTCCCGGTCGTGAATTTCCTGCCAGTCGGCTGACTTTTACTCATGGGGTGCTCTTTGAGATTGTTTGATGAATCATGTCTCGTGCAAACAGATCTCAAAGCTGTGCAGGTGTCCCATTATTGGTGTCCCATTATCAGCTGATCTGCCAGTGTCTGGGAACCGGTCTCCTCTGCTCTTTAGACTTCCCACCCACACAGGAACTCGGGGGTTCACTCGGGTGATGATGGCCTCCTTTCTGGATCCCACCTTTGATCATGCTTACACTATGACAGCACAGGGATGTTAAAGCTGCCTAAGGCTGGACCACTGACCATACGCCTAATTGCTGGCTGTTAGCCAGCAATTTTATACTGAAATGTGCTTGTCCTTGTTTGTAAGGGGACAGAATGCACCGGCTCTTTTTGATGTACTGCGTATTCCTGAGTTTCAGGTAGGTTCGAGCTCTGGGTGACTCTGTGGGTTGGCTTTTTTTTCCCTCCAAACCTGTCTGTCTCACTCTAGCTGTCATCTGAGTCTCCAAAGCACATTCACAAAGCAATCCACAGCCACTTCAAGTCTTTGGTGATCAGGATTCTCGACGCTAGACTAGCTCTTCTCTGGGGGCCACAGCTAGCAATGGCAGGGAATGTCCCTTAAACTCTGTGTGGATGAGAGGGGTGGGAGAAAACAGGGTGAAGGATGGCGAGAATGTGAGAAAAGACAACTGGGGGAGAAGAGGAGACAGCAGATGACGACGGGGGAGAGGACAACTGGTAAGGGATGGCAAAACAACCACTAAGAAGCCCCACAAACCTCACTGCCCTCCTCTATAAGTGCAAGGTGCACTTCAGCTTTGCCTTTGCTACTATTTGAGTTCCAGGGGTTGGCGAGCTGCTAAAGGTCCCTCCCCCAGCATAAGGGGAGGAGCCACTGGACCGAGCACTTAACTAATAGAGACATTGCAATGAACGCAGGATTTATTCAAATCTCTCACTTTTAAAGCTGGTCAGCTCCCCCCATTAAAAAAAATTATGCCAGAAAAGAAGTTTAATCAAAAACAATTTTTCCCTGTTCAGATACTGTCTGGAAATTCTCATTTTTTGAAAAAAAATTGAAATGAAAATGAAAAATTAAAAAGACATTCACGTCTCTTCAAAACAGCGAGAACATTCCCACTTAAAAGCAAACAAACAAAAAAAAGCTTTTTTCCCCTCCATTCCCCTCCCTCCCACTGAAAAATGAGGTGGGGGTGGGAAGTAGGGAAAGAGTAAAAATGTTAGAGAAAATGAGCAAAACACCACTAATTTTTGTTTACTTTTCCCCCTAATAGAAAAAGTTTGATTTTTTTTTAAATAAATGAATGTGTGTGTAGAGGGGTGGGGGGGGGGGATTAAGTGAGAGGGAAAACACTGAGAATTTGAAAAAAACTCAAACCAATATTTGTTCCAATGTTTTCCTATAACAAAAACTAAGAACTAAGAAAAAAATTCAAACATAAGAACACCATGAGTTTTCTTTTGAAGTTTCTCACCAGCCCCCCGAAATTTCATACAGCTCTCACTCCAATTCATGCCCTTGAGAGAGAAGGAGGCTTAATTTTCATTGCTAAAAAAAGATGTGTTTTTACCATGGGTTAAAGAAAGATCAGGCACTGTAGTTTTATCACAAGATAAATGAGATGAGCTCAAACTAAGGGGATGGGGAAGGGGGTAAAGAGGTGTAAGTTTTGACCTCCTGTAGCTATCAGGTGGTAACAAATGGAGATGCTTTGTCTGCACAAGCGTTTTCCAACAGTATAGCTAATGCATGCTTGTTATCTTGCTGTAAAAACACCTTTTGGGCAGTGAAGACAAAGCCTGAGGGAGAGCGGACCACAGGTGAGAGCAAGGCTCGGCTACTAGCATGAGGAGGCTGGTACAAGAACTTGCACAAAATCAAGACAGACAAAAAGCCTTGCTGGGAGATTTTCTTCCTAAAGGGAACCCGGTGGGGGTGAAGAGGTGGGCAGAGTTAATCTGGGCTTCCTCGCCCAAGGGAACAGGAACATTCCCCGGGAGGCAGCTGGCGGACAATGGCCTAATCTGAGGGCATCTGAAGGCACAGACTAGAAAGGCAGCAGTAAAATGGTGCTCATTAGGAGGGAAGGGAATCCCTTAGTAACATATCCATAGACCAGGGCGCTCAGGAGACTAGAGCGAGAGACAGATGCTATGCAGCATCCCTCGGGGGCTGTTAGGAAGTGTTTGACTGAAGTGGAAATCAATGCAAGCCTGGAGCTAGCCAGGAGAGCAAAGCTTCTTCCCCAGCCAGCCCCACTCTGACCCCTTGCATTACAGAGGGGCTGGCAGCCAGAATCTCAGAGGACACCCCCAGCCCCACGCCTGCAGCCTACGTCCCTCCCTTCCAGCTCTGAGGCTTGCTAGCTTCCTTTTGGAAGTCTCTCTCCACAGCCCAGCCGGTCAAGCCCAGGACAGGCAGGGGGCCCATCAGGAAGGCAGCAGCTCGGGGGTGCAGGGGCATGCGTCTGTCTTGGAAAAGAGCATCACTTGGACCGACTGACTGAGCAGACGTGGAGGATGAAAGCACAGGGCCTGGGAAAGGTGCGTGGGTTGGAGTGGAGGTGTAGGGAGCACTTACAATTCTCCCTGCGCCGAGAATAGGTCTCTGCCCTGAGAGGCTGCCCATCGGGCACTAAACACTGGGAAACATACCCCTGGCAGCCAGCCGGCTGAACGCTGAAGGGAGCCCATTAGCCTGGCAGGAGGGGCTGAGGCTGGACAGACTCCTCAGGCTGGACCCAAGGCGGTGTGAAGAAGAGAGTATTTACTGCTTCCCCCGGTCAGCGTGGCAGCTGGAAGAGGGGCAGGACATGCCACTGGGAAAGGAAGGACTCTGAGGACTGGGCGCTCTCCAAAGATCCCCAGTGCCCCAGGATCCATGCAGAGCAGGGCACCCAGTGTGTGCTGGCAGTAACATCAGGCTATGACTGTGGGTGCAGCAGGAGTCCCTAAAGGAGGCAGGACACATGCAAAGGAGGAATTCAGCTACACAGCCTGTGAGTCCAATGTTGTCTGCGCCGGTAACCGATTCCCTGCGGACTCTCCCCTGGCAACTCCAGGGACCAGCTCACCATGCCTCTCCCGGGCTTCCTCTCTGCTTCCCCCTCCCTCCGGGGCCTTGATCTCAACCGCCAGGCCCTGGTGAGGACAAGAACAGAGGAGAACTCAGGGCTTGTGTGTCACACGTTGTCCTCCCCACTGCCTCTCCAGTCTCCTGGGAATAGAGAGGGCTTTGGTTCCATGGCGTCTGCTGCCCCCTGCCTGCTACGGGGGGTATATGGCTGATGCTATAAAAAGCAGGCAACGAAGGAGGGGATAAATAGCTAGCTCTTTCTTGGAAGTACTTTCAGCAGTCTCCTGGTGGTTTCACGCAGAAACAGAGGGAAGGGATTTAGCCAACAATAGCTTTAGAAAAAAAATCAGATGCAGGCGGGCTCATAATCAACAAATTAAACCAAGACACGCTTGCAGAAAAGCAGCCAGCTAGCAGGGGGGGTTGATGGCTTCCCGTGTCCTCCCTCACTTTGTGTAGGCTCTGCAGAGAAGCACAACACACTAGGAGCTGCAGTGCGGGGACAACTGAGCACATGGTCCTGTTGCTCCTTTTACTGACACCAGTGTCCCATTCTGACATGAATGTCATCCTAGGCTGAGCAGTAGCAGACGGCTGTGGCCTCACCAGATCCGCTTCCCAATGCAGGAGAAATCAGGGATGCCTCAGAGATGCAGAGCGTGGTTATGACCTAAATGTAACTGGCTTTATTTACACATATGCACCAGTCCTGAATAAGAGTCTTAAACAGCAGGCAGGGCAATCTCTTCTTCTAGGAATCTCAGCCTAACAGATCCTGGGAGAAATGACTCAAGAAATTATTCTAATTAGAGCCCATGACAGAAAGAAAACTTTCCTGCTGCTCACACAGCACCCATTCCCCAAAACTGCCTCTACACAGAGCTTTGCATAACCCAAAGCTACCACCACCACAGAATGTCTTTCCAAGAGTCTAAACTTGCTCACACCTAAAGAAAAAATGTGGACAGCTGTAACAGCACCACCTGGTGAAACCTGCCAAACCAATGTTTTTTGCTGTATTTAAGGTTACATGAAGATACCCTCCATATTCCCCCGCCACTTCCCATCTTCACACGATCAGAACATTTTCCTTTTTGACTGAAGCTCTTTCAACCACTTTTGAATTCCACCATGGCATAAAAAGATCTCTTCTGGGGTCAAATAACTTTTGCATACACACTATGCTGAGAAAAGGCAGGACATTAGAGAGGACACTTTCCAGATGGTTCATTCCAACTGGAGCATTCAGGGTCAAGTTCAGTGGGTGGAGAAGATGAAAATCTGGTGAATCCCTAGCTAGAAAGTCATGGAAAAGAGAGGGTCATTACTCCGCAGCACTGAACCCCGGCCCCTGGAATCCTGTATTTATGGGAGGTTTTGTACACACCGCTTTAGAAGTGCCTAGTGAAGTCATTTGAGAGATTACTGGTTTTGTTTCCATTTATCTTTGAAAAAAAGATCAGGGAAATTAAATACAAACATCTGTACTAATGTAACATTCAGATTAAGGTTGTAAACACTCAGGATAAGGCAATGCAAAAATTAAGGGGTGACATACCTGGCTGCTTTGAAGTCAGTGGCTTCCGCATAGGCCATTGAGCAGGAGAGAGGAAGACACCTGGCCAGGGAAGTCAGACTGGTGATGGACTATCTGAGAAGCCAAGAGGAGGGTCAGGAGGGAGTGTGCAAATCTATGGGCTCCCCCACACTTTAAATGGCACTCCCCGGCTCCTGGACTTTACTGAGGCCAGGATTTCACCCATGGTTCTCACAGTGCCCTGAGCTCCTCCACATTGCATGTTGTGCATGGAGTAGATGCCAGGTTGTGCTGCTAAATGAATATATATTCCTAATACATAATGGCCTCCATTCAGTTCTCAGGTATACATTTGAACTACACTCCGTACTTCCACTTCGTTTGAGGTCCCACCACTTGCGTCGTGACACGTTATAGCTAACCTCCGGGCAGGAACTTTGGAACAGATCCTCAGCTGGTGTAAATAAGCATCTCTCTGAAGTCAATGGAGCTACATCTACTCACACCATCTGAAAACCTGACTTTGTGTCATCACCCGCTAGAGCATGACAGTGTCAGCACGCAGGCTGGGTGCTTATATACTCTGACAACCTTCCAATACCAAACAAAGGCCTTTGTGACCACAATGCTTAGAGTTTGTATCTCTTTCCTAGCCAGGCTCCTCTGTCACTTGCACTCGTTGAAAACAAAGCACTTGTTCTCTAGGTTGAGCATCCGTGATCCCATTATGCCTGCCTGCATGGCACGGCTGTCTAGAAAGAAGAGGACTGTCTTTAAAGTTGCCCTTGGAAAAAGGACTGTAAAAATGGTACCTGTTTCCTCACCAGATCTGCTCCCCAAGTAAGTTTAGAGTCTGATCTGATTCCTCTAGTGATTGTATTTTTAATACTTGCCAGAGACGCTTGGAATACTGGATAGGCACTTCACCTTCTGCTCACGATCAGATAAATCAATGACTTGGGGGAAAAAAAAAAAACCCACTCTGCTAGTGTGACAGAGCCAGCACAGATATGGGCCAGCGAGCCAGGCTGCATTCTGGCTTGTGCATCATCCACAAAACTGTTAAGCAAGTTCCAATTGCTGGGCCAAATTCTGCCCTTATTGACACCTGGGCAACTCGAATGAGGACGAGTTGCTGCCTTGTTATAACTACTGAAGGCACATATATATTGCTATGGGCTGGGCTAAACCTTGTTAGAGGTTGCGTTAAAACCACATTGAAACCAATGGGAGTGAAGGTGGCCTTCATTTAAGATAACTGAAAGGAACAGGTAAAGGGCCCCACCTAAAGCAAGGCATAATGGAGTCAGCCCAGCAGGTGGAGGGTTCCCTTGGGTATTGCTTTGACAAGGTGTGTGAAAAAGACAAACTGGGGTGCAGACAAGAAAGCCAAGCAGAGGCCGGGCAGCACGGTGTGGCTCTAGAGGGATTCTGGGTTGGCAATGCAAAAAGTGAAAGAATCTTGGGGCTCTAAGGGAAGAAGCTATCCCTTGTTTTGGGGTCTTTTTTTGTTCGCGGGAGCAAGACTTTGTTCACTCCTTGTAAGTCAACACAGTGGCATCAAAGAAAGTACCAGACGCCACTGTCAATTTCTCCCCCTGGCTGGATCAACTCCCATGGTCCCCATTTTTGACTAGCTGCTCAGATTGAAACTCTATACTTTTCCTTTATAGTATGTTCCTAGATTCCAAGGTCAGGAGGGACCACTGTGACCATCTTGTCTGACCTCCTGCATGACATAGGCCAGAATTCCCACAAAATATTTCCTTTTGGGGAAAACAAAATCCAACCTCGATCTATGAATTGCTACTGATTGAGAATCCACCAGGACCTGTGATAAGTTGTTCCAATGACCCTCACTTTATTTCATGCCTTATTTCAAGTATGAATTCGTCTAGTTTCAACTCCCAGATAGTGGATCTCGTTATATCTTTGTCTGCTAGATTGAAGAGCCATTATCAGCTGTGTACTTATGGACTATGACCAAATCACCGCTTTGCCTTCTCTTTGTTAAGTTCAATAGCTTGAGCTCCTTCAGTCCATTACAATAAAGCATGCTCTTCTAATTGTTTAATCATTCGTATGGCTCTTCTCTGAACGCTCTCCAATTGATCAACCTCCTTCTTGAATGGTTGACATTTGATCCGGATGCACTATTCCACCTGTGGTTGTACCAGTGCCTCACACAGAGCTAAAATAACCTCCCTACACTCACTCAAAATTCCCAGTTATGCAGCCAAGGATTGTGTTAGCCCTTTTTGGCTACAGTGTTGCATTGGGAGCTCATGTTTAGCTGAATAGCCCCAATGACCTCCAAATTGTGTTCAGAGTCGCTGCTTTCCAGGACAGAGTGTCCCCATCCCATAAATATGGGCTACATTCTTTGTTCCTGGATGTATACATTTACATTAGGCCATATAAAGTGCATTGAATTTGCTTGTGTCCATCTTACCCAGACATATATGGGGCTCTGCCCTCCCTAGGACCTCAAAAGCTTTTCCAATATGACTAAATAGTATCCCATTGTCCAAATGAGTACCTTGAGGCCTGCGAAGCCTCTCTTTTCCTCTTCTCATTTGTATTTGTCTCTCCTCCAGTTGCTCCTAGATTTTAATTTAATGAATTTAATTATACTTATGTTATCGAAAAATTTTATCCTATTTATCAAGTTTTGTACAGGAGAGGCGTAGAGGCTAAGAAAGCCAGGAAACTGGAGCTTAGCTATTGTGATTGGGGGTGTCTAAATACCAAAGGTTGGTAGACAGATGAGAGGTGCTTTATAAATTATTTTCTTAGATGTGCCCAGTTAAATGCCCACAGGGATTTGAGATCCAGCAATCATTTGATCACACGTTCGTTTCAAATTCTGTATTCTGTGGTGCTGTGCATCCTTAAACGCACAGTGCCCCAGAGCACAGGATGTGGGAAACCAGGGGTCCAGCCAGGAATTCTAAACCCCTTCTGGAAAGCTGGGGAAGAAAAACAAGCAACAGGTGAGGAGAAAGACCAGGTGGGAGACTAGAGAAGGGCAAAGCCTAAAGGTGGGATGAGAGACTGAGAGGAGGAAAAACGTTCCACCAAGCAATATTTTACAAATAGATTTTGTTGAAATAAAATGTTTCTTGTTTTTCAAACAAGATGGCATTTGATTTACTACCAACCTTGTCATCATTCCTTGTGCTTTAGCCTCCTTCCTTCACCTGTTTTTCCAGCCATTTCTCTTTTCTATAGTTTTCCTTTGAGGGTGCACGTGCAGCCCTCTTTTAATAGACACCTGGGCTAGGATGGAGATTGGAGGAGTTCAGACACGGACACGGGATCCCACACGATAGTGGTTAAAGAGGCAGCTCACCTGAAACTCCATCTTATCCAGCTGCCTCCGTCCAACCCGGTCTGTGCCTTTCAGCTGAGCCATAGTCCGAACATGTATTTGTCTCTCTAGGCTTTGCTGTACAGCAGCTGCTGTTTCTACAGCACAGATCAATCTCTCTCCCCTCAGTTCCAGTCTCTGGCCATAAGGGGAAGAAAGTCCCATGAACGCAATCTACTTTGTTACCTCATCAGCCACCCAAGATTCTGTGGCTGCTAGCAAGTCCACGAGAAAGGAAAATACTTCATATAGCCGACAGTGTTCGGTGGGGCAACGGGATTAAAATGCAGCACCTGGGCCAGCTTGTTGCTCTAATTTACACCCATGGGAGGGTATAAATTAGAGTAAGAAAGTTTGAGATGCTTCAAAGTGCTGCTGCAAGCAGAATCTGCTGACACGGGCGGGTTCTGTACCTCATAAATCATCAGGAGGGGGCAGAGAACCAGTCACCATCGCTCATCAGTTAATTACAATGGTTAATCATATTTTCATTAACATGAAGTGAAACAGCCAGTATTTCCCTTCCTCTGCCGCCCTGCCGACCCCTCCTCCCCTCAAGCCCCAAGTCCAGTTCCCACATTTCACAGATAGATCTTCACCATCACTCAGGAATAAAGCTGTCATCCCAAACACATGCCAATAAAACTGATATATACCATGCCAAGCCATCAGGGGTTCCCTCCCCCCTACATTCACCTGTATGTACACCATACTGGGCTTTTTAATTATGTATGAGCCATCTCTAGTTCCTTCCATTTTCCCTAATGCTATTGCTAAATGTTATTCCTAAAACTAGTGTCCCGTTCCTAAAGCTAAAATAATTCTGTATATTTATTTATATTATACATTTGCTTTCAGGGAAGCAGCTGATGTGAACTCTGCTCATTTCAGCAAAAAAGAACCTGGGCTCTGTCCCGGGCTCTGCCACTGGCCTTCTGTGTGACCTTGGCCAAGACACTTCCCTGCCCCCTGTCTCAGTTTCCCCACCTGTAAAACGAGGGTAACAATACTGATCCCCCTTTGTAAATGACTTGGGCTCCTCAGGTGAAACCAAATAGCCGTACTAAGTGTTTTTAGTATATACCAAGGTGTGGAGTAGAGGGAAGGTCTCGATTCTTCAGAAACAACAAGAGATGGACAAGGAAAGCTGCTAAGCTCAAGGACCCTGTTTGTGCAGTGCCTGGCTCTGACAATGGCATTAATCTGACTAATGAATAGGAGCAGAGCCGGAACGAGGTTTAAGCAAACTAAACAATTGCTTAGGGCCCCGAGCAGCTCAGGCGCCCCCCTTATTTTGTGTTGTGTGGAGCAGGGAGGGAATATTCCTGCTTAGAGCCCACAGTGGGCTAGCACCTCCGCTGACAGAAGTGTTATGACAACTGGGTTTTGCTCGCTGCCTGGGTCCTGTCTCACAGAAAGGTGGCAGAGGCAGGCAAGGAGACAGCTCTTTGGGAAGGGGCAGGATCCCTTCACTTCTCTAGTCGAGACCCTAGAAGTGAGCTGCTCTGCCTCGTTCACGCCTGCTGCCTTGCTTCCCTCTGCTGCAGTGTTACCAGTGAGCACCGGGGAACGGACAGGGCCTGACTCCAGCGTTATTCCCACTTCACAAATTGACTTCTCTGCCTTTCAGCTGCCATTGCTTTGCTCTTTGTTCTGCACAAGGAGAAAGGGTGCTGATTAATGCTAATTGAAGACTTAGGATGCTACGCACCCCTAGACTACCTAGAAATCAGAGGAGCTGTGACATGTAAGACCCCCTTTGCCCATGCTTTTATGGAACCCCAGCCCTGCCCTGGAGGGACAATTCTTTCCTGGGATGAGAGGGGAATCCCATCTCCATGCTCACTCAGTGCTCTTCCCCCTGCCTTGCTGCTCCAGCAAGGAGTCCCAGACCTGCCCTGGAGACAGCTCCTTCTCCTGGCCTGACAGGAGATTTCATTCCCTATGTCCATTTGCTTCCCGCACCATGCTAGCAAACGGAGTCCAGCCTGCCCCAGCGGGACCACGTTCTCGGACAGCAACAGGAGCATTTTGTCCCCACCAGCAGCTGTTTTTAATGCACAGTATTTCAGAGACACAGCAGCACATCATCCTAGACCGTGGGGGGGACTAAACCCTGGCCCAGCTTAGAACTGCAGAGCAAGGAAGGGGGCTGGTCTCTTCTGGTTTGCCTGTTTTCCCTTTTAGCCTAAGGTTCCAGAGACAGGACGCTTAGCAAGAGAGATGTATAGAGCGTAACATGCCCATGGTAAAACTTACAGAAAGGGCTGCCGACCAATCTCTTGCCCATCCATATTGAGAAATCCTCTTTACACAGGTGTTCTAGCAGCATATGCTACTATCAAGGCCATTGCTCGGATCTAGGGGGTTAAAATCTCTGCTGATTTAGATCCCCCGCAATCAGTGACTGCAGGGGATGAAAGCCAGCATAGGGTTTGGCCCACTGGCTGCATGCATTCTGAAATCAAAAGACTCGAGCACCCCGCCCCCAAGTAGTTGGAATATTAACTCCAGGTGTCACGTCAATAACCCCTGCATTTGCCACAGGTAGAAGCTTCTTTGAAAAGAGGGACTGATTTCTAAGGTCACCCCCCAATCTTGGTACGTAAACCCTCCCAGAAAAGCCTGTGGGATGCTGTATGTACTGTTTCTCCATTGAAGCAACATGACTGGATGAACTGTACTGTAGCTCATATGGCTCATCCACTACCCTGTTGAGGTTGCCCACTGTGCATTTGCAGATTGGTCCGCAAGGCACTGATTGAAGCAGGGCAACCAACCAAAACAGACCACGACCAACCAGCTATATCTAAGCTGGACAGTAATGCTCACATCGGAAATATAAGGGTCCCTCCAGGGAAATGACAAAATCCATTAATCCTTGAAATTGAGGAGTGAAGTCTTCAGCTGTACATTTCTCTCTCTCAGAGGCCTCCAAGTCATCTTTTGTTCTTCAGATCTGCTTTTCCATTCACCTGTGCTGCAGTAAATCTGTACCTTAAATCACCTAATTTATTTTCTTTCCTCCTCTCTCATTCATTCTTCCCTTTTTCTTGGTCTATCAAGGCCACTGGATTCTCGGGATGGACCCAGCTGCTAAGACAAAGCAAAAACTTTTCTTCACACAGTGCACACAGTCAACCTGTGGAACTCATTGCCGAAGGATGATGTGATGGGCAAGACTATAACAGGGTTCAAAAAAGAACTAGCTAAGTTCATGGAGGACACATCCATCAATGGTGGTTAGCCAGAATAGGCAGGGTTGCAAAACCATGGTCTGAAGTGTCCCTAGTCTCTGTTTGCTGGAAGCTGAGAATGGGTGACAGGGGAGGGATCACTTGATGATAACCTGTTCTGTTCATTCCCTCTGAGGCACCTGGCATTGGCCACTGTCAGAAGATAGGACACTGGGCCAGATGGACCATTGCTCTGACCCAGTATGGCCGTTCTTATGAACTGACTCAAACCCTCAGATTCCACCAAAATGAAATCTGGGAAGCTGAAAAGGAGCATTCCCCCTTTGCTTGCCTTGTTAGGGTTGTTCCTGGTTGGGAAGACCTCCCTTTTACCCCTAGATGTCTTCATCTTAGAAGTCGATGGCTTGACTCCTCAACTTCCTGTTCCCCCTCTACTTCCTGCAAGGCTGAAACGAGGTCATGAAAATCATTAGCCTGGAGGTGAAGGAAAACTTAATTATAGATAATAATAAGCAAAGGCCAGACATCCCAAGCTGTGTTATTGCTTTCCTGGCTCTCCCCCTTCTCGTCCCCGCCCCCCCCAACAGAGGGCCTCAGATGTGTGCTAAGCAGTGTGCAGAGGTGTTAATGAGGACCGCATCACCTCTCTGTCACAGTCAAAGCGCGATACGGCACCCAGCACAGAAACAAGATATAAAGCGTGTACTTACGCTCTCAGTGCGAAAACCTCTCGGTTAAATATAACAAAGATTTTCAGGCTCCAGTGAATGGAGTGGATCTCTTCATTTGATGGCAAAGTACTTGCCTTGGAAAAAACAGCCTTCAATCCCCAAAGGAGCAGGCAATTCCTCCCCTATGTTAAATGTGTATATACATTGCTGGGTATGTTCGAGGAACGCAAATTGTCTTCATTATATATATATATATTTCCACAGAGAATGTCACAACATGATGTCTCAGCAGCCCTTTGTGTGGTTTTTGTTCTTGCTCTTTGGATTCTTGATTGAGTTTGAGTAATTCCTGTTTTCCTGACTGCAAGAGACTGACGAAGCTGGCCAGAGTTAGACATAGTGTGGCATGGGGCCAGGAGGACTCCTTTCTCTCTCCTCACCTGCATGCCCCATAGTGTCTCTGCTCTTCTGAGACCAGAGTTTTCCATCAAAACTTTTTTTTTTGATGGAACACTGGGTTTTCAACTAAACAAAAATTGTCACAAAAACCCTGCTCTGAAAAAATTTCACATTTTCATTGAAAAACCAAAGCGTTCCAGCCCCAAATCTGAACAAACCATTTTTGATTGTCTCTAATTCATTCTAACTTAGTGATTTGGTTTAATTTAATTCACTTCCAAAGTGTATTAAACTAAACCAAATTAAAGCCACTTTAATTCTGAATATCCACCTACACAGGGCTTTAATGCAATTCAACTGACCACCTTCAAATTTAGTTAATTCAGATTAACTTTCCTGGGTGGCCCTGTATAGACAAGCCCTCAGAAGAAAAGACAGGCTAGAGAGGCTTCAGCTTGTGATATTGGTACAGCGCTTGACACCAAGAATAGCCAACAGAATGGAATGTCAGGTCAGCTACATTTTCCAAGACTAAACAAGTCTTGGCACAAGACACGGTGGGTAACGCAGCATGAAAATTGCCCCACAAGTGTAAAGATGTCAACAGCAAAGTAGGGGCAGGTTTCTTTGTTTGCAAATTTGCTTCTAACAGGACCAAAAAATTAACCACGGATGAATCTGGCAAATGGTCATGAACACAACTTTGTACAGCAGCACTCGGTTCCCCTGCATGTTCTGCCACTCCCTCATTAACCCGAAAGCTATGATGGGTCACCCTTTGGTAGGCAGTGCTTCCGGCTGCCATACGCAAGGTGTGAAGAGAAACAGACGCGCAGGGGAAGGTTTGAATTTCGATGCTAAGCAGGGATTCCCTCTTATCGCTGCACTGCTTCAGATATGTTGTCCAGCAGTTAGCACAATGGGATCTTGATTTGGGTGTCTGGATGCTTCCACAATATACCATATTAATAAAACACTGGAACACCGGATCTACATGTACACATGAATATGCACCCCCCATGTGCACTCACAGAAGCTCGCATGCGTGCACACACACTCCCACCCACTCACCCACACCCTCTTACAAACATGCACTTCCACCCACACTGCACACACAATCACACCAAGCCAATCTGGGAGGAGCATTTAATTCACCAAAGCTGAAAATGAACTTGACCGTGTTGCAGAAATCACACACAGCACAAGCAAATTAATACCAGGCTTCTCCCTTGCAAATGCAGCACAAGGGAAGAGATGTCTGCAGTGGTTCTGCTAACAGCCAAACAATGTCATATAATTGATCACAGCTCTGGCAAAGCATCACTCTATGAAGTTTGCAAACAGAATGGGATGGGCCAGGCCACAGGCTCTTCCCACTTTTTGTTTCCCAGTCACAAAGTGAGACGTTTCCTCTTGTGCTGGCTACCACTCAAAGGTTACAACCATCATACACCAGGGTATCTCTGTCCTGCTGGCCACGCACACCTGCAGTTATGACCTGGGTCACATGAAGCTGGTTATCTCCCATTCACCCTACTAAGTAATGCTCATTCGTGTGCGGGACTGTTGGAGCATCAGAGCTGGGCAGAACTTTTTATTCTTTCTTGTCCCACAAAAAAAAAAAATTTTTGGTTTGACCAATGACTTTTCCCCCTCACTGTGATCAACATTTGCTATTGGGGACTGGACATGGAACCAAACATTTTACAGAGAAGTGTTTTGGGTTTACATTTTCAAACAGTGATTCCTTTTTTTTTTATGGGGGGGGGCAAGGGAAAGGGGCTAAAAGTGGGGTTTTCAGTTAACAGCTTTTGAAAATGTTTTTCAGAAAATGTTTACCAACACCCATAAATTGTGACAGAACATGGTTTGTAAAAGCAGGGGGAAAATCGGTTTTCAGTTTAACAGAACAAATTTTCATTGGGGATCATTTTTAAATGATTTAAAAAAAACCAAAAAACTTCATGACAAAAGCTGTTACCATTTTCCAATCAGCTCTAGGGTGTGTTTGCACATGTCTTATTAAAGAATCCAGTGCCCAGAAACGTGCTTTTCTAGAGAAACAAATACAAAGGTCCTGTCACAAAGGGTGTGCAATCTAAACCCCTGATCCTGGGCTGCAATCCATCTGGGCTGAGAGTGGACCGAGTCCCTCTGAAGGCTATCTATTTCAGGGACTTACATGCCTCTTCCCTCCCACTGCTGCCAGACCTGAGCACCTCACACACAGCCCTGTGAGGTAGAGCCGAGGCACAGAGGCTAAGAGACTTATTCCAGATGTGCAGGAAGTCTGTGACAGAATAGGAACTTGAAGGCAGGTTTTAGGCTGGTGCCTAATTCTAACCCAGAATCAGTGAAGGAATATTGAAGTTTCATGGAGACTTGAGATCAGTTGGCAGAGTCTAGAGTGCCAACCACTGCAACAAGAGACCCGGGAGTCAACATGGCACCACATGGGCTGGCTCACGTAGACTCTTCACGCAATCAGAGCCATGTGGAGCAAGGATGCAGTGGCGATGGTTTCGAAGATGTGGATTACCGGAATCAGAACATGCAGTTAGTAACTGATGTTATGCGCACGTCTCGATGGTTCCATTGAAATCATATGCTCTTTAAATGGTAAACTAATTCATCTCTTGGAGCAGATGGTCAGTCTTCAGTGAGGAAGAGAAAGCTTGGGGAAGCAGGAATGGGCATTTGATAGTGATGCACCACTCCAGTGTTATAAACTGCAATGTTTGGGCTCATTAGGATGAGCAGAGCACCTTATTGATACTCCTGAGACAAGGGTTCTAGTCCTGGCTCTGCCACTCTTCTGCTTGATGCCCTTGGACAAGTCACTGCCTCTTCCTTTGCCTCAGTTTCCCCATATATAAAATGTGGATATTGATCCTGACTTTTTTTTTTGTAAAGGGCTCGGAGAGCTACTGATTGAAAGAACCATAGAAGAGCTAGGCGCTAGTATTACTACAAGAAAGGACTGCAGCACATTTTTATTAAATGCAAATGTAACAACCCCCCTGCTGGGATAGGGGTCAACCTATCACCTGTGGATCTAAAAGGGAAATGACCTGTGTTCAGTGGAGTTAGCCTTTAGAGAACTATCCATCTTCACTGCCCATATAAGGAAAATCTGGAATTCTGCCCCAAGGGTCCTCAAACCCTGCTAAAATCATAGGAGATGCCAACTAAGCATGCTGAGAAATGAATTTTCCCAAGTCCAGCAAAAACACAGTCCTCTACAAGAATTACGGGCCTAATCCTGGGCCTACTGCAGTGAATGGAAGTACTTTAGTTACCTTCATTGGACATTGATCAGGCTCTAGATCTAGGCTGACTAGCAAATTTTAATCTATAGCCATTTTTCTGTAGCTGCCTAAAATATATCAGCATATACTTACAATGGGAAAAGAGCATTTCCCTTCCCTTCCCCTCTCTGCTCCCTAGATCTTCCTAACTCCCAAAGAGCTGAAGGGACAGCGCTGAAATTGACACTGAAGCAATAGCTCCATTACGCCGGGCAGAGATCCAACCTGGAAACTTTCAGCCCCAAAGGGGACAGTTTGGGAATGTCACGAGCTTGAGGAAACAAGGGGATTTCAACGAAGAAGGTTTTGCAACATTATCTATTTGTAGAGCGAGTGCTTATCTACCTGCCAAAATCACGCCTGCACACATGCTTGCACACACATGGGAGAGCAAGCACATGTGCACGCTATAGGTGGATGAATTCACAGAGTCAGCGCCATCACAGCCTGGCTTGCTTTCGTGTCCAGCATCAGCTCTGGATGTTTCATGCCCACCCGAGGGTTTGGGCCGCTCTTTAGATGGTGCCTGAACCTCAGATCACGTGTTCTTTGGTAGGAGCCCTGTTCTGACATGAGAATGCCCTGTGCTCCTGGCCCTGCCTCTTGTAGAGCGCTGCAGACGCCACTGTCACGGGAGCTATGCCCCACTGCCAGGGGCACGCCAGAGGCCGGCAAGCTTCGCTGCCAATCAGTAACACTTGGACTCACAGCCAAAAAGAAGGCCCTGGAGCATCAGCTTTGCTTCCTATTAACTCTTGCTTCATTTTAATTAATTAGAAGGTCAGAAGTCAGCCACCCAGGGAATCAGACAGGACAGGGAGGGGCTTCTCTACCCTGCGGAGGAAGGATGACCTTTCAACCTGTTCAGAAAGCAGGCACGATCCACGTCCCAGCTAGAGGGGATAAGGCAGGCAGTCTCACGGCTTAATGCTTCTGGCTACTTCACAGTAACCCATAACGTGAAACAATCCCTGGGTTCTCTGGCAGAGGTGCTGGGGGCTTTGAAAAGCCATGTAGCTTTCTATATCTCCAGAAGGCTGACATATCTTCCTTGCTGCTGAGTGGAAGCAGGATTTGCTGAAGCAGAAGTAGCTTCACGTTGTCAATCCCAAGAGGGCTTAACAATTGATTTTTATCTGGAGAGGGCCTAGCAAAAAGGGGAGATGAAAGATGCACGATCCCCACAATACACCTGCACCTAACCAACCTCCTCCCCCCATATACCTGTGAGCACACTAACATATACATATACCCTACATTAATTCACCAGTAAAGAAAATACAAAGTTGTATTTTAGCCCAGTAATAAAAGGCTTAATTGGGTGTCTCAGGGGACATGAGCTGCACAGGAGTCCAAATGAGCTGCACAGAAATCTTAGAGTAAAGAAAAGGTTGTTGCAACCAATGTTCTATACTGCACCTGTGCAATGAATTATTCTGAAGACAGAAGAGCAACTTGAGAGCTGCTAGTGAGAAGTATGCTGGCATGATTGCTGTTAGGATTTGTATTACCAATCTTTGGAAGCCTGGCCTTTGTTTAATAAAATTAAAGACACTGTGCAGTAAATGAGTGTTTTGTGATTCTTCAGTATACAACGCCTTCCTTACAAAAAAGTCACGACATTCCACAGCAGTAGCCCAAACTTCTATAACAACACTAATGTAAGAAATAGTGTTTTGGACGATGAAGGTAGAGCACTATAGCATTATTTTTTTAAATGAAGATGTACAAGCATAAACACACCCAACATACACAGAGGTTTAGGTGTGAATCACAGCAGGAACTGAGCGGTGTTAAGAAGGGAAAACTCATATTGGATGCCTACCACTAAAACCAAAAGGGGGGAAAAAAAAAGACAAAGGCCTGTTAATGGGCAATATAAGGAGAAGGGGGCAGCACTGATCACTGGGGCTCACGTCAATACACATCCCTCTCTATCACCTTCCAGCTCAGAATCTCAAAGCTCTTTCCACATGTTAATGGGCATATCCTCACAACAGCCCTCTCCAGTGGGTACGATCGACCCAGTTATACAGAGAAGGAAACCGAAAGGAGTTAGATGCATTGTTCACCCCACCAGTTCATTCTTGCAATGGGATAGAACCCAGCACAGGGGCCAAGGGGAAACAGCTTGATGCTGTCTAGTCCCGGAGATGCTGTTGGATGGGGGGCAGTTTGGTGCACCCTGACTGCCATAGCCCATGTAGGATCTAGAGCAGCGGTTCCCAGCCCTCTCAATTGTGTGGATCTCTTTTCAACCTCCAAACATTTCGTGGACCACCACATGCTACTAGTTTCTATTTGAAATTGTACATTTCTTTCATGAGGATGTTATTTTTCTTTTCCTCAGACCCCTGCAGTAGCCTTACAGACCACCAGGGGTCTGCGTACCACAGGTTGGGAACTGCTGATCTAGAGACTAGCCACGCCACAAGATCACCCCCGTCACACCTTGCCCAGTCCCCAGCACACTCCTTGAGCGCATTACAGCTGCTAGTTTACTAGTTTAGCTGGTGCAAAAGGGCCACAGGACAGCTGTGGATCAGCCCCAATGATGTTGCGGCAGGTCTCGAAATAGGAACCTGTCCCTCCAGTCTGGTACTTTAGCCACAAGATATTTTTTCCATTCTGTACTTTACCTCTTCCCTCTTCCCCCAAGCATGGATACAAACATTTAAATGGAATTCAGAGAAATCGTAATACTGAGCTCTTACATAGAGATTTTGGTCACTAGATCTCAAACACTTCACAAAGGAGGGCACTGCCATTATCCCCATTATACAGATAGCAAAATTGAGGCACAGAGTGGGGAAGAGACTTCCCCAAGGTCACCCAGAAGCAGGAACCGAACCTATGTCATCTGGGTCTCAGCCCAGTGCTCCACCTATTAGGCAACACTGCACAGCGTAATGACAACCTTTCCTTATAACACAGTTTCACAACATTGACAGCAGAGCCCATTCTGCATGTAAGTTACATTGAGATGCCCTGAGACTCACACAGATTCCTTTAGATTCCCTGGGTCAAATTCAAAGGGGGGGGGATATTAACTACCTATTAGCAATTACAAGCCTAAGAATTTGAATCTAAAGAAGTAAAATCTCCTGTGACTTATCAGCCTCTTTTTCCAGGACACTGAGCACCCACAGCTTGACTTAATATCAAAGGCAGCTGCAGGTATTCAGCATTTTTTAAAAGAAAGTCCCAAAGACAGACTCTTTTAGGGTCACTTCTGTGGCTGGTTATCTAGCAAAATGAAGATCAAAAGGTGACTTGACTACAGTGTCTAAGTACCTCCATAGAGGAAAAATACTGGGTGCTAAAGGGCTCTTTAACTGAGCATGGAAAGGCAGAACGAGAACCAATGGCTAAAAGCAGAAGCCAGACAAATTTGTATTAAAAACCAGGCACATGTTTTTAACAGAGAAGATGATTAAACCATAGGAACAAACCACCAAGGGAAGTGGTGAACGCTCTATGTCTCAAGGTCTTCAGCTCAAGTTTGGATGCCTTTCTGGAAGATAAACTTTCATTACTGCAATCCATACAGGGGTAAGTGGGTGAAATTTAATATCCTATGATAGGCAGATCGTCACACTAAATGATTCAATGCAGTTTTCTGGCTTCAAACTCTATGAATCTGAACCCCTCTAAGGGCTGCAATAGGTCACAGGTTCAGGATACAAATATCTACAGATAGTAGAGAAAGCAGCCAGCAGATGAATTACCTCGTAGGGTGGAAATGTACCATTCTCCTTAAGAATAAGAAGGGAAGAAATTAATACTTACCAGTAAGAAGAAAAGAAAATGGCTACCTTAGGGCTACAGCCCTATGCCTCTGCCCAATTTAAAGGACCAACCCTCTTTTCCCCCAGAAAGGCATGCTGGGAAAAAATGTTCCTACAAAAGGGCAACCTGGTAGTCAAAAAAATTAGTAAAAGGCAGGAAATCATTAAGAAAGGTGGTCCTGGGTGAGGGGCTAATTCTCCTGGGTGTTTAGCTCTTATGTTGTAGGTGGGCTATGCGGTAGCTAACAGCTTTTCCTGTCAGGAGCTGGTTTGGTGGCTGATCTGGAGAAAGCACGTTTGCACAGTATTCCATGCTACTCTGAAAGGAAAAGGGACTTCAGGCTGAAATAAAGCTAGAAGTCTGGTGTAGTCCAGCCATGATGCTTTCACACCCGGGCAAGACCTTGGTTCCTGTCAGTTGGACTTCACTCAAGAAGCTAAGGTGGTTGTGAAAGAGGGAAAGCAAATGCCCTTTGTCTTCTTTATATGTGCTATTGTACTAGGGTAGGGGACATAATGTAGCTGCACTTGAGCTTCATGCGGTGCTGAGACCGGGTGAGAGTTCTGTCTTGTCACGACTTTGGTTCAGGTCTCCGCTGGCGAATGTACGTGGGCCCTGTGATACTCCTTGCCCACCACGAAACTGCTCTAGACACTACCGAGCGTGTCTAATGACGACCCCAGTCTTTTAGAAATGTTTCTGAGTGCTTGTTGTGGAGTTGCCCTCCCCTGCAATCCGCCTGAATGCAGCCAGACAGGATTGCCACTAAATTCCACGTCTCCTCCCTACTGTTTCTCTCCCTTTCTTTGGGCCAAACAAAATCAAACACTGCTACACAGCACTGTGTCAGCCTTTGTCCAGAAATGGTCCACATGGGTTGGCCTCACGGCCTACTGTTTGTGGAGTGAGGACTTGACTGCCTCGCTCCTTGGCAGAGATGAGGAGAGTTGTGGGGGAAAAACATGCTCAACAGGAGCAGGGAGAAGGAAATCTGGGACTCCTTGAAGCTCTTGCGTGGAAGCCATATTCATCCATCCTTGATCAGAAGGGCAGGAGACTCCAGTGTGGCCATATATAGACAGTGTAAACGTCTTTCCAAAATCCATACAACTCCCCATTCCCCTTTGAATTTCTGATTATTGGCTCCTGCAGATGCCCACCTGACATGTGTAGACATAATAATTGACCCTTTAAGAGAAGACTAGGTATCGGGTCCTGGTGATCCTTTCTGGGGCAAATCACAAGACGAGTTTTCAGCACTTGCTAAACAGCAGCATTTGCCCTGGGAGTTAATCTCAGGAACCCTCACTGATCACTTGCCAGAGGAGTTATGAGGTAAATTAAATGAAAAAAACACAATTCAGAAAAATTCAGGGAGAGAGAGAAAAAGGGGGAGCAGAGAAATGGGGTGCAGACAGGGAAGGGATAGCCAGTCTATGCATCCTCTCTGGCTCCCTCCCCCTGCCTCCTGGGGCTTCCGGTCTAGCAGCTTACCTAGAGACAGCTGAATAGTACCAATGAGCATATTGGAGTGTGACTTCTCAGTGGGTCCTTCCTGACTCGCATGGAGAAGACATGGCTTGGATGGTGCTGAGGGAGCAGGTGGCTTTCAATGCAGTGCAGAAGCAATCTATAGGTCAAGCTTTTTGAAGCTCTGGGCAGTTTCTTTGTTTTTTGGGTTTTTTTTTTTTTTTCTTAGACCTCCGTCAAGGACAAGCCAATGACAATAGACAAAAATACCGTGTGGTTATTAATAGCAGGGAGTTTTGCTGCCTTCTGTGGGCAGGCCAGAACTATGAGCCGAGGTACCCTGTTGTGACACATCACAGGTGGATGATGTTTGCTAATGGAGTCCGGGATTTCCTTCCCACATGGTAGCACCACCTTGTTTACCTTCTATGGGCCAGACACCCAGAGAAAGAGATGCCCTCCCTCCCATCCAGTCTGCGACGTCCTTGTTCCCGCTCTGTCTGGGGCTGCGCTAAGTGAACATGGCATTTGGCTAAGAAAATCCGCACTGAGGATAATTCCTGAGCAAACGTTCTTCTCCCTCAAACTCTGTCTCTTTAAATCACCAATGGAACAAGGATCTCTGGCTGATGCTACATGCACACACGTCTCATGGGGCAAAGGGCATTGAGATGGATTTTGGGGAAGTACTGCAGGAGAGAGAGAGAGAGAGGGAGGAATTTCCTGAGCTGAAATTATGCTGAGCAAAGAAAGCTGCAGAGCAGTGATGGGGTGAGGCAGAAGAAATGCATAGAAGGGAAAAAAGAGACCGAAGAGCACAGGGAATGAAAGCTGGAACGAGACTCAGTGGGCTGGGGGAAGGATGCTGACACACGCAGGGCTCTTCAGAGGGGATCTCTCTGTCAGCAGCTGGCTGGGCTTGACGTGGTTCCCCTTCAGAGGAATTCCCTCAGCCTTTCTGCTGCTATTGGTCCTGGTTTAGTGCAGAGCTTGTGATTGGATTTGATTTCATTTTCTCTGCAGAGGTATAGGCACTAACCATCTTCCCTCTTCCCCCCCCTTCCCCTTTATCTCTTTATCTCTGAGTTAATGGATGTTCTGTGCTAGGAACAAGCCCGCAGACCAAACCAGGGACCCGTCTTCAGGAAAGCCTGCCTGCGTTCTCTTTCGGCCCAGCTGTTGGAGGGTTTGTGAGGTGTGTGTGGGGGTGCCTTCCTTGCCAGAAATGCGGCATTAAATAGTTTTGAAAATTCTATCCCTTCGGAGCCAGCATTTTCCAGGCCTCCTGCTGGCAGCCAAGCCATCTCTCTGAAAAAACGACACCCCATCTGAGACGGCCCAACTTGGGCTTCTCCCCCATCAATCTGCAAGATGGTGCGAGCTCAGCTTCTAGCCCTTCTGGGGATGGATGCTCTGCTGCAATTAAAACCTCCACGGCACCGAGCTTCACGGCCCAGCTCAGCTGACTTGAGCTCACCGGGTTCAGGCTGCAGGGTTAAAAATAGCAGTATAGATATAGACCCTCAACCCCCTGCTGGAAAGCAGACCCAGCCTCTGCTCCCCAGCTGTAGGGTACAATAATGACCTAAAACCGTACAGCTGATGCTAATCTTACCTGATGCTGTGGTGGGAGGCAGCCTCCTCTACTGTATAGGGCACAGGTTTGGAAATCACGGTTCCGGGGTTCTAGTCCTGCTTTGCCACTGAGCTGCTGTATGACCTTGGGCAAGTCACTGTCTCTCTCTGTGGCCTTGTTCCCCCTCCCACCTTTTGTGTGCCTCTCCTGTTCAAAGTATAAACTTTATGCATGCAGGGACTGTCTCTTACTTGTGTCTGAGCAGCACACTGGGGCACTGCTATCCGCTTGCACATCTAGGCACTATCATAAGAGGGTAAGGTGATCCTTTCCAGGGAACAGGGAGCTGACTGGTTGCTCAGTGTTCTCACCAGTGGGATGAGGCAGAGCTGGGGTTGTTTCAGAGAACTTGGGGAACTCTCTACACCAACTCTTTACCAGACAGAATTCGACAGCCAGATGTTTCAGGGCCGTTTGTACCTATGGCTCGGATTTTTTTTTTTTTTTTTTTTTGGCTTTATATCCAGCCATTTTCTTTCTTCTGTTACCAATGCATTCTAAAATCTTGAGGAGGAAAAAGTGCTGACAATGCTGTGGTGGTGATCTGTTCCACCAGCTTGCAAATACTTGGGTGTTATTTTTAAAAGACCTGTGGGTTAGATATTAATTTAAAAGCCCTGCAGAACCAGAAACCAAGTAAGACTTGTCTGCTGTGAGACTTCACTCCAAACACCAAATGCAATGCAGATTACCTGAAAACCTGGTGATGCTAGGACTGTTTCTGAGCAAAAGGGGTCAATTTATGGTGCTGTGCTGAAACCAGAATCTCACAGTTCAGACCTAGATCTGAACTTCCCCTGAAATTCAGAGGGGTTTGGGCTCGGCAGTTTGGTTTTGTTGCAGCTCCAGTCAAAAACCACGTGACCCCCATCAGCATGTTACTCTGCACTGTCTTGCATTATGAACTAATCTTGAGAAGTATATGCTACTTCCATTGACTAGAGTGGAGATACTCACATGAGTCAGGGTTGCGGGGTTGGCCCTGTGAAATGGAGGTGGCTGCTCTGAGTGCCCTTTATGCACGAAAGAGGGTTGGTGTTTTCAGAGGTGTGTCATGGCTCACATGGAAGCAAAGGACTCCTTGGTCACGTAGGTAGATCTCTCAGGGTATGCAGGTGGTAGGAAGAAAATGAGAGCAGCCGCAATGTGGCCCCTAACATGAAGGGGATAGAAAACAATCAGCACCGGAATTGCTTAAACTCCAGTGAGATCAATTTCTTGACAGCAAAGGCCATTTTCTGCAACGGAGAGCTCCCACTTCATCATTTCTATGAGAACAATTTGGGCCAAATTTTCCCTCAGGTTTCACTCTGACTTAAGAGTTGCATTGATCTAAACTATCAGGGGATCTAAAATCTTCACTGCGCTGGCTGGCATCCTTTGCACCCCGTTTAAGTCAGTTTGCCTCATGATCTGTGGGATGGGCAATAAGTGTCATTCCTGATCATGAAGGCAAGGGGAAAGATTTGGTGCAGCTTTCTTTCAGGGCAATGTGTCCCACTGAGAAACCGCTCCCCTCCATCGGGACCCCAAGATCTCTTTAACTGACCAAATTTATTTTACACTTATAGTGCCTGTCTGTGCTGCTACCCAAGCTCGAGGAGACATGTAGGATTTTATCCACCTCTCTTAAAGGTAATGCTAATCTTTAAGGCCCCAATTCAGCAGTAAAGAGCTTAGCCAGCAAAGATCAGCTGCTTAAGTCTCCATGACTTCAGTGGGATGTGCTGAAGTGAAGCTTGTGGAGGGAGGTTCAAATCATGCTTGTCTTATACAATCAAATGGAGTTGGCTCTAACTTTTCCATATTTCTTGGAATCTTTCATTCTTCTCCTCTCTGCCCCTAACCCTATCACTCCCTCTCTTTCCCAGTGATGATATCCTGCTGTTGGTACAATATATTTATAAGAATGCATAGAAGTTACCCGGTGTTTAACAATCCCAGGATCTGAAAGCCTTTTACAAAGCTGACTCGGCCTCTTTCTTCACATTTAAAGATGGGGGGGGGGAACTGAGGCACAGAGGTGATGTGACTTGGGTGAGGTCCCATGGCAAGTTAGTGACAGCTGGAAAGAAAGCTCGGGTCTCCTGACTTATGTCCAGTGGATAAGGCATTGGACTGGCACTGCCTCCCTTAGGGAGGGTTGATGGGAGTAGAAAAAGGGAGCAATCAAGTACGTAACGAACCAAGTGTGTGTGTTGCTGGCACTGTGCGTGCTCCCCATGCAGCCTGAGCACAGCCACGTTGTTTGTCTTCCCTCCATAAGAATAATGTCTTTCTTCAAATCAGTAACACAAGGCTGCGGGGAGGGGGGCCGTGTTTTAATCTGTCAAATGTTCCCCTGATCCGCCAATTGCCAACTCTTGCCTAGTCGTCATTCGCTGCAGCCGTTGCTCTAGCAACGGAGATTGTCATTCCCCCCGCGTGGTCGGGGAAGGCTCTTTGATTACTAGAGACCCGGGAGTGGGGGAAAGGAGAGGCGCACGTGCCTCACATATGCTGACCCCTAGCCTGGCCTCTGTCCTGGGGCTTCCAGTGCCAGCAGATGATTTATCCCCACCCCTCTTGTCAAGATGTCACCGTCCGCGCCTGACTTAATCAGGACACTTCGCTGTGATAAACAGCCTGCTCCCGAGCCCCACGCTTCCATTGCAAATATACACAAACCAAGTCGCCCCGTCTCTCCTCGCAGCAGCGTCCACCTGTTCCTCCTCCTGCCCGTGCAGCATTGAGGACAGTGGTGAACAGCTTCTGTGTGTGAGGATGGAGGGAGCCGGGGGACGCAAAGGGGGGCAGCGGCTTCTCTTTATTTTCATCTTGACTTGGCAAGGTCTGCCTCCGTTCCCTGGGAGTCACGGGCACGAATTCCAGAGCGTAACAGTGCCTTGCTGGGGTGGTTTCCTTTCCAGCACATTGAAGTAAAGGCTCTGCTCTCTGGGGTGGTGTTTATGGGAGGCTTTGGGGTGGCTCCTGCATCTACCCAACCCTACAGGGGCTAGTTAGGGAGGGAGAGACGGCAGGGCAGGGTCAGTCCTCTCCAGCGTGGAGACGTACTCACAGAAGGGCTGTGGAAACCGGTTCGAAACGCCATCTTCCAGGACTCCCAAATAGCCATAGAAGGTATCTACCGTAACGTGAGGAGGATGAGGGAGGACTCTTCGGGCAGGAGTGGAGCATGCAACGGCTGGGGCCTTGCAACAGCCCCATTTCCCACCTGCACAAAACACACTGGTTGTTTGCTCCGTGTTGAATGAAAGGGGGGTACCCTGGCTAACCGGGGCTGCTCCGGGGCTTGAGTAGGGAAAAAATATGTAGTGACAGCCTCCCAACCTCCACCCACCTGAAACACACTAAGAAGATGCCAATCAGAGTGGATTGCCCCTACCTCTCTCGTGTGCTTCCGTCTGTGATGAAATCACTTACAATGTTGACACTTATGTGTCTTCTACTGTAGAGTCAATGCACCATTGTGAAGAAACTTAGCCAGAACTGAGTGCTTAGAGTGGGGCAATCTGATGATTTGGATGGGAATAGCTGCACCAATTAAACTTGGCTCATGTTTCGAAAGCTTTCTTAGGGGCAAGAAGCCTGGCTGGTAAAAGCCGCCCACTCCAGGTGACTGCAGAAATCCAGGGTTGGATTTTCTCCTGAAGTTTTTCCCAAAGCTCTTTTCAGACGGGCACAGATATTGAAGGCTATATGATGCGTTTCTTCTGGAGAATCACGTCCCACATCCCCCATCAAACTTACGATTCATTACCTAGGGTAGCACCTGCTATGTGCTAGGCCTTTTACAAACCCGGAAGAAAGCTGCTTCTGTTTCTAGGCGCTCCCAGTCTAAGGACAGGCCAGACAAATAGACCAGGATTAAGGGAAGGGGAACAACCATAGATAATTTATATACCAGTCAACTCATCTCAGCATAGGCAGCACAGTTCAAGTGGGATTTGTTCCCCCTCTGTCTATCTGTGCTCTAGTGATATGTCCATCTGAGTTTTGGAAAACCAGTTTCTTCCACCTCCCTTCAGAGCCTCATCCCAGCTCTGAATTTTGGGGAGCAGGTTCTCCACTTAATAGCTGCTGCATCGCTCTTGAGTTGAGCTCTGGTGACTGACACTCCCCAAGATCTAGTTAAGCTCACGTTTCTCTCCGCACCTATTTGAATGTTGAGTCGTGGGTCCCCTCTGGGCCTGTTTGAGTCACTTGGATTGGATCCATTTGAGTTCCGGTCAGGTTCCTCCTGGGACCATCTAAAGTGTGGTGAGAATGCATCCCCCTTGAATTCTGAGAACTGGGTGTACCATCCCTCCGTCTTGCAGAGAACCGGTCTGCATGCAGCACATTGGAGATGCTGAGGTAGCTCTCCTGAGGTTTGAATTATAGTAATCCTCTCTTCGAGTCGGGGGAAGGCAGGGAAGGGGATTCCGGGTGAGAAATGGATAAAATGTGCTTTTGGAGAGTGCAAGACGTGCTGGGTATTCAAGCCATTCCTTGAAAGTCTCCTGGGTGTGAACTTGCCAGGGGACGGGGAGATGGGTTATGAGTAGATCAGCGTGAAAGCATTTACATGTGCATGTACAACATGGGCAGTTTGTGGGTGCTGGATGCAGGCAACAAAGATCCAGGGACCTGCAGATAAAGCTTGGACACACCTGAAGAGAGATTGCAGCTTTAACTGTGCGGTGATTGCAGCTGATACGAGTGCATAGGTATAATAATAGACCTTTCCACTCTTTTTTTTTTTTTTTTTTCTGTTTTTTCTCTTTTTTGTGCTCTCTCTCTCTCTCTCTCTCTCTCTCTCTTCATACCCTTCTCTGTGTCCATTCTCTTCTTCTCTTCCCCTTCTCTCTTCCCATCCTTTTCATGCCTCTGTTTCTGTGTGTGCCTGTTTAGATGCCTCCCTCCCTGCTACTCCATTCCCACCCGCATTCTCATGCGCACAGACATTCCATCTTGAAACGATTTCCTCTGCTCACAGGCTTGGAAGGGAGCTGCTCTCCCCGCCTGTTGCTAGGTAACACAGCGTCACATGGAGTTCACCCCCTATATATATAGATAAGGTATATTTCCCTGTGTCTCCTACAGAGAGGATGCTCCTAGACCTTCTCCTGCATTCAGGTCTGAGCGATGGAGAGCTCTACTGCCACTGCCTTTGGAACTGGCTTGGCTCCAGCACACCAGAGGGGGCAGAATGCATTGGCTCGCCACTGCACTCTTACAAAACAGCAGCTCCCAGGGCCACCAAAGCCTGGCCAATCCCCTCTATTGTCAGGAGAATGTGGGGCACTGGGGAACACAGGTACCCCACTGTGCCGCAGGACGCAAGTAGCTCACACTGAAGGGAGTTACGCAAATCCTGGGGTGGCAATGCCAGTGCCTCAGACTGTGAAAATGAGGGGATTGAATCCTGGGTCTTCTTCCAAGTACCCAATCATCTGTCTACCCATCCATCCCTGCAGCTGTCTGTCTTATCCCAGCTCCCTTCCACCACTTTCCTGCCCTGCATCCTTGACTCTGCTTGTCCACCCCATAAATCACCACACACAATCCATAGTGCAACTGCCTCTCCTACCTGTATCTCAGCAAATATCTCCTCATTGACATCGGGATCAAGTAATCTCAAACCCTTAGCCCACCTCCTCTCCAAAAGACTGGAAGAAATCCTGTAAAATTAATTAGTTCAAAACAACAATGGACCCTATAGAAATGGCTCTGAGCCCCTATGGAGTGCAACAGAGAAGGAGATCTGTTCTGAGCCATCCTATAGCAGGGAAGCAACTCATTTTGATAAGGGGTTCATAAAATCTATAGGAAGGGTTCTGTTCTCTAGTAAACTCTCCAGGGATTTTCCCATAGGGTGAGTATACTCCATTTTCTTGGCACTAGAAAGTGCTGCTGGGTTCTGATTCCCTTGTATCTTCTCCTAAGAAAGGCCATACTGTTTCAGATGAATTGTCCATCTCGCCCAGTATCCTGTCTTCCAATAGTGGCCGGTGCAAGATGCTTCAGAGGGAGTGAACAGCTGAGGGCAATTTACGGAGTGATCCATCCCCTGTCATCCAGTCCTAGCTCTAGCAGTCAGTTGTTTAGGGGCACCCAGAGCAAGTGAGCGCCCCCCCTCCATAGGGAATATGCATGGAGGCTTTCCCGAATATAGTGCGGGGCCACTGACTCTGCCATCTGTTAACCTTCCCTCCAGGAGCCTCTTCCCCCAGCACCGGAGTAACAGCTAAGCAATTGGCAACTGGTGTGCAGCGCTCACTCAGGACTGGATCTACAAAAGGCTTTTGTTCACCATGAGGGTAGCGAAGCACTGGAACGGGTTACCTAGGAAAGTGGTGGAGCCCCGAACGTCTAACATAGTCAATGCCAGATGCCGATGAGGGGCATGTGCTAAGCCCTGCCTCTCTCCCACAGATGGCACTGAAGTTCGGGCTGCAGGGAGGTGCCTATCTCAGGGGGGCAATCCACAATCGGGACCCCTTCTCTTGCAGCCAGGAGGCTTGGGGCTGTACGTGGTTTCTGATGAGAATGAGTTTGGCACCTGTCTCAAGCCACACAGAACAGGTTAGGGAGGTGGCGGTGCTGGTGGTTTGACCCTCCCTGTAAGTTTTAGCTCAGTGTTTAGACCACTTGGCTGGCAGGTGGGAGACCGGGATTCAATTCTCTCCTCTGCTGGAGGGGAAGCAAGACTCCTGTTCAAATCCTCCCAGCTCTCAGGAGTGTGCTTTAGCCGCTAAGCACAGGGATATTCTGATGTAGGACTGGGGGCTCCTCGAGTCTGGGAGTTTGGCATCCTACCTTTATGAATCTGGCCCGTGCTGCCTTTAGATATATGCCAGGGCCCTGCTTTATTGCGGGTCTGAGTTCAGACTGAACAGCATTGCCTAACTTGAGCCTCTGCATAACAAACCAGCTCCGAATGGCTGGTGCCAGGGCCCTTAAAGGTACAGTTCTCCACAGCAGTCACCACCATAGGGAGTTTCAACTGGCCACTGTAAAACAGAGGGGCAGGAAATCAAGCTAAGGCACAAGGGGCTTTATTTTATTTATTTTGGGGATTGGCTGAACTGCCCTGGCTCAGTCCTGTTGTGGGGGAAAAAGGCAGGTGGAATCCACTTTGATGCCCCTGTCCCCAATCATGAAGTGGTCTAGGGGCTGGCTGGGGCTCTGTTTGAAAACTGAAATCTAATCTAGTTTTCACTCCTCTGCCCCCAACCCCCAGGAGACATTCCAGCTGCCAGGGATAACCACAGCATAAGGACAGGCCAGATGTAGCCCTTATCTCCCATCTGTACGGCAGGCCAAGATGGGGTGTGATCGAGCCATGGTACCGGCCCCAAATCCCACTCCTCCAGGGATTCTGCTTACACAAGGGGGCATCGTGAAGCGCCTGGCTCTGCCAGGTTTATACCTGCCCTGGAGTGTTGCTAAGTAGCTGGACTGTAATGGAGATTGTAGTCCAATAGCCACGGGTTCTAAACCCAAAGGACCAAGTTCTGCCATGTGACACTGGTGTAAATCTGGAGTGATTCTGCTAAATCCCATCAAGCTACTCTGGCTTTACACCAGCGTAACAGGGAGCAGGATTTGCCCAGTAATGTGATTGTTAGTTTTTGTGGAACAGGTGTTTCAAATGAACCCCCATGAGTCACCCAGACCATTTTCCCCCCCTTTTACTCCCACAGCTTCAGACTCGATAATCCTTCTGGTGAAGGACAAGGAGCCCTGGATTTAGATCCCTTTAGAAGCCATCTGCTAAATTGAGCATCATTGCTAAAGTCAATACCACCAGCTCCCTCATCCCTCCCTCATCAAAGGCCCAGGAAAAGTGAACAGGCCAAGCCTGTGTCTTGAGTTCCACTCTTCAACCCAGTAATTCATTTAACAGCTGCTAAAGACTGGCAGGTATAGGGTCCCAGTCCTACATATCACGTCAATCCATAACCCCTGCTGATGTACAGGGGAGGTTTGGATGCATATAGCATGACAGCATCAGGCTCCAAGGCCTTCACAATAAATGCTGAAACGACCATCGGAATCCAGGCATGACCAGAACTGGTTTACTGACTGTTTGTTTGTCGTGTGGGTTGTACCTATCTCAGCAAAGACGTATGTCTCACTGTCTTCGTTCCTCTTGTCATGCATAAATTCCATTTCAGGGGAGCAATATGACACTCTACCAAGTGAAATTCAGTACAATTATCGCCCTTCCCAGGGGGTAAAAGTCACTCGGCCTTTGACCTCTTGTTCTGTGGCTATCCGCCAAAGCCAGTTGCAATCATTAGAACTGGGCGAATGCCTCACAAAAGTGTAAGTGAATCATCACTCCAGTAAGAGATTGAATTTGCTTAGACCGTACTCGGCCCCCTTATGTGTTCACCCTCGTCAAATACTCTGGCGAGTTAGCAACTGGCAGCAATGCTCCCGGAGGCTGCGGATTTTACACAAACGGTAAAGGCTGACTGCAGAAAGCAAATTTCAAATGTGTCGTTTCCACACTGGGAACCTGACTCAGTGAGTTACACTCATCCGGTCAGGGAAATAGAAACATATCATGTAATCTGTGTGTCAAATCTAAGCCAGCCAACAGAGCTCAAACTTGGGAGGCTGGATATGCACAAGAAACTGCCTGTAAACAATCTGCAGACCAAGAGGGATCCCAGGAAGTATTCGGCACGCAGTTCCGAATAACACATTTTTGTGACCAGTTAAAACCTTTGTTTCAGAATCTGGTACACAAGGGGGGCAGTGGTCTGGCCAAGTGAAAAATCACATCCATGTTCCTTCCTGGGACAGAGCTTGGGCTGCATTAGGGCAGCTTTTGATCCCTCTGCAGGCACAAAGGTGCCCGAAAACCAGCTTATTTCTGCCACTCCGGTGTAGGGAGGTCCTCAGTAGGTGCAGAACTGCCATCCCAACTCCTCCTTGAAATTGGTGCAGGGGACATGATAGGGTGTCCCTGATGGATGGCACTCCTTCCCAGCCATCATTATGTGTATTTGGCATGGACTGGGCCTCCATTGTACAAACACAGCCAGCGGATGGTCCCTGCCCCAAAGAGGTTACAATCTATGTAAAACACCCTTAGGGGGCTGTGGGCAAGTGGTGTAAATTAGAGCTTCAGGCTGGGGACCAGACCGTAACACTACAGAGACGCCCCAAGGCAGGCAAATGCTAAGGTGGCTGAAAGCCATCCTGGTATCCCTCCTTTCCTGGCTGAACCATGGGTCTCTTGGCTGCCCCTGAGGCTCTGGCCCTTTCTTGTCTAGTTGTCTCCAAATCCCTTTGCCAGGCTTTAGAAGATGACGGCTCTTACTTGCTTCCCTCCCCGTCTTCACTTGTCTCTACCACTTCTTTGATGCTTTTCGCCTCTCGGCACTTTTGCCCCACCTTTTGAACATCCCCAGGCCCTCTCTCCTCTGTGGTCGTTGGGCATCCTTTCCCACACTTGAGTTCTAACACTCGGCAAAGAAAACTGCTTTATACAATTTATTTGCTAGGATGAAGCAGAACAATCCCTTGTTTACTGAAGGAAGAGGCCGGCATGGTAAATTCTCATGACTGAAAATAACCCCACCCAATGACTACTATTGTTTGTTTGTTCCCACACTCCTTGCATTTTGTGTAGGGACACTTTAGTAGATGAGCCTGTCTTTTCCAGCTTTGGAATGACTCCATCTTCTGCCTTACTTTGTCTGGTGTAAATACATGTCAGTTACTGGGCACGTTGTTCAAAGCGGGTCTTAAGTTACACCGGCAGGGGGGCTGTGTGATCTAATCAGCCGCGCTTCGGCTTGGGAACCTCCGCTTCTGGGTTCCATTCCAGGCATTGCCATTAACTCATTGTGTGATCTGGGGTAAGTTATTTATTCTCTCTCTGGCTCAGTTTTCCCATTTCAACATTGAGATACTGCTGCTTATGTAGCCCATTGAAGTGCCAGGATTTCTAAGGGTGAAAAACTCGGTAGAAATGCTAATATGAGGGCCGCCATCTTGGCCGATACACTGGGGATTGAACTAGGGACCTCCAGAGCTTAAAGTATGAGCTGTTAAACCTCTGTAACTATGGGCTGCAACAATTCATATCTGTAGATGGGCACAGAAGGGGACCTGTACCATACCTGCCAGTGTGTGACACTAATATTATGTCATAGTATGATTCTGAAGCAACCCCCTGCAAAAACCAAGTGGTAAAAGCAAAGTAGAATGGTTTAAAGTTTCTATTCTCTCATTTAGGGTTAAGGGAATAGGAGGTAGCAGCAGGACACTTACAGGAGCAGGACGAGCAAGCTACATGGCAGTAATTTATATCTAAACAGACCTTGTGGGGACCCACATGCTTCTGGCACCAGCATCCTTCTCTTAAGTCGGATGACTCTGCGTGCTTGTTTCTCTCTCACTGGCCACCACCACCCCACTCTTCTGGGACATTCCCCTTCCTCATGCCCTGAGACATCACTCCCGCAGTGCCACTCTCTCCTGGACCATCTTCCAGGTCCCATATGGATGTCGAACCATTTATTTCATGATCTTCACCACAGGGAGGAGTTGGAGCAACAGAACAGGGATAACTGACTTCAGTAAAGCAGACGTTAAAAAAAGTCAGAAACCTTGTAGGTAAGGTCCCATGGGAGCTAAGGGAAAAAGGGGTTCAGGATAGTTGGCAGTGTCTCAAGGAAACATTAAAAACACAGTTAACATTAACAAGGGCAGGGGGACACCACCCAGAATAGGGAAAGAACAGGTTAAAGAATATTATAGTGTTGCAAACGATAGTTAAGGTTGCATCACGACTTTGGTTTGAAAGTTGACCTTTCTAAAGCCTCTAAAACTGACATGAGCAGTTAGAGTCCTTTGAAATTTGGTTTGCTGTGGGAAGGTGTAGGGTAGGGTTAGTGACCCACATCTGGGGTCATTTGAGCTAGGTGTTGTGGAGATATAAGTCCACTCCCCCTTCCCGCCCCCAAGCCATTTTCCAAAAAGTGTCTAGGTTTTTTTGCTCAGAGGTAAAAATCAAGCTATTAATGTGATGCGGGTGAAAATAGTGTCAGTCATTCAAATTTTATCCAAGGTAGTGCATGGCTTCTAAATCTCTGAGGCACCTCAATTGAGAAGGGTATTTAAGAAAATTTACCTTTTTTACAGTGCATGTGCCAATGCAGAAAAATGGCTAGCGGGTTTCCTTTCCCACCCTTACAGTTAGACTCTTGTAAATGCTTTGAATCTGAATGGTTACTCAGATTGCTTTGAAATATGGCCCATGTCTTTCAAGAAGGTTCAGGATAGTGTTAATGATCCAAATTTGGGATAATTTGACTGAGGAAGTTCCCATGTTACAGGGTCCTCAAAAAACCCAGTTTTCTTCTGATGTCCTGCAGTGTTAATCAGAAAAGTACTAATGACTAGGTGAATCACAGACCTGGTTGAGACTGATGGCTGTGAATTTACCCTGTAATTAAAATAACTAAGGAAAAGTCACTCACAAGCCCCCAACTAAGGCAAAATGGGTGTTGGACTGAATGCCTGGAGGTTAGTAGAGTTTGTGGTTCAGGGGTAGCAATTTTATTTTGGGAGGAATGTAATCAAAGTTTTGGAGGAGCAGGGGGGAATTAGACATGTTAATGCTTCCTGGTAGGGAAGGGGGAATTAGTGTGTGGAGGAGTGGGGGAACAGAGGGAGAAGAATTTGGGGCTCCAGTGAAGAAAGGAGAGCTATGGGGAGGGGAGAGAGCCTGGCGGCTCAGGTGTGGGAGGTGTTGGCTGGGGGGAATGGAGGGTGGGACAGTAGGAAGGGTGATGTGGAGATGACTGCCAGGAGGACTGGAGAAAAAATAGGGGCCAGGGCATGTGTCAGCCCCACATTCTCCTCTCCCATGTTTGCCCAGATCTGGGGGGGGGGTTGTCTTACCCTTCTTGAAGCATCTGAACCCACCTATATGAGCTAGAATATGGAGGCCTTGACCCTCTGGGGGCGTATGAAGCCCTCTCACTTTCCCCCGTGTGTGCCAGGATTTGGGGGGCCTGTGCCCATCTACAAGGATTGGACTCCCTCTTTACCTCCCATGTGAGCTGGGTTCTGGGGGTGTTTCCCTTTTGGGAGGGCCTGAGGCCCATTCCCTTCCCCACACGTGAGTCAAGAGGTGAGGAAGTCCTGCCCTTTAGGTGGGGAGCTCGGAGCCAGTATGTTTCATGTCTATCACGGGCTCTAAAGCAGGCAGGAGTGGGTTGGGAACAGCCACTGAAACGAATTGAGGGTTCACATGTTTCTGAGCAATTGTTTCAGGCTGCCTTCATCTCCGTAGCATGTTCTCGTTCAGCTGAGAACATCCAACTGAGGTGAACGAGCCCCCTCGCACCTTTCAGAGTCTCCTATGCTGCAGCTGCATGTGCAGCTTTCCCTCCGTCATCCATCTAGCCTTCCCGTTTAAAGGATAGCACTTCTAAATGCTCTAAAGTCTGCATACTTCTGTGAATTTTCGAGAAATATGCTATGCCTCATGGGAGTTCAGAGTATGGTTAATGACTCAAATTTGAAGTCATAGGAGCCAGCAGTTCTGGAAATATAAACCCTGAAGAACCAGCCATTTTCCAGAAAGTTTCTAGGTTGGGTTTTTGTGTGTGTGTGCAGAGCTAGAGATCAAACGATGGCTGTGATGTGGGTCAAAATGGGTCATTTTTTATCCATGGCACCTACGAAGTGTAGGGGACCCAAATTATTAATGGAATTTTGAGAACTTTGAGTTGAGCAAAACTCAAACTTCTGAAAAAGAGGGAATGCACAGTTAAGGTTGTCATGCAAATTATTCCCACTGAAAATTGCCAGATCTAGGGGACCAGAAGGGAGACTGCATGGACAACCTTTCCCGGTTTGTCCTTTAATAGTGCTAGATGGAATCCTGTAGGTGAAAGAGAATGGATTGTAAAAGGAGAGGAAGAGCTTGTACATTGCAGCAACTGTGGGGTTGGCAGAGTAAAATATAACAGCATATTAGGGCACCGATAATAGAGGACAGAGCTAAGGCTACATGGGAAATCTTAACTTTGCATTTGCTGGTTTTCAGAGAGCAACAAAAATTATAAAAGTTTAGAAAACCCGACCCATAAAGAAAGGTTTAAACAAACTGGGCAGATTTAGTCTGGAGCAAAGAAGGCTAAGGGGGCACGTGATAACAGTCTTCAAATATGTTAAGGGCTGTTATAAAGAGGATGGTGATCAATTGTTTCCATGTCCACTGAAGGTAGGACAAGAAGCAATTAGTGTAATCTGCAGTAGTAGAGATTAGATAGTGGGAAAAGCTTCCCAAGTATCAGAATAGTTAAATACCGGAATAGACTTCCAAGGGGGGATGTAGAATCCTAGAATTTGTAAGAACAGATTAGACAAAACACCTATCAGATATGGTCTAGGTAGACTTGACCTAGCAAGGTCCCTTCCAGACCCACGTTTCTATAATTTAACTGCAGCTTTATGAAGAGGAGTGACTGCATACATGCCATTTGGGGATTCCCTGTTTCCTTCCTCTCCAGAGCAAATGTGCTCAGTTTACAAGCAAAAATGTTTGCCCAGCAAACTCATCCTGGGATCTGAGAGTCAAACTGGACTCTTTCTGGCTCAGGTAATTAAAATGATTCACTGGAAACTGTTCAGCCATTCTGCTGGTGATAGTGTGCACGAAGGAACAGACCTTCACCCTTGGAACTGTGCTGGAGGAGAAAATGGTACTGAAGCATTATCTTTGTGACTAATATCGGCAGATCTGACTCTATATGGGGCCTGATTGTTTTCCCATAGGAGTAAACTGGGAGGAACTCCAAAGAAGATGGTGGATTTACACCACTGTAAAACCGATATGAGCGAAGGGAGAATCAAGCCAACCAGCTGTAGTGAGTTAGGTGCCACATGTCAGAGTTCATCCACACTATGAGCAATAAGAAGCAGGGAGCCATTTCCTGGCATTTAATAACTATCTGGAGGGTATGAAGGCCCTTGTCCTTTCCTTGGACCCAGCCAGTCAAAATGTGATGGGAAATCCTAGTCTCCCAGGGCATTACTACACCGGGGAGCATCTGGGCCATGGTTCTGTGCAGCAGTTAATGATCTGGGGGGATGCTATCTTGACGTTCCATTAGTGCTATCCAGAGACACGCATGGCTGGAAATTGCTTGGGCCATGTGGCAAATGGACAGGGCTAAAGAACGGCTGATTTGATTCCATGCAGTTTTACAAACCTGTAAGGAAGAGAATTGCCCTGATTCCCTGAAAGGACAAGAGTCAGACGAGCGCTGCTCTCTGCGTGGGCATGCTGGGGCTGGGATCGGGGGGAAACAAGGGCTGCAGTGCTGAAGGGTGCTACCGTGGAATTGCTCACCCCTCCTAAAAGAGCAGGGCCGTGACCCCCTGCTGATCCCTGCAAAAGAGTGTGGCAAGCTGTTTATTTTAAGAAGATTTGAGTGTATTGTTTCCCAGGCCTGCTCCTTTTTCTCCCAACCCACACGTTGCAGTTATGGGCCAAATGGCCTATTTAAAAAAAACAGTTTTTTGGGGGGAGGCTTTTTACATTCTTAGTGACCATTTGGAAATAAGCCCCACCCCCCACACCTGATGTGACCTCACACCTGGCCCTCTCCTCACCCAAACGCCCATCCCCCCCTTTTACGTCAGCAGCCTGACAGCCAATGAGGCTGCATGAGGATTTTTTTAAAGTGAGTGCTGGCACTTGATTGGCCCTTTATAAAGCAAACTTGATTGGTTCGGTGCTGGCGGGTGACTGCACCCCCCCATCCTGTGCAGATATTGAGCAGCAGCTGAGTTCCCAGGAGCGCTGTGCTTCCATGAGGCACTATGTGTCTCAAAGCTCCCACTAGTCAGGGCTGTGCCTTAACGACCCTGAATGGGTACTTGGAAACAAGCATCACTGGTGGTCCTCTATGATCTCGTGTGCCCTTCTGACCTTAAACTCTATCACTCGGCACAGAAGATCCCTGGCTTCGATCTCCTGCAAAGCTCATAGGCAACCCTGAACTGCATCTGCACAAACCAGGACAGGTGTGGACACTGGTCACAAAAACGGAACGTTAAAGGCTCTCTGGCTTGGGACTGTGGGCACCCAGAACACAGCCTGGAATGCAGAACAGCCCAGCACCAATTCACAAACAGAAAGGAGGCACCATGGCGATACACTCTGCAACTCAATTATCTGGCTCAACCGTCTGAACGTAAAACGACAGTTTGTTGCTCTCCGTCTACATCCGCCATCGGAAGAAAAAGTCTTGACTGTCCTAGTAGCTTAAAATGAAAGCGGGGCCCAAGTCAGACGTCTGGATTCACAGCTCGGAAAGATCAGATTCAGATCTGCTGCGGAAACTGGATCTCAGGCCCATCTGCACCACTGCAGAGAGATTATTTAAGGGGAGATTTAAGACAGGATATGAGGTGGCTTTACAGATTCTGTTGGAGGGATTCTTCTCGTGTATAAGGGGCAGCAGTTGTGGAAAGACGTGGGAAAAGCAGACAAATAGGTGCTGAGACTTAAGGGTCTGGAAACGTTCTCTGGCCTGGTGAAAAATCCCTTCTTTATTCCAGTCAGCTGGCTGTGACATTTGCCATCTTCCAAACAAAAATAAACCCACTTTCTCAGGCCTTCCTGTTGTACCCCTCACCACAGCATCTAAGTGCTTATATAACACTGCTTCTTGTTTTCTGATTGCTCTCTTCAGTTCTTTCTTACTCCTCCATGTTCTCTCTTCTTGGATGCACAAACCATTTCTTCTGGAAGTTTTTAGCTCTACCAAATTAACAGGGCCTCTTCTCCCCTGTAAGAGGCTCTTTACCAAGCTGGAATACAAACACTGAGAGAACAGTGGTACTTAAATGTTAATCATGACAGCAAGTAAAACCTGTTCTTTACTCATATGAGATTCTCATAGCCAAAGGTAACTCCTTACAGCTAAGTAGCACTAGCACATGTTGTGTTTCAGATGCCCTCTAGTAATAACCCTAATTATAGTACTGTCTAACGCAGGACATTTCCTTTTGGAATATCCTACCTGGAATCCTTTAACCGGGTATATCTGTAGGCTTGGAAAGGAAATATAATTCATAGTGGCTTGTTGGTAGCAAACCGATCTCTTCCTTACTAAAAAATAAACCATACATGAACTCTCTATACTGCTTTGCAGTCCATGCAAATCCTCCAGGAGAGTGCTGGTTAAAACTTGCCACAGCAGTCCTTGCAACTGACCCTTTTCCCCCATGCACTGACTCTGAAACATGTAGAGAACACACAGACACGCAGAGGACAGGGCAAAGAAAGTGGAGACAGCTTTTCCCAACGGCTGTGCTAAAGTGACTTAGGGCTTGTCTACACATACAGCACCACAGCATTGTGTAGTGCAGACATGGCCTTAGATAGGTCATTGTCTGTGGCCCACAATACTGGTGCCCAGTATGCACTATGGTGAGGGTTTTCAGGCTTCCCAAGTAGAGGTCGTGACCGTGCCTGCTGGAGTTGAAAGTGAGGGGTCAGAGAGGTAGTGTGAAGAAGCAAAGAAGTGAGGCGCGAGCATGTGACAAAGAAGAGATATTCTTGGGGTTTTCTGAGTGCTGTGTGCGTGCCTCAGTTTCCCCCATATATTACACATGTATCTCAGTGATGGGACCCAGGTGTGTGATCATTGCAGAGGACACTAGAGCGCAAATGGGCCTCTCCCAGCCACACATACACAAACAATGGCCAGGACCCCCTGCCCTGGGTCAATCAGCTGGAACAGGTTGTAACAGGTTGCACAGGCAGAGACAGGAGGGGGTAAACACCTTGCCTGGGAAGGAGACAAAGGACTAGGGAGGGGCAAGAAGATGGTTCTGGGTGCGGGGGTGGCTGGCTGAAAAGGCCAGTCCCCCATAAGGGGGCTTGGGAGCAGGGCCTGAGAATGGGCTCTGAAGCTCCCTACCTGGTTGCTGCTGTAACTTCTAATTAATCTGCTAACAAAGTATTTCTACGCTGTGATCCTGAGAACTAATAAACCCTTCTGATTTCGACGCTGGCTGTGACTGCAAGGCGGGGTGCATGGTCCTTTGGGGGGCATGTCCGAGCTTCCCAGAGTCCCGTCTGTGGGGACTCACTGGGGGACCTCAGGCAGAGCAGGGGTGCTGAACGCTCCGAGGCCAGATTCAGGAGGCGATTGCACTGGTGTGGAGAGAGCCGGGGACCGGCGGGAGGGAAGCAGAGGCAGATTCCAAGCACTAGAGTCTTGACTGGTCTTGCCCAAGAAGTTCTACAGCATGGTTCCTGTGGGACTCAGTCACAGAGCAGAAGTGAATGATCTGACCACAGAGGATGGTTTCTGGGCATCTGTGAGAGAAACAGGCTTTAAAAGACAAACCCCCAGTTTGTTTCTTCAGGATTCTGACCACCATCATCGTCACTCTCTACCAAGCCCTCATGGCTACATCGGGAATTAGATTAATGAGCTTCAAAGAGATCCCAGTCCACTCCAAAAGACAGTCGGTTGCCTCCACAGCAGTGGAACTGAGGGAGGAAAATTGCTCAGGGAGGTAATACACAGCTCTAGGTTGGATCATCCAGCAGTGAATTTCACCTACACTCACCCATCAGGGTGACCAGAGGACAGATGGACCAAAATCCAAACTTAATGTTTTGGTCTGTGCAGAGACCAAAGATCCACTTGTTTTCTGGCTAAGATCCTCTCTGACTGGTGGGGAGATGTGCTGACACTTTGTCGGTCTTTGGCATCCCAGCGCACTAAGGTTCTTCTGTCACTGCTCCCTCATACTTGCCACCTTCCCCTGTCTTCTCTTGTCTCTGCTCCCTCATCTGCTGTTAACTCACTGTGTGACCTTGAGTAAGTCATTTATTCTCTCTGTACCTCAATTTCCCCATCTCTAAAGTGGGAATTCTGCTGCTTACGAAAACCCATTGAAGTACTTTAATTACTATGGATGAAAAGCTCTGTAGAAATGCTAACGTGAAGCTACCATCTTGGCCAACACACTGGGGCTTGAACTGGGGACCTCTAGAGTTAACGCTCTGCAGCAATAACAATTCATATCTTCTGCAGATTGGCACAGAGGGGGACCTGCACCACAGTTGCCATTGCGTGACACTCATATTATTTCAAAGAATGATTTTAAGCAAACCACTGCAACAACCAAAAGTTTTTATTCTCTCGTTTTTAGTGAAAAGAATATGAGAGTTGCTTTGGTTTCAGGTAGAAAACTGATTGCAGACCAGAGGCTACTGGTTTTCAATGAAACTGGAACAGAAGTAATTGCTCATTAATTGAAGTCTCATCTCTAATTTATACGGCTAGTTATTGATTGACATTTTCCCCTCGCTATCTTGCATATTAGCCAATATGTTTCCTTCTGCATGTTTCTTCCTTTATTGTTCTAATAAACCTCTAAGGAACTTGTACACCATTCCCTGGGTCCTAGGTCTGAATGTCTGAGCCCCGATTAATCGATATGATATGGGATTATGAACATTTTAGGAGTCATTTATTGTAATCCCTGTACAAATTGGGCACCAAACCCACACTAGCATTTTACACTCTGTACCATGCACATGAGCACATATGGTGCAATGTAGTAGAGAATCAGGCTTACTAGGGTCACCATAGGCCTGAAAATCCAGTAAAGTCAAGGGAAAGACTCACTGATGTTAGATGGACTTTTATATGGCGGAGCCAGGGACCCACAAACCACTACTAACCACGCTGGGGGGACAGCCGAGCTCTAGGCTTGTTCATGAAGCAGTGAATTTTACCTGCTATCACCCACTACAGTGACCAGAGGATGGAGGGGCCAAAAACCGAGTCTCTCTTTTTTTGTCTGCATGGAGACCAAAGACCCAGCTGGTTTCTAGCAAAGACCCTCTCTGACTGGTGAGGAGTTGTGCTGATATTTCATCAATTTTTGATTGATATTTGAGCAGGACTTTGAGGAGCCACTATCATTGACCCTCCCACAACAATGACCTGACTCACTAGCCCCCAGGTTTTCAAGTTTAGTCTAAAGTGACAAAAGTGGAAGGTACCATCTACACGTCTCCACTCCCCCACTCCCGCCCTTTCCCCACTTTCTGCTTATCCTAGATGTCTTCTTCATAGTCATCCCAGCCAGGTCTTTGTCAAGCCCCACCTTAGAAACCTCTAAGGATGGAGATTCCACCCCCTCCGTAGGTAACTCATTCCAGTGCTTCACCACCCCTCTAGTCAAAACATTTTTCCTAATATCCAGCCTAGACCTCCCCCACTGCAACATGAGACCATTGCTCTTTGTTTTGTCATCTGTCACTGAAAATAGCCCAGCTCCATCCTCCCTGGAACCCCCTTTCAGATAGTTAAAGACTGCTATTAAATCCCCCCTCTTTCTTCTCTTCTGCAGACTAAACAACCCTAGTTCCCTCAGCCTCTCCTCATAAGTCTTGTGCTCCAGTCCCCTCATCATTTTTGTTGTCCTCCACTGGACTCATTTCAATTTGTCCACATCATTTCAGTAGTGAGAGGCTCAAAACTGGACACAGAGTCTCCAGGTATACATTTAGTTTGAGCCTCTATTATGGAGTTTTTAAATAGTTTCCACATAGCTTGCAGGCATTTCACTTTTTTGACTTTTCCTTTTAATTTCCACTTAACTATCATCCTCATTTTTCTGTTGTTCCCCTTTTTGGAGTTAAATGCTACTGTGGTGAGTTTGTTTGGTATTTTTGCCCTTACGTGGACGTTAAATGTGTTACATTATGGTCACTATTACCCAATGGTTCAGCTATATTCACTCCTTGGGACAGTTCTTGCGTGTCACTTAGGACTAAATCAAGAATGGCCCTGAATGGATACTACATTATTGGAAATAACCATCACTAGTAGTCCTCTAAGGCCAGAATGGTCCTGAGATCATCTAAAATCTCTGACTCCATCACTTTGCCGTGTCCTGCTAGCTTAAAATGAGAGAGGGGCCCAGGTCAGATATCTGGATTTACAGCTCTGAAAGGTCAGATTCAGATCTGATGCTGAACCTCAACCTCTCACTGCAGAGATAGGATTTAAGGGGAGATTTAAGACAGGACATGGTGTGGCTTTTCAGATTTCAATGGAGTGGTTCTTCTAGTGTATAAGGGACAGCAAGTGTGGAGAGATGAGTGGGAAAAGCAGACAAGCAGCTGATCTGAGAGTTAAGGGTCTGGAAATGCTCTCTGACCTGGTGAAAAGTCTCTTACTTATTCCAGTCAGCTGGCTGTGACATTTGCCATCTTCCACTTTCTCAGGCTTTCCTGTTGTGCCCATCACCACAGCATCTAAGTGCTTACGTAACACTGCCTCTTAGTTCTGATTGCTCTCTTCATTTCTTTCTCACTTGGCCTTGCTCTTGGATGCACAAACCTTTTCTTCTGGAAGTTTTCAGCTCTACAAAATTAGCAGGCCCTCTTTTCCTCCCCCCCATGAGTGGAGGATGGGGAGAGCTGATCTTTACCATGCTTGAATACAGTGGGTCTCCGGCACCCGGGGGCCAAGCCTACATTTGCATCCCCTCCTAGGCCTCCAGCCCCCTCCCCGCGCAAGGCAGAGGGGTCCTGGTGCCGCCCCCAAACTGCCCCAGAGAAGGGGGGTCTGTAACCATAGGGGGAGGGCATGAGGCATGGTGGGAGCGCAAATGTAGGCCTGGCTCCGCTGTGCCCCCCTCCTCCCCGCACTTACCTGGAGGGTGGCGCCCGCCTCTCCCCCTGCAGCAGCAGCCCTGCACTGGCTTGGATGGGGCAGCCTCATCCCCTGGCCTGGGGATGGGGCTGGACCGGTCTTCATGACGTGCGAGAGGGGAGGCGCTGAAGGGCGCCCCTCAGAGCCTGCCGCAGCCCCCCGCCCTCCACCCATTGTGAAGGGCCTGCTCAGCGTCCCGCACTTACCCATGCCTCCAGGCCTGGAGCCCGGCGCCGGCTCGGATGGGGGTGGCTTCAGCCCTCCAGCCTGGGGGACGGCGCCTGGTCGGCCCTTCATGCAGGTGCAAGAGGCTGAGGGGTGGCTTCTTCCACTTCCACTCCTGCGCCCTCCCCCTGTGCATCACGAAGGGCTGGCCCGGGGGGCACCGAGGCTGCCCCTGTCCAAGACGGCAGGGGGCTGCGGGGCTGGAGCGGCAGGTAAGCGTGCTCCAGGCTGGCTCTTCATGAAGAGCGGGATGCGCAAGAGGCTCTGCACCCCTCAGAGCCTCCTGCCTCCTGCGTGTCGCGAGGGGCTGACCCGGGCACCCCCATCCTCCCCACAGGCCGGCACCCAGGGGCCACCCCACTCCGGTACGCCACTGCTTGAATCTGAACAGTGAGAGAAAAGTGACACTTACCCGTTAATTCTGATGGCAAGTAAAACAGCTACACCTTGTTTACTAATGTGAGAGGGCAACGAGCCGGATTCTGGTGGCCCAAGGTAACTCCTTACAGATAAGTAGCACGGGTGTGTGTTGTGTTTCACACGCCCTCTACTCATAGCTCTATCTGGAGCACTTCCGTACGCAGGACATTTCCGATTGGAATGCCTTACCCAGAACCCTTTAACTGGGCGTCTGTCTGCTTGGTGAGGACATGTAATGCATGGTGGATTGCGATCAGCAAATCGAATTATCCCCTCCCTTAGTCAAAGATAAATCCTACAGGAATTCACTACACTGCCTTGTGCTCTGACAATCTGACAGCAGAGGTCGTGGTTTCCGGGCTCCTGTGAGAGCAACAGGCGACAGACAACCTCAGTTTGTCTCCTCAGGGTTCTGACAAACAGCAGGGTCACTGTCAAACAGCCTGTCAAGACCAGCTTGGGACCTGGACTGATGAGCTTCAGAACATGCCAGTCCATCTTGTTCTCAGCCAAAAGACAGTCACCCCCACTGCTGTGGGGAGAACCAAGAAAGGAAAATGGGAGCAGCCCCTGGGCTTTGAGAGGATTTCAGGGGATTCTTTCTCTCCAAAGAAAAAAAATAATCACACTATATGTTGTTCAAAACAGACTTTAACAGCAAAGGTGCACCTGACCCTAATGGAAGTCAGTGGATGTGGGTGGATAATTCACAGCAAGTAATTTGTTCAGTGAATGTTACCTCTTGCCCAACTGCAGATTACAGTTTCTTTGGATATATTTGTTATTTAACGGCTAGCTTTTCAAATGTTATTTAGCCTATAGGTGGATTGTAGATATTAGAAATGAGCTGTGTTCCTTAGTTGTGATTGTATGCAGCGGTGTTGTGACCGGGTTGGTCCCAGGATATTTAAGAGAAAATGTGGGTGAGGCAATATCTTTTATTGGACCAATTTCTGCTGGCGAGAGAGACAAGTTTTTGATCTTCCACAGAACTCTTCTTCAGGTCGCTAGTTAAGATTGGGCACGTAAGTCATGTAGCACTGTTCTGTTCCCTGATCAGATGAGTTCTAATTTAAACTTTGCTCTCCACATGTGACTTTGAAATTTGCTCTCCACAAATCTTTCAGCCGGTCAAATTCTGTGGCTCACATGTTCACAGAAAAGCGAAATATGAAAGTGACATGTAGGCTCCTGAGGTTAATTCATTTAAAAATTCAAAACAATACTCTCAGGAATGGTTTTTGTACTATTCTCCTCGCATTTGAAATCCATGAAAAACAGTCCAGTATCAGGGCAGGCAAAACCTAAAGTGCCTATAATAGATCTGCCCAAATGCATCCTAATTTAAGTGTAGGGGACTCTGCTTCTGTACCAAATCATTTGGATAGCAAATGGAAAGCCGCTTCTTTGAAGCTCATCGCTCATACCTGGCGTTCATACGTAACTGAAAACCCCCATGGTGAAAGACTGAGGCGCAAGAGACGCCGACTGATAAAAACGAAAGAGGCAGTTTAAAAAAAGGAACAGGAAACAAGCCTTAATGGAACAGATGGCTGAATATCCAGAGAGGTGCAGAAGCCTGAGCCCATCTTCCTGCGAGGAGGACAGCAGAGCAGAGGAAGCTAGAGAATCCGCGGGGTGTCGGCCCAGGGAATAGAATGCCGACAGCGGAGCAGTAAGCAGGAAGACAGCAACCGGGGGCTTGCCCTAGTGCCAGTGTATTGGTGGTGGGCAGGGCACCAGGCTCTCCTTCCAGCAGTAGACAGCCATAAAGCATCTGTCTGCTTTCCCTGAGTGCAGGGCTGGGGCAGAGGAGTATAGTCCTGAAAGGCCCACAGGGGGCATGGTTGGGTGGGCTGAGTGAAGGCCATGGTCCCATCCCATGAACGGAGCCTTGAGGGTGAGCAAATTACTAAATCATGCCCAGGGGTCTAAGCGGGGCCGCAGGGGAGCAGCTCTCTCTGTGGGCATTGTGACCGCCCTGGCCTCTCTCCGCTGCTGTCCCATGGGGCACCTCATCCCCAGGGCTGCTCGGACTCCATTCAGCTGCAGCACCTGCATCGGGTGAGACGAAGAGGCAGACTAGTCTGTTGGTCTACGTTACAAAACAATATGAAAGGAAACTGATCTAACCTTTGAGGCCGAAATCCTTTCTTCTAGGAGCTGGCACCTTCTGGGGTGCATTCTTTGACTTGGGGACTAGCTGCCTGCATAGGTTTCTTGCTCTTTTCTCACGAAGGCCAAATCTATGTCGTCCTTTCTCCATCAGCAACCTGATTTTTTACTGGCACTGAGTTCTGCTGATTGTCTTATCACCAGGTCATAAAACTCTGTCTGGAGTGTGCTCTAAAGGCCTGGCTTGGAGAACAGCCTCCACCCAACCCCCTTTCTGTGACTACAAAATGGCAGGCACCAAAGAGGTCTCTAATTGCTGGACTGTGCCCATAACAACCAAGCAGTGCTGTTGAATGTCTCCGAGAATGGGGCAAGGCTGAGGATCAATCCAGACAGGTTGGAAGAGGTGTTGCTAGCCTGGTGGCATGGCCTGGAGGATTTGCTGTGGACTGTACCTGCCCCTTAACTTAAGGAGATGTGAGCACTCTTTGTTGCTCATGCTCACAACTTGGGGAAAGGGCCAGTTGCATCCCCAGCTAGGGGCGTGGCTACCATAAAAAGAGAACTTCTCTGAAATCAACGAGGTGAAAAGCAGTAAAGACAAGAGCAAAGTACTTCATTGAAGAAGGACAGATCAAATGGAGGTCTTCAAAATGGGGAAGAACTGGCTAGGCAGTTCTTCTGGCTATGCAGAAGAGAATCTGGCAGTTATACTGAATCACAAATTGAATAGGAGTCAACATAATGTAGTTGCAAAAAAGGCTAATATCATTCTGAACAGGGGGTAATTGTCCTGCTCTACTTGGCACATGAGAGGCCTCAGCTGGAGTACTGTGTCCAGTTCTGGGCACCACACTTCAAGAAAGATGTGGACAAATTGGAGAGAGTCCTCAAAGGAGCAACAAAAATGATGAGGTTTAGAAAACCTGAGCTGGGAGGAAAGGTTAAAAAATCTGGACATATTTAGTCTTGAGAAAAGAAGATTGAGGGGGTCCCTGATAAGTCTTTGAATATATTAAGGGCTGTTATAAAGATGATGGTGATCAGCTGTTCTCCATGTCCAGGGAAGGTAGGACAAGAAGTAATGGGCTTAATCTGCAGCAAGGGAGATTTACGTTGGACATTAGGAAAAACTTTCTACCTATAAGGGTAGTGAAGCACTGGAATAGGCTACCAAAGGACAGCATGTGTAATCTTCATCAATGCGGGGTTTTAAAAACAAGTTAGAGAACACCTGCCAGGGATAGTCTCGGTATGCTGGTCCTGCCTCAGCACGTGGGGCTGAATTAGATGACCCTTCGAGGTCCCTTCCAGTCCTGCGGTTCTATGATTCTTTGCTTATGTCCTCTGGAGACAAGGTTATGGCAATGACTAATACGTGGGACTTCCCCTGGAAAATGAGGAAAGGTGATGGAGAATGTGGCAGCTTGCTTGTTACGTGTGAATTCTGTGCAGGAGCATGTAACTTCAGTGCTCTGGTACTTATTCATTTCTGGAAGGAGCAGGCTTTGATCTACCGAGGTATAAATGGCCTGGGATCTGCTTAGCACTGACAGCAGGTTTGTAAGTAGCTGCCTATCCTAGGAAACAAAGACCACTAATTCATTTCACAGAGGTCAATGACCAAGCTGTCAGCAGCAGCTTGCAGTCACTGCTGACCTGGGCTGGATTTGAACTAGTGACCTAACAGAAAGGCTGTGCAGTTGGCTATTTAGCCACCAGCCTCGCCTAGCCTAGCCAGTGTCCCAAACCAGCCCTGCCTGGCTTTGGATACCACCTCACCATCAATATCTCTTCCTTGTTCCTCCCAGTTCCCGCTAAGCTCCCATCAGTCATACTCCCTGGTCACTGGATGTCATCTGTCTATAGTGTGGGTTGGACAGACCACAGTTCGGGCTGACAGGGTTGGATCTCTGTTGTGGGAAATGGAAGCAGGAGGGAGGGGTGTTGCTTGAAAAGCAGAAGATGAGATCAAACATCTCTGCTGTGAGATTGGGGAAGACAGGGGGTTCTCTGTCCTGGGGGAGGAGGTGGGGGCAACTGCTTCCAGCTTTGTTCTGTCCGAAGGAGGAAAATGCATCTGCACATTCAATCCTCAGCTCCCCTGTGTGCCTGTCCCAGGGCAGAAGCTTGAGGAGCACTAAGTTTTGGCCAGTTCAGCCATTGTGACAAATGCTCTTTCCTCTTAGCCAGCATGAGTATGGAAGGGATATAAATCCTCATGCTTCAGGGCACAAACCAGCTTCTACAGTCAGAGGTCAGGAAGAAACTTCCTGCATCACAGGCTTTGTTCACTGGCCTCTGCAGCAGCTGATAGAGGCTGCGGAGAGGGACTGCATACTGGACTAGCTGGCCCCCTGGTCTGACCCAACCTGGCAGTTCCTATATTCTTAAACAGGTCACCCACCCAGCTCTAGATTCAATGCCTTGCCAAAATTCATGCCCTGTTCCCAGGAAAAAATCCCTCCAGGGAAGCCTGTAGCTGCATGTTTTAGCCAGCAGGGCTGGGTTATTGTTTTATTTGATAGGGTTTTATTAGAACAGGATCCATAGCTGATAAGGAGAACATCGTGAAGATGACTGTTTGCTTTGTGTCATTACTATTTCAGTGGGCAAACCCACAGCATAATTAGCTGACACGTGGCAGCACTTTCAGAATTTCAAACCTGCAAACGTGTGCTTTGCTGGCCCAATATCTCTTGTCCCGTCTAATTCCAAAAGAAAGAAAGATTCTCTTTCTGGGTCGCCGTCTCTCCTTCCTGGGTGAACTCCCAGATTCTCTCTGTGATCTGCCAGAAACCTTTAGGAATTCTCCCCAAAGGCTTCCTGGGAATGCTGTCCAGCCTTAGCCCCATGGGTTAGAGAGACACACTCTTTTATTTTGTCTTCTCCGTTGTGCTCTCTTGTAGACGGGAAAGGTTTGGTTTTCTGAGCTCACCAGGCTATTTCAAATGGGCACGGCAGTGATCTGCTCTAGTAACTGAACTATCTTTTCTCCACTCATCTCTCTCCCCAAAACATTTCCTCCCTCCCCCCAAAAATCTCCTCTTCAAACCAGCGGGGGTTAATGTTGTCAGCCATGACGTCAGGATCCTAATTTGCCCATAGATTTTTTTTCCCTTCCCCAATCTACAAAAGTCCCTCTCTCCTCCCCTCCTCTTGTGACTTTGCAATGAGCAGCAAAACTCTATAGTGGATGCAGCAACAGCATTAAGGTGATATGCAACTCTGCTTTTGAGAGCAATTCTTTCTGCATACAGGGATTTTTTTATTTTTTTATTTTTTTTGCTGTTTGTTTTTTAACCCTTTCACAAAACCTATCCAAGTCACCAGCATCAGGGTGCAAGTAAAATAAAATAAAATTGCACCTTGGGGCTTGAAAGCCCTCCCTAAAAATAAAATAAAAAAGAGGGAGGAGGGGAAACAAACAAGTAAAGGGTAGGTGAAATCCAGAATAAAATTGCATTGCTAGATAACTCTCACCCTCCCCCCCACCACACACACACACACACACACACACTTTCTCCTCCTCCTCTTCTCTGAAGGTGGATAACAGGAGCCATGCAACATCTGCAGAACTGGATGGCAAAATAGCAGGGGGGGAAATAATCAAAGTGGAGAGTTCAGAGGAAATTGGGTTCTTTTTTTACCTGTGAGATTTGATTCCACATTTTGCTGAGTCCATTTTGGGGACATTTCATTTTTCTCTCTCTTGGGATTTTCTCCATTGCCAGAGGATGTCTCTTGTTGAGAGGATGCTGAATGGAAGAAGAGACGAATTCTTTGACTGGCACTGAAGGGAGGGGGAATATATATTCCCCCTATTTTTTTTTAAACTATCTTGTGCTTTTTTTAAAAAAAAATAAAGGAAATTATTTGTTGTCTTCTTTTCTTTTTCTTTTCCTTTTCTCTCTCTCTTTTTTTTTTTTTTTTTTTTGGAGGGGATTTCAGAAGATCTTCCCCTCCCCTTCAAACATTTTTTTTCCTCCATCGTGTTTGTGGAAATGTGGAGATTTCAGGCAGACAGATTGAGTGCAATTGTCTCTGCTTTAGCAGCGCTTTGTCTCGCCTGCTGTGCGCAAAGGTAAGGATTTCATTCCCAGGGTGCAGGGACAGATGGGGGGCTTGTAGGAGTGGGTTGGGTTTTTCTGGTGGGGGGGTTGTTTCCCCAAATTGCTTTCCTGACGCCTGCTGTATGTTATGTCCTAATCAATTGTATTTTAGGGGGAGGAGGGGTTCTCAGGCATGGGAACTAGAGCAAGCTTTCTGCAGACAGAGCTTACCTCGCAGCTCCTTTTCATCGAATCTCCTGCTGTAAGCGAAACTGACGCGAATTTGGGGAAACTGACAAAATGACGCCTGGTGCTGGGGAACATGGTGCCCAGCGAACCGGGGTGGAACTAAACACAAGCTCTGGTCTTTATATATAAGTGATCTGTGTACATGCAGAAGCACACACGTTGCCGGACATAGCCATGCATGTGTCTATACACACCTAATGCACATGCATCCACACTCACACACCTCCGTGCATGTGTGTATCCACACACCCATACAATGTGTATTACAGATGCAATGCATACATCCATGCAGGCATGCGGATTTATTCATTGCATGCACACATGTCAATGTAACTATATGTATATCTGTGCACTGTGCACACAAACATCTATGCATATATGCATCAATATATACTCACACATGTATATTCATGCAGCATATCATATAACACACATACAGTGGACTGTATACTAGATGTGCAGTGCAATATATGTGTCCATGGATGCCTACTTACTAATGTATTGCATAAACCCTTGCAGATATGACTCTCTATATAATCAACACACAGAGAGATCCATGCATTCACACATGTACACACATCCATAGTGGCCAATGCATATGGAGTGCATATATGCATGTACGCATAAATATTTATCCACTGAACACACTCATTTTCAGTTCACACATATGTGCATGTACATTTACACGAAATGTACCCATCAGTGCATCAGTCAGTCGTCCATAGCCATGCACCCAGATTGAATTGCATGAGGAGCCAGATCCATACACACCTGTGCAGAGAGGGTAATTGTGTATTGGATATCTATTCACACATCCATGCATATATGGCATTGCATTACACTAAAACCTATGCAAGTCCATGCACAAATATACATCTGTATGTATACAGAGATCTATGTTCCCACATTTACACAAGCACACAGATGCATACACATACACCTATGCACAGATCCAAGTCCACACACACGTATCCCTTTCACTCATACATGTTTAACGTATGACACACATACTAGACACTGAAACATACACACAGACTCGTGCAAACACACATGCAGATGTAGATAATGCCCACTCCTATATGCCTGTGCAGATGTTTGTTTACACCTGCATATGCGTCGACTCGAGTTCACATACTATATACACACACCCATCACACATGCATGAAACTAAAGCCAGACACACAATGTACACACACACATCTATGCTCAGTAAGCATCTTGCACATGCACACAGAGGCTCCATCTATTTGGACGCATGCATATGTGTACGCATGCACACCCACTGAGAGCCAGGTGTACAATATTCAAAGATAAAATTCACACATTGAATGTATACATATCCTACATGGATGCAGACCCACGGTCATAAAGATTTGACACTTAGCTTCAGACACACACACCTGTTTAAAGACATAGATGGTTTGTGCAGAGGAAGGAGGATGGCCTTACAGTTAAGGCACAGAACTGAGAGGCCGGAGACCTTGGCCCTATTTTTTTTTCTTAGGCTACAAGTAATTCCCATTGACTTTGGTGGGAGTTACTTGTTGCTTCTGGGAAAGAACAGAGGTCGCCAGGGTTCTAGTCCCATCTCTGTCACAGACTTCCTGTGTGACTTTGAGTATATTGCAAACTCTGTCTCTGCCTCAGTTTCCCTATCTGTAAAATGGTGTTAATGATATTTTTGACCTCCTGGCTTCTTGTGGGGATAAATAAATATGTAGAAATCCCATTGAGGTTCTTGGCTGCAAAGCATTCTATAAGCATAAAACATTTTGATTATAATATGAAAACCCACGCACACCACTGTGCACGCACACTCACACGTGTACAGATATATGCGCTAGTGTCCAGAGTATGCACACATAGACACTTACACAAATTCCAGAAATACACATACACACACAAATACAGACACAGACACACACAAATCCACATGTGCGTGCTGTACACACTTACCTACACAAATGCACATACTAGGCCTATGTGTGTACAGACACAAGTGGATGAGAATGTACACGTTTGTACAAATGTCCACATTTTTCTGTGCACTGTGTAAAGGCATAAACCAACTAAATAAAGGAAAATGGCACATGTGTAGGTAACCCAGCTCATATACATATGTCCATCAGCCTATTCACTGAACAATTTATCCCTGTGCCTAGATTGTGCCCAGATAAATATGTTGGTTTTTGTTCATAGATACACATTTTGATTGAAGTTGTATGAATGGAAAATCCAAGCAGACACAGAGACTCATACATCCAGATCCATAACACATGGACAGACTGATCAAAGTACCTCTGTTCCTATACCCACACTCATGCACTAATATCCATACATCTGTACTCACAGATTCATGCACCTATATGTGTGTGCGTGTGTGTACACTCACGCGTATCTGTGCACCCAGGTTTACAGCATACACACATAGATAGAGCTATATTTTTACCCAGACGCAGCCATCCATATGCTGATCCATGCACCCAGATCGAACTGCATGAGGATTCGGATCCGTACACACACCTGTGTATACAGATCTCTGCATACATCACACACATTGACTCAGGAGGGCGCATGTGCACGTAGATCCATGTTCACATACAGTAAATCCATAAACAGAAATCACAACCAGGGCATGTGGACGTGTCAGTGCAAACTCCCAGCTCCAGCGAGGCACCAAAGTTGGCTGTCAGGGGTAGCATTATGTTGCAGCTTTACATCCTAGACTGATCTGCTGCAGAAGCGCGGGTGGCCTGAAAAATGTATCGTTTTCATGGGATTTGGAGTTTAACCTATGATTGCAAAGAACGTTGTTTGACAATGACATGTGTACCTGAGCTCCATGGAAAATGGGTTATTCCATGGCCAGAGCTGAGAGCGTGGTGGGATTTGGGGGTCACTCAAGTGAAACGATCTGCACATACATATATTTTGGAGGTTCATTCTTGTAGCTTCTTCTTTCCTAATATTCCACCAGCTCTTTCCTTGCCTCTAGGACTATTTATAGGAGGGGATCCCTCTCGTTTACATGGCTGGAAGGAATTGGAACTCCAGTAGCAATGGAGGTTACCCAACCTCCAGACGGAAAACACAGGGCTTGGTAGGAAAATATAATTATCCAGGCATATGGAGCCAAAGATGGACTGTTCCCCTCTGTCTCTCTCTAGGTCTGTGTTGCTAAGAAGATATTAGAAGCTGCTGTGATAAAGAATGATAAAATATTTATTCTCAGAGGCCAAAGATCAGAGATACATGGTGTGCGTGGGAAGGAGAGAGAGTTCTTTGGTGTGTGGGTAACATGAGAGAATGCCTGGGTGCACAGAATGCGAAAGGGAGATTGTATATGCGAATGTGTTTGCAGGGGATGAATATTATGGGGAGCTCAGTGTGTATCTAAGTGTGATGAATCTGGGTTTGTGCATATTTTGTGTGTGTGAGAGAGAGAAATACCTCGTGTGTTAGAGATGAAGTGTGTGCACAGTGTGAAAGGTAGGCAGCGTGTGTTGGTGTGTAACAGACTGGGCAGCTTTGCGTATACTCTGTGTGTGTCTGTGTGTGTGAATACAGTGTGGAAGCCCTGTGTGTGTGAATGATAGAGGATGCAGATTTGGGCACGGTGTGTGTGTGTGTGTACAGTAGGAGAGAACACAACGTGGAGGTGTGCGTGAGAAGGAAGTTGAGAGGTTGTAGAGCGTGACAAGGATGGAGGCGGTGTGTGTATAGTGTGGGTGTGTGTGACAGGGACAGCAAGTTGGGGACCATGTGTGTGCAGTGCTAGAAAGAGAATGACTATCTACAGGGCCCTTTTAAGAGCCCCTGTGTGCCACCCCCTCCAGGGATTGATTCATACGCATGGGATCTCCAGCACCCTCTAACCCTGCTTGTATTTGACAGGGTGTGTGAAGTGTGAAAAAGTGTGAGGATAGTGCGTGCAAAACAGTGAGTGTGTGTGTGAGGGAGGAGGCCTACGGCTGTGAGAGAGACAGGGAGGAGGTGTCTGTGAGAGGAAGAGCCCGTGTCTGAACATGTGCAAAGTGTGAGACAGGGCGTGTGTGCGTCTGTGCATGCACACTGGGGTTCTTATACCTGTGTTCAACTGGCAGGGCAGGGAGTGTGTCTGCCCTTTGACTAGGCCCGCCGCATGCCTCTCCTGTGTGGGGACGATGACAAATACTTCTTCTTCTTCTGTGTTTCAGCCCATCCACTGGGAATATTTCTGTGGTGAAAGAGATTGTGGACAAATTGCTGAAGGGGTATGACGTCCGCCTCAGACCCGATTTCGGAGGTATGGTGATCCGTGTTCTCTTGCTCGCTGGGAGCCAGGGTAGTTTGCCGTTCGAGGAAATGGAGCAGGGGCACTGGAGGCCACCTGCTCCGTATGCCGGTGCTGCCCGTTCAGCTGCTAGCAACATGCAACAACCTGTGAGACTTTCCCTTCTCCGTGCTCACTCTCTCGCTTCCTGTGCTGTTTCTCTGCCCTCCTCTCTGTCCCCACTCTCTCTCTCCTTTTGCTTCTTTTGCCCTCTCTTCCTCAGTTTTCTTTCTCCATCTGTCATTCGCTGTATAGATCCTTCCTTTTGATCTCCCTGGCCTCCTCCCCATTTCCTTTCTCTCTCAAATCTCTTCTCCCCCTGCCCCTGTCTCTCCTTGCCCTTTCTCTACCAGTTAGCATATCCTGATGTTTGACAATCTGGAATTGTTTGCTGGCTGCTGCCTCCTGTAACATGCTGTCCGGTAGTCGGATAAACTCTGTTGGTCTGGGGTTAACCTCACTCACTGGTTGCCAAAGGCTTAAAAAAAAAACCCAACAACCCTACAGTCTGTATCTCATGGATTCTGGCATAGAGTTGGCATTTCACACAGTAGCTAGCTGTAGCTAGCCCTCCCTGTGCCCACCCGATCTTTTGCTGGGTCAGAGCGTTTTGCAGTTTGTCCTCCAGTTGGTCTGACTTTCTATTGTGCAGCCTTTTGGTTTGTCTGTCAGGATCCCAGCTGACAAGATGAAATATGGGGAAGTTACCGTGGTCTCTCTGGAATGCTCCGGGACTCCTGATAATGATGTAGAATGAAATATTCATTCCAGAGATGGCAACCTCGCTGCCATTGGGAAGGCAAATGCTCCTGTTTGCTGATCTCCACTGGCAGAGCTTTCCAGCCTCCCATGCACCAAAGAAGAGGAAGAGAGAAAGGGGTCTTCTTTTCTTTTTTTGGTGGGTGGGGAAATAATGATAGGGCCGTTAAGCCAATCTTTGAGTATTTATTGGGGCCAACTTAGTAGTGGGAGCTAGACTGTGGAAATCGGAAAGCTGGCTGCAGGATGGTGTGAATTTGGGGCACTTTCACTTGGACTTACCTTGATTTGGTTATTTTGGGTCTCAGTTGTGTGGTACACTGTAGGTCTGAGTTTGTCTCAGATGTTTGGGGAGTTGCAGTGGACTAAGTGGCTCCACATCTCCGCCAGTAACCACATGAAGGGCCCTGCTGGAGACAGCTGCTGCAGAGCAGATTAATGTCCTTGATTTCAAGGGGGAAATGTGCCAAGGTGGGGGTGGGACAGAGGTCTCTCATTACAGACCTGATCCAAAGCTACTGGCTTCCAGGGGCCTTGGCTCTGTCTTTAAGTATCCTAGTTTCTCTCTGCTCCATAAACTAGCCATTATCTCCCTATGTATCGATCCTCTCAGACTTCCCTCCCCCACCTACCTCCCCTCACTCTTGTGCTTGTCTCCCATCACTGTGGGTGGAACGGGATTTTCAGAAGTGCAAAAGCAGTGGCGTGAACAGCTGGAATGCAGACTCTGAGGAGGGCTTGGGGGGGAGAGACTATCCCTTATATAATGACTCCTCCCTGTTGCAAAGTGGTACCTCCTGGAATTCCCTCCAGGGGACACGGCTGCGGGAGGGTAGCAGCACTTCACAAGCAAGCAGAAGGCAGCAAAACCTCCTTGAAACTGGAATACAGGAGGGCTTGATGAAAAGGGTCTGTCAAAGAAACACAAAGCAGCCCTATTAGCTGGCTGGCCACAGAAGTTGGTGCAGTCCCATTTAATGAGTGGAGAACTGCAGAGATACCATAAAAACTGAAGGCAACCACACAGTTAGCTGTTAGGATGACTAGGGTACAGTGAAACACAGTGGGCGATCTGGCTTCGTGCAGGTGCAGCATGGATGGACGGCGGATGAGAGCCGTGGAGGCTGGGGGGGATTGGCTGTCCTATCTCCCGGTGAAGAATGGGTCGCAGGCACAGAGGGGGCAGGGAGTCACGCATGAGCTCTTGAAAGGCAAATCTGTTGCTGGTGGTTTGTCCCAATTGAGTGCCTGTCCAGCAGAGTAGCCCTGTCCCTCTTTAACTGGTTTGGAAAAATAGTCCTGGGGTTGATGCAGGAATCGCCAGGTGACGGCCTCTGACCAGTGTCATGCAGGTGGTCAGAATAGTCGATCATAATGGTGCCTTCTGACCTTAAAACCTATGAGAACATCTCTGATTTTCAATCAACATTTACAAAGTGCTCATTGCAGCTCCATAATAAAAGCAGAGAGAGAGAGGCCTCCTGCCCCTTAAGTTTAATTGTTGCTTTCCAAACTTTATTGTAAAAGGGACAGTTCCTTCCTTTCCCCTGTTTTAAGGGAAAGGGACAGATCAATAACACCAGAAACTAGCCCCACAGAGCTCCGAGTCTGAGCCGGCAGTACAAGCTTCTCTCACATGGCCCCTCCCAACACCATTGACGCTCTAGAATTGAAAGGGACAGTCATCCTCTCTGGCTGGTTCACAGAGTCATAGAAGATGGGGGTTGGAAGGGACCTTCGGAGGTATCTAGTCCAACCTCCTGCTCAAAGCAGGACCAACCCCAACTAAACCATCCCAGCCAGGGCTTTGTCAAACTGCACCGTAAAAACCTCGAAGGATGGAGATTCCACCACCTCCCTAAGGGACCCATTCCAGTGGTTCACCACCCTCCTAGTGAAAAAGTTTTTCCTAATATCCAACCTAGACCTCCCCCACTGCAACTTGAGACCGTTGCTCCTTGTTCTGTCAGCTATTACCGTTGCGAACAGCCTATCTCCATCCTCCCTGGAACCTCTCTTCAAGTAGTTGAAGGCCACTATCAAATCTCCCCTTCCTCATCTCTTTTGCAGACAGTCCTCTTTCTTGGTTCCCGCAAAGCCTGAAATAAGAGAACTGACTGTAGTGGCAGGAGTTGGACTGAGCCCCAGGACCACAAAAGGGTCCCCCAACAGTCAGGAGAAGATGACACATCTCAGTCATCATTAACCTAGTGAGTTGGAAGTGAAAGTCTCCATGTATCAACAATGGTTCCCAGAGCTATCTGGGTCCCCGAGACGTTGGGCTAAATCTGCCCCCGGGGCAATCCTATGGAGGCCAGTGCTATCACACCAGGGAATGAATATGCCTCCCTATGTTTTCGAGCTCATTCATATCCCTGCTATATAGGGGTTGAGGTTTCCACCCTATCCCATAAATCGTAGAGTAAGCTGAAAAATTACACCGTGGGGAAGACCCAGGATGCTGTCTGAGCAAGGCTCCTCTCCCAGCGTGAGTGAGACTCGTGTCAGAGCCAGAAAAGTCCCTCAGAGCTCAGGCCCAGCTGGCTCCCAGCAGTGGTCCACTGGCACTTGTGTTTGCTCTGCTCTGACTCCACGCCGCGCCCTCAGGCCTACGGTCAGGTGGGCCCAAAGGCCTGGAACCTCAAAGATAAGTAGGCACCTAACAACCATGGAAATCAAGGGGCGCTAGGTGCCTAAATGCCTCTGAGGAGCCAGGCCCAAGTACAGTTCCTCCGCACGAGCAGGGCTCCCCTCTGAGGTCTCACTCACAGAGCTGCGGTGGCCAGCTGTCAAGCCACACTCTCGAGCTGTCAGTGACACCAGTTTGTCATCCCTGCGGCGTTATCTGTTAGTACGTGTGCCCCTACGCTACAGCTGCACCTGGCTCGGCACTAGGGAGCTGCCAGAGCACCCCTCAGCCTTTCCAAAGAGTCCCAGAGCTTTTCACTGGCCGGTAGCATCCTGCCCTCCCCTTATTATAGTCCAGTTGCCCCAGTGCCTCCTCCCTCTCTTTCTCACACACTCAGCTGTATCCCATTTTCCACTGCACAGTTCCCCCCCACAGATCCACTCCAAACAAAGACATCCCAGGAATGGTAGACCTGCTGCTGTTCACACCCTCTGCCCTCTCACCAGCCCCAAGTCACAGACCCAAACTCTCTCCCTCCCACACACCTGCCCGTCCCTTCTCACTAAAGGCCCACGGCTCCTCCCCCACCCACACCTGAATCCCATTTTTCATCTTCTTTGCCTCCTCTCCATGCTGCTGTATTGATCTAAAGTAAATGCGTGGCCAGAGGGTTTAGAAACCAGCCTTGAGCCTTGATAGTTCTGCTCTGCCCCCCCAGAGAAAACACTTTCCAAAAGGAAATCTCTTCAGGGACCCTTACTGCACTGAAAGGACCCCCTGCCCACCCACCTTTCCTAAGACGCGGGTCCTCCCCATCCCAGTATCGTGTGCACTGCCTGGGACACCGTGCCTGGACAGAATGCAGCTCGCCGCTCCCCAGCTCTCTCTGAGATAGAAAGAGAACTCCAGCTCATGCCAAAAGGAGGACAGGCCTGCTGGGGATTGCAGTTCACTTTTTAATTTCAAGATGCCTCGTTAGCTCCAGGCCGAGCTGAGCGGCTGAGACGCAGCAGTCACTCACTCCCCCCTTTGAAGCCCATTACACTGATGAGCAGGTTGGGTCTCAGGGGCGGTGCCGTGGCACAGGGAGTGACGTGTTCATCGGTTCAAGTGAACGGTGAATAGGAGGTGGGGGGCCCCTGGAAAGGCTTGGGCTGACTCTGACCATGCTAACCAGGGGAGGAGGAGTCTGGGTGCTGGGGGAACATGGTGGGTGCTGCAGTGGGATCATCAGTGGACATCACATTTTAGGAGCCCAGGTGTTAAGTCTCACTAGCTTGAGTAGCAGGTTCATTGAGTTGGCTGGTCACTGCCTAGCTCTCAGCTGACGTCTGCCTTCTGGAAATGGTGCTAGCGCATCTGCTTGGGGGGCGTGGGGGTCTGGAATGGCAAAGGGGCGCTGAGTACAGGGGAGGGCCCTGTGGGAATAGCCAGAAGAGCGCAGCACTCCCAAGATGCATCGACATTGCTAGGAGATAGCCTATGACTGGAATAGCAGGGGTCTGTTCCAGAGCAGTCCGGAGAGGTTGTGTCAGAATGGGGGGGACCCCCGTATTGGTATAAAAGGGGGTGCTGCAGGGAGGACTAAGATATATTGGCAGAGCCGTCAGCCTGTGAGGAGGGGAGATCTCAGTACGGGAAGGGCAAGAACAGGGGAGGGTAGAGGACAGGAGTGAGGTGCTTTGGCTAAGCTGTGGGGAGGAGGGCGGTTCCCAGCCCTGGACCAGCGGGGGAAGAGTGGATCAGGAGTTCAGCCGGCAGTTGGGTGGGATCCAGCAGGCTACTCATAGAATGGTGCATACGCCCTGTTTCTTAGAAGAGAAGGTGTGTTGCCAGCCAGCCTGTGGTTCTCTCTGCAGTTTAGTCCTGGCATCGTAGGGGTCTCTGCCGGTCAGGTCTGAGGAGCATTGCAGAGCTGCGGGCGGGAGTGGGGGCGGGTGGAGGAAGGGCCGGAAGCTTTCAGAGCATCATCCTGCCCGGTGCCTGGCTCTAGTCAGTGCTCTCAGCCTCTCGCTTTCAGAAGCACTAACGCCAAAGAAAAAGAAAACCCACGAAGCCGGTTTTGCCCCTGGTTAGAGACGGAGATGCAGGAAACGGCGTGGAGCACTGCTAAGCGCAGTGACTCAGCTGCTCTCGGTGCATCGATGGCCAAAACTTTGCAAGAGTTTCAAGCCGATGGCCCTGCTCCCAGGAAACAGAGGAAGGGGGAGCCCTGCATGACTTTCCCCACATCAGCTACATTTTGCTAGCTGAAACCAGGGGGAGCCTGATCTTCTCCATGTCCCCCACCCCCAAAGCCAGGGGCTTCTGGGTTCTTCACTCCCAGGGGCCTTTGCTCGCTGTGTTTGGAAATACCAGGTGAAGAGGGTTTTTAAGGAACAAGCACAAATCTCCTCCTTTCCAAGTGTGGGCGTCTAGCAGCCTCCCCCGCTCTGTTCTCTCTTCAAGCTTCCTTAAGGAGAATTAGTTGGAGTTTATGGGGCCTTGGTTTCTCAAAGAAATCAGATTGCACTGCCTATGCTCCCTCTCGCCCGCCCCTCATTACAGATGTAAATTGCCCTCCTGCAGACTCTTACGCATCCCTGTCCCCACCACCTCCCCATTCCCCTACCTCAGATACACACACCTGTTCCATTCCCTTCACACATGCATACACAAACACACACGCACTTGTCCTCACCTGTCTCACTACAAACCCAAATTCCACTCCTGGCCTCCTCTCCCCACACCTCCTCCAGGTACAGACCCAAATTCCCCTCCCTCACACACATGCGTTTCTATTCCTCCTCTCACCTGCCACTCGGTACAGGTCCCAGTTCCCCTCCATCTCACACCCTTACCCCACACTGCTCCTTCTCATCCAACACCCCCTGCCCTCATTCCCCCTCCAACCTCCCTCTCACCTGCCCCTCACTACAGCCCCAAATTCCCCTCTGTATCACCACACAGCTGCTCGTATTTTCTCCTCAGGTGGCAAACAGGAAGGACAGAGTTTAATGGAATTCAATCCTCAGCCACTCCCCTTAGAAACAGAGCAACAGCGACACTTGAAATCCCAAATTGTAAAAATAAATGATTGCTGATGCATAAAGTGTTGCAGTGAAACATCGTCACTGGTTCAGGACTCCTGAAGCGACTGGGCTGGAGGGGTGAGCCACCACTTAGGCTGAAGGATATGCAGCAGGAGCAGGGACGTGGGGGCCAGTAGCTCTAGCCCTAACCACCCAGCCTTTGACTGCTGGAAAATATTTCATTGTTGTGGTGTTGTAGCATAAGGGAAGAGAGTTAGGCAGAGTGTTATACATTAATGCTAAGGGAACTGAGACCTCTCCCTTTATCCATCCTGTGATAATGCCGGGATTTCTCTAGCATGTTGGAGGTGTTTATGAATTCAGTTCCCTCAGGAGGGAAATATTCTTATCTCTGTTGCACAGGGGGAAGTTTGGGCACAGAGAGGTTAAAGGAATTTTCGGTGGCTTGCCCAAAGTCATACACCATGGCAGAGCCCTGTGCTTCTGCCTCCCAGCCTGGCTCTTGTACTACTAGGCCTGGACAAGAAGAATGGTGTTTTCAGGTCACACCTGTATGTGCTAATACACCCTCACTGGCTGTAGCCAGGCCTTTGTTGGAGTCTTACATGCCAAGTCGCACTTGCTCTGGGGAGCACGGGGAGTGATGTCCTAGGAAAACCCTGGTGGTTGAGGATGTTGGCTCGATTCAATAGGTGACACTGATCCACATGGCTAGGGGGCATGGTGAGAGGTGCAATCTTCTGGATTAGACATCAAACCGAGGTCCTGAATGTTTGTGGTCATCAATTAGCCCGAGGCACTTTGCACAGCAGTAGGAAAGGATGTTTGGTTTCATACTCTGGCCACATTTCTATTTTGAGTAATTGCATTTCCACCTCCCTAACCGCCCCTGCTACTTTCCTCTTCACTTCCTGTGCAAAACTGTTGGGCAGCATGGCTTTATTCTGTTCTACTTCTTCATTTCAACCCTGGGGTGGCTGAATTTCAGTGGTGGTTTAATTGATTCTTGTTCACCTGTGTGTAGTTTATAAAGTGCCTTGGGATCCTTTTGGATAGATGGCTGTCTATAAATGTGTAAGACATTTTTATAATTAACTATTATTAATATCACCTGACTCAAATTTTAAACGTAAGTCTTTGTACATGAGTGCATAGCTCCATTCAAAGCGAGGTGAATCATCTTAACCCAGCATTCCTCCATGAACTTTGCCTTTTATCCTGGTCACAGTTTGTGATTTAATAACATTTATTTGTTATTAAAGGTTTCTGGATGAAGAATTCCTGATCTGTAAATTGGTCACAAGCAGTTTGTGATTATTCGGTATGCAAAATTTGACCTGTTTTGATTGGCCTCATAGGTCACATGGTGTTCTGTTCCCTTTTTGGATGAGTGCCATTCTAAGACTCAGATTTTTGTTTTGAAGGCCCCCAATTGTGAATTTTAAATTTGCTTTCCACAAATATTCTCTAACATCTGCTTAAAAGTCATTGTTCTCGTGAACCATTTCTGCCAGCAAGCTCGCCTACCAGAATATTCACCGAAAGTTAATGCGGAAGAAGTGCAAAAAACAGCTAAAGTGAATTCATTTAAAAACTGAAAAGTGTTCATTAGAAATATTTACTCACTTCTTGAGCCATTCATCAGAGTATCTCAAAGCACTTGGCAATCCTTAATTTACTAAGCCTCACAACACCCTTATGAGATAGGTCAATACGTTTACTTCCATTCTACTTCTGGGAAAACTGACGGACAGAGACTTTATTTATATATGTAACACATTGGCTAAATATGCCGTTTCTCTTTCTAGAGGCAGGTTCAAATAGCGAATATGAGCCTACTAATGTAATGAAAGGTACTGATGTGATGTAGTTCCGTTAGGTCAAGGGGTAAAGATGGATGCTCTAGGTCAGAGGTTGTGTCTTTCTTGATCTATTTGTGGGGGAGATTGGCTATGTACACACATCTAGACAGTTCATGTGAAAGCTAATATGTTTGCACGTACCTGTTAAAAACTCTATGGGAAAACGGCTGAGCGCTTCTAAACAAATGCTGCTGCACTCGACAGTGGCATAAAACCCATTAAAGGTATTAACTCCATGTGCATAAAAGGTGAAATACATTAGAAAGCAGAGCCCTGTAGCCAGACTAGATCTGTTCAGCGAATAGGTATTCCATAGCGCAACCTCATTGTTCCTGGTCCCACTGCACATAAGATAACAGAGCTCTTCAAGTCAGTCCTCTTTACAGATCTGTAAGAGAATTAGAGTTTGCTGAAAGCAGGCTATGCGTTTCTTATGCTGGTTCAGTTGTCACAGGGAGGGTTCTGCAGATACAAATGGGTTATTCTTCTGTTTTCAGCATTTTTCACTTCCCTCGTTCTGTGTAGGAGCTGAGAAATGTCTTTCTTTGACCTTTTTTTTTTTTCATTCTCCATCCCTTTCCCCTTGCACTGACACTGGAATATTGCTGTTAACTGATTGTGCAGTCAGAGGTATCTGTGCTCGTGACAGGGGCAAGGCCTGGCAGAACTAGTGCAGCGTGGGTTTCAGACCTCAGGACCCCTTAGTTCAAGTCTGGGATGACTTGAAATGTGGTTATGGTTGGAAAAGAGCCTCTGTAAAAATTACATCTTGTTGTTCCATATTTATTCTCCCTCAGTGACTTCCATGTCAAATTTGCTCAGTTTACTAGTCAAAACAAGATATTTCTACCTGCCAGCACTGCAAGCTTAGCCTGGGATCTGGAAATCAAGCTGTGTTCTCTCTGCTTTGGACATCATCACTGAGCAAAAAGATTTTGGAATCAGGATTTAACTGGATGTGATTTGTTGATTATGTGTGAATGTAATTTGCTCTTTCGTAGCATTATTGGCTCTGTGAGACAGAGGATTAGATTCTGTGCTGTGCAAATATTGACTAATGGATCCTCTCAACTGCCCTACGAGGTGAGAGAGTATTCCCATCCCCATTTTACACTTGGTGGTACACAGAGATTAAGAGATTTGTTCAAGACTAGGCAAGAAATCAGTGGCAGAGCCAGGATTAGACCCAAGACGTCCCGCCTCTCAGTGCCGTTCCAAACTCCTTCTCTAGTTAGTCAGTGAACTTGGCAAGAGGAGCAGGACGGTGCACTTGCCTTTCTGACATAGCTTTACAGTACACTATGTCACAAGGTTATTCACAGAGAATTTAGTTTCTGATTGATGGGGTGGGAAGGAGAGGGGAATTGCTAATAATTTAATTCACAAATGTGGTTTGACTATCCCAGAGCTGACCAGATAATGAAAGCCTGTATATGCAAATAACGTAGTAGGAAAAATGGGCAGAGTGTATTTCTCCACCATCTTTGACTTTTACCTTTCATAAGCTTCTATAACTAATCCCACCACAGGCTATTAGCAACTCATAAACTTAGATCCTTTGGCACCAAAGCAGGGATCTCTACTAGTTGAGCTAACAGAGTAACTTCAACAGCCGCTAGCAGTATTAGTCTTTTATCCACTATGTGGAGCAGCCACTAGCGGGTGACATGACATTTAACTCATATGTCACATGTCCTTTCCACGGTACATTCTTATCAAAGACACTTGGATTGAAAGGAAGGTTTCCTGTCATGGCCAGTCTGTTTTACCCAGCTGAGAAATGATCATTCTGAATTGTCATTTTAATTTCCATGGGAACAGACTATGATGTCATAACTGCGGCTGTACCATGGGCCCAGGTCAGAGCTGGTCTGGGAAGGAAGCATTTATTCAAATGTATATCTTTCCGGTAATAGCAAAGAGAATTACTAGCCAGTTCATTGCTTTTGTTTAATTGGCCTCGTCCTTTATAAATTTGCCCCAGTGAGAAAATCCTTCTTTAAATCTCCTTCTTCAAGGAAGTTTGCTGCACATTGGTTACACTGAATTCCTCTCTAAATCCAGGGAAATCGTTGCCGGTCATGTTGAGAGGCAGTGCCAGGGGAAGGCTGGCACACAAAGGAGAATGGTTCCCCTTTCGCACCAATCCACGTTGGGGAGTTCACTGATGAGACAGTGTAAGGGGAGGCTCAACAAGTAACAAACATGGAGATTGAGGCCCCCGTCCTGCACCCATTAAAGTTCTGCGTGCTGAATTCCCCAGTCACTCCAGAAGCAGGTGGGCGAGCCCTCACGGTTATGGCTGGGGGTGAAGGTGAAGCTGAGGACTGACTGAACACAGATGCAATTCCCCTCTTCCTGTTGGGGAAGGTAGACCCCCTTGGGGTGCCATGGGTGTGAGTCACTTCAACTGTAGACCCCAGACTGGAGATGGCTCTAGAAGGGATTTTAAAAAGCATTCAGGATTGGCCTAACTCTGATCCCAGAGGAGTCAAGGGTCAAATTCCCATTGACTTCAGGGGCAGCAGAGTTAGGCTAATGCTGAACGCTTTTAAAAACCTCACCCTATATGGGATCAGTCCTACAAAACCTTACACATGCTCGTTGACATCAGTGGCTCAGCTCCTGCGAGTTAAGATCTGCTGGCCCAAGGCTTTGCAGAACAGGCTCGCAAATCACCTGTGCTCCCTGTGCTGGAAAAGGGTTGACAGTGCTTTGGCGAAAGGGTCAAAATGTACACCTCCTGTTATCTGGAGACTAGAGACACATAGAAGTCAATGAAGAGTCCCCTGTTGACTTCAATAAGCTTTGAATCAAACCTTTGGTGAGAACCAAGGAGAGGAAAGGAAGGGTTGATATTCCTTGTTGCCATCCAGAATCCCAGAGTCTGATGTCAACAGAAATATCAAACAGGAAATACAATTAATCACTGAAGTGAACAGCTCCTTCGGTGTTTATCAGAAATGAGAGTTGCTCGGCAGACTTGTCGTGGCCTAGGAAGGAAGTTTGGGAGGATGGGGGAGAAGCTAAACAGAATTGTTCTTCTGCCAGAGGTTTGATGGTAGAAGTAGAAGGACGTAAAGCTGGAGTTTTCCATATGTGTTTCTGAGTTTTGCACACAAATAACTCAGTGCCATTTTTCAAAGTTGGAGCAGAGTTTGACAGGCATCTGGATTAATAATGAGTGCTAGTCACTTTGATGAATTATAGAAGATGCATACGGATATCAGCCTTGCAAATTCCTACTCACCCATGCATCCCAGGCAAATAATTCTTTTGGTGGGCAAGTGACACACCGCTAGCTGCTTTTGTTATCATCAACTTTGGTGGCAAAGGCTGGGCAAGTGGATTTTGTGACAAGGCTGGTAAATTTTCAGGACAGTTATGTAAGGCAGATCTCTGCTGAAATGACCATAATAATAGCACAGTCTGGGGCCAATGTTTTCAAAAGCAACTAGAGAGTCTGGGAGTTCATCTTGAATCCCCTTCACTGTTACCTACTCCTGTGATTTTATCATAAGTCTCAAAATCTTTGGTGTTTTTCTTAAAGCCCCAGCTCCTGGAGTCAAGTGATTAGGTGAGAACTTCAGCTTTCATTAAAAAAAAGTTTATAGCTTGTGGACAAAAGGTGGAATATATGATCCGAGTGCACCCGAAAGGCTCCGACATCAGAAGACAAAGAAAAATAAACCCACATTTATTATTCTTTTAAAAAATCTGATGATTTCCAAGATGATCTCATGATTTTCAAACCAGTGTCCTGAGTTTTTCAGGTCTGGCTCCTGATTTTTGAACGCTTGAGTTTGGCAATACTGCATCTGAAATGGGCCTGACAGTTCTGGGGCACATACCCACGTGACCCAGTGCCGTGTTTCAGAACCGTGGCCAACCAGCAAGTCAGGTGACCAAGGGTCACGTGACAGCTCAGAAGCAGTGCTTCCTATAAGATGGAGCCTGTTCAGTTAGAGAGGGAAATGCAGTGGTAGGGGAAGGACCTGTGAGGGGCCCCCTGTCTCAGCCAGGTGGACGGTCTGGTAGGATATACCTGCAGAGAGCAACTGTAATGGGGAAAGCCAGGCACCAGGTCCTGGGTTTCTGGAAGGAGCTATAGAGTCCATGGATGATTTAGCTGAGTTAAATAATATTAAATAACTAAACCCCAAAGAAAAGGACTGAAATTCTGCCACTGTTGGGAGCTTTATCTGACAGTGGTAAACTGGCTTACACTGACTTTGGAGCCCCCCAGATCATTAGCCAGTTCCTAGAAATCCAGGCTCAGATGTCTATAATTTGTAGAAAACTGTCCTGTTCTTAACCATCAAGATGTGCTATTGTTCCGTGGAATAAATGTAGGAGCTGGTGCATGTGGTATCCTTTAAAATAGAAGAGCGAGTGAACGATGAATAGGAAGTGTGATTTCTTCATTAAAAATTTAAAAAAGGAACATTTCTTCCCATTGCCCCTTTGATAAATATGACAAGTCAACAGATTTGGTGGTTGTTGTTACAAATATTTGTAGTGTTTCATGATGGTGTAATGGATTTGATACCAACCAAAGTGTTTGTATTGACCCATTTAAATTAATTTGGTTCAGCTCACTGTGTGCTAAGGGGGGTGGGTGGCTCACGGCTTGGAAACATATGAAAATGCTTTCCCACCAATAGGTCCTGGTTTCAAATTCAGCCCCGGTCTATAGTGAATGGCAACTGTTCATTGATCAATAGTTGTGGGTCAATATCAGGATCCCTCACATATGGTATTGATTAGCTCCTTTGTTGTCAGTCCCAGGAAATAAGTTAAGGAATTAATGTCACATAGAGCAGCTTCCCCTAGGATCTTTAAAGGTGATCTTACAACTAAGGCTGGGCAATATAGGGGCAAGCTGACTGGGCAATATAGCAGCAGCTTTCACAGCGACTGCCCAGTCTGTGGCTAAATGGATTAGTTCAGTCTCTAGAGCTCTTTATCCAGCACTACATTGTCTTAAAATAAAATAAAAAGTTTCGAGATGAGTTTAAAAAAAAGAGAGCGAGACATTTTATGTTGGATTCAACCTCAAGGAATGATTTGACATGTTTGCATGAAGATATGGCAGTAGGACATAGTCAAGGCTGCTCCACAGACCCATCAGCCTTGCTTTGCTTTGCAGACTTCGGCCTGCACGTCACATGAGTCCGCGGGCTTTTTGTCAGACATTTCCCTCATCTGCAGTTTCAGTTTTGTGAGCCAGTGGGCGAGTGAAATCCACAAGAGTCCTGCTCGCACAGGAGTCAGCTGGAGGAAGGAGAGTCTTGTGGGGTTCACTTTCTGCTGCCACCCCAGACTTCTTGTGTGACCATAGGCAAGTCACATAGTGCCTGATTCAGAGCTCACTGATTTTATTGGTTCAATCAGAGCCTTAATGTCCTTGTGCATGTGCTCCCCATCTGGAACGTGGGGACAGTGGTCCTGCCTTTCTCTCACCCATTATCTGTCTTTTCTGTTTAGACTCTCTCAGATGTCTGTACAGCACCCAGCACGATAAGACTCTGGCCTAAGCTCTCGGCACCCTTCCCGTGCCATCAGATGTCACTTAGGGCACAAGCAAAGCTCTGCCATACCTGTCTATCCCAGGCTGCTGTTTGCATATCCTCTCTGTTCAGTCCCTTAAGTTTTCCCTCTCTGCAGAGGGATTCTTTCAATCAGTCCCTTCTGAGTGTGCTCCATGGCACACCTGTCAACGCACGTGCTCCGGCTTCATTCTTAACGTATGTTACCGACATTCCCACCTTCTTTTCTGAATAACTTTGTTGAACTCTCCAATGGATCTTAGTGTTTGTTAGATTCCTTTTAATACCTAGCATTTTTCTGAGGCATTTGCTTTCGAAGACATTTCGATGTCCGTCTGTACCTCTGCTGGCTTTCCAGCTTTCACACCCACGTGGCAAGACGGAAATAACATTTGAATGGAACATTCGTAGTTTGGTCTTTAAGTTGAAGATTTTCTCAATCTAAAACTTGTTTCAGCTGGTGAATGCAGCTGCGACCTGGTGAATTGGTGACATTATCTCCTTCTGGGTATCTAGGCACTACAGTTAGATAAATAATTATAGTAAGGGACACAGACGACTGAAAATAAACTCAGCATTCCACTGAAAAATGAGTTGCAAATCCAGGATGGAGACCCAGGCTCAAGGCTGCTCCTTTTGCTGTCTGCCCTACGCTGACCTGAGGTGGATGTGAGGCTGGTGGCATAACACAGTTCTCTTTCATCTTCTTCTCTCCCTTTATCCCATCATCTGGGTTTGGGTTGTAGTGACAGCATCCGCCATCTTAATCTGTCCGTGGAGTAACACACTTCCTTGAACTGAATTATATACGATGGATGAGTCTGACATAAAAGAAGAGGGAAGAGCATGGAAGGAAAGTTGCCCCTGTGAAATGTGTATTGTTCTGCCCCTACATGGGACCGCTGCAGTGTCACTCACAGGGGAAGAGGGCCAGTTTTCCAAAGGAAACAGCTAGGGTGAGATTGACAGAAGAGATCAGCTCCCATTTAGGCACCTAGCTACTTGTACCCAGGGGGCTGAGCTCTTTTGGCAATCTGACCCTGAGTGCCTCCTGGGCTCACCCAGTGGCACCCACAGAGCACAGCCATCGGTGCACTACATAACAGATGGGTGATAGAGATCCAACTGATCAACAGCACCCTAGGATCCAAGGGAACATCTCTCCAATCCTCTGGATGCTGGAAGGACAATGGCCATGAGTATGACAGAATAGTCGAGGCTCCGAGAGCAAAGGTTGTCTCACTTCCTAGTGAATGGGTACAGAGCAAATAAAAATGCTGGGTGTTTAAGGAAAACAAAGGGGTGCAGATTTCTGGGTGCAATTCTAATGCTGTGTCTGTGCATGTCTCCCATGCAGCTGCCAGGATCTCCCTGGCCCTGGGAGAAAGATATTGAACACTTCACTTTGAATCTCTATAGGTTTTCGCATACACTTAAGTTTAGGGTATGGAGTTTTTCTTTATTTTCATTCTATTTCCAAGCATTGGAAAGGAACAGCCTTGGATTTATAACACAGACTGTAATGTACATGCTCACCCCCTCAAGGAGCCCTAGAACCTGCCCTCCACTCTCCACCTAGGACAGGATATGAGTGCCTGAGAGAGATCCTGTGGAACTCAATGCAGGCAGATCGTTCCTAACACTTGCTAAAGTGGGGATGGCCTGGAAGAAATTATTCTCCCTCCCACTAGAAGTCACCCTCTGATGCAGAGGACATAGGTGAGTTAGAAGAGCAAATATCCAAATAAACGGTATTCCAAGCAGGTTCTAAAACCAGAGGACTGGACTATAAAGGGGCAGCATTGCTGCAGTGGGGGAGTAGTGACTAACTGCCCCAGGAGCCCCGTATGAGTTCATAGCTGAGACCTGGGACCTTCTTGCAAATCCGAGGGATAACAGCCTTCCTCAGGATATACAGCATGACCTTCAGTGGGAGTTAGGTGCATAAACTGCTTAGGTCCTTTTGAAAATGGTGCTATGTGCCAGGGTGCATCTTTAGGCACCCAAATACCTTTGTACACCTGGCCCAACGTACTTAGGCACATGACTAACTTGAAGCATGTGACCTGTCCCCGTGAAGTCAGTGGGATGACTCATGCTTAAACGAGGCACATGCTTAGGTACCTTGCTGAATGAGTGTCTGGCCGGCCGGGAGGCTTGCAGAGGAATTCTCCAGAGTTCATTTGCTTTTCACTCCTTTTCATTCTCTCTTTTAAGCCTGCCCAATTGATACCTTGTTTTAAAATCAACCTTGATCTAGCGTCTTCTATAATCCTTCAATACCCATGGGATGACTTTTTTCATAGTCTATTGCAGCCTATTGATTGCACTCTCTAACTTCCAAATTTCCATGGGATAGTCACAATATCCCACTTTAATCCCCACTAAGCCATTAAAAATGCCCATGGGATATCCTCAGTAATCCACTGCACCTCACAGATTGCATTCTCTAGCTTGCGGCTTTCCTTGAAACATTCACAAAATAATGATCGTTAGATTCATACCAGCATGCCACCCCACTTTCTGAAGGATCCCACAGCAGAGCCTTGCAAACTTATATAGGGCGCACTGCACTCATCACCCTTTGGGGTGCAATATATCAGCTGTTCTTATGTTCTCGCACATAAGAGAGTTCTAGTACATATAGGTTTATATTTACTAGTTTCAAGTACATAAGAACTTTAAAACTTGCAGCAACACTATGCAACAGTTGAGGACGGGAAATGAAAAATACTCCATCCATCAAAACTGCTGGCAAAATTTAGGTCAACAGCTTGCTGGAATTTGACCATCACATCAAGGTTAACATCTGTACTCTTGGAAAGAGTGCAAGGGGATATTAATGAGCATGAGTGGTCAGTTTTATGTCTCATCTCAAAGGTGGCACGGCCAGCAGCAGCGTGCCTCCTGTCTCCATGCTGAGCAATTGGTTCAGTGCCTATTGAGAGGAGAGCCTGTACACTCAGGTGTTCCACAGAGATCTTCTGTACGAGCGCACAGCTAGCCCAAGCCTCTTTTAGCTTGTGAGGCCAGAGAGGACTGCAGCACAAACGTGGCATGGTTATATATATAAGATGCCGGTTTGTTACGTGAGCCCTGATTACTCCCTCAAACCCCATGCAGTATCCTCGTACGCCACTGTAGCTTGGAAACGGCTCCGACTAACGTTCCACTTCCCATGGGACGTCCCTAAGATTCCTCCTTATTAAATGAGTTGTGCCAATTGAGCAATCCGATTGGCTACGGGCCAAAAGTCATGCAGTTAAGCGAGTAGAACAGCACCGGTTGGAGCTCATCGTCAGCCTCGTCACTCAGGGTTGTATTGGGTTTAGCCTGACCGAGGTGCGCACGGATGGGAGTGGGCGCAAAGCCATATTTCTTCCCCCATAAGGATCTGCAGGACACAAACCCAGGTCAGCAGAGCCAGCAGGCAATAGACTCTGCCACACTGCGGTAGCTATAGCCCTGCCACTCCTCACCTGCTGCACGCCACAGCAGACGTACACGATGTGAAGTCCTGCCCAAGAGACCCCTTGGCCCTTTGACCCCATATAAGCCCATCGGGTGTACCAGGAAGTGTCCATCCACCGTGTAGCTCCCCAGTGAGCTGCCTCGGTTGATTCTGCGCCTAAATTTCTGGAACGCTGACGAGGGGCAGAGACAGGATAAGGAATTTACCACCGCAGGTATCCCAGGTAATTCTCCTTTAGCTCCAGGGCTAAAAGCATGCATTTGTGGAGCTGAAGGAGCAGGTGTCAAGCCCTGGCTCTCCAAGGAGGGGCGTGATTTATATAGCAAGAAAGCTACATAAATATATAGAGAGCTTTCTGCAACATGTGGATTCATTCCCCCAGATCTGTGGGGTTTCTGCCACCGTGGCCAACGCTAGAGCTCTGTGGCTTGGCACATGAGCATTGAGACTGTGCACACTGACTTTGACTCTGACTTGGGTTCTGACTCGCACTCCAGACCCAGGCCCCTCACACAAGTTCAAACCTCTGGTATTGACCTCAGCGTGGAAATCTGACCTTGAGCCGTGACCATGACAAACTCCAGCATGCGGGCCAGGCACTGTCACAGCTTCGAAAACATGCTTCTAGCACTTGGGCTAAAGGAGAATTTCCTTAGGTAGTTGCAATCTAGCTCTGTCTGCTGATTCATGGATATTTTTTGCCCCATGCCCAGATCTGCACAGTGTGATGTAAGGCCTGGCCTGCTAGGAACAGGGACAGACATTGACAGGAACGCTGGTGGGAGTGCTTTAATATCAACCTCTGTAAATGTTTGATGTTTCTGGCTGTTGCACTGGGTACGTTGAGCTAACTGTGTGCTTTGCGATAGGCTGGGACGGTGGGGTGGTGAGGTTGGCTGTGAGTCATGCAAATACAGAGGGAATAAAAACAGGTGAAAAAGGGTTGGGGATGTTTAATGTGTATTTAAAGTTTGATTGTGTTGGCAAGGTTTAAGCAGGTGCTTAAGTGACCCAGCTGAACTCATTGCTTCTTAACGTCACCACAAATCAGAGAGAGAGAGGGTGAAATCAGTTCCCAAAACCCTTTGCTTCTGCTTTCCTGGCACATCCCTGCTCCACAACCAGTAATAACCCCTTCGAACGCTCAGGCATCTCTGCCCCAAATGCTAAGCCGTAAAACTTCGCTTTTTTTCTTTTTAAAGAAAAGAATTGGTCATCTCAAGCATTTCTGTACTAACTCTGCATTGTCCATCTGTTCCTGGTGGTTTGTCTTTGGAGCAGGGACCTGTCTTTTAATAAATGTTTGTCCTGCATCTAGCACAAGGCTTGGGGCCTTGATTGGGGCTGCTAGGCCACCACCATAATACAAATAAATTGTATTAATTAGCAATCCCCTTTATTATTGCCATCCCGTATTATAAAAGCGAAAAGATACTCCAGGTTGCCCATTCTTAGGCTGGTAGTATGGCATTTTTGGTTGTTAGATGCACTCAGTCCAGCCTTTTTCAGCCAGGTTGTGTTATAGTGGTGAGTGTTATTGTCACGGGCCCCTAACGGAGATCAGCACCAGTGAGACGTCATTCCTTCATTGAGAATATAGTGCTGACTGGAGCCATGCTCTGTAAGCTCTGATTACCTGTGGGATATCACCTCTAATCTACTTGTACTTGTCCACACGCAGTCCCAATGGCTGCAGGAAATGTTTCCATTTCCACACATAAAGAGCAAAGCTTATACCCTCCATCTGACATAACTAGGTATGATTATGGAAAACTAGGATGAGAAAGAACCAAGGTAAAGCCTCCATGAGTGAGAGAGAGAGCACACAGTGTGGGTCTCCTCTGTAACAGACTGCAGAAACTCCAAGAACACAATAGCTGCTGTCTCTGTACAGAGGCAGGGTCCTTAGAAAGTTAAAGGTGCAAGCGCACAAAAAAAGGGCATCCCAGTTTCCTAGCTGCACAAACCACAACAGCGTGAGAGAGAAATGCAAACAGAAGTGCCTACTGGTATGACCTTTCTCATTCCGCCTGTGCGGGTACAGCTAAGCCAGCCATTTGGGTGTGGGGCATGACCCTTACCTGGCCCCACCTTGTTTCTGCAGCCTAATGCCAAGATTCTTGAATCTTGAGCACTTGGCGCAAAGATTGCTCTTGTACATAGTTATGCCGAGGAATCTGGGGAGAAGCTACTTGTGCCTATGTCCTCTTTGGGGCTAGGCACAGGCTTATCTACAGATAGGTCCAGTGGCCCACAATAGGTAGGACACTCTGCCTGAGGAAAGGAGGACATGGCAAAGAAAAGTAATCCCATCCATGAAAGTGGGAGCCCATCATGGTCAAAGACAAACTAATTAGGAGACATTTGTCTCCTTTCCTTTCAGTGTTTAGCTCTAATACTCCACCCGACAGCCCAGAGGGTGAAATCCTTCACTCATCCCCAGCCCAGTTACAGCCCTGGCAGGGCCATTCTGACTGAAGGGAGAAGCTTCAGAGACCAGGGGGTGATCAATTCCACAAGGCTTTTCACCATGCCAGTCAGCGTGGGTTTTGTGAGGCAGACACACATCTTCTAGGAAATGTAGAGACCAACCAAACTCAATATTGCCAACCCCATGTGTTTGTAAAGCATGAGCCAGGCCCCCCAAAATCACAAAATTGGCTTTAAAAAAATATGAGATTTCAATAAATAATCCAACATGGGGTTTTTTTTTTTATTCTGGTTCCTGAACCTTTCAGGGACACATTTTCCAGCTTTTTCTCTGCAACAGTAAGGTCTAGAGACTCTTTTTTAAAATGAAAGATCAGACTCCCACATAATCACAAGACTCCAGGAGCACGGGTTTTAAAAATCAAATATTGTGAGAGTCACAACATAATTGTGAGTGTTGGCAACACTACAATCACTGGACAGCTGTCATAGAGTAACAACATTCAGTCACTACTAACTTGCCCTACAAAATCATTTTTAGCCGGTTTCATTTTTTCTGGTTTTGCCTTGAATTTTAGGTTTTCAGTCTCTATTCCCTTCCCTCTCATACAATTCTCACAGACAATGAGACGCTTTTGCAGCAAAACAGCGGAGATTTTCCACTGATGACATAAAGTAGGGAATTTTTCATCTGGGAGCAATTTGAGGGGACATTTGCAATTTATCCCTGGCAAGGACCTTGGCTATCCTTCATCGTGAAAAGATGCTATTCCCTGGTGAAAATGACATTACCTCATTCTTTACCACGTGGATCTTTTTTCAGGTGGAAGCATTTCCCTTAATTAAGAAGGGCTAATGTCACAGATCAGAGAGCATCATGACAGTAACAAATGCCATTCATATTGGGTCTGCTTTGACCACTCTTAGTCAAATCAGTTATCCCAGGTCCTTCTTTATTAGCCGAACAGCGACACAGATAATTTAAAAAAAAATTTATACCTTTTATATTAATCCTACCTGAGATTCTGAACATAGCAGACTTGCATGTATTTTCCACAATTGGTGCCCTTTGTTTATTCACACTTAGCTTGCAGCTTGGACATTGCCAGCAGATTGGCTCGTTTCATCTTCTATTTACAGTAGTAGCTAGTGGCCCTAGCAGAGACCAAGCCCCAGTGGGCTGGGTGCAGTACAAACATCTAGTGAGAAACAGTGCCTGCCCTAAAGAGGTTGAAACCTACACAGGCAAGTTCTGCATAGGACAGGAGAGGAACTGCAGGAATGGAGAAGGTGAAAGGACCTCATCGTGGCCATGCCAGGAATGGAACAGGGCTCTCAGGGCAGCGGTCTGTTACTCCAATCTACTGGACCACACTGCTCTTTGGTATCTTGCTGATGTACCAGTCCCTCCTGGCTTCTTCCATGCCATAGCATTGAGGGAAGTAATTTGTTCCCAGACTTTACCCCCACACCAGCTCAGCTGTGCTGGCTGGCCCAACTGTGGGGAGGGCAAGGCAGGGCTGCCCCCATTCCCCACCCCTCCCTGCTACTCCCACATGAGGGGCTGGAGCGAGTGGGCCCTTACCCCCGTGTGCTCAGCGTGAAGGGGCGGGTAGCTCGTTCAGGGATGTGAGAGGGATTCTTATTCCCCTGCCTGGGCACGTCGTCCACTTCACAGTAAGCACATGAGGAATCCCATAGGGGCAAATTCTGATTTTGAATCAGGCCTTGGTGTGCGAATAGCCAATAGGTTGTCCTGTGGGTTAAGAAGCTACTGAACCGAATCAAGGGTACCAGGATGGGACCTTTAGCCACTTCGTAACTCCCAGCTTCTGGCAGCTCCTCTCCTTCCCTTGCCCACTCTGATACGACACAGGGATGCTCTCTGTGCAGACTTCACACCTGGAGTTGTTTGTTTTCCGACCCCCTGTGACCCCATAAACCTTCATCTTTGTATTTGTAAAGGACCCAGGCGTCTTAAACTGTTGTGTCTGCAAGCTGGTGGCCTCAAACAATTAGTGACGTCGCCTGCTTGCCACCCTCTAATCAGAGCCCTGGTGGTCTCTGTAGCTACTCGCACCAGAGAGCCAGAGCTCTCTCTCTGGCGGAGCCCGTGGAAGCTGTGTTAAGCCCAGCTCAGCTGGAAGTGGCTCTTTGTGGACCTTAAATCCATCACTTGTCTTTCTTAGAGCAGGGATTTGGGAGTCAGGAGTCCTGGATTCTATTCATGGCTTTGACACTGAGTCACTGCATGATCTCAGGCGCTCAGATACCATGGTGATGAGCGTGGCATAAATGCCTAGACAGATAGATTAGATTAGATAGACTTTGTGCATTTGACAGCTCTTTGTGTATAGTCATTGTCAGTTTCCCCTCATAGTCAGTCAATTTCCTTTGTTGTTTCTGTGGGTCTCTCATGTGGCAACAGGGGGGAGAAACATTTTTTTTTTTAGATGGCAAAAACTTGATTGTAAAACCACAAAAATTGTCTGTGTGTTGAGGGGGGGAGAGGGACAAGGAAGAGGGTGTGCTTGATGGTAGCAGTAGGACCTTTGAAGGGAGAAGCAACATAGATTCGTAGATTCCAAGGCCAGAAGGGGCCATTGTGGTCATCTCTAGTCTGACCTCTTGTATTAAACAGGCCAGGGACCTGCCCCACAATAATTCCCAGAGGAGAGCTTTCAGAAAAACATCCAAACTTGATGTAAAAATGGTCAGTGATGGAGAATCCACCACAACACTTGGTAAATTATTCCAATGGTTAATTATTCTCACCATTTAAAAATTTACACCTTATTTCCAATCTGAATTTGTCTAGCTTCGGCTTCCAGCCCCTGGATTGTGTTATACGTTTCTCTGCTAGATTGAAGCAGCATAATTCATTGAATGGCACGTGAGACTAGGACTCAGAAACCTTGGCCTTCTATTCCTGGCTCTGCCACAGACCTGCTGTGTGACCTTGGGCTAGTCTCTGTTTTCTCTCCCATCCTTTGCCTATTTATACTGTTAGCTTTTCAAGGCAGAGCCTGTGTTTTGCTATGCAAACGTATAGCCACTAGCCCAACAAGGCCTGGATTTCAGCTGGTGCTCTTGCAATAAAAATAATGTCAGGAAATTGACAAGAGAACATTTTGGTTTTTTTCATAAAGCCTTTCCTTGTGCTACTAGCAGCACCAGAAGTGTTTAAGACCAAACCAAATTCACACTTTACTCAGCTTGAAAGGTGAGGCTGGCAGGTCAGCTCTGTGCTTATCAACCTGGGGTGGCCAATTAATGCCCCCCTGCGAAGCTGGTTTTATGAGTCGGGCAGACAGCAGACTGAGAACCCACCCGCTCATTTCAGACAAACTGCCATCAGACTGCTGGCTGTCTGCTTTAAATTCCAGCACTGCAGCACAAATAGCTGCTCCTTGCTGCAGAATGTCCCACGAGCTCTCTGAGCCGGACAGGAAAAAATAATTCTGCGCTGTCTCTTTAAGGAGATTTGCATAGGAGGTCCTAATTACCGTAGTTATTGATTCTGATGTTTTAAGTGTTATTCATATCCCATTAAAGGATAATGTTGTCTAATTTGCAGGCACAGGGTCTCAGTAACAGTACACCCAATCACAAGGAAGCCTTAATGACATTGCTTTCCTACTTCTTGAAACACCCAATTAAAATATCATTTCATTTCCAGTTTAGATGGGTTTTGCCCCCCTATTTGCTAATTATTTTTATTTTTTTTAGTCATTTTGTGATTATCTGTAAATATTTCAGCACTTGGAGCTGCTAATGAATTGAAGGAAAAGTCAACACCATGTGTAGCAAAATTTCCTGCCCCTTCTTTTCTGGAACTGTGCAACAAACCACTCAGTAAAACACACATAAGAAGAGACTTGACTCCTTGGGGTGGAGACCACCCAGAGGGGTTTAGATGTAGGTGGGGACTAGAACTCTTGAACACCTAATGTCTCCTCCAGCTGGCCACAGTTAAAGTAGCAGATCCTATTTTTTTCTCTCTGCGGGCCTCGTGAGCAGCCAGCAACCTCACATTTACTCACTTATACACCCAAATCCATCTGTTACAAACGCAGTCCTTATGGTACTGGGCTAAAGCCGTGTGGGATAGCAATGTAGAAAATAGCAGGACCTCTTTTTTTATGTGGTAACAAGGGTTTATGTGCACGTAGGGTGACCGGATGTCCTGATTTTTTAGGGAGTGTCCCAATATCCAGGGCGTCTTATACAGGGTCCTATTACTGCCCACCCCCTGGCCTGATTTTTCACACTTGCTGTCTGGTCACCCTGTGTGCAGGGGGAAAGGGCCTCTTTGCAATTGTTGGAAAGGTATGCCCTTGTCACACCCCCGTTCTGCACTTTCCAGTCTTTTCCCACAGGTGAGGCTGGCATGGGGAAGGGGATAGCCAAATTAACCACTTAGGCAGCGAACACCCACTGAAAGGTGTCCACACAGCTCATTGGCCACTAGGGCAGAGCAAGATGCCAGACAGATTAAGTTGGCTAATGAACTGAAGGGCAGTTCTGCTCGGAGAAGGGACTGTAAAAAAGGCATTGGCTTCCTGCACAGATCTGCTTCCTGTCTGTGTCCAATGGCCTGTCTGTACGGACTAACATATGCTTTAAAAAATGGCTAGCATGGCAGAGCTGACTCTGTGAAGAGGCCTGGGCTCTAGTCCTTCTTGGGCGGCAGCAGGAGGCTCGTTTGCTGCATTCCAGTTACATGGCCACTCACTTGCACCTGTGCAAGCTCTCTGACGAGCATAGGATCCTACAGGTGTCACTGGGGGCAGCGGTGGGGCTACACAAGTATCAGTGAGGACATCATTTGGCCTGCAGAAACTAATTACTAATGACTAGGGTGAGTTTGCAGGTCTAGGAGTTAGAAAAATCCACCTTTTCTCTAGGAAATGGAGCATTGTTCGTGTGGAAATCCTTTGTCCCCAATGAGCCTTGTCCTTCCACTCTTCACTGGTGTGACTGCATTGCCTAGCAAGCTACACTGCAGTGTGGGGTAGCGTGGCTAGAACTTGTGCACTGTTTTAACCTGGGCCCTTTGTGTTTCAGGTAACCCTGTTACAGTGGGAATGAGCATCCATATTTCCAGCATCGACCAGATTTCCGAAGTCAACATGGTAAGTCCAGAAAGAAGAGAAAAGCCAGCAAACTGTTTCTCCATCTTGTGGGTGAGATATAACTCCACAGCCATGGGTACCCAGAGTCATTAGAGCGCTCAGAATCCTCTTGGCAGGAGTTTGGGAAATAACATAGCACCGGTGGTAAAATTCCAGCGTGTGTAATTAAATGCTGCTTCCCTGCATTCCTTCTGCAGTTATTCTTCACTGCTCCTCCCAAAATTCTGTTGTATTGTTGGCGGTGCAGAATATCTTCCATGTCCCACTCCAGAGGTAGTTGCATTTCTGTGGCAGGTGAGGAATATACAGAGTAAAGTGTTTAAAGTTCTTCCTGGATAAAATGTAAGTTATTCAAGTAGCAGCATTGTGTATGTAGCAGGACCAAAACAAAGAATGGGGGTGGAGAGGGAGGGAGGCAATCAAGGTTAAGGATATGTAATAACCCTTCTTGTACTCCAAAGGAATCTGTTCCTGTCACAGTATGACTGGTGTATTGGTTTGGTTCTTTGTGCCTCACTCCTTATCCCTACTGATTCATGATTCCAACAGACCTGTGCCACCTAGACTGCACGTGACCTTTGCCACCAAGCTGCAGCCAGATTGCAAGCTGATGCTGAAATAAACCCATGTGCCCACATGTGAGGGATCTCTGGCATATACACCCTGTTCTTGATGGTGGAATTCACCCCGCTAGCATCTCAGGTCATTGGGGGCTACAGGGAATGCTGCCAGGTTTCTGCTGAAGTTCTACTACCTATGTTAAGCACCGCTACTGTGGCCGGATGTCTGCACAGCCCTAACCAAGCTCTGGTCTACACGTTGGGTCAATGAAAGGCAGCTCCTGTCAACCTAGCTCTGTGAGCCTCTACACTAAAATGTGACTCACTCGCTGCACTGACTTAATAACTCCCCCTCCGCAAGAGGTGCAGCGCCCAAGCTGATGTCGTTAGGGTGACGCTGTGTCTGTGGTGTAGATGCCGCATCTGCGGTGTAGACGCTGTGCTGCTTACATTGACCATTGCTGCCTTCCAGAAGCCATCCCACAGTGCCCAGCCGGGCAGTTAAATTGGTGCGAGGGCTCCTGGGGAGGAGGCGCACTGCTGGAGCATAGTGCAAACGTGCAAAAGTGATTTCATTACTGAGGTGGCTTTGTGTCGACGTAGTTTAGATGACTTAATTTTGTAGCATGGACCTGCCCTAAAACTCTGTGCTACCATCTCTTAGGGCTCTTAGATGGAGAATCTCACCGCAGAGGGGATCTCTGAGATTGGCTGCGGGTTTAATTCTATCAAATGCTCGTGGCGGGGATTCTTTCCTGGGCATTGGAGACATTTCTGCTAGCCTTTCATCGTTAGACCTCCGAAGAGCTGATGCGTCTGCTTCTCATTTCTAGCACCAGAGGGCCAGCGGTGGCATTACAAGTCAGCATACGTCCAGTGACTGCTGCTTCAAACACTTGCCTTATGGTGTTTCAGAAGCGGTCTGGAAACAGAGAGAGAGATGCCTATGCTGAGATGGGCTAGGCGAGGGCAGTGTCAGACTAATGGGTTGGTGCTTCTATCCCAGTCAGGAAAGAGATTCCTGACCACAGATGGACTGATTTTGGGGGGGGAGGTGGGGGATCAATGGAGTGGGTTTAGGAGGCTTGCAGCTCCCCCGTGTTTCCATCCCCACATGCTGGAAGTTGGGACGGGTGATTGTCTAGGCTGTGCATCCAGCCCTGTGCATATTAGAAGCCCTTGGCATTCAACAAAGGACACCGAACTGCTGAATTATCAGTCCCTCTTCTCTGGGGTCGCGTCAGGCAGTTTTTCTTCTGGATTGGCTGCTTGTGAAGGGCTGCGTTTGGTGGAAGGGTGATGGAGACGTTCACTGCAGGTGGTTCCTCATGTCTCTCGGTTCTGCACAACGTGGAAGAATCCCAGCCTTAGCCAGCGGTCCCTCGCCAGTGAAGACCATTAAACCCTTTGTGTCCCAATGCTCTTGCCCTGTTTCTCTGGGTCTGGATGCTCCTGTTCAATGTCAGTGCCCACCAGGGCTTCTGTTCATCCCAGATTCTCCTGCTCTTTGTTTGGGAGGGGTGGAGAGGATTGAGGGGATGGGGGAATCCATTGGTTTGAAATCTTCTCTACACTTGGAACAGCTTGGGCCAACTCCAGCCCTGTTGACTTGCACCCATGTGCATCAGGGCTGAATTTAGCTCCTAGGGCTTGCATGTGCTCAGATGAAACCAATTGCATGGCAGCTTCTTGCATAGCAAAGCCTTGGAGTGCTGCATTGTGGCCGGGCTTTGCCATGGACCTATCTAGGACAGGTTAGATTTCCCTGCAGTTCACACCCCGGCCTTCCAGGTGCTATGTACACGTCTCATTGCGCCTTCTAGCAGCTTGTCTTGTGGCACAAACTCATACTTCCAATATCTATTTCTGGCCTCCGCTGCGGCAGAATCTGAGCACCTCACAGTTTTGAATGTGTTTCTCCTCCCCATTCTGTGAAGTAGGGTGGTGCTGTCGCCCCCACGTGAGGTGGGGAACTGAGACACTGGAAGTTAGGCACCTACGTGCTTTGAAGAATCTAGGCCTGCAGGATTGGCCCTACATCAGTGGCAGGAAGCAGAACCTAGGCCTTCTACATCCTGACCACTGGACTATCCTTCCCACTGTGCTCTCATCACCTTTCAACACAGTACATCAACCTGGCAAGTACAGATGGCTCACCCCGCTCCTGGAGAGAAGGCTCTCTTCCGCGGTGCCACGTCTGCAGCGTCTCCACTGGCAGGCTGGCACTGACCACATCTGTGCTGGGTCCATGCCAGCACAGAAGCGGGGCCATCTGCTTCCCACCTTGGATGCACAGAGTCCTCCTTAGGAGAACTGCCCTACCTGCCTTTCTGGGTATGTCGCGTCCTCCCTGAAGGAGCATTTCTCTCTCTCACACAGGGCAGGACAGGACGTGCTCATTGCTTGCACCTCATGTGCTATCTGCTAGGAGTGGGCCCTGCCCGCCCACGCATGATGTTCGGCAGCACCGGTCTCCTACCTGTGCCTCATAAACCAGTCAGACTCTCACTGGGGAGCCTGGTTTTCTCCAGTAGTCTCTCCTCGTGTTAGTCTGTCGGGTGGGGGGTTTGTTGTTTCTGCCCATGCTGGGAATGCCTGGTTCTGCTGGATAAGCTCATTGGCAGACTTTTCTTCCCCCTCCCGCCCCCCAGTGCTGGCTGTATGGGACTCACTGGGCTCGAATTCTTCCAGGCCAGGTCTTGTATGTCAGGCTGTCAATGGGGGAGCTTTCTCCCTGGCTGTGCTAAGTGCTCTGGTTCTTAACGGGTTCAAAGTGGTACCCTTGATGGACACCCCAAGTGTGCCCTACAAGGCGATGCGCTGGTCCAGTGGGCAGGGCACCGGACTGGGACTCAGGAGATGTGGGTGGTGTTCCTGTCTCTGCCACTCCCCTTCCGGGTGACCTTGGTCAAGTCACTTCCCTGGGATGCTCTTTTCCCCTCGCACCCTGTGTCTGTCTCGTCAATTCAGACCATAAGCTGGGTGAGCAGCATCTCTTACCTACGTGTCTGTCAAGACTCTGGCGTGAGGGGGTCCTAATTGACATGAGGACTTTGAAGTGCCCCTGCGACATAAATAAGAAGGGGAGAGGCAGCTTTGAAAGGGGTTCAAAACTGGAGCCATCGTAACAAGCGGACATGAAGGGAGCAGGGGTACTTTTGTTCACCGTGTGATGAGAGCTTCTGCACTGAACAGGTTCTAGCTGCTTGTTCTCTGTGCTGGGGAGCGAACGCTCCTGGGGAAAGGTCGGTGTCTCGTCCCAGAGCCGGGCACAGGGCTATCTGCAAGAAAAACAAGGCATTTCTCAACGCCGTGAGAGATCAGGAAAGAACCGTTCAATGCATAAATTAAAGGCGCACAAGCGGGGCTGGGTTGCCTTGGAAACCAGATAGCTTCTATTGTTACACAAGGAGTGCTGTTACTTACTGCCCCTTGTAGGATAATTAATTAATCCCCAAATATCCCTTTCTGGCACAATGGGTGTTGCTGCTGCGATCCGTGTGCCCACTCACCCGTCATGCCCCTTTAGCTTGGTTTACCCTCTCTTGGGGCTGCAGGTTGCGGCAGACTGGGCCCAGAGAGAACGGAGGTTCCTGGTGCTGGGCTATATTACACAAGAAATCAGTTTGCGTTGAGATTCCAGCCAGATACAGTGCTGCGAGGTAATGCAGCTCTGTCCGACAGCTCTACAGCAGTTTCCGGAGCGTTGTAATACCGAGGAGATGATGCAGTAATATCCTAGAACAGGGGGGTTCCTGCGTGCTCCAGTGTAGCAGAGGCAATGCAGTTGTGTCTCGGTGTTGGAGGTTCCCAGGTGCTGCGCTGTATTATGGCAGAAGCAATGGAGTCATGTTTTAGTGCGAGAGGTACCTGGATGCAGTGCTGTAATTATAATATCTTCACAGTGACATATTAAAGTTCACTTCTCTGAAAAATGACTGGGGGGGGAATAGCCCCTTCCTTCTCACCAGAGGTGCTCCATGTGTGTAATCAGATTCCTCTGACTTTACTCCCTAAAATAATGTTTTATTCCTATATACTCCACCTAGCCTTGCAAAACCAACACTGCTAAGAGAAACTGAGTAGGAACGTGTACTGCCTTCTCCATTCATTTAACAGGACTGTTTTCTAACTTCTGACCAGACACAGTGATATAAAGACCTGTGCCAGATTCCATGTGCCAAACCAGGCAGATATTGATTAAGGTTCTGCCAGCCAAATGCAGCCTTCATTACAGGTGGCAATGCAAAGGAAAGAGTCTAGCTTTGCTCCCCTCGGATCCCAGGATGAATTTGCAAGGCTGGAAAAAAAAGTCGTATAAAATTACCACGCTTGTTCTAGAAATCATCGAAAACAGAGCTGGGCAAATAATGGAAACCCAGTATCTGTGAATATTTGTAAAGGAGAGTTGCTGTATAAATTATCTGGCCAATGTTATCCAACCAGCTGAGAGTGGGAGACGATAAACAAGGCACTCTATAGTGCCATTTCTGGGTTCTCACTTTCTGGAGTATGGCAGAAGTGTCGTGTGGCATTTAGAAACCTAGAAAATGCCAGACTGGATCTGCCCATTAGTCCATCTAGTCTGGTATCACCTGACAGTGGCCAGTATCTGCTGCTTCAAAGGAAGATGGAAAAATGCCAAGTGGACAGTTATGGAATAACCTATCCATAGTAGAATTTCCTTCCTAACTCCCATCAGTTTAAGGCTGGTACTTCCATTCTATAGCTCTTTCTCTGAAGGTTACTTTGGGAGATGAAATTCCTCCAATATGTTCTCATGCTACAATTGAGTTAATCAGGAATTTTCTTAAAAAAAAAAAAAAAAAAACTTTCATCCATTAGTGGGTTATCTGACTGTGGGAATCAGGGATTCCCAAATCATCTATATGTATTTTAAAAAAAGAAAAGAAGAGACAATTACTCTCCATGACCTTTCTACTGGTCTCCTGCTCTGAAATATACAAAAATGTAAAACTTAATGATACAACAAACTCAAAAAACAACATATAAGCACCATGGACAGCACTGTTTAAGCTGCTTTCCCTGTATTTGCAACTTCTTGCGACTCCCTTAATTTATTCATCCTAGGATGCATTCATACATCTGCAATACCATTCTTTGAGTTTGTTATACCATTAGCTTTAAAATTTTATAAACAGAGCAGGTGACAAGTTGAAAAGTTACGGGTGGGTTATTGTTGTAGGGGAAAGGGTCAGGACAGGGAAAAATTTCCCGGCAATGTGCATGAAGATGGTGCAATGTATCTGATATTTACAGTGCATTTGCTCAATGAAGGTGTGCAGTGAGATCAGTTAGAATGGAGGGGGCAAGCTGCCTCATAGGACTGAACCAGAAGTCACTGAATATGGTCGGTCTAATGCTACACTCCACTATCTGTGTGCCTGTTCATGAGAGCGACTGCATCGCAGAGGGCGCACAGTGCTACGTCTGTCTGAATTAAGGAAGGTAACATATTGTGCCTGCCATTTTCTAATCTCTAGAAACTTATTTGAAAGCCAAATTTTTTCCTACAAGGCAAAAACAACAGTCTCCACGCAGGTGACATACCGCGCACGCCCAGTGGAAGTTATAAACAGGGCTGCTTTTGAGATAGCTGAGCGCATGATACTGAGCTTTTTTTTTTAACATGGGAGATCAGGGCGCTCAGGGCATTGAAGGATCAGGCCCACCATTTCTCAATCCTTCACAAACAGGGATGATCCTTTATCTTTATTATGAGTTATCTGTCTCTGTTTCAAATGTGTCTATCTCTGTGGTAGTATCTGCCCACGTTAAGCTAGGCAGTATTTTGTATTCTCACTGGAATGTGCATATACACTTGCTGTTTGATTGTTTGTCCTCATTTTTATTATTCACTTTAACCCTTGTGTGTGGGTTACTGCTTCTGGGCTGGATGAGAACGGGGAGACGTCTTAGACTCCACAGCTGAGAGGGATTATATGATCCATGCTCAAAAAGCCAGTCACTTGGGTTGCGATTCTATCCGGTGTATTGGATGAGCTGAGTCCTGTGGTCACGCAGACCTCCTTGTGGAAGGAAGAAAGCAAGGAATCTGCATGAGAAGGGATTTCATCTTCTATATTTCAAGTTTCCATTGACAGAAAACCCCATCATAGCTACAAAGATTCACATATGGTAACTAACAAAGATTGAGAATGGTATTTCACGAAGTAGTCTACAGTCCCCTCTGTCCTTTTCAAATATGTATTTCTGAGGGGTTTTTATTCACCTCTCTAACTCTTAAAATATGTTTTTCTCCAGAAAAGCTGAACTAGGGAAATGACATACAAATAACTGATTAGAAGGCATGTAGGTTAGTCTCTCCGTTCTCTGCTTCTGGATGCCCAAAGGTTTTAGAACGGAGGAGATGAAGCATTTATGTCTTGGTGTTAGAAGTTCCTAGTGGCCTGCTGTCCCACTCCAGGATACAAGCAATGCCTACTGAAGTCCTTACCGTGTTCTTATAGCATTCGGAAATCTCCAGCACTGTGTCATGACTGCATTGCTTGCAATATATTACAGTACAGCATCTAGGAACTTCTTGCTCAGAATATTAAACACTGCTGTAATATAGCAGAGCTAATGCAGGCATATGCTACAAGTTATGAGCTAGAGGTTCCTAGACAGCGTGCTGTAATATATTGCAAGTGATGCAATTATGTCACAATGCTGTCGGTTCCTGGATGTGGTAGTGTTGCAATATAGCTGAGGATGCTGTCCTGTCTTGGTGCTGGGGAGGGGTTCAAGGTTGCTGGCCTGTGATACAGAGGTGTCGCTGGGGAATTCTCAGATGCTGTGCTGTGAGATAGCCGAGGTAGAGCAGTCCTGGCTCAGTGCTGGGGATTCCCAGATGCTGTAAGGTAATGGAGTATCGCAGGCATATCTCAGTGCTGACGGTTCCCAGATGCAGAGATACAATGGGGTATTGCAGACATTTCTCAGTGCTGGGGGTTTCCAGATGCCGTGCTGTAAAATAATGTAGGCTATATCACAGCTGGCATTTCTCTTTGCTTTCTGCTGCCAAAGAGCTCACTGTAGTACAGCTTAAGTCGTGCAGCTATTGTCACTGGTTCAAATTCTTGGGTGCAGTGCTGCAATTTACTTTTTGCGTGTGGATGTTTGCTTGTGAAGCAAACCGTGGTTATTTTACATACACGTAGCTGTACTTCTCCCGAAAGAGAGGGCTGATTGAAAATGAAAAGGCTGATCCTGAACAAAGTTTGCTTCCTTTATGCACAGTTGCCAATCATGCCTACTACGCTGTCACACGCTCAGCATGCTTACACACCTGCCATCATTCTCACATCTCCGTTTATTTTGCTTCTCTTCTACTCTGATGACTAATTAAACATCCCCAGCTCTCATCTTCTCCAGCAGCAGGGAGCAGCCAGTGCATGGTGGATAACATCATCAGGGCCACCTATTACAAGGGAAAATGAGAGCTTTCCCCAAACCAAAGAGAAGGCTGGAGAAATAGGAGGTGGGGGGGTGGAACACTCAACTCATTTCTAGACATAGCATCTTAGCGCAGTCTGCCAGAGATCAGAGCATCTTTCTTCAGCTGCCTTTAAGGTTAAGCGATACATTCTGATGCCCTTAGTCACATCAAATAGTGCCTCACTCTACTAGAAATCCCCCTGATTTCCATGGGACTTCTCATGGAATAAGGCACTACACAATGTGAGTGAAGAATCTGGCCCAGTGAGAGCTGAATGCAATGTAAGTCCATTGGGGGGAGCAATGGGGAGGAAGCTCTGGTTTGAACAAACACAGAGACTGAATTGCCTTCTCCACCCAGGGGAGGGTTGATCCTTCCATACTAGACTTAGAGTCACATGTGAATGGAGCGGGGTCACAGTGCGCTCATTATTCATAAAGCAAACAGTTCTGCCATGCTCCCAAGTCACTGGTCTGAAATTGATTATCACACACAAATGTGTTGATTGCAGACAGACGTCCCTGGCTTGGAAATTGGAAAACAGGTCAGTGTTACTCAGTGACTAGAAGGACCGAGCTGGCATTGCCATATTCCTGACAATTTGAAAAAGGCAGAAGAAGAGTTGGTTGTCCACGACAGATTTTCAAAATAAGACAGCTCCATTTCCAGACCTGTGCCAAGAATCATAGAAGATGAGAGTTGGAAGGGACCTCAGGAGGTATCTAGTCCAACCCCCTGCCCAAAGCAGGACTATCCTCAGCTAAATCTCCCGGCCAGGGCTTTGTCAAGCCTCAGCTTAAAAACCTCTGTCTCTTTCCTTCTGTATTTCTGTTTTCTTCTCTTTCTGAAGCTTTCGTTTCTTTAATTGTTGTTCACCGACTTGTCTGTCCAACCCCTACATTCTTACACAACACCCATCACCATGGTACCTGTGTAATACTGCTCAAATATTGCCCTCCTGTGTCTCTTCAGATTCCACCCAATGTCCAACACTTTGGTTTGGCTAAGGGAAGCACCACAAAGTTTGGATGCTTTATCTGAACATCATGGATCTGCAAAATTAAGGGTTTGGCTTTATGGTCATTGAGAGTTGCAGGTGGTCCATATTTCTCATAATCCCATGATGTGGCTCTTAGGCTGGAACTCTGTTGTAGACGATGCAAAACTTTGTTCCTTATGCGTGTGATCCTAGCTAGAACCAGGAAAAACAAGTGTGTGGGAAAAATGTAAAGTAACGGGGGAAAGTTACCAGAATTTTTCTGAAGTTCTTAATAAATTGCTTCAGATTTTGGACATGAGTTCAGGGAAGCATCATATTTTATTCAAAATGGTTTATATCCTCTACACTGTGAGTCACAAACTTGGCAGTTCCCCATGTCTGGTCCTCAATGGACCACAGGGGATGTTTCAGAGAAGAAAACACGCGGCCTTTCATTTTTCTGTGAATTGGAAATTCATCACACCTTTTGTTTCTGTGCTTGCAGGAATTTTAGTACAAAGAGCAAATATTAGCATTGGGATTAGTGTATGATAAGAGTTATACATGTGCACAGTGATTTACAGAACACAGAGCGGCTATGGCCCAACAATCTTACAATATAAACAAGAGAGAACACGGTGCAGCAATTCAAGTGAAGACAGGTATGGAGAGAGAAATGGTAAGGAGACAGTGGCAGGAAATAGGAAATATGCATGGAAGAAGAACTGGGTTTTGAAGAGGAGAGGGAGACAAGAAGTGGGAGGCTGGTCTAAGTGTAAGAAGTTGCATGAATTCCCTAAGCCAAGAATGGGACATGGTGACCAAGGGCTGTTGGTGAGGAAGGGACAAAACTGCATTATCAACCACCACCATTCTGGCTTTCTGTAGCATCCCTTCTGGAAGGATGATCTGAGAACTGGAGAAAATAATCAAAACCTTTACAGTAGCAGCTGGATTGCAAAGGGTCCTAGAGAGACTGAGCACCCCGTGTAGGGGTAAGATTGTCTTATTCCCGATAGAAAGCCATGCAGCTTCTCTCGATGAGCTACTGAGTGTCATCTCTAAATCAGGTTTTCCATAGTTCTTGGGTTAGCTGTGTCTCCTTTTCTCCAAGTTTAAGCAAAGGGGCAACCCCTCTGGAAGATGCACAAAGCCGGCTCCTTGCCTCTTTTCCTATGGGCGATCTCAACATGGCTCTCTAGGGCTGCACCGGGACAGGTTTTATGTTAGACTCTCAAAGCAACTCTCCTCCCAGCACCACCACAGTGCTGGAGAAACAGATAACCCTTCTATGAGACTGTCGCTTCTGTGCCACATTCCTAATTCCAGCCCCCAGAAATACCTACTAGCCTAGAGATGTCTGGCACAGGGCTGGCTATGCAGCGTACCCGATAATTCCACTTCATCACATAGAAGTGAGCTTCCTATAGCAACAGTGCCAGATTCACCACCTGGGCTATCCAGACTCGGGCATGTCTGCTTGGAGCAGGGCTACAGCTGTATAAGAGACCGGGAAACTCAAAGACAGCTGATATCGCACCAAAAATGGGTAGGATTGGCCTGGGATGGGGACACAGCTAGCCGGGAGGTGTGTTCTTTCAGCATCCCTACCGGGAAGCCCCCTCCCACCAAGCAGTTAGGGAGACCTAGCGGTTCTCCCACCAGAGATGAGTGACAGAGGTCTCACCAATGCCTTCCCTGGGGGCAGGGAGGGAGGCCATGCTCTCCGCTGATGCTCTTTCCAACTTCCCACGTCCTTGGGAGTGAACGTGGCCCAAGCTGTCTAGCCACCATGGGGTGGGGTGTCCGTGTTACATGAAAGCTCTCTTGTCTGTATAGATGTAAATCATTTAATGGAGAAGATACCAGGAGATGTCGCTTAAGAATTTGTCACATTGTTCCTAAGTTGTGTAGTCCCAATAAAATGGATGGCGTTGCTCACTTCAAATGGCATCCTCCATGGAGCACTTTGCACCAAGCACTAGTTTTGAACAACCCCCCCTCTCTCCCGCCCTCCCCCCCGATCTGCTAGATCCACAGGTCCAAGACCTTGTAGAGTTGACTCAGCCCTTGATCATTCCAGGGCTGATAACCTGAGTTCCAGGCATCTTCCTAATATGACGGCCTCGCAGGTGAGAGCATCCTGGGGGTGCTATAGTATAGAGCAAAGTGCTTTGGGATGAATGGTGCTATATAAAATATTACAGTTCTCTATCTGCTTCTGTATCAAGTGGCTCATCTTTAGATTGGCTCATACTGCAGTATTCTATAGTAATGCTGCAAACCACTGCCGTTCACAATAGCATCCCTACAGTATTTGGAAACGTTGCAGAGTACTGTATGTACATAGGTCAAACACCTACAGAAGCTACTCAGTTTGTGATCAGTCCTTAGACGGGCAAAACTCATAATGTCTTTTCCTTGGAAAAACTATTGTATTCTAGGGCAATGCTCCACATCTCTCTCTCTCTCCCAGTAACAGTGCTGCTGTGTTCAAGTATGTTCCTGACTTGGGTGAAAGCTTCATCTGGGTATGGACTGTCTTAGAATTGAATAGGATCTCAGGACTCTGGTCTATAGACACGCAAGGCTGCATACACTGAAAATATGAAACTGTGGGTGTGTGTGCACGCACGGGCCTCTCGATATAGAATCCAGATCTGAATGCAATTGCGTGCGTGTGGTGTTGTGATCTGAATATGTAAATAAATATGGATCTATATAGATATATATAGTTCTGTACGTTATGGACACACTAAGCGATGATGGCAGATAAAAAGCTGGCTCCTTCCGAAGGCCGGAAAGAGGCTCCCTGTGTATCCCCACGTTTCCTGGACCCCCTCCGCTCTGCTATCACATTTTCAGGCCTCTGGAGAAGGGGGGTAGTTAATATTCTGAGTCTGTGCTATGTTGCCAGGCAACAGAGGAGAATGACTGTTCAAGGCAGAAGAATGGTAGGAAAGGGAGAGGAACTAATGAGATGTTTGAGGTCCTGACAGGCCCTCTGGTCAGATAAAAGGGGTTGTGGTGAAAGGTGTTGTGGGATAGCGTGCGTGTGCGCCTGTGTGCGGAATGGGGATTAGCCAAACCCCGCCGTCCTGGTCTCAGCAGTGATCCCAGGCAGCTCCCGCAGATTAAAGGGCAGGCACTGGGGTAATGGAAGAGTCCCTCAGTCCCTCCTGAGTCAGCAAAGGGGTAGAGTTGCCCCGTGCCGCTTACACACTGGTATATGGGGTCAACTGAGCCAGGGTGTGCCCCTCCTACATCATCCCCCCGCCAGGGACATGTGGCCCTGTGTCGTAGGAGTGGGGGGACATGGCTCAAACAGATTCAGCACCTCACAAGCTGGATCATGTCTCCTCGACTCAAGAAAACAACTCGCCACTATCTTGTGCTCCTAGGAGCAGGCGTGGAAGGGGACGTGGGCTGTGTCCTGCCTTCCCCTACTCCCTCTCTCATTTGGAGCCTCTCTGGCTAGGTACACATACGGCCCCTTCGGTACACAAACATGAACATTTTTAACCTCAGCTACCTTCAGGCGGTAAAGAATGACACTTCCCTATTTTACAGATGGAGAACTGAGGCATAGAGATTTGCACTGTGTTGGAGCTGGGATTGAGACCCAGATCTTCTCAGTCCTAGGCCCTCACTTTATCCACAAGGCCCTCCTCCCTCTCAGCCGCGTGTCTGCACGATCACAATACTGGACCTGCATGAAGCGGAGCAATTAGCATAGCAGTCTGGGAGCGCCTGGGCATAGCATGCGTCTGTGCCAATCCCTCCTTTAATTGCAGTGCAATGCCCAGTGGCAGCTCTTTCTCCGATCTCTCCACAGGCTTTTGTCCCTCTCTCAGTATTGTCAGTGGTAGAAAAAACCTCTGAAAAATTACCCAGTGCCTTTGGGTATTTTTATTATCTGGATACTTTATTTACCGAGCTCGCATGGGCTCTTTGCCAGTGACTTTCAGTCAACTCTGCAAATATAGTTTCCTGGCTCTGGGATTGTTGGTCCTGAGCACCGCAGAGAGCACTTGCTCACCACAGACCGGCACCGCAGATTGATATCGCTTCCTTCATCTTGGAATTGCATTCAGCTGCCCATAAATTCAAAGCGTTTGACTTTGAATGTGATCTTTCTGTGCTCGCTGAAATGTCCATTGTTTGCAAGACCAACATGCTAAGCCAGGCCTGCGCTAGGATAAATCCATATGAGGTCTCCCTGATTCTCCTAAGTGCTGTTGTTGGTTAACCACCCTGTGCCTGTCAGTGATACTCATTAAGCAGAAACTTGAATTGCTCAAGTGGCAGGAGGATACCACAGGACATATTCTGCACCCGTTTATGCTCAGGTGAATCTGGAGTGGCTCCATTGGGTTCAATAGAGATTCTCAGGGTTGACATTGGTGCAACTGAGAACAAAATCTGGCCCCTGATTGAAACCTGCAATAGACTATACTTGTAATATTATGCAACCATTGTACCGAGCCTTCTGAAAATGCAGAATGTTCTCTGAATATATTCTTCAGTGCAGAGTCCGGTCTAGTTTTAAGAGGTTTGGTTTTCAAAAATTAGTATGTGCTACTGAGTTTGCTGACTCTGCGGGTGTGCAAGGTGTTTGTACATACAAACTGGGGGGCCAGTTAGATGCACAAGTGGACTTGTGCATGTGCAAACATGCAACTCGTTATATTTGTAAGTGCAAACTGAGCACATAATTGCTTGGGCTTGTCGATGAAAACCAGGCTCTAAATTTCTCAAGCAATGGGGCTTCCATCACGTTCCTTGGGAGTCTCTTCCACAGTACATATCTAGTCATGTCAATCATTCTGAGTGCTGTACATCAGTCCCTTCGCCCCATTCATCAGTCTTGCTTGTTTTCCCCTGCGCACACCTGTTTATTAACATCCTTCTGGTAACTCCCTGAATTGGCCCATCAGCGCATCCCTCTCCCTCCTTTAAGTCTCTCCCGAAAGCACATGATAGGCACATTGTCTGTAGAGCACCATGAACATTTATATTGCTGTAGAAATTCTAATGCTTTTGGTGCACAGAACCGTCTGGGAAGTATACCATTGTACATGCCAAATGGAGTTCTGTCACTGCCCTGATGTGTGACATGGTATCACTACCTAGGCAGGCTTTTTGACTGACACAAGGAATTACAACCTCCACTGAATTTTCTGCCCGGGTGGAAAAAATAACCTCCAGTGCGTATTATACACTTACCACTTGCCCATAGATCTAAGGGCCTCAAAGTGCTTCATGAAGGTGCTGTAGCATGAGCCCTGCGAGCCAGAGTCTGCAGAGCTGGGTTCTGACACTGGTTGCAATATAGACATACTCTGTGTGACTTAGAAGTCTAGGCCCAGATCCTCCAAGGAAGTTCCGTGCCTAACATCCACCGATTTCAATGGAAGCATTAATACCTGCAAGGATCTAGACACTACATCCTAAGTCACCTAGATGCTTTTGAACATTTTACTCCAGATCTCCTGGGTTAATCCTGTATTCTTTGCATGGGACCATGAGTACAGAGCAAATGCCACGATACCTCCTCTGAGATGGTGTGGTGCGACTGGGTTTGTGTATTTAAGACCCTCGGCAAGATGTCTAGGGAGCGCGTTCTATCGCGTCGCAAACATGCTGAGGGGAAAAAATGCCCATTTAGAAAAGCCGCTTTCCTTCCCTAGCATGTTGATGGGCGCAACAGCACAATGGTGGGCCAGGGGCAGGTGGCCTTGTTCAGAATCGTCCTGATTTTATAGCAGGAGGATTCTGAACATTTGCTTCTTGCTGGCGGCGGCTGCTGGCTCGTTTCAGGAAAGTGACTGTGAGGCAAAGTTCCGTTGGTGACTGAATGCATCATGAGGGGCAGTGATGTTTGCTTTTTGGATGGGGTCATGAAGTAAAACCCCAAAGTTCTCCTGTGCCTTGGTAAGATCCCATGTTCTCTCCTCCCACATCATCGTAAGAGAGGCTTTAGAGAACCGGTATCTCTGCCGGTCACACTTTAAGTGTCTCAGATTCAGATTTAATTGAGATTTAACAAGGTAGTTGTTGCATGTTAATTAAATACAAAATGATTATTAAAAACATATTTTGGAGGCTTAACAGCTGAGTAATAAGCTGTTACATATACAGCAGGCCATTGGCAACTTTGATTTGGGGGGGAAAACTGAGGGGTTCTGGGGTAGCCATAAACCTGGAGTGGAAATCTTTGGAGAATGGGCAAGATGTAAACAGGGACACCAAGATGTGTTCACGTCCTCAGCAACAAGTGTATGTGGGACACAGATACCCTCCATTAAGTCAGCAGTGACACTCAGGATTGGCTCAGGCCAGCTCGGCTGGGGGAAGCTAAGACAGAGGGAAGGGGGAGAGAAATAAAATGGGTTAATTAAGATTCCTCAGTGCAAACATGGTCAAGGTTGGTCTGTTAGGTCTGAAGAGTTGGGTGAGGCCCTTTACAAGCTTACGATCACTCAAAGCATCCTGGAGCTCTGTGCAGATGAGATCCCCATAGTGAATACTGATAGACCAGTGGGAGAACTGCCTGGCCTGGTCTGCTGGTAAACTGCCAAGGGCTTGTCTATGGCCCTGAATACAGAGGCAGTTCAGAGCCACACTGCTCCAGCAGCAGCAGTGGGAAGGACTGTGCCTTTGGAACTGCAGCCAGTCCAAGGGGAACACACCGAACCATCCCGTGGGATGGCTCAGCACGCCCCTCTCTGCATCCAGCCAGATCTGAGAGCCAGTGCTGAGGGGAATCCCACAGAAATGGGTTTGCCTTGTTTTCCTAAGTCCCCCTGGGGGCTTGAGGATGATCACGTGCCGTAAGGGGTGCTTGTGGCAAGCGTGCTCCATGGACGAGGCCACCATTACGTACAGGGTCACATTGCATAAGCTGTTTCTCTTCCCATCCCCACCGCAGTGCTGGCTGCTGCTTCTCCTCCGCACCCTGTGAGGTTTCCAGTTTGATAGGGGGCTAAAGCAGCAGCCAGCGTGTGCTGCCCTCTGCTCAGATGTATCCTCCAAGGACTGAGCCCAGAGGAGGCAGGGGAGAGAGAGTCAATTCCATTAGGGCACCTTCCCTTGGTTCGTGCCAGTCCTGCTGGTATAGCGCAGCTGGATGATGAGGCTGTGAGGAGGAGGGTGTGAGACAGTGAATTTGTATACTCCAAGCCCCAGTCGGGACACGGCTGATTTATCTGTCCTAGGCTCTGGGCACATGTACAGCATTTACAAACCTGCAGATTAAAACAAACCGAGACTGACAACAAATCAATGAGGGAGGTTCGCCAGGAAAACTACTCCCAGATGACATGAGAAACTCAAGCCCCTCAAAGCAAAGACCTGCTACACAGAGAGGTCCGGTGGCATGGCCTGGAGATTGGCCAGCTCCTGTCCCTGTGGAACCCTGTTGGAAATGGACATGCAATGGGCTTGCACTGAGACTGTCCCACCCCAGCATTCAAATCGGGAGATTCAAATTGTGAGAGAGAGAGAGTCCAAGCTCATTTTAGCTGTTGGACTGAAGCTGAGGGGGAAGGGTAGTCTCTAATGTAGTGGTGCCTGAACTATGCAAGATTATATACGTCACAGTCGAGCCCCAGACTTGGACCAGGAAAGAAAGAAGTCAATGCGTTCTACACTGGTGTGAGCCACTCCCTTTGAGAAGCACCCATAGTCACCCTGCCTCCTTCTGCCCTGACTGAAGCTTATGAGTGAGTTTTTTGGGAGGCCATGGAGAGCTGAAAAAAATCTATCCCTTTCTGCTATGTCAGAGTAGTCCGTGCTGTTCCTGGCTTTCAGAATAAAGCAGTGCTTAAAGTGGGCCAGGAAGGCTGCAGGCTCGGCAAAAAAAAAAAAAAATTGAGCCACGACATCCAGTTGAGGAATATTTTGTCCTTTGGGTTCTCTCTCAGAAATTACAAGAACAGAAGCTGGTGTTTCATTCTTGAAGCCAACAAGCCGTTCATTAGTCTCATACATTGGCAGCTGAGTTCTCACCAGCTAGGAGACGTTCCATTCTCTCCCTCTTCCAGAGTAGCAGGTTCCCCGATGCTCTTTATAACTGCATGTTCAGAGCACTGCAATATTCTCCGCTTACATGGGATGGGATTTTTATTCGGTCACTTTCCCCTCAAAAGAGAAGTGCTTTATCAAAGTCCAAAGAATCGGGTGGAACAGCTGGCACAGCAGGTAAGCTGTAAAATGTCCTTTGTCCTTCATGTCCCAAGCCGTGCAACGGCAAGAAATCTCTCTCTTTCTCCCGCACCATCAAAAAGTCATCGTTCCCAGCAGCTGCCACGGTGCTTTGTGAAATATAACATCTATGGGGGGCGGGAGGGCAGAATAACTGCTTCTCCAGAGGAAACCAGAGGAAGCAAAAATACCAGAGTCATTTTTCAGAGGCAGAAGAGATCCACATCACCAGAAATATATTCTGAGTGGAGATTTGATCCACTGATTCACTGTGTGCTCCTCATCTCCCTCTAGTGGCTGGTCTTCAGAAGATAAGAGCCTATGACAGCTCCCTGCTAATACAGATACTCCCTTAGCTCAAATGGTTAAGGGTCATGCTTCTGTGCTGGAGATCCTGCCCTGATAGGAACAAAGGAACTGGCAGACTGTATCAGACCAATATCCTGTCATGAGCAATAGCCAGTCCCTGGCAATTCAGAGGAAGGTGCAAGGAACCCTGAGTAGGCGATTCTGGAATAGCCTGTCCAGAAGGACAGTTTCCTCCCAACCCCCTTAGTCAGAGTTGGGGCTTGTGCCCAGAAGCAGGAGGGTTTATATCCCTCCCCAAACTCTGCTTTAGTTTTTTAATATTTCCTATTTTAGCTCTGGATTGTTCTTATCTCCATGTGAACGCTCAGTCCTTTTTCAGTCCTGATAAGCTCTTGGTCTCAATCAGATCTCTTGGCAGCAAGTTCCACAGGCTCACTGGATGCTATGCGAAAAGGTATTTCCGTTACTCTGCTTTGAATCCGTTCCCTGGTGACAAACCCCTGAACAGAGCAGGTGGGGACCTGTAGTCACTAGATTTAACCTGGACTCTGTATTTAAGCAAACTCACCTCTCTTTCTCCTTCTTCCCTCCTGCCTTTCCTCTCTCAGCTCCCTCTAGTGCTCGGGAGCATGTATTGCGTGTAGTCGTTCATTTTCTATTCGTTAAACATCAGATGCCATATTGAGCCACAACATGGGCTGAACTGCCCGGAGGCAACTGATATCCTTGGGCATGAGCCGCATGTTGGATTGGATATGGAGGTGGGGTAGAAGCTGTTTGGGGTGTGTGAGATGTGAAGGCAAAGTGAAATTTTGGGGGGAGGGTTTGAGACGGACAGCAAGAAGAAGTGGGAGACGCGCACACAGACCTGAGGGACTCTCCCCATTTGTTCACAGGGAGCAGAAGTGGATGTGGCACTCTTTTACTATGGGAATGCATCCTTGGCCATCTGAATCCTGTAGAGTGTAGTAATAGGTCACGTGCATGGAAACCGCAACAGCCACAAGGCAGCAGCCTGTCCTTAGACCGTATGCTTCTAAGGGCCGGGACTATGTGTTGGAGCAATGCTCGGCACAATGGGGCCCTGATCCCGATTGGGACCTTGAGGCTCTCCTGCAGTGCAAACAAATGCACCATCCTCTGGGTCGGCCAGTTGGTAACTGAGCCATCAGGAAATGTCCCAGGGGCGGAAGTGCAGAGAATTTAAGTAAGGGTCCCTGGAGAGTGCAGCCCGGGTGGGCACGAGAGAGAGGGAGCGAGGGTGCTCTTTGTGGAGATCTTTGGCAGAGGCTCAGAGCTCTCCCTCCAAACCCCCCCGTCTAGGGAGCTTTGTGACTGATCCAAAGCTCACTGGAGTCAATAGACTCAAAGCAATGGGAGCTCAGTGCCCAAACCCCTGTGAGGGTCGGGGCCGCGTTGCCATGGACCAGGCCAGGAGCTGAGGATTCCTGTGCTGTCAGCACTGTGTGCAGTCCTCGGTTGCATTGTGTTTGTGGGTCGGTGAGGACGTGGCGGGCGGGAGCCTCTTGGGTGGCTGTTCCAGAAAGGGGAGGAGGAGATTGATGTCAGGGGGTTTACCAGCTCCTGCTCCAGTTGCCGTGTTTTTTGGCTGAGCTTTTAGCGTTTGCTGAACTGCCCCAGGCTGTTCTCTTCACAACCCTTCTCTTCTCCCCCTCATGTGCCCAAACATGCCCCACCTCCCTTCCCTATCCCAGCTGGTCCATCACCAGATTCCCCACCGTCCCCACCGCCCCATGCTCTTTCCTGGAACAGAGGGGCAGCTGCCTGCTCCACACCAGAGTTCAAGATGCTTCCCCCCTCTTCCCCTGTCCCCCACAACTTAGTCCATGTCAGCAAGCAATGGACGAGAAGCCAATGGATACAGGCACTTGGCTCGTTTGATAATTCAGCCTCTAACTGACAAAGACGTGACACCCAGTGTCTCATAGCTGGCTTCTGGGATCACTGGGAAGGGGCAGGAGGGGATTCTTGCAGCATAGGGACTGGGACCTACGTGTTCTCCATTACACGGTGGGAGGGAGATGAAGAAGACTCCCTGGGACAATGAAAATGTTTATCCACTGATATTTATATTGGTGGCAGTGGTGTCTTCTAAGTCCACTGCCCCTCACCTTCTCCCAGCTGTACTCCACAGCCTAGTCTCAGGTGTTGGGCAGGGGATCTGACAGCTGTGGCTTCTTGGAGTGAAGCTTCCATCAGCCCCCATTGTAAATAATCAGCCAGTCTTGTGGACTTGCATATCCCTTCCCCTAAGCGTTATGTGGTTTGCTCCCTTGTCCATTGGTGGGTCCAGCAACATCTCAGCATGTCACTCCACTGCATTAGTTGTCCTTCAGGAGCATCTTGCCATGGGTCTGGTGTTCCTAGGTGAATTCCAGCATGCTCTCTGGACATGTACACAGCCCCAAGTGTTCCCTGTCTCATCTGCAGGTCCTGGCACCGCCTGGCATCTCCTGTGCCACCGTGAGAACCTTGCGCTCTGTAGTGTATCCACAGGAACTTGAGTATCCAGCAGGCTTGATCTGTGACTCTGTCTGGCTGTCTCAAGAGTCCTTTGGCTTCATCCCAACATGATCTTTGGTGAATCCCTGGCTCCGCATGTCCCAACACTAGAACTCACCTGACTGTTTCTCACTGGAGCGTTTCACTGGTGAATTCCTTTGTGTCGGCCCATAATCTGGCTCATTCGCGTTATTTGTTCTCGAGATACACCATCCCCAGTCAGCAGTTCTCCATCCGCAGCACGTTCTGGGCGTTGTGTCGGTTACTTACGTGAGTCACATGGCATTTTTTCTTCCCTCGTGGGAGGCTTATGTAACCAACCAGCAGAGCACGTCTTGTGATGACGGTTATAATGTGCAAGTTCAAGTGTGCTCCCGATAGATATTCAGGCTCAGAATTTGTTTCTCACAAGTGCCCACAGCTAGGGAAGCTTGAGGGCCCAGATAGTGAGGAAAGCAAACACAAACAGCGGCATGAACATGATCCATGGACATTTGCTCTGGAATTGAAATTAATGCATGCCAAGATTTTTGTTTTACTGCTGTCCCCTCAGCTTTATCCAACGTTGGAGGTTTCTAGTATCTTGAAGAGCAGCCTGGCGTATCACTTATTCCAACCCCATTCCCTCTGGCATTCTCCAGGACAGCATCCCCTTTGGTGCAGTCCTGTCCTACTGCTGGAATCCTTCGCCACGCTCCCTGGATCACTTCCTGTGGGATGTGTGAAAGGGGCTCCCAGCTGAGCTGTACTAGTCAGGGACATAATCGCTAGGGTCCCAGCTATCCGAGACCCAGCAGATGCAGCTTGCTGATGCTGGAGGAGGTTAGCATTGCATTCCAGCAGCTGGAAGAAGGCACAAATGGCTCAGCCCGCTGGGTCTGCCAGCAGGCTCCTTATTTCAGAGCCACAGCAGGCTGTGCCTAGACTCTAAGCCCGCATCAGCTTTCCTCCGCAGAGGGGCAGCTCTGGAACACGAACGCCTGCCTGGCCCGTGTGCCGGTCTTACCTTTCTTCTGTGTGCACCTCACCCGCCGCGAGGAGGAGGGGAGGCGACAGAGGGAAAAACCCTTCCCCAATTCAGAGACTGGAAGGTGGGGGCTGGAGCTGACAGCTGGGAAGGAGGCAGAGACTTAGTGGTGCGAAGGGAAAAGCAGCAACCTGACGGAGATCCCGAGGGGAAGGTCGTGCTTAGAAACCTTCCCAAGCTGGCTCAGGTGCCATCTCGGCTCTGGGAGGGGGTGAATGGGAGCCACGGTGCTGAGCAGGGCCTTGCATTGCAGCTGGGCTCCCAGATGGGAGGGAAAAGGGCAGGAAATAAATAAATAAAAAACCCTAGAGCAGGAGCTGGAGAGCCAGAGACCAGCCAGCCAACGTGACCTCTCTGCTTCTCTCCCACGGCAGCCCATCACAGCCAAGCGAAGAGACCCTGGCAGGGGAGTTGGAGTGGGGAAAGCCCCCATCTAGAGAGAGCCCAGCTCAGACGCTCCTCCTCCCCCCATTCTTGTGCTGGACGTGCACTTGTCTTCCAGCTGAGCTAGACTTCACCCAGCTGCTCTAGGCACTGATCCCTCAGCTGTGTGTTGTCCGCGGATGACTTCAACTCCCTGGGGCGGAGGCAGGGGCGTTGTGCATGCCAGGCCCAGACAAGGCCTGGCAAGTCTAGCCATGGCAGCCACGTTCAGATGGAGCCAGGCTGCTGCCCATGTAACCGCAGACGTCTTTGCAGAAGTGTAGCATCTGCGGGAGTTAAACAAGCTGGGGGTGGAGGGGTGCCGTCCCGTCAAAATCCGGGAAATCCCAGGCCATGCTAGCCACGTGGCAACCTGTTTAGCAGTGTCCAGCCAGTGAGGTGTCCGTAATGCAAATGTTAGACTTTCAGTGCTAACTCCTGGTCCTGCTGGAGTCAACGGCAAAACTTCCATCGGCTTCAGCGGGACCTGGAATCGGCCATGGTGGTGAAGTTTTAAAGGGTCAGGCAGAAATGCAATGGTAGCACCTGCAAAAACACATGCCTGCTGCATCCGCAGCACCCCAGCATTCCGGTAGGCAGGTCAAGTAACTGCGCGTGGAGACTAGGAGCGAAGGTATAGTTTGGGGCAACCAGACCCTGGATCATGTCCCTCATGAGGGCATGCCGATGTCCAATCAGATCCTCCCTCCCCCCCCCCCGTGGGAAGATTTTCTCCGGTGTTCCTGTTTGAATGCAGTGGATGGTTATTTTGTTTGAATTGGACCTAGTCAATTTTGGGTTTTAATTCTTTCCCCCAAACTCCATTGTGCAACTTGCACCAAGCCACTAGCAAGGGAGGGGTTCAGAGCCATCCCCCTCCCCCCAGCAAGTGCTAACAAGCTTCTTAAGACGCTCCAGCATGCACTCCCCTGCTCATGCTACTGTGCCCTTCGTGGGACGCAGATACTCCGCCACCTTAGTTGCAGCCAGTCCTTTCTCTCAGCTGAGGCCTTGTGGGAGATGGGGGGGAGAATCTTAGCTCCACTTCTCCCATCCCCTTTGGGGTTCTGTGTGCCCTCAGGGGAGTGGGGAGAGAACAGTGTCTGCCCATTCCTTAGTGCAGTGAACAGAATTCTGCCTGGCCATTGTTTGGGCCGTGCAACCCTCCCCTCCCATTGCACACCCCCATAAGAGTCCTGGGGCTCGCCTGGCCCTGCATGAATGCATGCTGCTGAAAGGTGCTGAACTGAGAGCTCTAGTCACCTCGTCTGTGCTAGAAAATGTGTCAGTGGTTTGGCACTGATACATTTCCACCAGCGTCACCCGGAGGGGTGGCAGCAACGTACAGAGGGTGCAGGCCCGTGTACTGCGGTGCTGTCCAACCTGGATGAAAACAAAGAGGTCAAAATGGCCATCACTGTGTCTGCAGTGCAGCTCCAACCACAGGCAGCAGCACCCGAGAGCTGCGCTGCTGCAGAAAATCACTTACACCGGGAGCCTCCCCACAGAAACAAGCTTGTCGGTTTATCCTCAGCACAAGCATGGTGCAGGTGGCAGGGTGACTGTAACCACATTGGCCCATTAATATACTTCAGCGCTGACCACAGGGAAACAACTTGAGGGCTGCGAGGTGTGTTCTGGCCCCAGGGCTGGTCGGTTTCTTGCCTCTTTGCAGAGACTGCTGAAGGAAGACAGTAGGCGTTCGTTTTGCTGGTGGTGCCCATTGCACTGAGAACCAACTCGTTGCACGTGGGACCGTCTGACAGCAGGGAGGTGGCCCGTAGGCTTGTGAAAGTGTGTGGAGACTGGGAGGATTGGAAAGCCACAATGTTGGCACGGCTGGCGGATAAGCCCCAGAATACGGGGATCTTGACTGTTGCCCGCTGGGGTCCCTGCTTAATTCCTTGTGAGAATGCCAGTGTAGGGAGTCAGCCACCTGGCTTCTGATTCCTGCGCCTGTGCATTGCTGCACACGCTGTGTCAGTCTGGGTATTCTGCTCCGAGAGAATCGTGTCACCTTCTGTTATGACGATAACCATGTCTGAAAGGGAGCCTCTGGCTGCAGTGTTGTCCAATGGGTTGGTAGCCTTGCCACCCTTATTTAACAGATCGATAGTTCTAGATCTAGTCACCCATCTATGGCAGGGTACATGTGATATGTTTTCCTCCGCCATCTGTTAATAGGGGGTGATGTTAGGATGATACAGGTGATCTGGATGGATCTCATGGGGTCCCTTCTTCCATGGGATACAGCATCTATCAAACCTAGTACATGACTGTCATGTGGGGCCTCTTGCATGCTGTAGGGTGACTATCGCTGTCTTCCTCCATGGTACGGACTCTCTGGGATGATGCACTCTCCTCCAGACGCTATAAGGTGCCTGTTATGTGTTGCACCCTGCTAGAGGTTCCAAGAGAGCACACTCGGTTCTCGAAGTCTCCCCTCCTGTGCTTTGGCACTGCAGCCCATAAATACGCGAGCGTCACCTCTTCTCCTGAAGAGAACTCTGACCTCTGGATATTGGCTGTCTGCCTGGCTCTTTCACTTCTGTCCAGCGATCACGCACATCATTCAGCAGAGATGGGCCTTGGGCTAGGAGAGGAAGGGAGGATCCTGAGAAATGGAGCGAGAAAGATACGGAGGAGGAGGAGGAGGTGAGAAAAATCAAAATGGAGACAGGGAAGGAGGAGATGGGGGTGTGGGGAGAAGTGCAAGGGCAAGAGAGTCCAGGAGGCCATGAGGCACACTAAACGTTAAGTAGACAGATTGTCGGGCAGTGTAGATTCATGGCATCATGCAGCAATGCCTGGCTGTGAGTCGGAGGGAAAGGAAGCACACGGGAGCAGCCTGGGAAAGATCTGGACCCAGAGGTAAACGACAGCTCACAAGTGCCCCTGGCTAGATGGCTGGTTTATACACCCAGCAGAGAAACAGCATGGTGATGCCGCGGGCCAATAGGTTTTAACCCCCAGATCCTTCTATTCCAGCCTGGATCAAACACATCACAAAAGCAATGACTTTTATATTCTCTCAGTGTGGTCCACAGTGATCCTTTGCCCTGTAATGGGGTACTGGCCTTGAAAGCCAGGAGGGGAGAGGGAGAAAGCAGGTGTCCAGGGGAAGCAGGTGAAGGATGGAAAAACAATTAAAGCAGTTGTCTGGAGAGAGGAAAATGGGCTCAGGGAGCAATTAGTGTTGAGGAGGGGGAAAATATTGTTCATTTAAGGACCTCGCACTAGGAGCCTTATAGGCTGAGTGAGACAAGGAAGGGTCCCATCTCTCCCAGACAGTGCAGACAGGTGTTTGGGGTTATAAGACCTACCTGTGGAGGATCAAGTATCTGATTAGTGTCTGAGAAAGTGGCTTAAGAAGAGGCTCCAAGCGTAGTCAAGGGGAAGCTTGAGGGGGGGTTTGATGGGCACAGTTTCTAGAAGGAGAGTTGTGAAACCCTGGACTTGAGAGAACCTGTAGGCTGGGGAGGCCAGGATTGAAAACTCAAAGTCCCCAGAAAGGAGGGCTGTGAAACCTCTGAACCGAAGGGAAGAGTCTGTAGGCCACTGAGGCCAGGACTGAAAGCAAAGCTCACAGCCCCAAGATGGAGGCTGTGTAGTCCTTCAGTCTCTGGGGAGTGTCAACAGGCCAGGACTGGTAAAGCACAGGCCGAAGAAGATGGGCTGGGAAAGACCCTGAATCAAAAAGAGGAGATGGTTAAGCTGAATAAAGTAGCCCTGAGCAAGGCAGAATATTGTTCTTTATATGGGGTATAAATGGATTATTCTGGGAACTGAGAGGGAAACTGAGGCAAGGTGCCCCCAGGGCTGGCCCAGGCCAGAAGGGGGTGCTTTGGGACATTGCCTATCTCTACGTTCTCTTAACCAGCCCGCGGCATAGTCCTTTGTCATTCAGTGTGCTTGGGAGGCCTGAGGCAGCGATGGCGGAGGGGTGTTTCGTTTAAGGAGCGAGGTGCACAGTTCTGAGAGGAGCCAAGGCTAGCCACGCGAGGGCTGCTGTAGGTCAGAAGTGAGGTGTGTCGGCAGAGCTGGGTGCGGGGTTCTAGGGCTGGGGTCGCAGAAGGTATTGCCAGGGATCGGAGGTGCGTTGGCATGACTGGGAGGGGAGGGATGGTGGAACGGGTGGGGTAATAACAATGCCTATAGGCACCCAGCTGTTTTGTTCTGCTCCTTCACTCTTACAGGCAGGCTGCTGAGGGGCGTTTCACTGCAAACGTCTGGCGTTCATAGGGACGGGTCCTCGGACGAGAATGCTGAGCTCCCTGAGAGACGGGGAAGGAATTTAGCAGTCCGTGAAGCACGTCTGCTAACCAAACTCCTGGCATGTTAGGGGGTGAACTGAGAAGTTGATATCCATGTGTGGATTTAGGTTAAATGCTGGACTAAAGGTCAGGAGATCTGGGTTCTGTCCCCAGCTCTGGGGCCTTGGGCTACACTTAGGCCTAAATTCCCTGAAAGTGTCTGCTCGTCATGGGTACCTCAGCTCTTGGGTGCCCAATGTGAGCCGAGTTGTCAGAGGTGCAGAGCGTCCACAGCTCCAGCTGAAGTCAGTGAGGACAAGCGAGGCCGCAGAATGCCTCCATGCCCTGCTCAGGGCTGGCCCCATTCAGCTAGCCCTACACTCCTCGGGAGGGAGCTTGCACTCTCAGAAGCTGCAGCCATCTGGCTGCCACCTGTACAAATCCATGGGGTGGGCTGTGTTCCTGTGCCTTCTCCTCACCGCTTTACAGGGATTTCCTGCAGCAGCTTATGTGGTGCTTCTTGTTTATGAAATGGTTTTTAGCCAGGAATTTCTCCAGCAGTAATTCACTCAAACTTCAGCTCACCCGCTGTAGCCCACCCTTCCTTTTGATTTACCTTAGCCCCATACACTCCCTTGACTAACTTTAGCCAGACCTATATTTCAGTGTACCGTAACCCCTCCCCCATTCCCTGTCAAATTTTAGCCCCATGCCTATGCCTTGATATATCATAACTCCACCCCACTCTCCAGCGTGCCTTAGCCCCACCCGCTCGGTAGCAGTATAATGGATTAGGAGTCAAGACGGTTTGTACAGCTATTCTCCATGTGAATAGAAAGCAATGGTGTGCTGCCAGTACACCATTGTCCGTGTCAGGGCAATTTGGGCTACCATAATCGCCTTGCTTCCTAAATGTGGAACCCATTGCATGTAAGGTGACACCCTCCCACCCCCGCCCAGATAGGCTTCAGGGGGGAGAACTGATTTTCATTAGCCCATCTTGTATCCTGACATGGGCAGCAGCTGAATTCCAGGATGCAAAAAATCCTGAATTTAGATCTGAGATGGACGGAGCCAAACCTTGCCTCCTCCAGCCCATCACAAGAGGGTGAGGCGGTTGCGCTCACACAGGGGTCATGACAACACAGGTCTCATTCCATGCGGCTCGGGAGCTGAGGCAGGATAGCTGGGAACAGCAAGCAGCAGCTCTGTGTAGGCATTGTATCGTTACTATGCCTACCACCTAGGACTATTCTTATAAGGTGACAGCGTCCTGGTGGAACGGGCTGAGGGTCTTAAGCAGCAATTATTTGCACAGTAATGAGGGCCTCCTGCACCCATTTGCCTTGTCTTGATGTTTTCTCATGGAAATTCAAGCTCCATTCACTTGGCTGAGATTTGGCCTATTTCCAGACGCCCAGGGAGGGCTTGCAGCACATGCTGGATCATTCATTATTTTGGGCTTTTAGCTGGATTTAGTGCCGGACTGACAGCCCCGGAGAGTGAAGTCCTCTGTTAATCCCCAGGACAAGGGCAGCCTGGGCGGCAGCCATGCAAGCTACTCCGTGCTCTCCGCCATCCTGCCACTATGCCCCAACCCTGACCCAGACAGGTCAGCTCTACGGGGAACAAGATCTCAGCCTCCCTGCCTCATTAAGTCACCAGCCTCTCTGCTAAGCCAGAGGGCTGTTAGTGCCCCCTTGTGATGTTGGTTTTCAAGACATGCTTCCTTGCCTACTTAGAATTTCAGTGACGCCCCCAATTGACTTCATATAGCGCGTCTGGGGCCAATGGCTTTGAACCCCTAGCCCAGAGGTGAAAGTTGCCCTCTTCCCTTAACAATCCCTCCGCTTTCTAAAAGAATAAATGACATGAACGTGGCTTCCACAATTTGCTTCTTTGCAGCAAACATTGGGTGAGTGAGCCAGAAATCCCCTCATTACCTTGTGCCCTCACAGGTTTATCCCAGATATATAATAAATCAATATTTTCTTTTTTGGTTGATAAAAGGTAGTGCTGTATAAGAGAGAGAAAATTACTATCCAATGGGCAGGGGGAGTCAGGAGACCCATCACATATTCCTACCTTTACTTCTATCTGTGCCTCTGTTCCCCTTTCTACCCAATGTGTCTCTTGCCTCTTTAGATTGTAAGCTCTGCAAGGTCTGTCTCTCACTATTTGTGTAGTGTCCAGCACCAGGGGGTCCTGATCATGGCAGGAGCCCTTTGGTGCTACTACAATATACGTAATAATAATTATATACCCAAACCTAGGACAGGATCCCTTCTAAAGATCCGACCTCTCGAGGTGGTGAGTGAAACTTGTCATGCCAGCGCTTCATCAACACAGGTGATGAGAGCCGTAGAAATGACCATTAATATGATTAATGGATGAATCTGGGATATACACAAGCCCCAGGCTGATCCCTAACAGTTTTGGCGTCCTCATAGAAATGTAGGGATGGACGGGACCTTGAGAAGTCATCAAGTCCAGCCTCCTGCGTGAGGCTGGACCATGTAAGTCTAGACAATCTCTGACAGGTGTTTGTCCAAAGTGTTTTCAAGATCTCCAATGATGGGGATTCCACAACCTCCCTTTGGAAGCCTGTTCCAGACTTTAACTAACCTTATAAATAGAAGTTTTTCCTAATATCTAACCTAAATCTCCCTTACTGCAGATTAAGCCCATTACTTCTTGCCCTATTGCAGGGGACATGGAGAACAGCTGATCACCATCCTCTTTGTAATAGCCCTTAACATATTTGAAGACTGTTGCCAGGTCTTCCCCCCCATCTCCTTTTTTCAAGACTAAATATTCCCAGTTTTGTTTAAACCGTTCTCCAAAGGTCAGGTTTTCTTAACCTTTTATCGTTATTGTTGCTGTCCTCTGGACTCTCTCCAATTTGTCTACATCTTCCCTAATGTGTAGCACCCACAACTGGACACAGTACTCCAGCTGAGGTTTCGCCAGTGCTAAATAGAGCTGGATAATCAATTACCTGCCATCTCTTACATGCAACACTCCTGCTAATGTTATATTAGAATTATATTAGTTTTTTTCTCAACTGCCTCACACTTTTGACTTGTTCAGTTTGTGATCTACTATAACCCCCAGCTTCTTTTCAGCGGTATAACCACCTAGCCAGTTATTCCCCATTTTGTAGTCAAGCATTTGATTTTTTTTCCTTCTTAAGTGAAGTATTTTGCACTTGTTTGTATTGAATTTCCTCTTGTAGGTTTCAGACCAATTCTCTAATTTAGCAAGGTTGTTTTGAATTCTTATCCTGCCCTGCAAAGTGCTTAGAACCCCTCCCAGCCTGGTGTCATCTGCAAATTTTAGAAGCCTTCTCTCCGCTATATTATCCAACTCATTAATGAAAATATTAAATAGTACCAGACCCAGGACTGACCCCCGTCAGACACCAGTTTGACAGCGAACCATTCATAACTACTCTTTGAGTATGGTCTTTCAATAAGACATGAACCCACCTTATAGTAATTTCATCTGGACCACATTTCTCTAGTTTGCTTCTGACTATGTCATATGGGACTGTGTCAAAAGCCTAACTAAAATCAAGATATAGCACATCTACTGCTTCCCTCCTGCTCCCAGATCCACTAGGCCAGTAACCCTGGCAAAGAAGGAAATTAGTGTGGTTTGGCATGATTTGTTCTTGACAAATCCATGCTGGCTGTACCTTGTACTTCTGTTGTCCTCTAGGTTTTTTTCAAACTGATTTTTTAATAATTTGTCCCAATATCTTTCCAGGTATTGAAGTTAGGCTGACTGGTCCATAATTCTTCAGGTCCTCTTTGTTCCCCCTTTTTAAAGATAGGTACTAGGTTTTCCCTTCTCCAGTAATCTGGGACCTCACCTGTCCTCCATGAGTTCTCGAAGATAATTGCTGACCGTTCTGAAATTGCGTCCGCTAGTTCCTTAGCTACTCTAGGATGAATTTCATTAAGTCCTGCCGACTTGAATAACTCTAATTTATCTAAATATTATTTAACCTGCTCTTTCTCTTCTTTGGCTTGCGTTCCTTCCCCTTTGCCGTTAATATTAATTATGTTGAGTATCTGGTCACTAAACCTTTTCAGTGAAGACTGAATGAAAAGAGGCATTAAGGACCTCAGCCTTCTTGATGTCATCAATTATTATCTCCTTCCCCACTAAGAAGAGGACCTACACTTTTTTCCATCATCTTTCTTTTGCTCCTAATATACCTAAAGAACCTCTTCTTACTGCCTTTTGTGTTCATTGCTAGGTATAACTCATTTTGTGCCTTAGCCTTTCTGATTTTGTCCCTACATGCTCATGCTATTCTTTTGTTCTCCTCTTTAGCAATTCTTCCATGTTTCTACTTTTTGTATGATTCCTTTTGGATTTTCAGGTCATTAAAGAGCTCCTGATGGAGCCATATTGGCCTCCTCATATTCTTCCTATCTTTCCTTCACATTGAAATGGTTTGCAGTTGTGCCTTTAATCTTGTCTCTTTGGAAAACTGCCAGCTTTCCTGAACTCCTTTATGCCTTAGATTTTCTTCCCCTGAGAGCTTGCTGACCAATTCTACTGACAGGAGCCACTGGCATTAAAAAATATTTAGCCAGACTTTGCATGTGTTCTGTTGTCTTTCTGATCTCAGCCACACACCACCATTCTGTGACACTGTGATTGAGATACTGGTGTTAAGGAGCAACGAGCAGAATGTGGAGCAGGGAAGAGGTGGATGAACTGCAGCAAGCACTCTCCTTTGAGTGGAGGGTTGAATCAATGACAAGTCAAAGCCAATTCCTCCCCTTAGAAAGTTCTCTCTAGTGCCCTGTAGCTTTGCTCTTCCAGAAAAAGTACCGTTCCCATAATGCATTGTGTATGGAATGCAGGTACGTAGGTGCAAATGCTTTGGAGACATGTCAGACACCTCAGTGGACTGAGACAAGGGACCAGGCTGTCTCCCTGACAGTTGTGCGTTTTTTCTCTCCCAGGACTACACCATCACCATGTATTTCCAACAGAGCTGGCGGGACAAACGCCTAGCGTACAGTGACCTTCCTCTGAACCTGACCCTGGACAACCGTGTGGCTGACCAGTTGTGGCTTCCTGACACCTATTTCCTGAATGACAAGAAGTCCTTCCTGCATGGGGTGACAGTGAAGAACCGCATGATCCGGCTTCATCCAGACGGGACCGTGCTGTATGGCTTGAGGTAAGCGTGGGAGGAGTTTTCATTAGTAAAATGATCACGATTGACGTTGCTGTCCCATTACCCACTCTCTGTCCATAGGCAGAGCATCACTCAAAATCTTTCTTTAAAGAAAGCACGGCCAAGGACCCAGGAAAGACTTGCTCAACTGTTGCTCACTTCTAAGTGGTCTAATACCACATTCCACCCCGGGAGTGGTTGCATTTCATTGGTGGGTAAAGTGATCCCTGAACTGGGGTAGACCGGTATTGAGGCAGAGGTGTAGCTGAGGTTGCATGCTATTTCAGGTGGCTGGAGTTCAAGTTGCATAATGTTTCCTTTTGAAACGCCTGATTCAAAAGGGCCTAGTGTGGCCAAGAAGCTTGAGCACTGGGCTGGGGCACAGGAGACCAGGGTTCTATTCCTTGATCTGCCATTGGCCTGATGGGAGACTGGGGGCAAGTCATTTCCCCATCAGTCAAATGACGATAATGATACCCTTCTCCTCTGTCAAGTGCTTTTGCGCTCTACTGATAAAAAGCACTACATAACAGCACAGTATGTTAATAATACATTAATTATTACTTTCTGCAAGTTTGGCTAATAGAGATTACATTTTCCAAGTCTGGTCTCTGTCCAAGGGTGAATTTTGATAGAAAGCTGGAGGGAAATCAGATCATTCTTACTATGAGACAGTATAAATATATACTTTCCTGAGTATAAAAATAAATAACTTCTTGCAGCTTTTTCCTTTTTGGATGGCACTGGTGCCAAAATGATGGGGGATAGAAAGTTGATGCTTAGCCGGAAAATAGTGCAATGAGGGGAAGTGTCTTTGCGGTGTCCAGAGAAATTTAGTTTTCACTTAGCCAAGTTATGAAAAATGCCCTTTGTGCTTGTTCTGTGCTATTGGTATAGATTTGTATCAACGTTTGCGCACGTGGTAAGAGGAGCACAGCGTATAGACCAGCTAAGTGGAGTTGTGGTTAGGGTGGCTGGCAGTTAACGCTTACAGCCGTGGCCAAAAATGTGTTCTGAGATTCCACAGCTGAAATCTGGGCGACAATTCTCCTGCTTCCCCACTTGTTCCCTCAGGGCTGTTCTTCTCGCAGGCATGTTTGTACCAAAGTTTACATCCAGCTCTTCGACCTGCCTTTGACAGTCACAAATAAAAAAGAGAACTGCGCTGGGCTTACTTTCCAACCCAGCAAAGAGGAAGGAGACCTCTCTATTTGGAGTGAGTGGCACTGATCTTTACCGTACACATCATCACCTCTTTTGATGCTTCCTGTTTTAGAGAAATTTCCACCTTGTGCGCTCTGTAACAATTCCTGCTTGCTTAATTACCGGGATGGCAACGAGCTCAGAACGGCCCTGTCAGGCCATGTCCAGGGTGGAGACATGGGCTAAGGAGGAAAAGGATGGCTGGGGTATTCGCCCCTGTTACCTACAGGCTCCTGTGAAGAGCTTTCACTGTTTAGATGCTTTCTCCCTTGACTCAGCAGAGCACAAAGAAGCCCACCACAAAAAGCGTGAGACTTCTGAGCATCTAGTCCTGTTGCGTTCAGTGGGAGTTCCCGGTGCTCATCGCAGGCCAGAAATATTGCATGGAGGCACATCTTAATGTGATGAAAGTGCAGTCGTCTGAGGGACTCTTTAATAAGTCCAGTCACTGCACAGAGGTTTGGGGCAACATTTTCTAAGGGGCCTTATCTCAGCCTTTGATTCTGCACCTGTGTTTTTGCTGACACCAATAACTGCAAGGTGCAATTTTGCAGTGACAAATAATTTCTAGCACATTCAGTAGCACTGTAGACACCTGAACAGCTGGAGCAATTGGGTAGCTAAATATTGAAGTGCTATAAAATATGCTGGCAGTTTTTTAGATCTGCAAAAACACAGGAGAAAAATTGCAGAGTTCTTCTGAACACGAGGTCCTTTCTGTATTTTGGAGCTGGATCTGTTGGATTTTGTACCATTTGGGGGGTTTCTCTGAAAACAGAGCTTCCATAGTGGAGAAAATCTATACACAGTGCTAACCAAGGTGATTTTTGTTTTTGATTTTGCATAGCCTTTCCTGGCCTTTTCTGCTCGGTACCAAAGCTCTATTTTTGCTTTTCCACATGTCACGTTCCTCCCAGTCCCATCCTCTCTTTCCAGTTGATCTTGCAGTGAAGGGACACCTTCCTGCTGTGGAATCTCGGTCATTTTCTTTGCCACAGACCGTGATGTCGGAAACGTAGGAGCCTGACTTCGTGTCGGGTTACAACAGAAGGTGCAGCAAGGCTGGCCTGGGGCTGGGATGCAATTCAGACACACGTACCTTAAAACTCAGGAGTGGGAGTTCAGAAAGTTACAAACCAAGGCCTTTAAGCACACGCCTAAGTGCTTTGCTGGATCAGGGCGAGAAGCTTAGCACCTTGCAGGATGGGAGCCCACGGGATCCAGTTGTGCCCGCTGAAGTCAATGGGAGTTTTGCTGTTAACTTCAATGAGAACAAGATCAAGCTCTGAGTAATTTGTTTTCGTGAGCAAATGAGGCCTTTTTCGTCTTCCCCTTTGCTCTATTGTGACAGTCCCTCTGTTGGAGAGAAGCACATATGCTTGTTTTTGATAGAATTAGCAGATAAGTGGATGAAGGGAATGCAGCAGATGTGATGGAGTTTCATCTTGGGGAAGTGTTTGATACACAACATTTGATAAAAGCTTACTCCACAACTAATTCCTCTTGGCTTGGATTGAGAGCTCGTCGGAGGGCCATAAACAAATGGGACTTCTAAAAGGCAATGTATTGAGTCAGGAGAGGTGATTTGTGGGGGTGCCACAAGGCTCAGAATTGGGACTGACCCTTTAACACTTGCATCAATTATTTAGGAGATGACTTAAGAAGCAGTGTAACGAAATGCACAGAGGATGCTAAACTGGGAGGGAGTTGCAAACAGTAATGAGGGGGGAGAAATTCTGTGATGCCGGGAATCCAGGGCAGGAAATAACCAGACCTGATTCTAGTTAGAGGAAAAAGTGCAAATATATAGGGAGGGTAACCCAAAGCTCTGGGGCGAGGAGTCTGGGAAGTTGTGATACAGAAAAAGGCATGACGGAGACCTCTCTACTGACTATGATTCCAGGAGAAAGGGAAAAGCCAAAATAACTTGGCTGGAATGACTAACGTGGAGCAGATCTACTGCAAATGTCAGACTCTTTTTTAGCCACTGTGAAAAAGACCTTTGCCCTTGGGGGTTCAAGAGCCATTGGGTAAACTTTGGTTGCCCCAGGGAAAGGGTGAGAGATACCAGAAAGATACCATAAGCAAAATAGACATTTAAATCAAGCCATGAGTGCTGAATAGCAACTGTATAGTGTCAGGCACGGTGAAGGCCAGTTCTATATAAGCCAACTTCCAACATATACAATAGCTCTGATAATGCTCTGTCGTCCTTACATTTGGCCCTGTGCTGCTCCAGTTCCAGGCACCGCCTAGTCCTGTCAGTAGACTTCAGTCTAGATCTGTTGAACCCTGAAGATTTAAACCCTCCTCCCTCTCCCCAACAATTTTGCCAACTCACCTCAAACCTGACCTGTACCCCCCCTTTCCAGACCCCTGCAAAGTCTCTCAGTCCTGAGACGTGGGTGCTGGTCATGTGGTGACTTAGTAATGGAACAAAGAGCAAGAAACAAAACTCTTTCAACTATGTGGCTGGAGACACTTTAGGACTGTGCACTCCAGCCGTGAGCAGCAGCTTGTGTTAACCTGAGATTTGAAAACCACTCGGGGCCGTCAGAAGTGGCGTTCACCACCAGGCAGAAAGGGAGGGTGGCCAGCATATTTTTCTGAGAGATTTCGAAACGTTAAAGGTTTGAGGTTTTTCTCATTGAGCAATTAGCAATTTTGCCTCTTTAAGTCCCATTAAACTAATAATGTTTACGGCTACACTGCAGGAGGAGCAAGCTTCCCAGCCTGGACAAACAGACTCGTGCTAGCAGGTCTCGAGCCAGTGTGCTAAAAATAGCAGTGTGGACATTGTGGCTCAGTGGCAGCCCACCCGAGTCCCTGGTTTTGAGCTGGGTTGGCTAACCCAAGTCCCCACTGGAGCTGCAAGGTCCGCCCTGCTATTTTTAGCTTGCTAGCTCAATGTCTGCTAGTGCAACGCTGTCTACCTGGGCTGGGGAGTTCACACCCAATGTAGACACACCCTAGGAGGCTAACTCAATGCTGCTCAAAGTTGTGGGGTTGTCTCCTCATGTCTCGCTGCCCCTGTGCTGTTTCAGTTCTGAGGTTGCCCCTGCTAACTTTCCTTCACTTCGGGAGTCTTTGCCTTGATGGACTTTGCCTTTTTTTTGGCTTCTCAGGAGAATTTAAATCCAAGAAGTTGCTGTCAATAGGTAACAAGACAAAAATGTTGGGTCTGTGTCTGTTAGGGTTTGTACCAGTGCCTAGGTACTTCATGAACTGAAAGAAATCAGTCAACCAATAGCTGGTTCCACCTCCACTCACATGCGGGAGCTGGCAACGGTAGGTGTAGCCCTTTCTCATTCACAACTAAGCTGAGTTGCCGGGAAGGACGCAGTGAAGATAAGGCACAGTTCATGGTATTGGTGTCTGGTTTTGCAGCGAGGAGGAAGACTTGGGAGGAGAGGGACGGACCTCACTGTGCTTGGGAAGATATCAAAGGAGGGAAATCTCCCCCGCACACATGCAAACCCACACCACATTGAATCTGCTGCTACTTCTCTTGAAGGCAATGAACGTTTTGATGAAGTGATTTGCCACGTTAGTGCGCCGACTGCTGAGTGTTCTTCCCCCTTTGACGCAGGGACCAAGGGCAAACCGATGGTGAGAGGCCAAAAAGGGCTTGAATAAATGGAATGGAGAAGCTCAATAGAGGGAGATGCTGTCATCAAGGCAGGAGCAGAGGGCACAGGGAAAACAAGTGAGGCAGACAACTGGGAGAAAACAGGATGAAGGGAAATCCAAACCCAAAAGCAACCTGGGATGTTGTTAGGACCAGGTGCCCATGGATGCTGGAACTGATCAACAGGCTTCTCAGCTTGGGCCCAGCACAGGCAAAGACTTGAGTGTGGCTGGTTTTTAATAGCAGCTTTGAGCTCTTTCCCTTCGTGTCTGCGATCTTATGTAATCACTCTACATAAGACAGAAGAAGCCATTAATAAATAAACAGCAATGAGGAGAATCAGCGAAGGACACAAAATGGCTGGTATTGTGTCTATCTGTGCTGGAACACTTAGGCAGGGGGGAAAGACGGATTCTCGTGGGAGAGGGGGGCCCCTAGCGTGAGACATGTTAAGATTCAGGAGTCCTGGCAGAGCTACTGGCGAGGTGAGGCAGGATAAATCCACCCAGTCCCTCTCAACTCATGATGGTAAGCAGAAGTAGAGGGACAAGGAGGTTGAATTGGCTCTTCATGCTTCCCCTCCCATGCACACCCAGCTGAACAATTTGCAGCCTATGTCCGTGATGGAAACACCCTTCATGGTTCCATCTGGTGTTTCCCCCTAGTTCAGATGCTTCTCACAGCTGTGTCCAGACCTCTGATCAAGTGGCACATGTCACGAGAATAGGCTCCCCTTTACCATTGCCAGGAACAAATTGAGTTTCTCTGAATTCAGTGGGAGATGAGTTCATGTTGTAACAAAGCAGAAGCCAGTGAGGAACTTCGCTGCTGTCCCAACCTGGCATTTCACAACTACTCAGAGTGTTGTGGTGGAAACTGCAAAGGCCTCTACTACTTCTGCTGAAGGAGAATCCCCATTAACTGCTAGCAGTATGGTGTCTATGACACACAGTCAGCTCTGTTTCCTTTCACTAGAAGGCAGCGGAGACATGTGCACCAGCCACAGACTTTTATTCACAGTGCTATGTGTATCCCTGGGCTAGATTCCTCCTTTAAAAAGATTTCCAGAGTTTTCCTAGCCTCCATCTCCCATCCAATGAAAAGTGTCCTGTCACCAGCGATGCAGAGAAATGGCTGCTCCATGTGACCTCTTCTGCCTGACGGAGCTGAGCAGAAATGAGTCACATGGAAGGGCAGAATGGGAGGGGGAGAAGGGGTTGTGATTTCAACGGGGGGTGGGATGAGGGGGGTGGGGGGTAGTACAGGTGATCGTGTCTGGGCAGCAAGGGCTAGCCAGCATTTGTGGTCAGTGGGAGGCCGTGAAGTCAGGCCGCTGCACTGACAAGGACGTGCAAGGCGCTCATGAGGCCCTCCCTGTGACGGGCAATGTCTCTGTGAATTCCCATCAAAGTGGGCTCACCCCACACACAGTGTGAATTGCAATAATAATTAAAAGATACAATCGGGCGGCATTCCAGTGCCTGATCCTAATGTCAAAGAGAATGTGACGTCCTTCCCTTTTGTTCCCTCCATCCCTTGTCCCCCTCCTCCCTCCAGTCTCTCCCTTTTTCTTTTCTCCTGGAGGCAGTGCACTCTGCCTGTAAGGTTGGTTCTCTCTCTCTCTCCACCTCCTTTCTCGCAGGATGAGACTCCACACCTCCTCAGCTTTCTGTCTTCTAAGCTCTCCTGCCATCCCTCTCCCATCTCCTGCCCCTCTCTGGATCCCCCTCCTGTTTTCTGTCTCCTCTTCCCTCAGCTGCCTCCTGTCCTTTACCATCTGCTTAGTTGTCTCGCCTCTCCTCTATCCTCCCCTATCATTGCTCTACCTCTCAGCACTCCTTCCCCTCTCCCTGTTTTCTCCTTCTTTTCCTTGATAACTCTCCTAAGAAAGGTCAGCCATCCAGCTGTCCTTGTTATATAATAAACAGGTCTTTCTAGCTATCCTCCCATGTGGAGCTGTTACCCCTGCCCAAGGGATATGCCATTTTCTTTGTCACCATAGTGCATTTGATAGGTGACCACCTTGAGGACTAGCCTGCTTTATGCACAGAGCAGGACATGGTCAGTGGCAGAGCAAAATCTTCCTGGACGTGCCCCTGCCCTGCCTGGGATGATCTGGACGCCTCTGGTTTTTGTGATGGCAGCACCTGCTGGACTGGGTCCCACCAGCTCATGTCACATAAGCCACTGGCAAGCTGGTAGATGGTTTGGCTTTTCAGCCACTGCCAAACGAGCCATGTTAGCCTTCCAGTGCCTTGAACGTGCCACACAGTAGAGCCAGCAAAATGGAAGGTTGCGCCAAATTGGGCTACCAACATAGCCACGCCAGCAGAGACCCTGGGCTGCCAGAGCCCACTGAAGTCAAGAGCGAGGCTCCTGTTGATTTAATTGGGTGTCAGGGCGTGCCTGAGGAGCGCACACATGCTTTAAGGGGTGGAGTTCAACCAGATGCTTGCATTGTCTGTGGGCGGCAGAGGGCGCGTGGCCAGTCTCATCCATGCCGTATCTGAGACACAAAGGCAGCTGGAATGGGCGCTCACCTTTCTCCCTGTGCCATCGCTCATTGCAGTCCAGGAGAGGAGCAGGGCAGCACTCTTGGACTCCGGTGGGGACAGGCAGAGGGGATCCCGGCACACGACTGTTCAGAAAGCAGCAGGATCAGTACCAGCAGCTGGGGCAGGCTCGCCCCTCTCCATGCACCCACTCGATCCCTTGGGTAACTTCACAACGTTGAGGGGGGCAGGCAGCAGCTGAGCACCATGTAACCAGCATGCCTGGCACAGTGCTGGCCAGCCAGGGGGCTGGAGTCTAATTTGGAGATGAGGGGCAATTCATGTCATTCTCTGGGGCCAATCTAAGCTTGATCCTGTTTATTGCACAAGAGTGATCATCCCCAACGGGTGGCATTATTTGCCCCAACATGCATGGAGTCATCTCCTGCTTTTACTCACGCTGCTGTCAAGTGGAGCGAACCTACTGAAATCCAGATTCATGCCTGGAGTGGAACTGGCTGTTGGAGTGTCGCATCTACAGCGCACCGTGTCGTGTTCTGGATCTGAAGCCAGAACTGCAGGTCATGGCAGAGTCCTGTTGTGAGACCAGAGGGTCACTTGAAAATCAGGGCAGCCTTCGCCTAATCATCCTCGGTCCAGCACAGTTAGGACAGACACTCTGGGAAGGTTTTAGCCCAGAGGGTCCCGCAAACGGGGTGGAAAATTTTCATTTAAGACATTTTTGCATCTCGCACTTTAGGGGAAATAGGCAAATGCATTTGTAGATGCTGTTTCCCCACAGGTGTGGCATTATATGTATCGTATGTGCCATGTGTGGCATACGGGATGAGTCAAGCACATTTGTGACTTCTTGGTCCTGGCACGCGCCTGCATTCGCCGCTGTACTGATTCTGAGGGCTGTCTTCTTGCCCCATGGAAATCTCATCTCTGCCCCTCTGTGCTGTCTTCTGACCTTAGCAGGACAGACGAGAAGGGACAGGACATTGCCTTTCCAGCTCTCCTGTTGGAGGTGCAAAGCTCGAATGTGGTTAAAGCAATAAATGAAATACAGTCGCATTTGTGATCCGTTTTAGGCAGATCATTTTCCCCCTCTGCCGTACCCAGCATTCAGATTAAAGCGTTAGTTTTCCCTTCCCCCCCGGCCCCTTCCTCTGACAAAGGGCAGTTGCAATGTTGTATCTAGACCAAGTGAGGATATATATAAATTCCCTCCGTCTCTCCAGATCTATTTATAGCATGGCAGGCAGTGGCAAAGGCTCTCCTCAAGGCTTCATCTCCTACAAACAGTCTTCACAGACAGCAGAGAGATAAATTTAGCACGCAAGATTTCTTAAAGAGACAGCTGCTCAGTGATGCGCGCTCTTCCTCTGAGTGCATCTCTGGCTCAATTGAATGCTGTTTCTCCATTTCTTTTCTCTGCCCCCCCCCTTTTATCTCTATTTATCCTGCTCCCCCCACCCCAACCCTTGCTTTCTATCTCTTTCTCTTCCCTCCTCATTGATTATTTTGCTTGATCTGAATCTCATTCTCTCTGACTCTCTAACTCCTCTATTCTTTATCACCCTTTCTTTCTCTCTCTCTCCATCTCCCAGGCCACAGGGCTCAAAAGATAACAAAGCTTCCCTGTTAACAGTTCACTGGTTATGCCTACATCCTAAAAATGTGTTGCTTGATTAATGTCTTCCGGATGGTTAATTGAATGGCGTGTAGG